>ML677360.1:9924445-9973743 GCA_007922305.1 Dermatemys mawii | reverse complement strand
AAGGGGTCTGGCCTTGGAAGGGGTGGGAGAGGGGTATGGGGCAGGGGTGTTGGGTTTTGTGCGATTAGAAAGTTGGCAACCGTAGCAGTAGCAGTCAAATGAATAGACAATCATCAGAGTTTAACAACTTTCCTTTGTGAGCGACTCTGCCTGGTACAAGAATTTCTCCCATCACCGCCTGTGACTCTTAGGTCAATATGAAGATGAGACTGCAGAGAAGTTAAACAAGCCCCATATTCAAAGTGGAGTTTGCAGGCTGGCACAGATATGGAGCCCCCAATCTCAAACAGAACTCATAAGTTGTACACAGACAAATTCCTCAGATTGTCACAACAATAGACTCAGGTCGGTCTTTGCATATAACTAATCCTTGTCCTTTTCAAGAAGGCTTTCCCTCTGCTGCAAGCATTTAATGGGGTGGTAGTCCCATTAAAAATGTTCCCCTATTTGCAAACACTTGTGTCTATGTTTTGGTAGGAGGCAGATAAACCAGCTAGTTTGCTGAGCTGCCATTAGGAATAAGCATATTGCAGTGAGTCTTAGAAAATCCAAACAGGCATTTGAAAATTATATTTCCTGACTTTCAATATAATAAAGTTAAAATCAATCCAAGGATTATATTGTCACTTTTACTTAACGTGGAGTTATTTAGGCATTTAAGGACCAATCCATCATGCAATAGACTTTGTCTTAGGCCACCAAGAGAGTGGTGCATAGGAAGGTCTGGGTAGATGGGTTTGTTTACTTGTAACCAAACTCTCAGCAGCAGAAATGAACACTAACAATGATCAAAAGCTTCCAATTAGCGAGGGCTACAGCTCTTGTGGAGGAAAAAGAAACAGGCCAGCAGTAGCAGAACACAAGCTGTGGGAGGCAAGGGATATGGGGCCAGCAGATAGGAACTTGGAGATGGGAGTAGAGCTACATTCATCCCAAAGAGACCTATTAGTCCATAAACACTATCATACAGATGTCTTGCATTGGAAAAGTTGTGAGAGAGAAAATATGGGGCATTCCTCTCCTTGTCAGTACATCTTTAAAGGCAATTATTGCTAAAATTTTAAGGTACGGTGCATAACATTGGTTCTGATGGACTGGGTATACTTTCACTGCAGCCATAAAGAAGCTGTACTATACACACTCCACCTCCCCCACCCACCCCCCCGCCACACACCCTGTGCCAGCTTTTGCTTTTGACTCCCCAAAATAACACCACTGAAAGGTGGTCAACCAAATTAATCCCTATGTTCCACAGTTATAGCAGGTGGGAATTTGATTTCTAAGAATGCAATATTCTGATGGGGTGTCTACTCCACCCAGGACTGAGCAGGGTTAAGGTGCCGGGTAGGCCAGTTAATGCCATAGGCTGCATCTGGAGCAGGCACCAGGGAGCAGGAGATTAATTAGGAACAGGTTCGCCTGTGCAGAAACTGGCATGGCCTATAAAGCCAGCTAGCAACTTACAGACTGAGCTGCTACTGAGAAAAGAGCAGTCATTCCTTGCAAGATGGAGGAGTACTGGTGGGCTGCTGGGGAAGGCTAAAGGAAAGCAGGCAGCAGTCACTCCCTGGGAAGAGGAAGGAGGGTTTTTGAAGCTAGTACACCCAGAGAGAGAAGGGGAACCAGGTGTGGTAAGCAGGGCTGAGGGCTAAGAGCTAAGAGAGAAAAGCCCAGAACTGTTGAGCTGATGGTTGCTGGACTGGAACGTGGAATAGCAGGTGCGCCTGGGTTCCCCTGCCAGCCACTAAGGGAGTAGCATGAAGGAGCAGTGGAAGGAAAGATTGCCTAGGACTGTGAGGGTGAGGGACTTTTGCTACCTTAGAGGAGGAACATCACGTGACCTGGATGGAGGGCTGAGTTGCAAAGAGGACACTGGTTCCTGGGATAAGAGAGGAGCTGCGGATGAGTCAGAGTGATGGTATGCAAACCACAGGTGGAGGTGTTGGCTGTGAGAGCTAACCCCCACAGTCACCAGGAGGAAGCACCAGACCAGGTGGGAGAACAAATACAATTAAAAATCAGGTAGGAGTGAAATTCCTGCCTACAGCATTGAGCATGTATAATAAGTGGCCATCCAAGCCATTAAAAACTATGGCTTTGTGTCATGCTGCTAATGACTTAACAGGAAGGACATTTATCCAGTTGTCATCTTTCATTCCTTTGTCCCCAGGAATATAGTGATGCAAAAAGAGGAGGAGTGAGATGCATCTTGTTAAGATGGGCTGGGGCACTCGCTTTCCTGGATCCTCTACCTGTTCCCCCCTAACCATTTTACCTTTAAAAATGACTTTTACACCAGATCATTTTTTTAAAAATTATAAACAAAACACACCACTGAGATGCATCCACCTCTGGGGTAGAGCATGGTAACCCACCAACCACTACACAGCCAGCTCCACAGAAGGAAAGGAAATTTTGGCCAAGGATACCAAGATTAAACCCATATCTTTACAAAAATAAAACCAATACTTGGACCGCAAAGAGCCCTACCAAGCAAGGAAAGGATGGTTATCCCTATATTACAGATAGGCAAAGTAGGCCACAGGGAGATGGAATGGTCTTGCCAAAGGTCACACCAAAAAATCACTGGTAGTCTGGTCAGGGCTCCTGATTTCCTGGGTCAGTTCAGTGGCTCAAGTATAGGGGATCTTCAAAATGCACACCGCACAGATAAGAGCTCTTTTAAAACTCATTAGGCAGACTCCAGCCCATGAAATTATATGGAGCTCTACTAATCTATTTTACCAGGAAGAAGTGCTGAATTGACCCTGATGGGAAGTGAATCTGTGGTTCCACCGAGACTAGCTATTTGAAAGCTCGATGGCTAGGCCATGCAGCTAACATGACATAGTCTGTTCTGCTGATGAGTCACCACCAGCATCCTGCAAAGAGATGTGCTCTTGTGACACAGAGTTCCCACTTATTTTTGTCAGGCAGCCAGAATGAGATTATTTTAAAGGCCCAAGAGACTGGACTCTGGGTTTTGTCATCAATAGTCTGTGTTTTTCTGTTTGGCAGCTAGCCACTAGCACTGAAACTACGCGGTTCCTCGGCTGGTGTTCTTCAGATGAATTAAACAGCAGGTGACAATAGAAAAAACAGAAGCAGCAATATCAGGTAGCTACCACTCTGATTCTGGTTTGCTTGGCGAACCAGAAGATCCCTACAGGGCCTTATGACAGTGGAAGTAGCTGCGACCAGCTCTGTTGAGACACTATTCCCCAACCGCCCTTTCCATTATGTTTGAAATGGGAACTGGGCTGTGTTCCAGACCTGCAGTCTGTGGCAATGGGCTGAGGAGATAAGAATTCACTGAAATATAAACACAACAAAGTGTTCAGGAAAAATTGAAATGACAAACTTCTTAAAGTGGAACTTTCATAATTGGAAACACTTCAAACTGCATCATCTTTTCAGATAAATCCAGTTGCTTTTCACACTCCTTTCCTATCTTCTCTTGGCATGTCTTCACTTATCAAAGATGTTTGTTTAAAAGCAAAGGTTTTTTCCTCCTCAGTTCATCCTCTCATTTTACTTGATTTTTTCAGGAAAATCTTAGAGCCAGACTTAGAAACACCATCCCTAAGTACCCAGACTTCTGCATGCAGATGGCATCTGTATTAGTTATTTAGAGCTCTCTTCTAAAATGTTTGCACATCATATAAGCTGTTACCATTCCTATTGCACTATACATCTGCATGGTGTTCTACAGACAAATGCCTTGCTGTTCATATTTATGGTAACTGTATATGCATTCATTAAATGTACAATTGTGCTCATTTAAAAAATTGTTTGCAGTGTTGGTCCCAGCCTATTAGAGAGACAAGATGGGTAAGGTAATCTTTTATTGGACCAACTTCTGCTGATGAAAAAGACAAGTTTTCGAGCTGCACAGAAGTCCCTGAAGAAGAGTTCTGTTTAAGCTTGACAGTTTCTTTCATCAGCAGAAGTTGGTCTAATAAAAGATACTACCTCGCCAATCTTGCATTAAAAACTTGGCATATGCAAATACTATTTGCAGCTGCAGATTTGGGATTTTGCCCATGCAAATTATTTTGCATCTACAACAGTATGTTAAAGGTTCAATTGATTGACCTTCGAAAATTTCAGTGCTGAAAATGTGATGTCACAAATACTTCTAGGCCAGCACTTTCAGATCTGTGATGAACAGAGAATTGGCTAGGTAAATGATGAGCTGAGAGTTCTGCTTATTTTATAATAACTTGCTTGCTTTGTGTCCCCCTCCTTCCCCATCCCATCAATTTGTTTCTCTTCCAGCTGTTTTGTCATAACCTAGATTGTGGGCTCTATGGGATAGAGATTGTCTGCTGCATTGTGTGCAGCACCTTGCACAATAAGGCCCTGATTTTTGACTAGTACATGCAGCCATGTAATAGCAACAACCATAGTGACTTCATTGCTAGGTACTTTGTATTACAGGTATTTCTATGGTGTTCTATAGTGCTCATCGACACAATGAAGTAGGGAAATATTATGCCCATTTTACAGATGGGGAAACTGTTAAAGGTAAGAATATATCTGAACACTTTCTTGAAACTAGAACCCCATGTGTTAGAGATTTTTAAAAGACTCTTTTCCTTCTAGCTGGGACCAGAACTAGATAAGTTGACATGCCATGAGGCACTGGCCCTGGGATAGATCTGGCCAGTACAGAACTGTGTAAAAAATCTGACAGGATCTTCTTCTGAGCCTTCCAAACTGAGTTATACACTTTAAATAAGCTTCAGGTTGTATCCCCTACTCTTACAGGCCATGTTGTCCAGTGACTTGTGTAGGGGAACTGGAATTCAAGATCTGTGGTGTTCTACTGATCCTGACATTCACTTGGCATGTGACTATGAGCAGGCCACTTAGGATTAGACTCACAAAGAAACTTCAGTATGGTGACACTCAGCATCACCACACCTAACTTTTGGGTGCCTGGGAAATGACTGGGATACACACAGCCTGAATCTGCTGCCTAGGTGTCCTATACAATGAATGGAGAGAAAAAGGTGCTGCAGAATGGGAATCACAACTACCAGCATGCTTGGTGGTTCATTGCCTAAGCTAGTCAATGGGAAGTGCCCATTTGTGGGGATAAGTGCTGAGTCCCACCCCTCTCTTGGAGATCCCTGTTCAAATCCCTTCTCCCTCTCAGATGTGGGGAGGGGAGCACAGGACTTAAGCTGGAGTTCTCCCTCATCCACTAGGCTAAAGTATGGGGGAGGTGGTCCTCTCCTTCTTGCAGCCTTTTATGTAAGATTATTTATAGGGGCCCAAACTGGTAGGCCAGTCTGAGGCTGCTTACCAGATCCGGCGAGTTAGGCAGAGGAACACCTATCTCTCCCCAGTTCATGAATTCATCTGGGGCCTAGAGGTCTGGATGCCTGGAGTGGGGCTGCTGCACACGCATGTAGAGGCAGAAACATCAACAGCTTGGGAATTTTTACTGCAAATATGGAGGTACAAAGTAAGTTTTGGCATTAATAGCGTTCAGCGGCACCTGAGCAGGGCTTTTGTGACTCCCAGAGGGGCTTGATTCAGGTGCTTAAAGGCAGTGAGGTGCCTAAGCTCTTTGGGAATTAGAGAGATTAGATTCACAAATCTATCAAATGGGGTGGGTGGGTGATAATTTATCCAACTTTAACTATCCAAACTCTTTGTGGCTTATCCAGACCTAATAGATGCCCCTCTTTTCCAGGTGGCCTGTGCTGGAGAGAGCAAGCTTGTTCCTACCAAAGTATCTCTTAAATTTATTTTTGAAGTATGGGAGTAGTTCATGTAATAAATATTTTCCTCTCCACCCCATATGTTGCTGCTTCAGGACTGATTTAGGTGAGCATCTCTGAAAATAACAGCTCCTTTAGGGTGGTGGGTGCAGCAGGACACAGATAACCGAGTACTTGCCTTAGTCAAACATTGGAGATCCCTACCCCTTAACTGGGATGTTTTCACACTTCAGTTATTTCATTGCTATTCCCTTGCATACCACCACAGTGGGATCAGAGGTGGATGAGATGACTCACTTGTTCAAGAACATGTATAATGTAAACCAACCAATGTTCTGTTCCTGGGGGGTGGGAGGGGAAGAGGTGTGTGTGTGTGTGTATTTGCTTGATCATGCCAATTTCATTGAACACCATCAGCCTGAAAGAGTTCTTTATGACAAGCCGATAGCTGGAATAGATTCAGTAAATTTTCCAAGCCCTGTTGCTGAGAACACATTATATACTCATCTATTGTTAGACTCCCAGGGTTGTAAGTGTTGCCAATTGTATAAAGCAGGTGACCCTGTGTAGTTCTGTAATGCCATTCCATGCTGCTGCGATTTACATATACCAGGTGTAAGTGGTAATATCTGTTAGAGATACAATGCAATTTTTGCTTTTACATCAGAAGAAGAAATCTGACATCCATTAAAAGGCTCTGTTACATATATACCTCGCCACTGTAGAGCAGGAAGGCACCTTATTTAAATTGTATAGAAACTGTACAGCCCAGGTTCAGTAGACACGGCCACATTTTTGTTGGAAGAGAAATGAGAGGGTGAAATAACATTGACACTTTATGAGTGAATAGACTGTAATAAATGTATGTTATAACAAGCGCACACTGATGCTCTTCTCCTCTTGCTGACATTCAGTGAGGCTTTGAAAACAGCAGAAACTTTGCTTTGAATCCCAAGCATATCAAAATTAGATAATTTTTTTTAAAAAGCCTCTAAATAGACCTTATCCTCAAGCGGTTTTTATTAAGGATGCTAATTGCCCAGCCCTTGACTAATTTGGGCTGCGCTCTGCTGCCAGATTATTCTCCTTTGCATCTTCTGAAGTCAGGCAAGGCAAAAAATTAAAGCAGAAGATGTAAGTACTCCTTGAGTGCTTTATATGGGAAATGCCACTGGAAATTTGATATAGCCCCGAGTCATGGCATATATGGACATTTACATATAACAGTGTTTGTAACTGTATGCTCATATTTGTACCTATGTATGAGTCCATAGACACGATACAAATCGTTATATAAAAGATAGATGTGTACTGTGACATTGCACTGTGTAGGATTCTATGAAAATATGCTAATGAGTGTGAATATAATGTAACTGGAATATGCTTCATGACAAGGTCGCTTGTGAGGTATCATTACAAAGCTTATAATCTACTGAGTGTGTTCATCTTATTTGTATGAATGTATCACTCTTGTATCTGAAACTAGAAATATGAAATATAACTCTGAGGTCCTATTGTAATTATGCAAAGTGTGGGCCATTAATAGTAGTTTAGAATCCTAGTGGCTCCCATCAACTAGGGCAGGGGTCGGCAACCTATGGCATGTGTGCCAAACATAGCACGTGAGCCAATTTAGGCTGGCACGCCAGGAGAGCTCAGCCCTCCTGTGGCTTTTGGGTTTCCCCCGCTGGCACCTTGCCAGCCGCCACCTGCCCCATTCAGCTCCGGCTGCAAGCTTGGGTTCCTTATACCCAGGCTGGCAGCAGGAGCTGAGTGGGGCAGGCGGGGGACCCCAGCTGGAAAGGCACTAGTGGGGGAACCCCAAAGCAGCACGGGCTGAGCGCTGAGACCGCGTCGCTTCGAGGATTCCCCCGCGGGCTCCTGCCAGCTGGGGTCTCAGCTCCTGCTGCCAGCCTGGGCTCCCTGAGCCCAGGCTGGCAGTCGGAGCTGAGTGGGGCAGGCGGAGGACCCCGGCTGGCAAGGTGCCAGTGGGGAAACCCCAAAGCGGCGGGCTGAGAGCTCAGCCTGTGCCGCTTTGGGGTTTCCCCTGCAGGCTCCTGCCAGCCCGCTGTCAGCCTGGGTTCCCTATACCCAGGCTAGCAGCCGGAGCTGACTGGGGCAGGCAGTGGGACCCCAGCTGGCAGGAGCCTGCGGGGGAAACCCCAAAGCAGATGGGCTGAGCCATTCAGCCTACCCCGGCCCTGGGATTCCCCCTGCTGGCTCCTTCAGCCCCTACCCTTCCGGACTGGCACGCGAAATCCTGACTAGATGAAGATTCGGCACACCACCTCTGAAAGGTTGAATGACCCCTGAACTAGGGAAATTAACTGTAGATGAATCTGTTTACTTGCAAGCCTTCCTATTAGTCAGATTGGGAAGAATGAAGGTTTGGGGTCTCACAGGACATGTGACCAGGTCACCAGGTACTGGAATCCATCTTAAACCTGGGGCTTTTCCATTTAAAAGGAGGGGAGGAACAAAACAAAGTGGGCTGCAGTCATGAGAAATCCCCTAGTTACCACTGGATCTGGAACAAGGACTACCAAGGGAAAGGATTGGTCTGAGACTAGAAAGAAGCTTATCTGAACATCTCTGAGGATGCGATTTCATCTGTATTCAGTTTCCCACTGTATTTGGCTTAGACTTGCATGTTTTATTTTGCTTGGTAACTTACTTTGTTCTGTCTGTTATTACTCGGAACCACTTAAATCCTACTTTTGATATTTAATAAAGTCATTTTTTACTTATTAATTAACCCAAAACAAGTAACTAATTCCTGGGGGAGCAAACAGCTGTGCATATCTCTCTATCAGTGTGTTAGAGGGCAGACAATTTGAGTTTAGTCTGTATAAGCTTTATACAGAGTAAAACAGATGTATTTGGGGTTTGGACCCTATTGGGAATTGGTTATCTGGGTGCTGGAGACAGGAGCACTTCTTAAGCTGTTTTCAGTTAAGTCTGCAGCTTGTGGGGGATCTGGTTTTGACCGAGGTCTGTTTTCAGCAGGCTAGTGTGTCTGGCTCAACAAAACAGGGTACTGAAGAACCAAGCTGCCAGGAAAAATGGGCTCGAAGGCAGTCTCAGTACATCAGGTGGCAGTCCCAAAGGGGTTTCTGTGACCCAGCCTGTCACATATACAATTTACTTTTATGCCATATTGCAGCTTTGTATATTTCTCACATACAGATATCCATTATTCATACATGTATTGTGACAAAGCTCCAAGTTTGTACTTGTGGGTCCTGCACTTCCTGGCAGATTTAGGGGCCTCAGAAACTCATCTAGGCCCCAGAGTGACCTCCCTTTCTCAGTATAATTGGCAACAGTCACCACCTAGTGAGTTACCTTCATCACAGGCCAGTATGGAAGATGGAAAAGGTCGAGGGAAAGCCCAGGCCCCCCCTCTACTCAGGCTCCAGCCCAGGGACCCTAATAGTATCAGCTAAGAGGGCTGACCTTTTATCCACAAAACACAATACAATTCCCTGGGCCACTTCCCCACAGCAGTCCCCGCTTCTTCAAACTCTACTTCACCCTTACCTCAGGGCCTCCTTCCTTCTGTATATGTTGTCCACCACTCAGTCTCACCAACAGCACAACTTCCTCTCACATCTCCTGACCCCCACAGCCCACCTGACTAACTGGGAGGTTTTTATCTGGTTTCAGCCAATCCCTGATTGGCTTCAGGTGTCCCACTCAGGCTAGCTGTTTCTACTCCTTTCTGGAAGGTTCTTAATTGGCCCCAGGTGTCTTGATTGGCCTGGAATAGCCTTTGTTTGGCTATCCAGGGAACAGGGACCTGCACATCCTGAGACTAATATACCTGCCTTCCAGCACTCTCTTATATCGTTCTGGTCTGACTCCGTCACAGTATATACAGTACATAATTAACATAGGCATCACTGCACCTATCAGTCTTACTACACTATATACATCTTAGTGTATAAGTAAACCAACATAACCATTCTCTGATGTATGAATACGCAATGTCATCAATATGTACATGATATGTATATACGGGCAATTCTAGAGTGCACAAACTGCTTACTTGTGTGTAAAGTATATGTATGTGAACCTCAGAAAAAATGCACTCTTTAGTGTATATGACTCTCTGCCAGATTTTTTTTTTTTGCTTTATTTCATTAAGGTAGCCTTCAGCCTCTACTTTTAACATCTTTGATTAGTGTCTTGCATTTCTGTATCTAATATTTGAATACAGAAGATTAATTTTCAGTTTGATATTTCTCAGTCTCAAACAAAACCTAATCACCATATAACCTTTCCTGTAGTCTTACATCTTCACTTTTGGATCGGTTTCACATAATTTATTAAATGTTTCTTTGGAGAATAACCCTGACTACCAGACCCCTTTCAATTGCATTAGCTTTTAATGGAGGAGGAAATATCCTAGAAATCTTCAGCTGAAAACAGTCTCACATTACCTCATGCAAATAATCCAACCCTGGATTCTGGAAAAACCTTACCATCACAGTTGTTATAGAGATTACTAGCATACATATTGCTGGCCAGAAATTTTACCTAGGTTTACCGCTTTCATGTTCTTTAAATGCTTATTTAAGTGGATAGGTTTTGGAAGATGACATGATTCCAGAGAATGTACTATCTATTTAAAAGTTTTGTAATTTCAGTTATAATTCTGCTTTAAGCTCTATCAATTTAACTGGTGGCATATCTTGCTACTATTTTTTTTTCAGTGGAGAAGGAACTAATTAAAGACACAGCACAAATTCAATTCATCGTCCTCTGATCTGCACTAACTCTGCTGGGCCTCCACAGCATTTAATCTGGATTCCACAGGCAATTTCATCTCCTCAATGCTTGGATCAATGCCAGCTGTGGCACTTTTTATTTTCTGCTGCCTTAAAGGCATGTTTCTCTTCTCTATTTGCAGTACATTGAGGTATCTCACCCACATTAACATCCTGGGGGCTTTGGGGAAGGGTCTGCAGGGGAGGAAATTCTGCTGTGTGATACATAATGCTGGGTATAACAGAGTAGATTGATATGAAGGTGAAGATGTGAAAGGCCCGTACTATCCTGCCCTTGCAGGAGGATGGATTTGTAGTCTTCCTCGTTAGAGGACATATACAGTTTCATCTTATCTAAAAGCTCAGCCATGCTCACAAGTTAGGATGCAGGTGAATCACTGAAGAATAATTATCCTTATCCTCCTCCAATTCAGCAGCAGACAGAGTGTCTTACCAGCTTCAGGACATGATAGGCTGTTTAAACGAAATATGGGCTCCTTATATTGCTTACTCAGGCATAGTGAGAGCAACTGGGTTGATTTATTTTAAAGGGATTGTGAGGAAGAGGAAAAAACATTAATGTCATGCTTATATGTACTGCCTCTGTGCATATGTGCAGAGTGAGTGACTCATGAGAAAGGAGAGATGTCTATAGTATGTCTATTATAGTAGGCCCAGTGGGACAAATTTGCAGCCCTAACAGATCACCCATTTATGCAAGTGCAAATTTGCTCCTGCAGCTTGTCACTTTAGTCCCTGATTTGCTGATAGACATAAATGACTGAGAGGATATGGGTGTGCCCCTAAAGAGGTCACAAAGCCATGATGCACCCTGCTTCTAGGATGCCTATAGAGGGAGTCTCTGGCAAGCCAGAATAGTGAATTTTGGTGGGGAGCTTTTGAGTGAATGCAGGATCACCACCTCTGCTGGGATGGAGTGGTGTAGAGTTGAGCTTGGTTAGGCTCAAATCCATAAGAGGCCAAACTACTATGAGGAGAGTTCTGCTCTGTGTATACTCAGTAAGTATACTGTAGTTGGTTCTGTTTAGCATTGCTAGACAATCTCCATGGAGAAATTGTGCTTCAGGACAGATGGACTTTGGTATTTTTGTTTTCTGGCTGCAGAAGAATCCTACAGAAATAAACCTGGAATCAGAGAGGCCTCCTTAACTTTTTGTTTTTGCAGTTGTGCATACCCTGGTTCTATCGCAGTGATCTAGAGGGTACGAAAATAGACAGGTACCATTTTTAGTCAAATAATTTATTTTTATGGGTGCACATGGTTCAGTGTCACCTAGTTCATCTTCAGCTTGAGAGGCAGGTCGTGGCTTATAATATGTATGTAACTAAAACTATTTTTTCAAGGAATACCCACCTGCTTTAATTGGTATTTGTGCGAAGTGTGTTTTGGCAATCTTAGCTCAAACTTACTTCTGCCGCTAAAGAACCATGCATGAAAAGGCCCCTTCTTGGAAAAGGCCTCACAGTCCTTGAGCATGAACACATGCAGAAGTGACAGCTTTCTCATCTGCAAACGCCATTCATGCATGTAAGCTGACCAGCACACAAATGACAAAATCCATATGTTTGAACACCCAACGTCATAGGTGCACAGAGGCCACATTTTGCAAACACAGTGCTTAGTGCAAAAAGTATCAATGCTTTTTTTTATCAACTTCACAAAAAAGATGAAAAGTGATAAATTAGCAGCAGCACAGTCTGTTGATGGCAAAAGATTGAAACAACTGCTTGTCTGCAAGCTGAGAACAAATCTTGTGTAGTATCACAGCTGAGGGATGAGAGGAGAAGTTGTAGATCTGAGGCAAAATTCCAATAGGAGCACATTTTTTACCTACTGAAATCTACTTCTGTTATAATTACCCTCTTCCTCAATCCTGCTTGGAAAGGGTAAGCGTTTAGGGAACGAGGGGACATGAATGGACATCTCTGAAATAATCCTTTGAGAAATTAATTAGTCAGTGTTTGTAATTCACTTGAGCCACTCTCAGATGAAAGGTGCCATGGAAGAGTAAAATATTATTATAGGAAATACTCTGCATGGAAAATATTGTGTATATAAATGACTGATTTACATTGATTTACATATGATTTGTTCCTTGTTTATTTAGTTTTAAAGGCTGTTAAAACCAAGATTTTAAAATAAGTTTACATAATGTGTAAATTAAAGCTGACCAAATTATGCACTGAGAATAATTTATTCAATTAATTGAGTCTGTCCTGACTTCCTCCTCCCGCCTCCCCCCGTTCAGGGGTTATCTATGAACAGACATTGAACTTTACAAATGTATCCATTCTTCATAATTAGTTGAACACTTTGGAATAGCTCCTCAGCTGGAATAAATGTGTGTGGTTCCAGTGATGGCAACAGAGCAACGCAATTAATACCAGCTCAGGACTGGTCCCTTAGTGCAAATAAATGTCAGCCTCTGGGTTTGAAAACTCTTACCTTCGTCTCTTTGCCACTCGTTATTTACCAAATGTGATTAGTTATCTACGTCACTTGGTATTCTTCTGGCTCATAGAGATTAACCAATAACTAGAGCTGTTTTCTGGAATGGCTGATGGTGTCAGATGAGAAGGCCCTGTGGAAAGTCAGAGGTTCAGAGTCAGGTGCTGCCTGGACTGCATCTCAAGATGAGGAGTGAGCTTTTGAGTTTGGATCTCTGATTACTGCCCTCTTACTTCTGTGAGTCACTCTCTAGTTTACCCAGAATTAGTTATCTATTTGTGGCGGAGGAACAAGTTTCATTAGAAATAGGAATGAAACAAACCTGACGGTGACTGTGGAGCAGCACCAATCATATATAGTCAGGCTTGATGTTTCATAAGACTAATTTTCAAACCCCACTTTGTTTCCCTTAATAAACATTCTGTATCTCCTCCCAGGGCATGATATCAAAGTTAGAAAATGCCTAGAAAGCAGTTTTGAGACCTCCTCTGGACCATTCCCCTGCTGCACTAGAAACTTAATGTTAGTGGCTTAAGACTCTAATTAATGTAGCTCAAAATAACAAATTAACAAAGACTATTTATACTTAAATAAACCTACAGCACACTGTAATCGGCACTTGCCATAATGCCAAACATATCAATCATTCCAATTCTGTTCGTAAAAATATTCCCCACCAACACAAGTACAGTGAGAAATATGTGCAACTACCACCTACCTGAATATTCTCAGGGACTATGTTCCTTTCAAAATCTTTACAGTTAACAAGAAACATACAAAATCAACAGAGCACATCCAAAACTATATTTACATGACAGGAGACAATGAGGTGAGGAAGGTGAAAGGGGGGTGAATGGTGCAAGTGTGGTGGGGTGATAGTTGGGGATAAAGAATATGCTTACTCCTTAGGGCTTCTCAGTGGGAGAGGAAGGGGAGAAAATACCAAGCCATCCCTTTACTCATTCGTCATCTTTGTCAGATGGCTATTGTCCTTTCAATCTAGTTGCCCCTTTCTGTGCATTAAGACTCCCCTCTTTGGAATTATACACTTAATCTATGGGGTCCTTGCCCACATTTTCTCACACGGTGCTAGTGTAAACCCAAATGCCTTTGAGCCAAACATTTGCCCTCCCTAGATGCTAGTAAAACTCTGTTGCTTTGGGGTTTTGTAACTTTTCCTTTAAGTGATGGTAGGAAAATGTGGTGAAATATTTTTCACATGAAGAACAATGTGGGTAAAATGGCAACATGTTAGTGAATACAATATACAGTTTATACCTGTAAGATTTTAATGGGGAACGTGATCTTTCAGAAGAGGTCTGTATCACTTTAAAAAGTAAAAGTAAAGCTGGGTTATGCCAGGAAGAATATAGAGGAGTTTGAGCTTCCTTTAAAGCTACGTAAATAAGGAGTAGGCCCATTGACACAATCCAGGTAAACTTGTGTAAGTGAGAAGAGACTGAAGCAGAGTAAGAGGGTGAGATGTGGTGCCAAACTGTAGTCACAACACTCAGAACCTGATCCAGGAGCAGAACTTTTTCAAAATTTGGAGCTGTTATGAGCTAAACCAGGTTGACTCAGTTGTGAATTTTGGATCTGAATCTCCCTGGTGTGTTTGAAGCATATTTAGATCCAGGGTTCTGTTCCATCGCTACTAAAACCATGTTTCTCTCTAATTAAAAGATTCATAGAGTTTAAGGACACAAGGGACCCTTAGATCCTCTAATCTGATCTCCTCTACATCACATGCTACAACATTTCACCCAGTTGCCCTTATTTTGAGCCCCATAACTTGTATATGGCTAGAGCATATCTTCCAGAAAGGCATCCAGTATTGATTAGTTTGTTCCAGAGGTTAATCATTCTCATGGTTAAAAATTGTGCCTTATTTCTAACTTGAATTTGTCAGCTTTCAGTTTCCAGCCACTGGTTCTTGTTATGCTTTTCTGCACTACGAGCCCTATAGTACTGGTATTTTTCTCCCTGTGTAGGTACTTAGATCCCATAATAAAGTCACCACTCAGTCTTCTTTTTGTAAGGTAAGCAAACTGAGCTATGTAAGTATCTCACTATATAAGGCATTTTCTCCATCCCTCAAATCATTTTTGTTGCTCCTTTCCTGCCCGCCCTCAACTTTTTTTCAACATCCTTTTTAAAATGTGCAGACCAGATCTGTATGCAGTATTCCAGTATGTGTCTCGCCAATGCTGTATGCAGAGATGACATCCCCTCCTTGCTCTACTCACTCCTCCCCTGTTCATGTATCCACAATTCCATTAGGCCTTTTTAGCATGGCATTAGTATGCATTCCTGTTCAGTTGCTTGTCCACTATCACCCCTAGATCCTTTGCCACAATTGCTTTCCAGGGCACAGCCCCCCATTCTGTAGATATGGTCTGCATTTCTTCTACCTCACTGTATAACTTTGCATTTGACTGTATTCGGTTGCATTTAGTTTGAGTGGGCCCAGCTTACCAAGTGATCCCTCTGATGACTGCCCTATCCTGATCATTATTTATCACTCCACCAGTCTTTGTATCACCCATGAATTTTCTCAGCAGTTTATTTATATTTACTTCCAAATCACTAATGAAAATGTTGAATAGCATTGGACCTAATATCCATCCATGCAGAACCCCACTAGGAAAAAAAAATCCTTTGATGATGATTCCTGATTAATGATTACTTTTTAAGATCGGTCAGTTAGCTAGTTCTTAATCCACTTAAGTCTGATTTACTGATACTGTGAAGCACCAATTTTTAAATCAATGTTGAGCAATACTAAATCAAATTCCTTACAAAATTCTAAGTATTCCATCTACCCAATTACCTTTATCAACCAAACTTGTAATCTCCTCAAAGAATGAAATCAGGTTCGTTTGACAAGACCTATTTTCCATAAAGCCTCATTAACTGACATTAATTACATTCTTATCTCTTAATTCTTTTTTCAGTTGAATCCCCTACCAACTTTTCCATTATCTTGCTTAGGATTGACGTCAGTCTGACCAGCCTGTAGTTACCGGATCATCTTGCTTGTCCTTTCTGAATACTGGCACAACATTAACACTCTTCCAGTCTTCTGGAGTTTCCCTGTGTCATGGCTACAGGGTAACCTGCACCATAGACCCCTTTTAGTTCCTCTTGAGTGCACTCCTTAGATGATCAGATTGGCTTCCTGTGCCTCATTCTGCATGGAATCTTGTAATCTTAGACTGGATCTCTGACCTCATTCTGAGTGGAATCATGTGGTCCAACCACTCTTAGACTGGATCTCTTGGCACGCCCCACCCCATTTCCCAACCATGTTATCACAACAGGTCCAAATGTGTTGCACACCTGCAAGCCCTTTCGCTCCAGGGTTCTGTGACCAGTGAACTGATTAAAGTGACTCCAAAAAACAGCATCTTCAAAACAACACATTATTTATTCATTTCCCCAAAGGCACAAAGCCCATATAGCAAAGGGTAAAAATAATAAAAGGCCTAGATGCAGAAGTCTAACTCTTTCTTGCCAGCTCTCGCAAGTTTCCCTTAGCCAGCCAACCCTCATCTCTGTCTGGGGTAAGTAGAGTGTTATGCTCACAGCATGCTCTGTCTGACTCTGTGTATCATGGCATGCCCTATATTCATAAAAATAGGACAGATACTTCCCAGTTTGTCATATCCTGGTATTCCAAGATTTATTAATTCAGATCAGCAGATCTGATATCAGCAGATCTGATCTGATATCTCCTTAGCCAACTGATTATCTCTAGTAGATGGTTAGCATTCTGGCACGGTGGACTAGGTCTGGTGGAACCCTGCGGGAGGCCTCATAGCCCTATGTCACTCTGCCCCAGAATAGAGTAGAGAAAAGTCCTCCAGGCAACTTAGAGTGGCTGCACAGGAGCGGCCAATCAGAGGGGCTGCTGAAGTGATCAATAAGGGGCCAGAAGTGCCAGATAAAAGGCAAACAGTAGAGCAGAGCCTTCAGTTGATGTGTGGAGCTCAAGACATGAAGACTGGGTGACTGGCTGGAAGAGCAGCAGCACCACAGGCAACTCACTGTGGAGCGCTCAGTGCAGGCAGGACTGAAGCCCAGGGAAAGCTGCTGAAGATCCATGGAAGGGGAGGCAGAGGCAGAAGCCAAAGGAGGGCCAGAGGCAGAAGTTGGAGGTGGAGGGGCGCTCACAAGAGGTGGGTGCTCTTTGGTTATTAATGGACTGGAAAGTACTTCATCATCCTCATGTGATAAGAGTACATCATCCTGCTTCTTTCCAAATACAAAAAAGAAATATTTATTGAATACTGCTGCCTATTTTACACCATTATTAACAATTTTACCATTTCCATCTAGTAAGGGTCCTGTACCACTGCTAGGAATTATTTTGTTCCTGATACATTTTTTTGAAAAGTTCTTAGTCCTGCCAGGCATGGGATAGTCCCCCCCTCATGTCTTTTGCTTCCCTTATCAATTTGCTGTACTTAACATCTACTTTATATTGCTTATCAGTTTTTCATATTTTTTCACTTCTTCCAGTGTTTTTTTTTTTATTTCTAATTTGTCTCCACTGAAGTAAGATGGACTTTTATGCAAAGTTCTCCTTTTTCTTGATTAATTTATGGTGTAACCATGTGAAGAAAGCTAATGAAGTCACTCATATGGGAGGGCAAGCAGGATATGGCCCAGTATCTGTAAAGTATCTGTACACTTAAGAGTTAAATATTGATAGGCAACTGAAAATTTTACCCAATAGTAATTTTAAGTGACCTAGGAACTTAAGTCTGGGATTTTGAAAGGAGACCAAGGCAGTTAGATGCCCAACTGCCATTGGAATTTGATGGACATTAGATACTGAACTCCTTTGAAAATCTTGTCCTAAGTCCTATTTCTCAAAAAGCCTTGGCTACTTGAGCCAAAGTCCTATTGTCTTTCAGTGAGACTTTTGGCTCACAAGTCACTTTGATAGTTTTGAAAATTGCATATATCTGCTTTTGCAAGTAGACATGACATTGCAAGTACATGACAGGCATGCTGTCCTGAAGCTTAGAGAGAGGGCTGTCTAGTGATCAGGGTGGAGTAGGAGTTCTAGGTTCTATTCTCAGTTCTGCCGCTGACTTCTAGTGTGATCTGTGACAAGGAACTTAACCTTTGCCTGTCCCATTATAGAGGAAGTACAATATACCTGCCCTACAAGGAGGTTGTGCAGCTTATTTCATTAATATTCCAAAAGTGCTTTGAGATCATTGGATTTGGGGTGCTACATGACTACAAAGTATTGCCCTAGATAGCTAGGACTGTTGCCCTCCCTAGGAAGCAGCTCTATAAATGGACTAGCAGGAAGGAATCTCTCCCGCTGGCTGAGGCAGTGGGAACTGTGTGAAAAATTCCTCAGCTGGAAGCCACTCTTACACCTATTACTGTAAGTTTGCAATGTTCCCAGCTGGGAGATCCCTGATTATACAGCTTTTGGATGTTGTGCTTTTACAACTTCACTTGCCGAGCCATCGATTTTTACCGCAGAGACATAACAACAGGTTTATTTTTGGCTTTAACTAAAAGCAATTACTGCAGCTACCAAAACACTGTGCACTGAATTCAAACATTCTGCTTCAGCATTTGTGGGCAAATTCATCCCAGGTGTAGCTGAAGTCAGTGGAGTTACACCACACGTGAGTTTGACTATGTATGGTGGCTGCCTGGTGCCTGTGTCTGTGAGAGAAGGGATGAGATGTTCTGCCTTGAGTGTGCACTGTAGCTCATTCTTATTGCTTAGGAGATTACAGCAGCTGCAGGTTTCTCTCATGCAGGGTGTCACAGTTGCAGGGCTAGCTGCATTTCTGTCCCCTTCCTGCTCTCTCTGAATGTACCCGCTCAGATGGTGGCCTTTGTACCTTTACCTATCCCACCCCTGAACCAGGCCCTGGGTTACAGTACCTTGTATACCAACCCTGCTTACCTAGCAGGTCCAGCTGAGTTCTGGTACTTGTGGTTCTTCCCTTTGGGGGTCTATGAGCAGTGGTGTACAGTGACAAAGCAGTCTTCCTAACCAGTGTATTATTTCCTTTAACGATAAGAATGAGGTCCTTTCCAACTCTGATGTTCTCTGATTCTATGAAAACATTTAAAAAAAGGATTGTAAAACAGTCCACATGTGTGAGTTTCTTGCCTAAAGGGTTACCCTCCCCTGATGGCCATTTAGGCAGGTCTAACTTCTTCAGAACCCTCCAGTGGGGTGTCATGTGTATAGGTGGGTTTCCTGAACAATGAGAGAGAGAGAGACACACACACACACATTTTTTTACCCCTGATCTAGTGCTTTTGATCTTGCATTCCCAGGCCTTTTCCTGTCCTTCCACTGTCTCTTAACAACTCATCTCTTTACAGAGAAGTAACTTATCTGGAGCCATTGTCTTTCCTTCCTGCTTATTTTTCCTTACAGCCCCCTCTTAAACTGTCCCAACATATTCATACAGCAAACTGTCTCAATAACTATCTCAATATTAATAAATGATAACTGGGCAGCTCCAATTCCCAAGGATTCTTAAATGTCTTCATAATGTGGGCCACTTCTTCAAAAAGAAATTGTCTTATGGATACTTCTTCTCCCATTAGCCATCACCCGGACAACTTATTCGTAGTACTCTGAGTTCTGTGGCAACTGCAGCAGTCATTTACATGGAAAACTGTTGCTATATATTTTTATCTGTCTTAATTAAATTTAGCTGTTTTGGAAGCAAGGATGAGAGCCAGCATCCTTCTGTGGAAAGGATGCCACCAGCTGGCCTTCTGTGGAAAGCCAACAACTGCTGTGGGCCTCGGATACTAAAATTATCTTCTGTAGGTTCTCACACTGCACCTATCACTAGAGCATCTGCATTCTTCTCTGGTGCGCTATGAAAAGTTCACTCATGAAGTAAACTCTTGAGAAGATAAGCATACCTAGCATGCATTCATGCCCCTTCCTTTTTCCTTAGGTGTCCAGTATGCAAGCATACCTTGCTCCGCTAGCACTGTATAGGTAGATGTATTTTCTGCAAGAGTTTCATTTCTCAAATGACCACCCAGGATAGTCCTGGTATAAACTTCATTTAATTGAAGGCTCTCTCTGCCCTCCACCCCCAACCACACACACTTTGTTTAATCCAATTCTTTCTTATCCTAAAGCAGTTGTGGGTGCTGCACTTACCCTGCAGCCTTGAAGGAGGCTATTCCAGATTCATCTAGCGAACAGTCCTCTGCACAAGTTATGGTCTCGTCTGGTATCCCTGTAACACTAGCTACTGTCTTCAACTTTCCCAGCCCCCTTGAATCCAAAACAGAAGAACTCACAGGTCTCTCCAGAGGTCATGATCAATGTAGTATCATGGGAGGCAGATCCTAATTCTTTCCGCCCTCCTCATCTCACTGCTGGCGTAGCTGAGTGGGAGTGCTCTAGAAAATACAGCAAATAAAAGGAATTGCCCCTACTCCCCACCTCCTGTTGCTGCTCTAATTCTTGTCTGGGCATTTGCAGGCAACACTTGCATCATTTTGTGAAGGAGATGAGAATGTGGCCTAGGCAAGTTCCCAGTTTTCTTGATGATGTCACTGGTTTATGGTACCTCACAGGCAACTGGCATGCCTTTACTGTGACTCTTGCAGTGTTTGGTATCTTTGTTAAAACCCCAGCTCTTGGGGTCATGTGATGACACCCAGTTCTGAGTGACCTTGCTTGCTTTCTGTACACTTCTAGCTCAATCCAGAAGAAATCAGAATGATCTTAAAATCATTTAAAAATTATCTCATGATCCAGAGGCTTGGAACTGGCAATACTGAGGGTATGTAGTGTCTGTGTAAATGTCTGATACCCTAGTGTGTAATGTTCTTGCCCACTATGGCAGGAAGCCTGAAAGGATATATAATTTTTTCTACTTCTGGAGATTCAATGATAGCACTGTCACTTTTTGGATCAAAGTATCAGTGGTCAAATCCAAGGTGGGGACACATTCTGTATTGTGGGGCCCCATTCCATACTCATTGGTATCAATGGCAATACTCCCATTAACTTTTCTAGTGCAGCCTCAAGCTCTTTGTGGTTTGAAGTGCAGAGCAGCCTGAGGCTACACACAGGAATATACACATTGCTAATATTTGTTGGAAGTCTTGAGAATTCATCCAACTTTATTTGCTGACATTTTTAAACACTGTTTGAAGACTGCATTTGCGGTGTGATTGTTCTAGCTTATCGTTCCATTAAATATTCTAGTTTGCTGGCAGTTGTTTGAGAAATAGCAAATTTGAAGCAATTGTTTATTTGCAGGAACCAAATTTTGAACTTGGCAGTGAGTGTTCTTGCCTACAATGTGATTCAAATTATGCCCCTCTGATCCAGGAACAAAAACACTCTGTGACTTATATGCAATTAAAACAGACCAATGGAGTTGAACTTCAGATAGCCAATACTCACAACAAGCTGCTCTCAAACAACCTGTAGAACTGTTATTGACAAAAATCACTCCCTGAATAATTTAAAAGAACAAAATCCTAAAAATGGCCAGTTGTTCAAGGACAATTCAAACTGAGGCAGAATATTTCAATTTAGTTTGGATCTGCTGGTCTTTATGGCTTCAGAAGAAAGGTGCAGTCAGTGGATTATGTGAGAATTAATAACTCCAGTTGTCAGGCTTTCATTCTAACTATAATCTTATGGACTGGGGCACTGAGAGATTGTGGGAATATTTTCAGCTCTGCCACATACTTTGTTGGTGATGTTGGGCAAGGCACTTAATCTCTCTCTCTCTCTCTCTTTCTTTCTGTTTCCCCATCTTTGAGAAGGAGATAATAATACTTTTCTCTCCCGGGCAGGGTTATTGTGAGTGTAATGGCATTAATGTATGTGAAGGGCTTTAAGTTCAATGGGAAAGTGTTATATTAGTGCAAAGGACAGGTAGGTGGATATGCAAGGTAAAGTGCTGAAAAAGAATGAGTGCTTTGTTTAAAAAGAGGAAAGTGGGATGGTCACACCATCCAGTGGCTGGAGGCCTGAGAGAAGAGATCAGCTGCTACTACAGAGAGCACATATAATTTATTTTCTATTAAGACTGATGATTTTGGATATGAAGATCTCTGCTATGGTCCCAGTAGGAGACCAATTCTTCACACATCCTTTGAAAGCATAGCTACTTAGTAACTTCCCCAGCTAAAATCTCTGCTTCCAACTTCCAAGTGCTTAATTTCTTTTTTAAAAAATGATCCTATGCAAATGATATAGAAATTTCACTAGTAGCTGTGATTCACATTAAATTCCTCTGGCTAATTACATAGGCTTTTTGCTAAAAGTGATGATTAGAAATCATTCATATGTCCTTAGAGGTCTCAGAAACATTTAATATTCATGGTAAACATATCAGTGCGCATAATGAAAGAATCATTTTAAAACAAAGCCTGGTCAGCTGTTTAATAATTTATTGATCCTGATAGCAAGGAGAATATCTAATAACTAGCGAGATTGGCTTTCAAATAGAAAACGAATTCAGGTAAGAGGAGTTTGGGTTTTTTCAAATGAATCATCATTAAAACTAGAGAAACATTTGGTTATTATGGCAGTTCTAGATTGCTTTACAAGTACTTCCAAAGCCTTTTTGTGTGATTATTTAGGAAACTGTATTGCCCAACTCACTTATTACACAACTCATACTTAATCTGAGCAATTCTCTTTCACTAGTTTTATGGAGTCAGTCCTAAACCAGTTATGTTTTACAACCATTGCTTGGCCAAGTGGCATTTATCTGCGTGTCTCTAATGTGACAACTTTTGAAAACTGTCTGATCAATTCCAAATTTCAAGGCATGTTCCATGCATTAGTAGGAAGAACCCAATTGATTTTGGTAATAATCAGAGAACTGAAGAGGCTGGATTTCCACAGTGACTATTCAGTGCTGCAGGAACATTGTGACATCAGAGGTAATTCAGCCAGTCATCACTCCCTCCCTCCACTTCATCTGCATACTTCAATTCTATTGGTTGAAATGAGTTAGCAAATTAAACCACAGGTCTGAAATGAAGTGCTTTGACAGAATTGGTGGAGAGGCCCACAGGCGTTCAGTGCTGGAATAGCAGTGTTGCTTTAGATCAGATGCTATATTGGCTGAGTAGGAGTGAGGAGGAAGATTTGCTCTGTGTCTCCCTCCATACGATGTCTGGCTGAGGTAATATCACTTTATCTTTGCCCAGTCAAAACCATCAACTCATCTAAACAGTGCCCCTTTTGTGCTGCAGGTAGAGAGATTCATCTGCCTGCAGCACAAATGGGCACTATCAATGGAGGATGATGACCAAGTATAAGAGGGCAACTATCCCGTTAAAGGGAGTAGGCGTCAGTCAACCCCTGTTCCATGGTGTGTCCCTTTAAGGTTCCCAGGACTTTTAGAGCAGACAAAGGTCTAGGGAAGGTATTTGTCCTTTTGACCCAAGCAGCTAACCAAAAATTCCAATCTAGTAGGTTGTTCCTATTAAGAAGAGAAATTGGTGATGAGTATTTCTTTGTTTTGTTTATTTATAAAGACTATACAAAGTTCTGTGTCTCTGAACACAAAAGTAATCAGTGTCTTTTGCTGACAGGCCCAAACTGCTTGTCAGCCAGCATCCTTAACCCAGAAACCTCTCCCTGGGTTCTTCCAGGTCCCGTACACTGTGCTTTCAGCTGCTCCTTCAGGTTGTCTGTGTGGCTTTCTTGCTCTGCTCCTGAGTTTCTGTCTGTTTCTGTGTGTTTTCCCTACATGCGCACCCTTCAGCAAACCCTCTCCCTCACACTCAATCCAAAATTCCTGGATGGGTTCACAACCCCTTTTGTCTTAGCTAGGGGCCTTAGAATGAACTTATCCTGAGAGTTATGGTCATTTAAGGGTGCATTCACATCCAGTGGCAGAGGTTTGTGGACCATGCAGTCACTAGTTCCTCTCAGCATAATACAAGGGCAGAGGCAGGTGTTGGCTCAGTAGTTTGAGTACCAAACTCCAGGCAGACTGCTATAAACCAGGGCACAAAACCCAAACTGGTTGTGAGTTCTGTTCTGAGATTTCACCAGCCAAGTATCAAGTGTGAACTCCTGCAGCTCTAATACAGCCTTTACGTGGAGCCACAGACAGTCGTCTTGGGCATTCCAGATTATGTTGGCCCTGGCTAGTCTGTCTTTGTGATAGATAGTCCCTGACTCCCAAAATTACAATATTCAGGTTACCCCCGACCCAAAGGGCCAATACCCCAGGTCAATTGTACCTGAGATCCTATATCAAAGACCATGCTTGTTGCCAATCCTGTTATAAATTAACTACAGATTTATTAACTAAGAAAAAGAAATATAAGTTGTTTACAAGGTTAAAGTGGGTAAACATACACACTCACACAAATAAATGAGTTATGATCTTAGGTTCCAAAAGGCAATTGAGGCTGATATATCAGGCATGTTTATTATATCCTGTACAGGTTAGCCAGTCTAAGCAGCTGGGGATCCCTTTCTTATGCTTAGAAATCTTGCCCTCCCAAAATCCAAGCAGCACAGAGATCCAGCTTCTTCCTGTCCTGGATTTTTATTCCCTTCCCCCAGAGTTCAGGCTGATAGGATGAATCCACATGCACTCCTCTTCATGGGTATGGGGGAAACAATTAACAAAGTCTTTGTTCTTTGATGTTTCACAATGGTTCATTTGGTTTCAGTGGGCCTTGTTGGAGTGCCACCTAACCTGTTCTGTAGAAAGCCAGCATTTTACATTAATTAATGCTCCTTTCTTGTTTGTTTGACTTAAACATTTATAGAGCTTTATAATTCAAACACTCAATATAACCTGGGTTACAGATGTTATAAGTGAGATTACTACATGCAGTATCCTACACGCATTTCATAAAGTCTAAATATATCCTTATAAACCTAACATTTATTTTAACAATGCTTACACATAGGTGAGCCAGACTGGTTTCCAGCTATGAATTTTTCAGTGTTCAGTTGAGGTCTCGGGGCCTTGGCATGAGCTGGCATCTGGTCTACTAGCATCAAACTCACAAAAGGGGGAATTTTATTTTTAAGCATTCTGGTGTGAGAGCAAGTCATTGCAAGAAAGTCAGAGGGAACAGAGAGTAGGCTACCTCCAGGATTACCTCAAGCCACAGGGCAGCAGCCAGAGTTGCTCTGGGGAAACACCCATTGACACTAAGGCAGGAAGAAGGCTTAAGGTTTAAGGTTAGGGTTGTTGGACGGAGTAAAAGATGACAGGCTGAGTTGCCTCTGATGTCAAAATGCTACTACTCAAACTCCTTTGTCTGTAGCACCAAATGAGCACTGTCAAGGGGAAATTGTTAAGAAACTGATTAAAACAAGAAAGAGAAGGAAAGTGGGTTAAATGACTTGACAGTAATGTAATAGGAAGAGGACCTGAAACATAAGCTCATGTATCAGAGGCCTGAGCTAAAGTAGCCAAAAATTTGCTGACATGAAGCAAAGTTAAGTTATGAGGAAGAGGCAGGCCCTGCTCACAGGGTTTGGCAAGGATAGGGCTGATACTGAGAGGAAAAAAAACAAAACCCCAAAAATTCTTAAGAGGTGGTAGGCATAAAGCACTCACACAAGCACATTCCAGAAAGATGGTACTAGAACATCCTGATAAACACATTCCTGAAAGATAATAGGAACATGCTGACCCATCTTAAGGATAGGGTCAGGATGACAGCATGATGAATAGAGATGTTTTGATCGAACTTACAGGTACCGGTAATGGGTGGCACCCCGATATGTCAAGAATGATATGTAACTTGTTGATATCGGTGTACAAAGATGTATCTCAGAGGGAGTGTCTTTGTCCAGCGGAGGGGGCAGTGGGAAGTCCTGCCACTGATGAGCTGCGTCCATTGTCAAGGGCATACATGTGTTAATGTACCTGTAACCATTGAGCCTGGGCATTAGCACCGTGCTTCTTCGGCGATAAACCTGGGTGGGTGCCTTTGCTATTAAACCAAGTCTGGTGGTCTTATTAGGCAGTTAGCCCATACAGCAGGTTCTGATCAATCAGAGCCAGTGCATCCGAACATCTAACCACAACAAGTGAAAGTTCCAGTATCCTAAAAAATTGCTGCAGGTTTTGCTACAGCCGACAGAGTTACTGCCCCTCCCACCACCTGCCAACTCTGCCTGCATAAGCAATAAAATGTCTGATTCTCTAGTCCTCATAGGAAAATATGGCCCTGCTGGAATTTAAGAACACTGCTGTATCTTGTAAGCATATCATTAAATAATTCTTAAAAGGGCAGGTGAAGTGGGGAAGCAAATAACAATAATGCTGATGCATATGGTACTCTACAATTGCAAAGTGCTGTATAAGTACCAGGCTCACCTGAGGTCCTATACTAATCTATAATAAGAAAAACAAATATTTCATACCATGATGTCGACTTACAATAGAGTCTACAGGGAAATGTACATCAGCTTCAGGCATCTTCTATTAAAAATTGATCTTCTGGGATCCGTCAAGTCCCATACAACATTCCCATATGCTCCTGCATTTTCTTCAATGTGTATATAATGTATTTGATACATTAGTCATAATTGACTGGCAAACTGTAATTTATTATTATTAATAAATTGGTATTTAGCATGCTGTACAGTGGAGAAGTCTTGAATCTCCAGTGAAGAGTCAGCTATGCCTTTCTTATGTAGAGCCAAACAGATTTAAGTATGAGTGATATTTTAGAAATAGGTGAATCACTTAGAATAAAATAAAAGCTGACGTGGGCCTTCACAGTAAATTTGAACAAGAATATTTTTGGTTTAAAAGGGTTTTTATTTTCATTTCACTAATGTCCTGTGCCTTGCACTTTCCCACTGTATTTCTTTTTTCCAGGCAAGTCTACAAAGCAGGAGCAGCAAAATGTGGAGAACTTGTTTACATGGTATTTCCAGATTGTGTGGAAATTGGAAGAGAGCCTGCTCTTGTATCTGAAAAACTGATCTCAAGAACTTGCAAGAGGATTGGACACTTTAAGGTAAGATTCAGGAGAGCATCCGAAGTCTGTCTGTTTGCTTCTCTGAACTGTTCCGGTAAATCTTGATTTTGTGAATTTGGTAACTTGTGAATGTTAACACAATTTTTTGTGACCTACAATGTGCAGATATTACTATTTATCTTGAATACAATCTACTGGTAGTTTTAATTCTCATCAGAACTGGAAAGGTGTGAAGTATGCCACCCAGATGCCTTATCTGGAAGTTAGGTGTGTGTGCTCAGAGAGTGAAAAATAAACTGTTGTTGAGGTTAGCTGCAAACCTCAAAGCTTTTGTCTTTCTTTTTCTTATATGAATGAGAATATCATCTTCAACTACAGTAGCTAGGACTAAAATTACCAGGATTCTTAATTCTCTTGCCTCAAAGCATGAAAAGGAGACTAAGCTGGAAAATTCCCAATGACATAGAGTTGACAATGATAGTCCCTAGGTCCTTGTGATCCTATATTTCTTCTGCTTTCTAGTAAACATCTGCCACACATAAACATGTTCCAGTGTTGTCCTCCAAGTACTTGGCTTGTAGGAATGAGGCCTTTTGTTGAAGCTTTGCTGGTGCAATGGAGTGCAAGTTGTAAGCACTGCATTAATTTGCAGTTGGCACCAGACGGGATGGATTCATCCCAGAAAAGGCTAATGCTCATGGTTTTATTGTCCTACAGTGTTCTGCCAGATCCTGCAGGTTTGAGCAGCTCTTTCCTATTTTGGGTACTTACTACCCCCTTCACCATGGTATCTGAGTGCATCACATTTAATGTAATTGTCCTCACAGCCAGTCTTTGTGATAAGGGAAAACCATTCCCATTTTACATATTGGGAAACTGAGGCAGAGAGACTAATGTGATGCTACGCCCTAAATTCTTAATAGAAATATTATGATATGAATATGGCATAACTGAGACATATTTCATGCATGATGAGTCATGTAAGGTATCATTGGAAAGGTTACGGTTTGCTGGATGTGACTATCCAATTTGTACACATATATCATTTCTCTGTCTGAAGTTGGGAATGTTGACTATGTAACAATTACAACTGTGTGTGTACTTGGAGGAACGTCCACCCAACAGTAGACAATCAGTGTAAATGGGCTATTTAAGAGGGACAATAGAACTTTGAAAATGCTAATCTCTCACCTTCCTGAGAAGCTTCTTGTGACTTGCTTTGACACTGCAGGGTCATCTGATGATGTCACCTATAACAGAGTACCACCTTGGACACTGCTGGTATTTTTCCACTGGCAACAAAGGATTCTTGCCTTGTGTAAATCCTACTTCAGGCTGGGAAATGAGTCAATCAGGACTCTTCTCCCATTGCCTCCCTGCCCAAGAATGAAGACTGCTGAAAGCACCTGAAGATACAAACGAACTAATCGGGGGAAAGGCAAGGGCTGAGTCCAGGCTGAGACAGTGGTCTAGTCTGTAAAGAGAAATAACTGGAACTCTAAGCTGCAGAAACTCTACAACCTGCCTAAAACAACGTTTAGGGTGAGAAATTACATTTTGTAACCTGTTGCTTTAGTGAATTAAGCTTTGGTTGCTTGTTTTGTTTTGTTTGCTCAGTAATCTGCTTTGTTCTGTTTGCTATCCCTTACAATCAGTTAAAATTACATTTTGTAGTTAATAAATTTATTTCTTATTTATATCAAAACCCAGTTTGTGCAATTCATATACACAGCTTTTTTTCCTCATCCCAAGATATCTCCCTCCACATTGAGGGGTGATTTTTTATGATCTTACACTGTACAGATCTCTCTCTACATCACAAGACAATATAATTTTGGGTTTACACGCCAAAGGAGGTGTGCACATGAGGTAAGTCCTCCCACACAGAGCTGATTTCAGTCTGTTTCTGCAGCTGGGTGTGGCCTTACCTGTGTGTGTGTGTGTGTGTGCGCTAGAGAAGGCTTGAGGGCCTAGCACAGCAAGGACAGGATGAAACTGGTGGAATGGATGGGCTCAGTGAAACCCCAGAACATCTGGTGGCACTCCAAAAGGCCAACCCATCACAACTAAGACCCAGATCAGAAAGTTAGGAGCCTAAATACCTTTGAGAATGTGAACCTCAATGACTTGCTAAAGGTCAGTCTGTGGTGCAGCAGACAACCTGAACTTGTTCTTTCAAGTCCCAGGTTAGCATTCTGTATCATCCTTATGTGGATGACCTCTGCGTATGAGCATGTCCTCTCTGGCTGCAACCTGAGGTCACCATAAACTCTGTGTAGAAAGTGACATGACCCTATACTACACCAACCAGTTCTGAGTTCCTGATGTTTTTTGACATTGCTGTGGCATAGTTTGATATCAGTTTACAATCTGTGCTCTACATAAAGCATTCAGATCAATAATTTTGGGCAGACAAAATTACTCTGAATTTTTTTGGGCTCACAAAATTCGTTTGAGCAGCTGCAGTCTAGTACAATTTTGATAACAGCTGTTTCTCCCAATTGTTCCACTGCCTGCAGAATGTTGTGGTAGTTCATGTCCAGAAATGTCAAGCATGGCTTAGAAGAAAATGTGTCTTTCTAAGAGTTTGTAGCTGATAGGGAAGCTGCTAATAGCCCACACTGGCTTGGGATTGTATCTTGACTGTACTAAGCCTTTGATCAGGCTGAAGCATGGAGATGTAATTTCTCCTTAGGATTCCTGATGCAACAACTGATTGAGGAAGAACCAGATCCTATCATCTTTGTTGAGCATTCCCGTGAGCAAATGGCATTTGTTGCCCATCTATCGCCTCACGGGTGCAATGGCAGGAGGACCAGAGAGGAGACAGGATGAATTACTCCTATGTGAAGAACACGGGCACAAAGGAGTGCTTGCACTGATGAGGAGGATCAAATATTCAAGAGTCTCATCTACAGATATGAAAACTATTCTATTCCTAAACAGGGGACTTCAGCATCCTGAGCTGAATGTAAAAGGCCATCAGCCATTTGATGAGTTGAAACTAAAAAATGAATGGCTGATATATATTCAGTACCATATGGTGTAATAAAGTTGGATAATTTTATCACTGTCAATAACATTTGTAGTTACATGAGCTGAGATAAGGATAATCAAATCATGAGCTTCAGGGCATAAACTGATCACCCAATAGGCTTGGAGAAATGTATTCCCTTTTTCCATCTACAGCATACCACATTAGGTGTAGTGGGTGCATTATGGAGAGTTTCTACCTTCCGCTAAAGCAATGCTGGGCAGTTGCTAAGGATAGATACTGAACTAGATGGGACAAATGGTTTGACCCAGTCATGCTAATCCTATTGCCCTAGTATGGGCTTAAGCCTGGGCCTTAGATGGAATACAGTTGACAAAAATGTTGAATCTGAACAATAGACCTTTTAATGATGGGAAAATGAGACAAAAGTATCTCAGAGGCATACAGCTAGAAGTGTATGTTAACTAATATATCTACCAAAAGGGACCCACACAAGAATTCTGCTTTAGCTCCTGGGTAGCTAGGTAAGAATTCCCAGTTTTAGGATTGTCATTCATACATGTGATGAAATCCATGTATAAAGGATTAGAAAACATGCTTTATAGTGACAGACTCTAGGAACTCAATCTAGTTAGTTTAACAAGAAGATTGAGTGACTTGGTTACAGTCTATATGTATCTATATGGGGAACAAATATTTAATAATGGGCTCTTCAGTCTAGCAGAGACAGGTATAACACAATCCAGTGGCTGGAAGTTGACGTAGACAAATTCAGACTGGAAATAAGGCATAAAATTTTGACAGTGAGAATAATTGACCATTGTAACAATCTACCCAGGGTCAGGGTGGATTTTCTATCACTGATCATTTTAAAATCAAGAGAGGATGTTTTTCTAAAAGATCTGCTCTAGGAATTATGTTGAAGAAGTTCTATGGCCTGTGTTATACAGGTCATCCTAGTTGATAACAGTTGGCCCTTCTGGCCTTGGAACCTATGAATATTTCTTCAGCTACTTGTTCTGTTACATTGATATCAATATAGATAAAGTTATTTTCAGATTTCTCTGTGGGGTCTCAGTGATTCAATTTTGGGGGCAGTAGTGGTGTGAGGCGGACAGTGAGCAAACCAGCTTCATTACCTAGGGGTCCCCATTCCTTTTTGGTTAAGGTCAAAGTTACCATGCACCCAGTTTAATCCAGAAAGTCCCTATTTTACATATGGTGACCCAGAAGCTTCTTTCAGAACACCTGAAATGTCCTGAACTTGCATTCTCTTAATCTACATTTTTTTAGAACTACAAAATGTTTGTTCAGGAACTGCTATACCAAGCAGAACTTGCTCAACGATCATCAGAAACCTAGAGTCCAGTGGGATGAAGTTCAGTGATGAACAGTGCTTGGAGTAAAATATCAGATGTGAAGAAGTAATCAAAGCTGTTGCAGACTCCCTCAACTCTTGCTCGGTGTTTTCTAAGGAATGCAATCTGAATGGTAAGAATGTCTCCATATGGCATGAAGGTGAGATTGTAGCATGGATAGGCATACCCGCATTAGTTTACTCTAGTTACATGGATACCAATAGTAAGGAAGAGGTGGTGATATGGATTTTGGTGCAGGATAGCAACTTGAGAACATACCTGGGGTCCCCAGCAGGCTTGAATTGAATCAGCTACCTCATGCCATCATGTCTTCACTACTGTTTTTACCTGTCCTAGCTAAATTAAATCTAACGTGAGCATGCCTACCATGCTACAATCTCACCTTTATGTACCCTAAGTTCCTGAGGAAAAATTCTCCATGCAAAGAAATAGGCAGATGGTGGTGGTGGTGAGTCAGAAGATGGTAGCAAGGATACCAACATGCATTTTTAAAGTGTTTGTTAGTAAATTAATACTTTGTCATAGTTTTTGAGTTTGAAAATATGCTCTTCTATGTTAATTTTCTGATCTTAGCTTAAGTGGAAACACTTATATAGTGGGACATTTTTTTTCCCTTTGCTTTTGCTAGTGTCACAGAACACTGATTGTTTTGTGCATCATCAAAAATATTAACCAAATTCCAGATGCAGAATCTTTATTATTTATTAAGATGCAGGAACAATAATGAACCTAATCTAACATTCTGATACCAGGATAAGTTTGTATGTGCCCCTGTATGGGACACCTGAAAAATATTTCTCTACTTTGATCAAATTTTATCTGGAAATACTTGAGGGGCAATCACAGAATCCTACAATGCTGTATTTACAGAACCAGTATGCAAGAAGACTTTCTTTAAAGTCTTGAATTCCCCATTAGAAGAGAAGTTAGATTCTGACACTTTGATTACTGCCACTGAATATTTTGCAACTAGCTAACTTAATTCTGGCTTGCCACACATTCTTATTTATCTGTCCCTGCATACAGTATTAATCTGTTGCTATTTCTGCAACACAGCGTTGTCCAAGACTAATTGCTAGATTTGAGTTATTTGCCATTCCATGTAAAGAGGCACTGTGTTACTCTAAAGGTGAACTTGTATTTCTGAATCATTGATGGTTGATTATTAACTCTGCCCTCCCCAAAAAGAAAGAGCTTATTAATGAAAATGATACATAAAAGATCAATGCAATACGTCTGACATCTATTAATGATTTCATCTCAGATTAAGAGAGACAGCTGGTATCTGTATTTATGCACATAGCTGCAAATATGCTGACAACTGTGTGGGAGTGGAAGACAGAAGCAATGACTAGAAGGGTGGTGGGTGCAGGCAGCTGGTCAGAGGTCTTCTCCTTGTTGATATTCACACTGTTGGCTCCCTATCAACTGTGTAATAGTTAAGATGCCAAGCAGCTCTGAGCTTTTCCTTTATATGGTGTGCGTATGCATGCGTATGAACAGCTTAACCTTTGAGATGCCTTGGAGAGTCTGAAGCCAATACGACACAGGGACCAGGATTTTTCTGAATTTATATGTAAGGTTTTTTTAAAAACAAAATTGGGAAAATAACTGTAAGTAAAGCAAGCAGGAGTTTGAAATGTTACAACTGATGCAGGGGAGATGGTGCCACGTTTAAACCTGAAAGAATCTGCACAGGTAACATTCAAGTTACCTGTGAACAGAATCAGTGTGAACAGAATCAGTTTACAATTTATAGATGTCAGAATTTGTATGTCAGAAATTTTAGCATGCTCTGAACTCTTGCAGGGTGAGGGGAAGTCTGCCTACAACCCCCTTCCCATTCCCCATCCCCCCACACATAAAAATCTAGTGATCTAGTTAAAAAAGGGACACTGGATGCAATATAGTGCAAAAATGAAAAATACAAGCTGTATATATCTCTTTCAGTGCAAATAGGATGATACAGAGGATTCCACATCCTGAATCAGACAATGATTAGAGGCCCAGTATACTGCCTTTGAATGAATGCCATGTGCATCAGTGAAAGATGAAAAGCACTCTTCAACTGCCTGGTCCAGTTTGCATTGTAAAGGTGGGACAGAATTCCTTTTTGGCATCTGGAGTTTTGCCATGAGATCTGATTATCCTCTTATGAGGCAAAACCCAGCCCTGTGATGTACTACTTAAGAAACAGATAGGGAAGCCTTTCCCTCTTCTCTCAGGCATATAAAGTAATCAGCAGGGAGTCTCTCTAATGCTGAAAATTATTAGGAAAAGGAGCCATGCCCTGCAGTGGCTGGACGACCAGTGTCTAGTCCCCTCTGCCAGCCAGTTTGCACACATGTTGCTGCTGCCCATCTGTTTGTAACACGCAATATTTCGGATGAGATGAATCTGATAATTTTTGCAGACTTTAAAAAAAATATTAAATGTTTCATGCAAACACGTTTCAGGCAATGGGTTGTTTGCTAACTGTAGTATCTGCCATGGATATTTTCTGTTACTGCCACTGTGTAATAGTCCCTTCAATCACCTGGCATTGTTGCTGAGTGTGCACATAGTGTGGGTGAGTAAGTTATGAAAAGAAGAGTGCCATCACATCACTGGGACTTAGCTTCTCATGGAGAAGGTGGGAGCCATTTGTGGAGTCAAGGTGGATTAAGCCAACAGGATCAGGAATATTTTAAGGACTCCTATTTTAATCTTTTCCTTTCTGAGCTACTTGAACAACCTCTTGCCTAAGCCATTGCTGCTAGAAAAGTTAGGCCAATGAAACATATTATGGCATGACAGGGTCTGATTTAAAACTTCTATTTTGGGGGGTGATATTCACAAAATAATTGCATATGGCATGTGTGATCTCAGCTGGGAAGAGTGAAGCCAGAGCATTGCCTGGCTTATTTAATTTCCCATATAGTAGGTCATGACTCTAACTGCAAAGTATATCTTTAACCTGTCTCAATGTTTTACTCAGCATTAGGGGCAGGACTCTGCCCTGGGCTTGAGAACAAGACCTTTCACCTTGTGCTTTATTGATAAGCAGTGAGGTAGATCATCAGCTGGTGTAAACTGCTGCCGCTCCATTGACTCTAATGGAGCTATGCCACTTTGCACTAGCTTTTGATCAGCTCCTATGTTCCATTACATGGTAGACATTGGTATGCAAATAGAGTTACTGAATTTACTTACCTCCAATTTCCTTTATTGTGGAACATAACTTCCAGAATATTTGCCCCCCAAAAATAGGGAAGTGATGCAGCCAACCAGTAGCAGTGGGGTAAATTTGATAATTTGAAGCCAAATTTTCTAGAGAGTTCAGAGATGGATTTTCAAATGCTCGGCACTGATAGGCACTTGAAGAAGAGCTCCATGTAAGCTTGAAAACGTCTCTCTCACCAACAAAAATCAGTCCAATAAATGCTATTACCTCTTCTACCTTATCCCCTGGCACTGATAGACACCTAAACTAAGGGTCAGTTTTTCCAAAAGTGTTGAGCATGCAGCAGTTCCCAGTTTGAGCTCCTCTGAAAATTTGGCCTTACCTGTGGGGGCTGAATTCTACTGAAAATTGGCTCTGTAGTCATCTGTATTTAATGGTTATTATTGGCTTCCATCTTGTGAGTACACTGTGCCAGTCCTCCCCAGAAGGAGACAGGAGCATGAAAAATGCATGGGTGTCCTGATGAGAAAAAAAAGGACTTTAAAGCGGAGGATAACATGGAAGGGCTCCTTGAACTAATATATAAACCCTATAACATGCTCTCTGTGTGGTTTTCCTAGTGCAACAGCTACCCTGAATCACAAGGAGGCTACTTCTGCTGCTGTTAGAGTTCATAAATATTAATTTGTGCATGAAGACTTGGTCATATAAAATTAAATCATTGCCTGGGTGCAGGGCAGATGTCAATCAATTGTACTTAATATTGCTATAGAACAGACACAAAGGGGCCCTGTGGAGCAGATTGGAAAAAGGAAAGGGAATGTGTCCTCACCATTTAAATTGGAGGGGTTTGGGATGCAGAGGAAATAAAGACATTTTGAGTGAGTTCTTCCCATTCATCTCTTTACAAGTTCCATGGACCAAGACACTCAAAGGAAAAGCAAATGAGAGGAAGGAAGGTCTTCCACCAACCTCGAACTTGTGAAAGATGGGTTCAAATCCTCATTCTCCTCCAAACTTCCTGTGTGACTTGCAACAAACTACTTATGCACCATTCAAGGACTTCAATGGCACTAACCACATGCTTAGTTAAACACTTGTTCATGGAATCAGGGCCTTAATCTCTTTCTGGGTCTCAGTACCCCATCTAAAAAATTGAGATAATGCTTCTTTTATTTGTTTTGTCATGTTAGACTGTAAGATCTCTTGGACAGGAACTGTCTCTTACTGGGAATATCTACAACACCTACTACAACAGGGTTCTGATCTTGGTTTCAGCCTTTGGCTACTACTGTAATACAAACAATATGGATCTGCCTATTTCTTCAGTCTTCTTTAACTTTTAAAACAATTCTCTGAAAAGGTGGCATTACTGAAATGTAGCAAACAATGTTTCTAACCATAAAGTCTAGATGTCTTTAATGAAACATTGTAAAGGTTGGCAAAAGGAAGGTTTTTTCTTTTTAAATTGTAAAGCACGAGACCAATAAAAATGTAATCTACTGAAAAATTCCAATGAGCATAATGAACAAATGTTCCCTTGCAGCACTAATGAACCTAAAAGTGAAACTGACATCATGGAGTGTTTTCTTCAAAATGAGGAAAATGTAGAAAGTACACAGCCTAAGCAATAACAAGAAATTTGGAGTTTTAAAACTTTCTTACTCAATCTAAAGCTTCATTAGTGCTGGACAAATATGCCCTGACCATATCTGACATGGTCTCTGTAAAAACATTTTCTAAATTATGTGGAAGATTTGCATTTATTTAGCTTTAACTGTACATAGACATTCACTACAACTATTTAAACATTCACTTTACTTGCTTCATGTAGTGGTTTTGCAGCCTCAGAATGGTGGCGTGACAAGTAGAATCACAGTGCTTCTTAAGCAGGTCTTTAATAAGGAGAATAGCTATTGCTATAGGCAAACAGGTTTCCACACAACTTGACTTCCACCTTTGTCTTCCTTACTTACTAAGCACTACACTTTGTTTTGAGCTCTCTGCAGCTGATAGTGGCCAATAATAAATGGCAAGTAAACTATCATTACAAGGAGGAAGAGTTGGAGTGAAGTTTGAGTTAGAGGGGGTTGGCTGCCTCTCTTATTGTGCAAAGAGGTATGGTAATAGGAGAAGAGAAGGCCTGGGAGACTCCCCCATCTCTTCCTCATTTCAAGCCAGGCTCTGGGCCAAGGAGCTCCTTTCCCCCTAAATGCTGCTGCTATGGCTCTTCGTGCTGCTTTTCATCCTCCCATTGCTGCTCTTTGGGAAGATGCTGCTCCTTCTCAGGCTGGGAGTCTTTCCCCATCAGCCTCTCCACTCTGTGTGGTGCTGAGGTGTCCACTCTATCCTCATCAGGAAGGTGACTAACCTGCCTCTCACAGTAATTCTGGTCTCTAACACCCAGCATCTACCTATCTGTTAAAGTCATGAGTTTGGAAATTAAATTATGGGGTGTCTTAATTTGCATATACATATGCATGCATTTCACTTATATAAAGCATGCTAGCAAATCCGTTAGTTCCTTGCTCCTCCTCCTTCTCAAAACCCCAGTACTTCTGCCCTTGAATCTAGTCCCCTTCCACTCCCAGTACTCTTTGAATTGGCTTCCCCCACAACCCTCTCCCCTATCTCTGTTCCCCATGTTCTCTCTTCAGATTCTCCCCTTTGCTTTATGTACACTTTTGAGTTCCAAGTCAAGGGCAGCGCACCATTCTCCTGGATCCAGGGAAGGGATAATCATAACCTGGTGTACCATGCAGAACTTCATCTCCATGAGCCATTTGTTGAGGGTCTGAAGGTGGAGGATGGGCCTAAGTCTTGCCCTGGCTTTGGTATCTGAAAGTATCAGGAATAAAACCTGTTGCCTTGATGAAGTGAGGGTACCTTCTCTTTGGCTCCCAACTAGCATCAATTAGTGGAAGGGGGTATGAGGGATTCTGCCAATGAGTTACATGTGCAATGAGTTACATATTCCCTGCATGCCTTTCTGCCATCTTGCTTTGCAACAGTCAAGGGCTCTCTGCTTCACTCCCACTGCAAAGTCGTCTTCACTGAGGGGAAGATTTTCCCCTTCTTGTGCACACAGCTTCCACTATGAGTCCTCATGTAATTGTGTAGAAGCCATTTAAACCTCAGATCCAGTAGGTGACTCTCTCAGCCACCAGCCCTGAGTTCCTTACTATATCCTGTGGCAGGCATGCCCTTTGAGTTGTTGTTTAAAGGTTCACTGGTATCAATTCAATGGTGGGCTCCCTTTGTTCTCTTTTGGGATGGGGCAAAAAAGGACAGATCATGTCTAGCTGTGCTCATGGGGGACGATCCTGAACAATTAGCTAAAGCTATTGTGTCCTCTGTGCATTAATGTGTGTTGTTAATCCAAGTCCCTGGCAGTGGCTGAGTGTCTGCAACCTACCCAGAGAGGTGGCATGCAAGTGAATGGGGGTGAGGAAGGAGGCGATACAGAAATGTCACTGCTGATGCAATTCTGCCCCCTACTGGTTATCCACGGAGTGGTGCAGCCTCTTGGCTGCTTGCCTGCGTATTTGATTCAAAGAGCTGTGTAAGAATAAAGAGAAAACAGGTTGTTCAGTGGGGGGCGGGGAACGGAGGGGGGGATCAGGGACATGGGGAGGGGGTAAGGCTGAACAATTAACAGCATGAGCAGAAGCAGCGTGGAAGCAGAGCTCTGCTGAACCCGGGGTGTTTTGACTAACCGCTCACACACACGCACCACAAAGCAACACAACGGAGTTTCTTTGGAAAGTTCAGGGACCGTCGAAAAGAATCTCCTGTCGCTTTCCTGATCAAACCGCTACTTCCTCGCTTTCATTCGCCTTGCCAAGCCGAAATCAGCTGGGGGATCAATAGCCACATGTCCCCCCCCGCCCAGCCCCGCGATGCAGGGTATCGGCAGTGGGGGGAGGGAACCGCCTCCTTTTTTCAATGTAAAAAAATGGAAGGAGACGGGGGAGGTAATTTGCAGCGTGAAGTGGAAACGGAGTCACCGTTTTAATTGCGCGCGCGCGTGTGTGTGCAGCAGTACGGGGTGTGATTAGGGATTTAGCAGCCAAGTCTACCCCAAGTTAAGTGAATAATGATGAAAATTACTATTTTCAGCTGAAAATGCCTGTAAGCCATTCATGAGAGCTGAGCGAATAATGGACCCCCTGAAACCTGCAGTTTTGCTTACTCGTCTCGTCCTAGCAGGGGGTCTCTTCTCTTCCCAGCTCGGTGCGGGGCTTCACGGTTAACCACAGCCCCAGTTCCTTTGCTCGTGGGAGATACCCCACCGCCACCCCCGAAACAATGCACGGGCAGGAAACCTAATTTGCTTGCAGCATGTTGTCCCTAAGTCCCTGCAAACAGGACACAGCTGAGCAGCAAAATGGATCAGTTTGGTTCAGGAAAATACCCTCCGATTTCTCCTGCTCTATCTTTATTTTTGTCCATTCTCATCCCCGGTTTGGTGCGGGAGTTTTGCTGTCCCTTCAGTGCAGGAGGTTCTTAATCACACTGATGTCCTTGTGGGCAACCCTCGAGCAGAACAAAAGCCCGGAGTGCAGAATGGGTGTCGCTAGCCGAGGTCAGCTGGAGTCTGGTTAGTGACGGTGTGGAGATGTCTGAGAAGCGGAGAGGTGGAGGCAGGCGTTAGGACTCGGGGGAAATCTCACGTCTCTCTCTCTCTCCCCCCTCCTGCTCTCCCTCTCCCTTCTTCAATCAGTTTGTGCTACTCATCAGATCAGGATAGCAGCTTCGGCGCGGAGATCCATCTCCAACTCTCTGATGTACCAATGCAGGGGATATCTGCCAGGCGCACAGAGAGACAGCTGCACTGCTACAGCGGGAAGGGGATGTGAACTCAAATAAAGAATGAACCGGATTGCCACGCTTGTCTTTCTGGTGCAGCTGTTGCAAAAAGCAGAGGGGCAGGTCTTCCCAGGTAAGTTCATCCATTCTCCACTTGTTCTCTAGGCAGTCCCTGGCGAAGGCTTGCAACTTAACCGGGGGCAGAGAGGGAGCCAGCGATAAGGGGGTGGCAATACAGGGCAAGGTGTCTCGTTGGGGCTGGGGTGGAAGGACATTCTGTCAGGGGTTGTTTCCCTTTTCTTTCTTTCTTTTTTTTTTTTTTTTGCAGCGATTTGCTTGCTTTCCTCTTCGCGTGCATCTCTTCGGTGTGGTGGGTTAAATACAAAAGCCAGCTCTCATTGCATTATGTGGGATCTGCCCTACCCTTTCTTCTACCCTTTTCCACCTCCAGCTTTTTCTGAAGGATCATGGGTTGGAAAGAATAGATTTGTCTCTTCAAATGGATGGCAAGGAAAAGAGCAATCCTATTAGAAGTCCTTTAGAAGGATGATTGTCTTCAAAGTCAGAATAGTGCCCCAGCACTAACCCCCTTTCTAAAGGGTTTATTTTGTTCGCTTGCCTCCACAAGAGATAGGGGTTTTACATACATGTATCTTTTCTCTCGGGGAGGGGTATGTTTCTTTAAAAGTTGTGGCTCGTGTGAAATGAAAGCATCCCTTTCATTCCTGGAGCCAAGACAGTTGAGTCCTTTTTATAGTAAACAGTTGTTCTGAATCAGAGACGGGTGAACCTTGGGGAACACGTGGCCACCTCGCTGGAAGTCACTATGCTGCACCTTTAAGCCAAAGTTGGGCAACACTTTTTGGAAGTTCAATGGCAGTTTTGCTCCCTGCCCTCCGGGGATCCCAGAGTTTGAATAACTTTCTTTGGATGGCTGAGATCCTTGGACAACTTCTTTCACATTTGTCAGGGTCGGGGTTATTTTAATCTGTGGGGAGACTGTTTTAGAGCAGAGACATACCGTCTCTATAGCCTAATATTAGCCGTCTATCTCCCTCCCCACTCCCCCAGTTCCTTAGGTATAGCTGGAATTCCTTCGAGATGATAGGTGCCCATTGAACTAGTTTTCTGCCACTTTCCCCATTTTGCAGGTGGATCAAAAGTGGGGGGAGTGATTTCTGCTTCCCCTAGTCGTGTGGAATCAATTTTCTTGTGCTTCAGTTAGCAAATCTTTGAAACAAACACACGCACCCTGCCCCTCACCCTGTATTTCCCCCTTTCCCAGCTTTCTTCTGCCTGCATGTTTAAGATGAGCAAAGACAACTTCCCTGCTCATAATTGCCTTTGTGGACTGGTGATGATCAATCTTCCCCCACTCAGGCTTGGCAAGTTGCATTCCATACCGTCGGGGGTCGGGGGGAGCGGTGCCCAGGGCGCTGGGGGGTTGTGCTCCTTACACAGTGAGGAATGAAAATGGCTAAGAGATATCAAATGGCTTTTATCCGGCTTCTTTAAGATATGAATATTGGGCAGCTCAGCAAATGGGGACGATGCAACCAGACCTATGTGTAAAGCTGAAAGAATTTTTTTCCCCACTGCGAAATCATGTTAAAGAAAGTTTGGCGTGGGGCTGGGTGAGTCGGTAGAAGAGCTCCCGTTCAGCTTCTGGGAGGTTAGGTACAGACGCAAATCAATCCAATGCTATTTAATAACAAATTCATATTTAGATTGCTAGGCAACGGCACATGTTATCAGATTTACTAAAAGCCACTGGGAAATGTAACCCTGCTAAATAGCTCCTTTCATGAGTGAAACTATATATGGAACTTATGGTATTTTTTTTAGATACGCCTTTTTAATGACTGTTGTGAATGTGATTTCAGGATATATAGGACTGGGGTTGGCATAATCTGGGGGTAGACCCAAGGCTTGTGTTCCCCTTTGATGAATCACTTAGCTCCCGTGCTTAGAAGAAAAAATCTATCTTGAAGTAAAATTGCAAACTTTTTCGTGGAAGGGAGACGTCAGTGTTGGAGCGAATAAATGACACCAGAAAAGGCGCAGAGCAAATGGCTAATCCTTTCCAAACCAGGCTGGAAATATCCCATTATCATTGTTAGCTAAGTGCGAAAGCTAGTGTTTGATCTGCCTGATTGCTAATGTCAACTTTCACCTCCCACTTTAATGCCTGCCTCGCTATTCAGAATGATTAAAATGATCTTATTTATACATATACATTTGACTGCCGCGCCACTTCCATGAATGAGGTTATATGGGAAGTGTTGCCTCTTTTTAGATTACATTTAACGGTTGAATTCTTAATGCCCTGTAACCAATTTGCACCGCTAATCTTCTGACAATAAAAGCAAATGTGCAGAGTGTCCACGCACCCTGCCCCTCTGTTGGATTTCAATTAAGGATCAAGTTGTGTGAAAGATTCCGTCTGTGGTATCCAGTGCGCTCCTGCTCTCTTCCATCAGATGGTGCTGTCTTCATAACTATTCGGCTGCAAAAGCCTCTTCACTGCTTGCTGATTGAACGGTTTTTTAGTGCTTAATGTGTTTATTCAGCAGCCTTTTGTTAAACATTCTGAAAAGTCATTGTGCACGAAATGGGCCGCTTTGGTTTGTTTTTCCGTATGATAACATGTAAAAAGGGGGAAGCCAAGAGTTCAGTGTTCAAGGCAAAACAACGCTGAATCCCTTCATGTCGTGCCCACTTACGTTCACATGCTGCGCCATAAAACTTGATGCCAGAAATACTGGTGGAAACGTAACAAATGGATACTGGGTTCCTACTTGTACTACGTGTTTGATACCGGGGGAACCTTTTTAATTGCTTTGATGGCCCTTCTCCTTAATACAACGGTCGGGTTGCGCTATTTGTAACATTTTTCCTCCTCTTCTCTCACCCATTATTTTTAGCTGCACACAATTTCGACACATCTTTTTTAATTTCGAACACTGCGGATCCGCTCTTGAGGGTTTAAACTCTCTTCTTGCGGTAGATTCAAAATCTAATTCATTCTATCGATTCTTCACTAGAATACGTAACAGTAAAGTCCCAAGTGCATCTATCTAGCAACTGCTGATCCTCCTTTCAGAAGATAAGGGACTTTCCTTATGGGAAAATACTTTCCCTTGAAATACCTGTGTGTACACGGCACCTTTTCTTCTTCCTTTTGACATATGGAATTATCCCTACAGTCGTCTTGTGCTCTTTGATATACTCCTATTGCCCTGTGGAAATCCTGCAGATTTACAACCTTGAAATAACGTTCAGGGAAAAACTGGGACACTAGGTTGCATGGAGATTGGTCCCCTGGACACAATTGCCACATTAGTTTAGTTTGGCACTGTTGTTTCTCTTGTTGGCAATGTTGATTGTATCACAGATGTCCTTCTTTTTACCTTGCTTTGCTATAGTGGAGCTCTGTAGCATTTGGGCAAGTATGAAGTGTATGTTTGCAAAGATTGATGTCTAATCATAAAACCAAAACAACAGATGATGTATTAGAACATGGTGTATGCGGAGACAGTATGAAGGGGGGAGAGAGATTTAGGGGTGATCAATTCATTTACCAACAGATATGTAAGTAGATTAGTAAATTGGCAGTGAAAAATGGATTTTACAGCATAAGCTACTCTATGTGGCAATTGTTAACAATGTAGCCATTTAACTCACTAATCACTTCCCACTCCCTCTGGGGAACGGTTAGCAACACAGCTCAACTTTATTTTCCTTCCTGGCTGCCTTGATTTCCCCTCCCCCAAAATAAATGAACAATTAATATTAAACAAGGTGCTTTTTCCACAGCCACAATAAAAAGTCTTTGTGTGGTAAAGCCCAGCTAGCTCTCAACCTCCAGGTCAGACAGCACCCATTATTTGTTTTGCAAATGCCCAACCTCATCTACATCCCACTCATTTTAAATTTTAATTGTGTAATTCTGCAGTGTCCTCTCTGTATAGTCCCAAATCTCTACAGTTTGCAGTAATGTTATGGGAATGGTTTTGGATGATTACTACAGTATTCTGTAGTAATCTTCTTAAAATAAGGCATCACAATCTGCTACTCCTGAAACAGTGCTGGTGCCGGAGATGTAGATATGAGGCTTTGTGGAATTTATAGAATGGGGTTGGGACAAGAATTGTTTCTTATGGGAACAAGTATTCATGTTGTGTCTAAAACCTGTTAACCAAAGAGAAGAAAGGAAAATAAATTGATCTGTTCAGTCTACTTAGCCTTGAAAGATTAATCCCTAGATCAGTGTCTCTTCATAATTTCCCCTGTATTATCTTTAAATGCTCATTTTTTTAAATTATTTATTATAATTATTAGGAGTGTAATGAGCTGTTCTGACTGGTGTCTGCTTTGATGCTGTGGTTATTTTATTATCTCATTAACAAAGAGATAATAGAAAAATTGGCAAGTGTTGTTTTTGTGCTGCCCTAAATATAGGGAAGAATGTTGTCTTTTTAAGGCTTTGGATACTGATATTTGAACATTTTAACCCTAGGGGCTAAGTAAACACCTTTAACTCCATTTGAAGTTAGCGTAACTTGGCATTTCTGAATATCAGGCGAGAGGCATCTAAAATCAAGTACCAACATTTGAGGTGATTTGAATTAATTATCTCTGAGCTTATTCGCTCATCTGAAAAATAAGAGTAATACTTGCCTATGATACTCCGGAAAGAGGTGGAGTGAGATCTGATCAATATTTGCAATGCCTTCTGTGATCTGTAGCTGAAAGGAGGTTAGGGAGTGTGTATGCTTATGCAAAGTATTTGTACTGTCTATAATGGGAAGCAAGGTGATGCATTTCCCTGTAATTCTTTGGATGCAAGCAGCTCCAGTACTGCAGCCTCAACTTTCAGTAATCAGGTGGTTTGAAATCTTGCATGTCAGTGTAACTGCAGATGAGGACTTTCTTACTGAAAATCTGAAGAAGGGGGCTGGGTTCTCAGCCCATGGAAATCAGCACACAAGTGAAGGTCTGGTCTGGATTGCCCAGTCTGAGATTCCCTTCATTCTTTTAATGTTGGCTTGGAAGTTGTGAATTTCACTTCAGTGAAGTGTACAGCTCTTGTATTGAATTGTATTGGCATTAGTCGGCCTTCTGTTGTAATTCTGGAGTAGACTGCAGTGTGTTCTGGTTTTGCTGTACATCATAGCAGTGATGCTGAGTGGCACAGGTTGGCTCATTTAAACTGGAGGATTGAACCACAGAATTCCTTTTCCCATTGAAGCATTCTCCTCGTCCAGTTCTATAGCTTTTGCTAAACTTTTCCGGTGGTAGCTTCTGACAGCACATCCCATCACCATGTACATACTACTTGGTAGAATTTCACCTGGTTGGTGCCTGCTACTTTCAAGTAGACATTACTTTTCTGCTTATGCATCCTCAGCCTTTGTGGATATGGGCCTTGCATCGCCACGACTAGCCTCCATTTTCTCAATGCCATTCACCCTCCACCTTCTTGGTCACTCCCTTGAAACATTGTAGAGCCCATACGCTCACTGGTGAACACTTACGTAAGTGGTGAATGGGCTTGTGCCTGGGGTAATGGCATCACAATCTGTCCCTGTGTCAGGCTGTAATTATATATGTAGTGTGCGGTGTAATTCTATGATAAACTATTGCTGCTGCTGTTCGTTATTGCAAAATCTCAAGATTTGTTTTTTCATGGTAGGGAGTCAATTCCTCTGTCTTAATCAGACTATATACATCTTTTAATCAGCTCCACTTGCTTTTCAATGTCTGATCAATGTCTGCCATCTATCATATTGTCATTTTGAAATATCAGATCGACTGCGGTATGGCTCTCGGGGCATTATACATTTTAGAAGAGAGATTATGATGAATCAGTTAAGGTATTTAAAGTCTTTTTGAAGACCCGAGGCACTAAATAAGTAAAGTGTTATTTATTATCTAGCATAGCGCTGGGGAACCAAAAAGGTGAGGGCAGCATGGACCTTATGCACCTGTGAGGAAGGCTTAGCAAGCAGAAGGGCAGAAAACCTCAGTGAGAATGAGCCTATTTGACACTGTCTCCTCTGCATTTCTCTTTCTTTTTAAATTAGTCCCTATACATTAATTCAGGGCCAAACACTTGATTTCTTGTTTCCTGCTTAGACTGTGGGCGTGGGACTTCAAGTAGAATCCAAATGAATTCTGTCTCACAGTTCAGAATAGTGCAGAGGTTATAAAAAGACTCAGCTTCAGAACCAGTGCATGGATTTTAAGGAGGTGGAGCCTCACTCTATCCCTTGGTATTTTGAGTTCCATCTTCCAGAAAGGCGGTGGAATTTGATGGCTGATGGTGGGTGTGTGCAGTATGTGCAGTCCAATGAGGCTGCTTGAACAGCTGACATTTCCTGGCTGAATAAAGATGTTAGCAGAAGTTACTTGGATACTTTTCGTGAAGCGAACGCTCCCATGCTTTGTACAGTACTTCGCTGTCAGATGAAATTTCTTCAGATCTGACTTCACAAAGGAAAGAGTGGAGTTTACTATGGCTGCTTCTCATTCACAGCCTTGTCATGATCTTGGGTTCACGCCAAGATAGTGACAGTATCTAAAATTTCAGGGAAGTGCTCCTGGCTGCAAGTGAGTTGGTGGCTACAAGTAAGTTGGCTGCAACCGATGCTTTTAAAGGTGTACATGGAACAAAGCTGAATTGCTAGCCTGCCTGCTCTCCATAATGTTCTAAAGCAAAGCTTACTATAGTGTTATCTTGGGCCCTGATCCTTCTCTCCTCTCCTTGAAGTCAGCGGGGAGAAAAAATGCCATTGATTTCAAGGGGAGCAGGCCTCTGCATGGTACTTTGGATATCTTTGCTGGAATTTCATGCTTCTGACTCTTGCAATTCCACTGGGTTAGGATTTGTTGTTGTTTAATTGCCCCATGTCACAATCCACCAAAATTAAAGTCAGGTGCTCCGGTAATGCCGTCAGAAGACTCACTGATGGAAAGAGGCCCAGAGATGTGCAAACAGGGCAATTATATTTTGCATATTTATGTTCAGGATTGTCTCTGTTAGTCAAAGCAGTGGGGCTGGGAGTGGCGGTACTAACATTTTTTTCTTTCCTAAAGGGAAAGGTGAACACAGGGGTGAATTCTCATAGGGAGCATGTGAATGGTAAGAGCCAGCTAGCAAAGGCAGGAGGAGTGGGGACTGAAGAAACTGACAGCCCATAGACATACATTAGATTGGAGTCACAGCAGCATTCAGTATGTGAGCAAAGAGAACGTTCCCATCAGCCAGATGGGAAACTGTTCTCCATGACACTTCATGTCTTAAGGACGCAAATTTTCTGTCAACATTCACCCACTTACGTGGTAACAGCATAGAGTTTATTTTATGTTTCCAATATCATTTGACGTGAGTTAAATGCTTTGACAGGAGTAATTATTACTTTCAAAGTTCTTTTGGAGGCCCTGTGACAGAGAGTCAAGTAATTAAAAAAAAAAAATCACTTGCTTTTTGTTTTGAATCAAGGTATACAACCATCACGAAAGCCTAATATATGTTTTGTAGTTGGCCCATTCACATACCATCTAATTTGACAAGTGGAGTTGCTACCCTCCTCTCCGCACAGCATGTGTACGTGCATATTCCCACCCCATCCACAATAAATTATTGCCCAATAGTTTCCTTGCTGTGGGTTTTATTTTGTTCTTTAAGACCAATGGCGCACAAACATTACTTTCAACTAGCTATTTTTAGGTTTTGCATGAAAGACTTCCTGACTTGTTCACTAGCCCCTATGATTTGGAGAGTCATACAAATCCCTGGTTGGATCTAGTGAGACCCACTTGTTCTGCTTGACAGGCTGAGTCAGCAGACCAGCCTAGCGTCTTCCCGCCAAGTCCTAGAACATGATACACTGTCACAAAATAATGACAGTGCCATCTAATCATTCCTCTTTTTTACAGCAAGAGTTGAGCAAACCATTCATAGCTAATAACTTATTTGGTGTATATATATCCTCTTTTTCTGTGCATGAATTAGCCATAAATCGATTGTAGTTATCCATATTTATTTAATATTATCCCAGAGTCAGTGCTGGGGCACCATTATGTTAGGGGATGCACAAACATGTAAGAAGACCCAGTCTCTGCCTTGAATTGTGTATGACGTAAACATACCTAAGAGACAATGTGCAGAAGAAAGAAGAGCAATGTACCAGAAAAGCCATCTCTGTCGTCTTCCGTGTGGCAACTTGAAAAGCCACTTTAAAGGTCGATGTCCAGATTTGTCATCCACTCTATGGCTTCCGGAGATGTGGAATGAATCAAAGCCATCCCTCTGGAGAAAGATCTTAAATGACAGCAGTACTCTGGTTCGGATACCTTCTCTGCATTGACATATCAGGCTGTCTTTCATTTTCCATGTGTGTAGTAGGTGGTTACAATGCCCAGGTGAGGTTTTGATGTGGTTGGCCATGATCAATATCTTAGGCAGCATGGTAAAGCTAGGTGGTTGGTTTGTAGGATCTGTAATCAGGTCCTGATTCCTGACTCTATTTTCCCAGGGGCTCCTACCATGACACAAGTTTCCCTGTTAAGTGCTTCGGCACAATCAATGCCATTAATGTGGCAATTCAATGCTGATTGACAGCCTTGCAGGCTAAAAAGCATCCCAAGCAAAGCAATAAGGGGTGTGCGTTGAGGAGATAAGCTAATAGGTAAATGGAAGGAGCAAAGGATACTGAAGGTGGTGGGCTGGAAAAGAGCATAGAAGGCAGTGAGGATGAGGCTAGCAGCAGAGAAACTGTGAGGGAGGAACTGTCATACTAGGTTAGACCAATGGTCCATCTAGCGCAGTATCCTGTCTTCTGACAGTGGCCAATGATAGGTGCCCCATAGGGAATGAACAAAACAGGTGATCATCAAGTGATCCATTCCCAGCTTCTGGCAAACAGAGGATATGTTTCAGAGCATGGTTTTGCATCCTTGCCCATCTTCGCTAATAGGCATTGATGGACCTATCCTCCAGGAATTTATTAAGTTCTTTTTTGAGTGCTGCTATAGTCTTGGCCTTCAAGGAGAATCAGAACAGACAGAAAATATTGTCCAGGGTTCAAATTGCAAAAAACAAATTGGATACTGTTCCTGGGGCTCAGGGATTTTGAGACTGACTTCTGCCTCTGCCCCAACTTCTGATTTCTTCAAGCTTATCTGCTATTCAAAATTACTTGACAAATGACGTCTTTGAATTATTTTTTGACCTGTGGGCTGAAAAAGTCAAGATGTGGTGATAACTCTGAACATACAGGTCACGTTGTACTATTTCTGTTCTCTTGTTGGGTGAGCTTATCTCCTGCAATCAGGTTTGCACTATGAATATTTGTGTTTACAGATTCATAATTTACTTTGCTCGAATGGCCTTCATTATTTGCTGAAAAAGGGCTGCCAGCAAACTTATTTGCTAGAATATTCATGACAAGCAAAGAAAAGAGCATCTCGAGCACAGCCAAAGTGAATTCTCTTCCTGTTTTTGTTTTGGTGTTTGTTCAGCTCTGTTAATACTCCTATATTACTCTGTAGTTGCGTGATATCTATTTTCCAGTAACGATTAAGCACAGGAGCATGTAAACAGCAAGGTGTTGATTCAGTATTTGCACTCTTTGAAATTCAATATTATCCAGTTCCTTTCTGTACCCTAGTAAGTCATTGTAATAGTAGCAGAATTCAAAACCTCAGTGGATCCTTCTGTTCTGTTCTCTGAGGTCAATGTCGGGCAGCCAATGCATGAGCTTATAGCATCAGATGGTAGCCCGATAAAATTAAGCATCTAGACAGCACTCTGCCTATCAGCGAGCTGAAGGGGATGCTTTTTTCCTCCTCCCTATCCCCACAAAAAAGCAAAATATTATGTTTGAGACAGACAATTTTGTTTCCTCCAGACCTTGGCTAAACAAGGCATAATATTCTGATCAGAATCAGAGGGGTAGCCGTGTTAGTCTGGAATTGCAGAAGTGACAAAGAGTCCTGTGGCACCTGAAAGACTAACTAAA
>ML677360.1:9783162-9924045 GCA_007922305.1 Dermatemys mawii | reverse complement strand
TATTGCATGCATCCGACGAAGTGGGTATTAGCCCACGAAAGCTTATGCTTTAAAAAAATTTTAGTTAGTCTTTCAGGTGCCACAGGACTCTTTGTCAATTCTGATCAGAAACACTCCTTGGTCAGTGACTTCTAGTTTTCTGCCCTCTGCCTCTGTGTCCTGATGGCATGTTGTCAGCATTGACTCATTCCCTTGAGGTGGAATGGATGCTCCTGAAGCAGCGCTAAGCCCATTGCTTGGATCCAGCTTGTGAAAGCACGGAAGGTAAACAGGCAGCAGTGGTGGTTTTGCTTTCCAGAAATCCAGACATATTGCATATGACACACACAGAGTTATTGCCAGAGATGCTGCCTACTTGGACGCTTCCTAGTTAAAATGGACCCAAGGTTAAACTTTTGTGAAAACAAGCTTTTATAAAACCTAAGACCAATAGAAATATTTTCAGAAATAAAATAGTTTTCTTTTCACTGACATTTCTCCTGCAATGAGTAAAATCAAAACATTACAGCATTAAGAATCTGACCCTTACGGGAAAAAACCCCTGTAGAATTTAGTAGGCAAAGATAATATTTCCTATAGGTTTTATTTTAAGCTAGTCTATAGCGAGTTTGGAAGAATTTCATTTGTATTTTTTATAATATATTTTTTTCTATTTATATTTTCATAGCTGTGGAAAATTACGGGGGTCAGATAATTATTTCATTACAGTATATATTGAAATTTAAAAAGTGAAGCCTCCATAATTGTTAAGACACAAATTGTCAATATCCAATGTCAAAATCTACAAGGTAAATATCCTTAAATCAAATTGTAATAAATTCTTAAGTGGCATTTTTTTTTCATACTTTGCTTAACTGTAAATTGTGATGATTATCACAAGAAATATTTTTCTTCAGGTTGTGTGAAATCATCATTTACCAGCAAAAATCTAATCCTTCCAAGCCTATTTATAGAACTTATTAAACAATTTCATCCTGCTATGAAACTCTGTGCTAGCTCAAAAACTTACACAAATAACATTTCTCCATGTTGTTTCTATTTCAAAAACTTATTAAGTTTCTCTAGAACCTTCTTGGGGTCACAGCAACTAAACTCTGCAGGATTTAGTCCCGTAAGGGGAATCTGAACCTGATAAATAATAATTGCACAATTTATAAACATTTTTATATGTAACAATGTTGGAGCCCTATTGAGCTAGGCATTGTTCTAGAAAATGACAGTCTAAGTCTTAGAATCCAAGCTGAACGAAATGCTAAGAGTAATCAAAGTGCATAAATGATAAGTAGATTGGATTTTAGATTATTTAGAAAATAAGGTCTTAAGTAACATAAGTAAAATATAGCTTTGTGTTTTACAACATCTAATTTTAAGGTGAAAATGTCTCTCTAAAGCAAATGTACTGTTTTATTTATTTTTTTCCTGGTCAGTCCGACTCCTTACGCCACTCTGTCAGCTCATTGACTGGATTTTTCCTTGTTACTGGTTCAGGTTTTGAACACTCTGGTTTGGATTCTGTGATTTCTGTGTCTGTTAACAACTCTCTTTCCTAAGCTCCTTGCAAGGACTCAGATGGCATTTATATCTGGGGGTCACTATGCATAATAGCAGAGGTCAGCACATAGTGGAAATCAGCAAAGGGGTGGCAAGCTCACAAATAAGGAAACATGCTGTCCCTACTGGCGCAGATTAACCCTTGAGCCTGAGAAAATCAGTCATTATGGAGGGAAGAGGGAAACAGGCTCTGCATAATTAATTGCCCTTAAATGAACTTACAAAGCAAAAGATATCCCTCCAAGAAGAATGTGTTGGGTTTTTTAAATAAAGATATCTATATATGTTTTATGTGTGCAGTAATATACCTAGCCTGGAATTATATGGGCATTTAGTAGAACTACAAGTGTGTGGACAATTGGTCTGACCCAGCATGGCCATTGTTACGTTCTTGTTCATTGATGCAGTTCTAGCAAATATATAAAATGCTTAGGTGCATGCTTACAAACAATAATATGGACACAATATTGATGCTGTTTGGAGGTTTGTCAGCATCTAAACAAGATCTCCCACTTTTTTTTTTTTTTTTTTTTGAGGTTTACATAACTCAGATGCTGTCTTTGCTGATGAGAGGCACTGAAAGCCTGGAGAAAAGCAAACATTGTACCAATTTTCAAAAATGAAAGAAGATTGATGCTGGCAATTAACATCCCATAAAGCTAACTTCTATCCTTAGCAGAGTAAGTACAGAGAGGAAAAAAACATTCAGCGCTTTATTGTGCAAGGTACCGAGTTCTTGCTGCGACACGCTGATTGTATCCTCAGCTCTCACTGACATCAATATAAGTTTGTGGTACCTGACACCTTGCAAGATTGAGCCATTTGACAGTATTAGCAGTAAGCAGTTTGGGATTTGAGTAAATCTTGCAAGGCAAGCCTGATTGTATTTTTTTAAAAAAGGTGGACAAAGGGAGCACAGTCGGTGTATTTGGATTTCAGGGAAGAATTTGATTCTTTCCTCCCATAATAATTTCAGTTGTGTGAAGCTGTCTGTTGGGATGCTGCAAAGAATACACATAGATCCATGTCCTATTTATCATCTTCATTAATGCTCTGGAAGAAGTAAACAGAATATTTCATGAATTTGCCAGGTACTTAATTGGGAGGGTTGCAAACACTGATGAGGATGGAGAAATAACAACAAGGTGCCTAGAGAGGTTAGAATCATAGGCAGAAAATAACTAAATTAGCTCCAGCTGGGGAAAATGGAAGCTACTGTAATATAGCCATGGGAAATAAACACACACTTGTATTCAGTGGGTGGGTAGGAACCTGAAAGGTATTAATGCTGGGACTTAGAGGTGAGAGTGTACAGCAATTTAGACATGACTATGCGATTAAATTTAGCTGCAAAATGTTTTAAGGTGCATACGCAAGAGGGAAAAAGTCCTTTGGTGGTTGTGCACTTGAAAACATTGCCTTCAGCACTGGGAACCACGTTACCATAATTGACAAATTAGAACCTCCGAGCACGTCAAAATGATCAGTTGGCTCGACTTGTGAGGACAGATTAAAAGAACTAATTGTGTTTAACCTGGCTAAGTAATAGCTGAGGGTGGGGTGAAGCGGGGATAACTTGACAAAGATCCAAATACCAAGGTGGGAGAGAGAGAGGAATTGTATAGTACGCATGAAGAGTGATGGGATAACATGAAACAAGGGAAAATTTAGGCTGAGCATCAGGAAGATCTTGACACTGAGGTGGGTAAGACTGTGGAATAGTCTCCCAGGGATGTGGTGGAAACACCATTGCTTGGGCCATTTAACTTTAGACTGCTTGAAAGAGTAGAATATGTAATACAGGGAACAATTCTGCACTTATTGGGGAATTGAGCTGAAATATCTAATGCGTCTTTGTTAATAGCCTTATGCCTCTCGAATAATACTAGCAGGCCCCAATGCTAACCTGTCTTTTGGTCATGTTTGCATGATTTATTTATGTCATTCTTAATATGCTGCCCCCCCAAAATAAAAACCATTCACCCTTCTTATTAAAAAAGCAAAACAAAATATAAATATAAAAGTATTCCTGCCTTTTTAGTAGTAACGCTACAATAACAAATCAGCATAGTTGAACCATGAATAGAGAAGGTAAATTTAGTTAAGAACTCTTCAGTGTCATTTTTATGATTAAGGGGGATTAGGAGCAGCAAGAAAACAAAACAGCATATAACAAATATGATGATGAACAACACCTTACTGCTGTAATTTCAACTGTTTTAATTCACCTGATCTGAAGTCCGGAGAGGGGACACTGGGAGCGTTTCCTTTGACATCAATAGATTTTGCATCAGGCTAACAATTTTCTCTGTTTATCCACTCATGCAATATGTATTCTACATACACAGACTGTGATAAGAGAACATGTACACCCTTAATTCAGCCCCTGGTGCATATGCATTATTATGATATACTCTTAATTACATGGGCACCATAGTATTTTTTCCCACAAGTCCCCTGCCTCATTCAGTGCATTGGATGGACCTGCTGTACAGATGAATCGGGGTGTGTCGTGAAGAAGGCTAGAGTCTGTAACACCCCGTTTCATTTGTTGTAAAACTTGGTAGCTGTGTAGTGAATGTGGCAATGATGGCAGGAGGAGAATGGAGAGTTCTTGTGTGATGACTGGCAAATCACTTAAACTAAACTTTCCATGGGTGGTCACTAATTGTGTGTTTCTCATTGTCTGGGTGCCTGGTTTGATACCTTGGAGCTGATTTGCAGAAGTGATGAGTGCTCACAGCTGCAGCTGAAGTCAATGGGAGCTGGGCTTCGAACACACAAATGCTATATAATGCAAAGTACTCTGAGGAAACCTAGGTGCCTCAAATTGGGGATCCAAAATTATTGGACAATTTTGACTTTCATCTCTGTGCCTCAGTTCCCAGTCTGTAAAATGGGGATGGTAATGCCCCTCTCCTCAGAGGAGTGTCATGCAAATATATTAGTTAATGTTTGTGAAGCAAGCATCCAAGATAAGCCCAGGAGGAAACTAATTTATTCTATCCTGAGAGCAGGGTTTGAATGATTTGCGGTATATAAGGCATAGAACCACACGTTAAATGAGGAGGATAAAACAGGATATTGAATAGCTGCTCTTTCATTGAGAACAGTCCATCCTGCATAGTGAATGAGCAGGGCTCCTCTGGAAAAACTAATTAATTAAGCATGTAATTAAGTACTGTACTAATGCCTGTGCACATGGTGGGGGTGGGGCAAGTGGTTTAATTAAGATACATATGTAATCTTAATTCTGGAATTTCCTAATTTTTGAGTGCTCAACTCTGCAGCCTTAGCTTTCTTTTAACATAATGTTTTTATTTATTTATAAATATCCTATATATAATTATTTATAATATGATACAGAAAGATCTTGTTTGTTCTTTAAGAATTTTCTACATGACACCTCATGGTCTGACTGTTTTATACCCTTTGCCAACATCTTGCATGCAATTAATGTCATCCTGTGTTTTGTTCACCTTAGCTACAATTGTAGAAAGCTGTTGGGAGAAACCAGGGCTATTGCAATTAAATTGAGTAATTGATTATTCAAATCCCATTAAAGAACAAAAAAGAGGCAAGAAAATGGATTGTGTTGTTTCATCAACGAATTCAAGGAGACTCAGGTCTTCAGAAAATTAACTCTAATTCCATTACTTTTTTATTATTGTTTTGAGCATTTAAATTATTGCCACAGTAAGGAGTACAAATAATGAGTTCTTTCCAAACTTGTTCTTTTTATATATATATATCCTCAGGCTCCCAATCTATTTCCTTTGTTCTCTTATTTTATTCTCTGTTACGACCAATATGTAACATCCATCCCTTCCTCCCGCGTCCAGTGTGTTTTGTGTAATGCCCGTTAATTGCTACCATGTTATGTTCTAGAAATGAGCTGCTTTATAGCAGCAGTGGGGTGTGCCTGGTACTCTTATAAAATGTACCTACTAAATATGCAAATCAGTCCATGTCCTAGGGCCATAAAGGCAGTTGAATTTATTTAAGTATCCCTTCACATTCTCCTATTTGCCGCAACAATAGTGGGGGATGGGGGAGTGAAGAGTAGGATGGATCTGAATTCAAAAATGAAAGCATTTGTCTAACTTTTTTTTTTTCCAAGTAAGATCTACCGCTGATGGGAAAGAGAATTTTTAGCGACTCCTTCACTAAAATCTGAGCATCAAACATCTTTGTTCAGATGCTGGCCTGTGTTGTACCTCCTTTGTGCCATAATGTCAGTTCAAAGTGGCATTAAAGCTGGCATGACTAGCCATGGGAGGATCATCCCAGTGTAGGCAGAACCTCTGATGTCATAGAATTGCTGTAGCATCTCTTACTGCTTCACTACTCTTTTTGGACCTTCGATGCCACAGCTGCTTCTTGGAGCTTTAGGAAGTTTTGTTACAAGTTAGAGGACTCTCACAAAGATGTGGGCCAGTAATTTTGGTAGCTAGTCTGATACTTGCAATAGAGTAGATCACTAAGGGTATGTCTACGTTGCACTAAAACACCTGCCGCTGGCCTGTGTCAGCTGATTGGGACTGTGAAGCTTTAAAATATAGATGTTCAGGTGTGGGTACAAGTCTGGGCTTTGGGACCCTGCCAGGCAGTGGTGCAAGTAGATTTTAACTCTTATTGGTACAGTACCACTAGGGTGACCAGATAGCAAGTTTGAAAAATCGGGACAGGAGGTGGGAGGTAATAGGAGCCTATATAAGAAAAAGCCCCCAAAACTGGGACTGTCCCTATAAAATGGAGACATCTGGTCACCCTAAGTACCTCCCCCACACCCACTGCCCCTTACAAAAAATGTTCTGCAAATGTTTGCAAAAAATGTTCCCTGTCCTCTGGCGGGGCTGTACAGACTCCAGACAGAGGATGCAGGTTCATGGAGGGGCTGGGCATGGGGCAATACAGTCAGGGCAGAGGAGCTGTTGGCATGGGATGCTGGCTTCCGGGAGCAGTGGCCCCACACTCAGCTCCTTTTGCCCCTGCGGTTCCTGGAAGAGCCCTACGGTTGAGTGGATGCTGATTTCTATCTGCGTATATCCACATCAGCAGGTATAAATTTGTATCCACGGGGGACTCTGTACTTAATTCTTGAAAATTTCTTTCCGGTATGGTGAACTGGCAATAAATGTCTTAATAGAACGGAGTACCTGAGCATACCAGCTTACTTGCACCACCACTGCCAGGTGGGAGTCTCCCATAGCCCAGGCTCCAGCTGGAGTGTGCATGTCTATGCTGGAATTTTATAGCCTTGTAGCCTGAGCTTCCATGAGCCTGGGGTCAGTTAGCACAGGCCAGTTGCCAGGTGTGTTGTGGTGTAGACATCCTAAGGGAGTGAAGGAATTGCAGTGGGTTAATGCAGTCTCACCTCTGCAGATCTGGATTCAACCGTGGTTTAGGTCACAACAGAAATAAAGGTTGTGGTGTTTTGGTGATTTTGTCCACGTCAGAACAATGACAGTGCAACAACATCCATTCCTAGATATTCAATTGTCTTTCCATTCTGGAGGCCCAGGATTGGAACAGAGAATGTTGGTGACTGAGAGGTACTAGCAGTCTGTGCCCTTGAGAGATGAAGGAATGGAATAGCATGGGGAAATGCAAGTTAGGATAGGTGAAATCTGGGGCATTTATATGGTGCTTGACCTTGCCCGCACCCCCTTAGTCTCATTATGAATACCTTTACTTTTAATTTTAACAGAGAATAAATATTGACTTGCTTCTGCTGTATTAAAATATTGTGCACCATGAACACATCCCTCTTTTAGACAAATTGCCTTAATTCCAAAGAGATCCTGAGGGAAGAAGGTAGTGTTTACACCAATATTATATATCACAACTAATCACATTCAAGCACATTATCTATAATACATGTAATTACATGGGGGACAATGATTAAAAAGTAATACATTCCAGATGAACATGAATCAAGATTCCCCCCACACCTTGCTTTTCCCAAGTCTCACTTTATGATACTTCACCATTAATTAATCCTTCACAATTAAGTCTATTACATCCTTCTCTGTGTTCCCAGTTTACCTAGGAGGATCAAAGATTTCTCTGACTTATAGTGCTTGGGTTTTGTAATCTCACGGGTGAAAATGAAACCTTGTCTTTTTTTAGCTGTCTTTTTAGGTTTTGAAAAAGCAGCCTATTGAACATGACATATACAAACTAGGTGAGACGCATGCTGCTTTTCTACCTCCCCGAGCTATTGGCAGGCTTAACTAGCTAGCATTGATAAAGCACTTTGAGATCTCCTGATGGAAGGCACTATAGGAATATGAAGTATTTTCAGAGTCTGGGACTTGTTTTTATTTTCCAACAGTGGTAAATGCTGGTTCTTCAGAAGAAGTTACAGAGTCTCTGCTGATGTCAGTGGGCACAGATCCAATGAAATCAATGGTGCTGAATCCACTGACACTGGTACAGGGGTGGGCAAACTTTCTGGTCCAAGGGCCACTTCGGGGTTCAAAATTGTATGGAGGGCCAGGTAGGGAAGGCTGCGTCTCCCCAAACAGCCTGGCCCTCCTCCATCCAACCCCTTCCCACTTCCTGCCCCCTGACTGCCTCCCTCAGCACCTCTGACCCATCCAACCCCCCCACTCCTTGTCCTCTGACTACTCCCTCCGGAGACTTCCGCCTCTAACCACCTCCACCAAGTCCCCACTCTCATCTAAGCCCCCCTGCGCCTTGTCCCTTGACTGCCCCCTCCAGAGATCCCCCCTGCCTCTAATTACCCCCCAGGATCCCACCCCGTATCCAACTCCCTTGATCCCTGACCCCTAGCCTCACCCCTGCCCCCTGACAGGCCCCCTGGGACTCCCATGCCCAATCCAACCTCCCCATCCCCTGACCACCCCCCGAGACCCTCTGGCCCTTATCCAGCCCCCCCACCCCCTTACCATGCTGCTCAGAACAGCGTATCTGGCCTTGAGCCTGATATGCTGCTGCGCTGATCCGGCGGTGCATGCAGCCCTGCCCCCCAGAGTGCTGCTTGTGCGGCACGCTGAGACTGCGGGGGAAGGGGTGACAGCAGGGGAGGAGCTAGACTCCCCAGCCGGGAGCTCGGGAGGCTGGACAGAATTAGCCCACGGGCCGTAGTTTGCCCACCCCTGCACTAGTAGAAAATTTGGCTCTTGAAACCCACATAATGCACCTAATTGTGTCATATTTTGTGGAGGTGTGGACTTTTTCCTCATCTCAACTGGTGATCAGTTGTCCATTGAAACACGAAGGTTGTGTCATTCTTTCTTGGTACTAGCATGGGCTGGAAGTTGTCTGCCCCAAAGATGGAACCTGTAAATCTACAGGTTTCAGAGTAGCAGCCATGTTAGTCTGTATCCACAAAAAGAACAGGAGTATTTGTGGCACCTTAGAGACTAACACATTTATTTAAGCATAAGCTTTCGTAGGCTACAGCCCACTTCATCGGACACATAGAATAGAACATGTAGTAGGATGGGGTCAACAGCCTTTCAGAAGTGGTGTGCCGAGTCTTAATTTCTTCACTCTGATTTAAGGTTTCACGTGCCTGTAACATTTGTAGAAGGTCTCTTTCTATAAGTCTTTGATATATAAATAAACTAGTGTTGTATGTAAAATAAATAAGGTTTTAAAAATATTTAAGAAGCTTCATTTAAAATTAAATTAAAATGCAGAGCCCCCCGGACTGGTGGCCAGGACCCGGGCAGTCTGAGGGCCACTGAAAATCAGGTTGTGTGCCGCCTTTGGCACCCATGCCATTGGTTGCCTACCCCTGTAGTAGGAAGATATAGATATATAGATATATAAATTAATACACACACACACAGAACATGAAAAGGTGGGCGTTGTCATACCAACTCTAAGAGGCTATTTAATTAAGATGAGCTATTATCAGCAGGAGGAAAAAAAACTTTTGTAGTGATAATCAAGATGGCTCATACACAAGTTGAATCTATTTCCCCATGTTAAGTGTCCTCACACCTTCTTGTCAACTGTTTGATATGGGCCATCTTGATTATCACCACAAAAGTTTTTTTCCAACTGCTGATAATAGCTCATCTTAATTAAATAGCCTCTTAGAGTTGGTATGACAACGTCCACCTTTTCATGTTCTCTGTATGTATGTACATATCTTCCTACTATATGTTCCATTCTATGTGTCCAATGAAGTGAGCTGTAGCCTACGAAAGCTTATAACTAAATAAATTTGTTAGTCTCTAAGGTGCCACAAGTACTCCTCATTCTTTTTGTAAACCTACAGAGAAGTGGGATGGATGTTTGGGGTTGGTCCTGGAATTTGAGAGTGGTCTGTGTGTTTACAGCGCTTACTTTAGGAATATACCAACAGTGTCGTGTACACATGGCTCCCCTTCTCTCTGTGGCCCTCAGAAGGCCAAAGCCTCTGAGGTCAGAGTGGCAATGATGTCTGTCAGCTCTTGCCTTTCAGACAAGTGGAAGATGGAATGGAGGAGAACAGCAATAGCCACATAAGGAGCCACTGGGGAAGTGATGGCAACTTACAGGGAGCCTCATGGAGTGGGGCACTCTGGTACCCTGCTAAGGGGAGGAGGGTGGGCACAGGAGCTTCACTAAGGGAACTTTATGGGGTGCGGGAGTTGAGCACAAGAGTGTTTTGGGTGGCAAACTGGAGGAAAGGGACTGAAGGAAATGAACCTCTCCCATCCCCAAGAGGGGATTTTTGCACTTCCTCTAACAATGTTAGACTGAGCGTTCTTATGCGTAGGACCCTGAACTGATTGTGTTGCGTAGATGCATTCCCTACCTTGGGGCAGAATTCGCTCTGTGGGTCTGGGCTGTGTATGATGACCGCTGCCTGCAGGAACAGGTTGAGTACAGGCTCATGCTGCTTTTGCAACGTAGATATATGCCTATGCTGGGACACAGTTCCAGTGAGCCAGAATGTGTTTGGGTAGGTGCTGGAGCCCACCTCATCCCAAGGATGATGTATGCAGGCAGCAGATGTGTGTAGGCAGGGCAGATTTTGACTTTCAATAGGTTGGCAAGATGTCCTTTTAAGAAGGATGCTGTGATTGCAAGCACACAAATGCTGGTAAATGGAAGTTTTAAAAGGCAGTTGAGAATGGATTTTGAGGTGAGACCATGCTTTTAATTTGTGCCTAACATACTTCTATGCTGCAGCTGAGAAAAAGGTTAATGCATTTCTTCCAGACATTGGGGGCACTTATAATGGACCAAGGTTATTCTTCTCTATTTTGTCACAAAGTAAACAAATTTATGTGCTTCATCATCTACCGCTTTGTTCAGAGACCCTCCCCTTCAACTCTGCTGAATAAATTAAATGTTTGTCTGACATCTGAGCTGCCTCCTTTCCCCTCCTCTCCCAAATGACTAGGTGGCTCCTGTTATCTCCATATTTCCATCATCATCTCTATTTTATGTGGAGTGATAGAGATGCCTATAATTAAAGTTGGCTGGTACTTTCCACTTTCTATAAGTACAGATAGCTAACACTTGTAAAGATAGCTATTTCTCTCAGGGTTGTTGGTAATATGATATTTATACTTTATCTACACACACATAGACACAGTGCTTTTTTTCTGTAGATCATGTATATGTAGTTGATTATAAAATACATTTTTTTCTCCTGGATTGTAGTTGGAGACGGTCTATGTGCAGGACACTAATTCCCAGATGTTTCTTTTCTTGCTAGATTTCAGTGTCTGTTGTCAAATATTTGGCTTTGCTGAGCAAGTTGGCATATTCTATTAGCTCAAACTGATTTACTGTTTCAGTACCGTCCGCTTGGCACAGAAAGGTAATATTCACTGTGTCTGTAGGGATTATGTTAAAATCTCAGGAAAAACACATTCAGTTTTTTGGTGAGGGTGGAAATAAAGAGGAGGGAAAAACATTTATTACTGAAATACTGACATTTCTGGTCCATATTAGTTCAGAGACCATAGGACAGATTTTTCAAGAGAGCTGGGCACCCCCAGTCTTGGAGAGATTTTCAAAAGAATTGAGATTTTGAAAATCTTACTCAGTTGTGGATGCTCAGCTCTTTTACCAATCTAGAGCTTAGTGTCCAGGTGGCTTTTGTTGGTGGAACTACATTCTGGATACACAGGTGGAAATTCTGCAAACAGAAAAATGTAATCAACGATCTCCGTTGGTTTATGGGCTGTTGAATTACTGAGTGCTGGCTGCTGTTCAGCTTCTTTGCTACACTCTTTTATTGCAAGTGCTACTACAAGGCAGGGGAGGTTATTTGCTTCATACAAGGGGAAAATTGTAGAGAAAAAGGTTTTGCCACAATATTGCTGGGGTTTGCCTTTTTATTTTTTGTTTTGTTTGCTCATGACCTAGAAACAGTGGAGGATCTTTTAAAGGGGAAAAGGAGCATGTTCTTTCAGTCCCAGATTTAGAATTAACAAGGAGAAAACTTAGGTAGTATGGAGTAAGTTACATTTTCTATTGGCTGTCAATACAAAACCATTTCTCCTCATCCCAGATCTAGATTCCATACAGTTGCATTTGACCGCACCTTTTTCTATACATGTGTGGCTTCATTTGCACTTTTGTTTCTATGACATATTGTCTTTAATTGAAACTGGCTTTATTCTCTGAAATGTCTACACTATCTGCTATCTCTCAGCTGCTTCGCCTGCTTGATGATATTATTTTATTAAATTTTGATATGCTAGACTACAATCCTGTGAGTGCTTGCGAGCAGTGGTCTGCACAGAACACATTTAGTAATGCTTTTGCTATGCACATTGAACAGTGGGAAGAGAATCCATTTGAAGACCAGCCATGCATCGGGCTTACTTTGCTGCTGCTACTGTGGCAAGCATTGAGATCGGTACCGGTGATACTTCTCTTTTGTTGAAGAGTGGTTAAAGGTGCCTCTGTGCAGGCCTGAATATTTAGGAGCTGTCATATAATATCACATCAGCAGTCCATCTAGTCCAGAATCCTGCCAGTCAGAGTGGCTTGTATTGGATGCTTTAGAGCAGTGTTTCTCGACCTTTTTTGATACCTGGGACTGGCTTGCTGCCTTCCTAAACTGTGTCAGGAAAATCTCAGGGTCCTGGACCAGTTGTTAAGAAACACTGCTTTAGAAAAAGGTGCAAGAAACCCTTAAGAAATTTTCTCACCGGAGTCTGCAGAATATTAGAACATCAGAATGGCCCTATTGGGTCAGACCAAAGGTCCATGAAGCCCAGCATCCTGTCTACCAACAGTGGCCAATGCCAGTTGCCCCAGAGTGAGTGAACCTAACACATAATGATCAAGTGATCTCTCTCCTGACTTCCATCACCACCCTCTGACAAACAGAGGCTAGGGATGCCATTCCTTACCATCCTGGCTAGTAGCCATTAATGGACTTAACCTCCAAGAATTTATTTAGTTCTCTTTTAAACCCTGTTATAGTCATAACCTTCACAATCTCCTCAGGCAAGGAGTTCCACAGGTTGGCTATGCACTGTGAAGAAGAATTTCCTTTTATTTGTTTTAAACCTGCTGCCCATTAATTTCATTTGGTGACCCCTAGTTCTTCTATTATGGGAACAAGTAAATTACTTTTCCTTATTCACTTTCTCCACACCACTCATGATTTTATATACCTCTATCATCCCCCTCTTTTCCAAGCTGAAAAGTCCTAGTGTCTTTAATCTCTCCTCATATGGGATTTGTTCCAAACCCCTAATCATTTTAGTTGCCCTTCTCTGAACCTTTTCAAGTATATATTTTTTTGAGATGAGGAGACCACATCTGTAAGCAGTATTCAAGATGTGGGCGCACCATGAATTATATAAGGACAATAAGATATTCTCTGTCTTATTCTCTATCCCTTTATTAATGATTCCTAACATCCTGCTTGTTTTTTTGACTGCCCGCTGCACACTGCGTGAATGTCTTTAGAGAACTATCCATGATGACTCCAAGATCTTTTTCCTGATTAGTTGTAGCTAAATTAGCCCTCATCATATTGTATGTATAGTTGGTGTTATTTTTTCCAGTGTGCATTACTTTACATTTATCTATATTAAATTTCATTTGCCATTTTGTTGCCCAATCCCTTAGTTTTGTGAGATCTTTTTGAAGTTCTTCACAGTCTGCTTTGGTCTTAACTATCTTGGGCAGTTTAGTATCATCTGCAAACTTTGCCACCTCACTAGTTTTACCCCTTTCTCCAGATCATTTCTGAATAAGCTGAATAGTATTGGTCCTAGGACTGACCCTTAGGGAACACCACTAGTTACCCCTCTCCATTCTGAAAATTTACCATTTATTCCTACCTTTTGTTCCCTGTCTTTTAACCAGTTCTCAGTCCATGAAAGGCTCTTCCCTCTTTTCTCATGACAACTTAATTTACATAAGAGCTTCTGGTGAGGAACCTTTTCAAAAGCTTTCTGGACATCTAAGTACACTATGTCCACTGGATCCCCCTTGTCCACGTTTGTTGACCCCTTCAAAGAACTCTAATAAATTAGTAAGACATGATTTCTCTTTACAGAAACCATGTTGGCTTATGCCCAACAATTTATGTTCTGCTATGTGCCTGATAATTTTATTCTTTACTATTATTTCAACTAATTTGCCTGGTACTGACATTAGACTTACCGGTCTGTAATTGCCGGGATCACTTCTAGAGCTCCTTTAAAAATACATTCAATATCTTCCAGTCATTGGGTACAAAAGCTGATTTTAAAGGACAGGTTACAAACCATAGTTAATAGTTCTGTAATTTCACATTTGAATTCTTTCAGAACTCTTGGGTGAATGCCATCTGGTCCTGGTGACTTAGTACAGTTAAGTTTATCAATTTAATTCCAAAACCTCCTCTAGTGACACTTCAATCTATGACAATTCCTCAGATTCTAGCTATGGTGCTACTCTTTCATCTCTGTAGCCTACCACACATTATATGAGTGTTCTTGAAGTGTTTGCTTTGCCACTGTCCCCTATATGTGATCAAGGACCCTGGCTAACCTTCTTCTAGTACTCTGTTTATTTAGCACAACATCACAAGCTTTGTTCCTCACCCAAGTTTGAAGGATCTTCAAACCAGAGCTAAGCAAACTAGTCACTGTCAATTTATGCAATGAGTTTTGCCTTTTTTCGGTTCACTATTCATCCCTAAGCAAACTTTTAATATTTTTTACAAAATAATTTCTATTTGTAATTCTTCACCAAAGAATTTATGCAAACAAATTTCCATCTGTGGATTGTTTGCAAGCAGTTAACTCTGATCCTTTGGGGTACTGTAGTCACCTTAGGTACATGCTATTCTTTCTGCTCTCTAATCAGATGACTAAGAACTATTAAACAAATACCCCTTGTTCACCTGTGAATATAGATACTTGTAGAAATAATAGCCATTCTGAAAGCACTTGTGCAAGCCAAAACTTGCTGTAGACCAGCTCATAGAAATAAGTCTGGACATGGTCAAAACCAACAGCAGTTTGAAATTTGAATGAATGTTTGTGATCACCATATCGCAGCTTGCACCCAGCTCTAGCCCAGACATTGGATACTCTCCATTTGTAATGCTCTTTCCTTTCTACCACTTGCAGAATCAGAAAACACTTTATCAGTATTTCCCAAACTGCGGGAGCTCCAGATTAGTTTAGGGGAAGCACAAAGCAGAAGTGAATGTTGCATGGCCCTGGGTCCATCCCTCTAAAATGTAAGCACATGATTTTGAACCATGGTAAAGCAGGTGGTGGCACTCTAAACACCATCCACCTTCTGTCCCTGATTGCATTGGAGTCCCTAATGAAGCTGGCCACAAAAGTATTTCATGTGTACAAGGTTGCAGGATCAGGTAGTAACCTCAAGCCCAAGCTGCTTTAATTTCCTTTAAAGGCTCTCTGCTCACCTGGAAGCATGTGTGTTTGCTTCTCCAGGCAGCCACCAGTGGTGAGTGGCACGTAGCTTCTTCCTGCATGGGCAAAATGGACAGGGCAACCACAAAACAATGGAATAAATATTAGAAAGAGAGAGGAAATTGAGAAAAGATGGGCAAAAATGAGAGAGGCAGAAAAGCACAGGAAAGAGTAAATGGACAGGAAAGTAAAGATGGCAGCTGCTGAAGTGAGACATAAGACGGGGAGATACTGACCACCAGTCTGTCCCAAAGGTTGCAAACCACTGCCTTACACTCTGGACTGTGTGTGTTTTCATAAAGGGCCATGTTCCAGTCAACAAGGGTTTAGGAAAGGAAGGGACTTTATATCCCTAAGAAATTGGAAGAGGGCTGGAGCCAGCATTACTTAATTGTGCTTTGAAATTTGAATGAATGTTTGTGATCACCATATCGCAGCTTGCACCCAGCTCTAGCCCAGACATTGGATACTCTCCATTTGTAATGCTCTCTCCTTTCTACCACTTGCAGAATCAGAAAACACTTCATCAGTATTTCCCAAACTGCTGCTGCTCCATAGCTAATTTAAGACCTCCTCCTTCAAAAATTTAGCTGCATGCAGCATTTGTACGCACTTGAAAGGAACTGCTTTTCCTCAGTTAAAGACTGCTGTGCTGAGCATCTCACTTTTCCCTAAATGAGTTTTGAAAGCTGCCCTGGTTCTGCACCTCCTGTCTGAGCAGCGTGTTTGGGTGGGAGGCAGATGTCGTCGTTGTTGATAAATGGACTGAGACTGAATTTATCTGTAAAGTCACAGCAGCAAATCCTTAAATCTGGTGATAGGTGGAGGTGGAGGAGGTAGCAGGGAAACAGGAAAGATTGTAAAAATGAGAGAGAAGAGGAAAGAGCCAAAGGGAAACAAAATATCTCAGATGCAGTGGATTGGATAATTGAGAACTGGAGAGCTACTAATTTGTGGTCTTGCCATTTTACTATGTGGTTCTGGTTGTTACTAGGAAGGGACATGAGTTGTGATTACCTTTATATTAGGAGGAGGATAGTGCATGTCTTGAGGTGTCTCCAGATTTTAACAGAATAGATGTAGCGAGTCCACGCAAAGAATACACCTGGGGTGAAATTTTGATCCCATTGTGGTCCATAGGAATTTTGTTATGGACTTCAACAGGGACAGGATTTCACCCCCATGAGGACTCTTCCTTAGAATGCTTTATACACCATCACCTCCAAGGGATATCTTTCCAAAGTAATAATAGTAGCTAATTCACTAGCTTTTAGAAGAGAGATGTACCACAGAGTTTGTCTTTTCTGCCTTCTATTAGGTTTATTTCCTGTGGTTGTTGCGTAAGGTAGAAGAAAGACTATCTTGTGTTTTATCCACACGAGGTGTTGCAGTCTTACTATGGCAATACTACTGAAAGCTAAATTCTATAAGAATTATGCAGCAGTGTGATACTAGGTGATTCTAATGGGCTATAATTTTCTTGCTTATAGGTCAGTGTGTCTGAGATTCCAGTTTCAAAATCCCTTTAAATTATTTTTGCCACTTTTTAATAAGAAGCTCAGAGGTACAATACTTTGTTTAATGACCCCTGATCTCTGGTAATACCCCTTTCCTGATGTTAATTAGGGACTCGTATGCATTCCCTGCAGTGCAGACTACAGGGTTATGAATAGAAGTGCGCACCAAAGTACTGCACTGTAACTCCTTCCTCTGGATGCTGAGGGTGCAAATTAAGATTCCTCCTAGTCTGCATTAACAAAGTCCTCTTCTAACAGATTAGTCCTGTTCACACTGCATGCATCCAACCAAGTGGGTATTAGCCCACGAAAGCTTATGCTTCAGTACTTTTGTTAGTCTTTAGGGTGCCACAGGACTCTTTGTGGCTTCTGCAGATCCAGACTAACACGTCTACCTCTCTGATTCTGTTCAAACAGTAGTCTGAACACAGGGGCAGTGTAGACATACCATGAATCTCTGCAACATCCTTGTGTGCACTACACATGATTCTTCTGGTTGGAGTGACTTCTATCTAGAGCCAGTTGGAGAAATGTTGGCTCAACCATATTCTGTCAATTGTAAAGCTTAGTGAAATCATATTGATTTAGCTGGAATTACATTTTGGAAGCAAACAGGAGGGAGGAGAGGCATTCCAGTGATGTTGAAGCATCTCATTGACATGTCTTGTTCCAAAAAGTTTGAGCTTTTTAACTTTGAAATGACTTTTTTGTATTGTATATTCTATACAGTAATAGAAAATAAAGTTAAAATGAAAATGAAACTGTTTTGTCCAAATGAAATGGCTTGATTTATGCAAAATAATTTTTCTTTTCCAGAATTTTCCTTTACGTGGAGTTTCAAAATTTTGTGGTATTCTGATTTGGAACAAAGCCAGATTTTGAAATCTCAAAATCCTTTGCAAAAGGGAGCTTCTGTTCTCTGCTCAGCTCTAGTTATCTCAGGTTAGCATAACCTGGTAAGGCATTCAAATCAGAATGCCCACAGAAGGGCTTGCACTGATTTAAGTATTTCAGTGTCTACACCAGTTGAGCTAAATTGGTACAATTTTCACATGCAGGTAAGGCATTAGATTTCTAGTGCTAAATTTTCAAAAGGACTCTTTAATTTTGTCCCCAGTATTTCAAAGTGCATCTACTGCATGTCTAAAGCCTGAGAATGGGTAACTGGACGTGCAGATTGTTAAGATGGGTGATGTCACAGTTAACTGCTTTATGCATGCTAACTGGATGTATTTGCATAAACAAACAGACATGTTTGGAAGTATGGCATATGTAGATGAAATGAACTTTAGGAAGTGTGCTCTTGGAATGGGGGAGGTAGCCCTATGATGATGATAATTAATAATAAAGAGGAGGACCCTATTCTTCAGTGGATTTGGAGGCAGGGAGATTGAACTGGACACAAACTGGGCTTTAAAAGCAACTTGGCTGGGAATTTTGGGTTGTTTCCAGAGACACCTCTCATCCCTTCATGCATTCTCATCCCTTACTCAAAAAGAGAAAAATTCAAATTGTGTAGAAAATCAAAAGTATCAACATTTTTAGTTTCTTTTCATTGCTCGAGGATAGTAGTCCACACTAATGAGCTCCTACATAAAAATTATCGATCTCCCTGCTCAGAAAACAAGGCCACAATTAAAAGAAACACCCTGTAGCCAGTTCTGCACTTCGTCTATCTCATTCCCCTCCTTTCCCAAAAGTCAGAAGTGATTTGAATAAAATTTTTCATTTTATTTTTATATAATGTAATTTAAAATGGTTGGGTTTTTCCATAATCCCCATAATCAGCTGTATTCACTTTCTTTGGCTTTTTAATTTTTTTTAAAAAAATACCCTTTGTCTTTGTTAATTTAGGAAAGAGAAAGCAAAGCTGTGATTTTGTGTGTACATAGTATAATGCAGAACTGATTGTTGTGTTGAATGGGGGTGAAAGGAAGGGAAAGAACTGAAGCCCCTCAGAGGTTCTTAATAGGTCATTTTAGTTCTAATGGAGTTTTTTAATTGATTAAAGATCTCTTAAGTAAGCTCAATGACTGCATTTTGAATTCCTTTATTATAAATTATTAAAGGTAAATTACAGTGCTTAAAAAAGAGGCTGTGGAGAGATGGTAATTTAATGAAATAGACCAGAGAGTCATTTTGGGCAAGGTAATTATTTAACGAGGCTGGGATGCTCGGTTAGAGTGTTCATTTAAAGTGGATTAATTAGACTGAAATCTGCCTTGGCCTATCTTGCCCTTTTGGTATTGCTTGAAAATAAAACACAAGTGGAATTTTGAGTAGGGTTTGCTAGTCGCATAGGAAGCACTGGCCTGTCTTAATTTGGCTCATTTAAAGTTCTTACCTTTTTAATGGCTGGGCTGTTTAAGGGTTCAATCCAAAGCTCTTGTTGACTTGCATGAGCATGATTAGTGAGGATGCTGCTGCACAATTTGCAGCTTCTGTTAACATAGTTGAGCTCTAGCAGGTTTTTCTTTCTTTCTTTCTTTTAAACTAATCAATCTTTCGGGGGCTTCTATCATCAGCCTGGTGTCTTTGTTTACACACAGCAACTGGAATTGTTATTAACAGCTCAACAGGTAGCCCTCTTGCTTCTCAATGTTTAGGTCCCCAGTTCAACTCCCAGCAAGGGATGCCTTATAGTGTGTTGATTGTGATTCCTCATGCTCTGTCAATATTTGGTTTTTATTTTTCATCTGTTGGATTATTGGCTTTCTAATAAAAATAAAAATTTGTTCTTCCGCATGTGTGTTTGTTTTATCAACCAAGCACCCTAAATGCATCCAACTGTGCTTTTCAATTCAGTGTATGATACTTTTTGTCTATTAAATACCAACTTACTACTAAGTGTTTGGACTTTGACAAGAGGGTATGGATTAAAGGGTGGGTATTTCTCAAATGTGTCTGTAATATATACTGATTTAGGCACTGATTCTGCAAAGATTTAAGCGCATGATTAACTCTAACCATAAGAGCAGTTTCATGAGTGTCCGTGTGTATTCTGCTGTTTGTAGAGTTATGTATGTGCCTAATTATTTGAAGACCTGAGGTTTGTTTGGCACCCTTGGTAATCCTATCTGGGTTATATTCATATTCATTGCAAAAATGAAAAACTGTCTATCTCTTGCTAACTATTATGGCGAAGAACTGAATATCCCACACTGCTTCCATCCCCACATGTACGCGACAGCAAACACCCACTTAGCTGTGACCCTATTCAGCTCTAACCCAGATGAAACAGATGTATCCAAAAGGCTGCCAGACTTGGATTGTAGTGGGCTTTATGATGACTTTGTTTATTTGGCTCTGTTAAAGTGCCTGGCCAAGGCTGTAGCCATTTTACCACATTTAAAATATATAATACACTACTTGAGTTGTTGTGAATTGTTCTGACTGCCAAACCTTAACATGATAATTACCCACCTCATAAATAAACCCTAAATTGACTGCCATAATAATCCTTAACCCTTTCTCTCTCAAAATTGCTGGCTGTTGGTGCTGGTAGTAATGACAGAGACTGAATTCCAGAGTGGTGAGGTGCATTAATGTGTATATCCAACCTCTCTGCTACATGACACGCCGTATCCAAACCAGCGTCAGTCCTTCAGGACCGGAAGTGAGCTTCCGCACTGTGTGGGATCAAGCTGTGTGTGTATGTTGGTGGGGTGGGGGGTATGTGGAGGGAGACAAAAGGAGCCATCCTTTCCATTTTTAACCCTATCATACTCGGGGGCTGGCAAAATCACAGATCCCATGGGCTTCTGAGCACATGGACTACTCTATTCTAGGGCCTCCTTGAGTGGAAGTCACCACAAAGCAGTTGTGGACATGGAGAAGAGAACCAGTACTACTAAAGGGATGGTGGTGTATGAACACTCCTCTTGTCTGCCTGGAAGCTCCATGATGGGTTCTTGTCTCTGAGGCACAACCCTTCTCATGGATTCCCTAGGAGTATTATATTTTTGCCTGGCCCCAAATACAAGCCAGTGTCTGTCTGCAAGGCACAGTCAGGCTCTCAATGTCTATTAACTGATGAAGTTTTCAATAGAATTATCAGAACATGCCCCATGTCATTCGGATACCCTAGGCCAGGCAGCATAGAATATTTCTGTATATCAATTATTGGGGCTTGTCTTCACTACTGCGCTGCATGTAGTGCACCTGATAAAGATGTGCTATGCTGACAGGAGACCACTTTCCCGTCAACATAATCATTCCACCTCAACAAGAGGCGGAAGCTATGTTAGTGAGAGTGCGGTGCAAACAGCACTTTGACGATGTCACTTACATCACTCAAGAGTGTGTTGTTTTTTTTTAACATCCCTGAGCATCAGAAGTTACATCGACCTAAGTGGTAGTGTAGAAAAGCCCTTAGGAACACAGATTCAGCAGCTGGTTAGTGTGGGTATGTATGTGTGCGCATTTGTATATATCAAATTTAAATAAAGAACTAATGTCAGGTAATAACTTCCCTTACTAATTCTGAGGATGCTAGATCTACTTTATGTGGAGCCCATCACCATGTCTCTGGGAGCTTTAAAAATGTTTACGAATGACAATGATGTCAATTATGCTGGGCCCAAAGGCCCAGAAATAGCAGCTGCTCTTGTAAGAGAAAGGAAAAGAGAGAATCCAGCATGGAAGGTCTGTCAGGACAAGCATAACCAGAATGAACTAACACAAACAGAGAGGACGTATCTTGGCAGTACAGTCTTCTCCCAATGTTAAGTAGAATTTCCCTGGAATGAATATGAGAAATTGGGGGTTGCCCTGGGGCTTGTGGGTCATGTGTGTCCTGAGGAACTCTAGGTGATCTTAATATAAATACCACAAAACGGAATGGGAACTATGCAGCCAAGACCCAAGCAGGCACTGCCTCCCTCAACTGGTTGCCCCTTACCTGCAGTTGTCGTCTTCTGGGTTTAGGGGACAGTGGAGGTATGCACAAGTACACATCATGTTTTGGAAGGGCATGCTGTCACAAGTCATTGAGAGCTTGAATCAATTGGGTTTTCCAATCTGTGTACAAATTCAGACCTTGAATCAAGTGACTCTTTCTCTTATTTGCTAGAGGGTATATTATCAATGCTTCTGCTTGCAGATTATCAGTCTTTCCCCTTAGAAAATAGGGCCAAGATTAAAAGAATCATGCAGTAGCCAGTGGAACATATTTTTTAGCAGTCAGTGGATACAAGTGAGCTCCAGAACTTGTGTTTTAAATGGTGCAAGTGCTCAAGACGTTTCTACTACTCCACAGCTATTTTGCCCACAGTGGACTTCTCAGTTTCGTACCTCTGGAGTAGCCACTACTGTGTAGTTCTTGAGGATGCTATTCACCAAGTGGAGAGTTGCTTTTCAGTCCTGGACAAGACCATGGCCTGGAGGGACACAGTTGTTCTCCAGACTTGGGATGAACAGTTGTGGCTACATAACTTCAGAATGGAGAAAGCATTTCTGTATGTCTGCCTTGGAGTACAGCATAATAATAGGTGTAGTGAAAATTACAGCCCAAACACTGTGGCGGGGAGACACAGCACTGTTGGTACTTTCACTGCTGCTAATCCCAGCGGTTCCATTCTCTAGTGTAAACACAGCTTTAAATCCAGTAGTCTGTGGGTACCACACTTCATCCCTTTCTGGGCATTGGTTATTTGCTTTGAGCAGTTGTCTCCGTGGTCACAGCTGAGAATACCAATTTCAGGAAAAACTGCTAAGAAATATGGCAGACACACCTCAAAGCTGGTGGTTATTCTTCCATGAAATATACCAATCCAATGAAAGTAAATTTCTGTCTCACCAGTCTGGCTAACAAGTCAGAAATGCAGCCTCCTTACATATTCCAGTCCTGGATTCAACACCCAGACACAAGACTTAATAAGGAGTTATTTAAAACCAATTTCATCAAACAAAAGGTTCTTCTGATACCAAAGGACGAGCCACATACCCAAGTCAATATATTAACTCAGATCTTACCAAATAATCATGCTGTTGCCAATCCTTTAGAATCCAAAAATCTAACAATTTATTTAAAAAAGAAAGAAAAATGGGTGAGAGTTAAAATTGATTAGGGAATCAAATGCAATAATGGCAAAGTTCTTGGATCAGGCTTGTAGCAGTGATTGCATATAGTGCTGGCTTGTTAAGTCTCTGGTTGCTTCCAAATCATTAGAAGGTCCTCAGTCCTTTAGTTAAAATGTTTCTGTTAGTATAAGTTCATAGTCCAGAGGTTTGAGCATGAAAGAGGCAAAATGGAAATGTTTCCAGGATCTTCTATAGCTTCTGGAAAGTGAGGAGAAAACCATTGTTCTCACTTTGGAAAATTACAGTAACAACATGGTCACATGGGCAAATCACATGTCTATGCATGCTTCACTTTAGTCATAGTAGAAGCCATCCACCATACTCTAGTGAGAACATTCACAGGAAAGTCCATTAAGTGTAGATAGGCGTCTTCCGTTGTAAATTAAGTGTCCTTTGATGGCCATTCAACTTGAATAGTTCCTTTACATTGTGCTGGCTAAACACCTTACCACAGGAGCAAACATTTGAAATACAAGTACATGGTTAATATTCATAACTTCAGAAACAAAACTGATGCATACATACAAATAGCACAATCATATTCAGCAAACCATAACCTCTCCATGGACATCTTACTTGACATACTTTGCGCAAGATTTGTTGCAATTATATAACAGTGGTATCAACAATGATTTACATAGTCATATTTTTATCAGATAAAATCACACCTGTCAAGAACAGACATGTCCTTATTTTGTATTCAGCATGTGTAGATGTTAACAGGAGTGGTGCAGGAATAGGAAAGTTGGGGCCTTGCAAGCAGAAAAGGCAGCTTCCCAAAGACAAAGTTGAAGATGTTAATACTACTGATGGCCTTCAGATTTAACCATGTGAATTTGGGCTGCTGCTGAGACGGAGGCATTTTAATTCACTCCCCAATACAGAGAATCCATTACTACAGAGAACAGAATTTGTTTAGGGAACATAGAAAATTTTGTTAGACGCATTTTGCTCTGAGTAGCAGAGGAGAGAACTTGTTTTGTAGTTCTGGATGAAACTTTAGTGCTTCTAAAAGACTGAGCGATCTCAATGGAGCCAAGGAGAAGGTGAAAAAGGGCACTACACTTTGTGCTAAAACTTCTGCCTCAGTGCTCTATTTATTCACCCAAATGCAGCCCTGTGTTTCATGGAGAGCTGGATTCAAACCTATGTCTCTTAACTTGCATTAGTTACCTAATAAATATGTAAAAACTAACGTAAGGTTGGTGATATTCCTCCAACAATATCACCAGCCTTATTTTAGTGTGTAGGGTAATTTTTACACCTTCAGTAGGCAAGTGGTGCAGGGAAAGAGATGTATTACACTTAAAAAATATTGTAAATTTTAATGCGCTCTCCACAGAAGAAAAAAGTGTTTTAACAATCTGACTCCATTAAGCACCTGTATCATCCCAGCCAAAATCTAGTTTGTACAATCACATTCTGCCAGCATACATTCTGGTTTTTGATCAGATATGTTATTCCTCTTCAATCACTGTCCTACACTGTTGCAGTGTTGTTGTGCACTGTTAACTGCTGCTTTCCTCCTTAGCTGAAGCTGCATTTTAGTAGAGAGCTGAATTGATTCTATCATGGTATACAGTTTGTAAAATGCTTTGAGATATTTTGAGATGAAAGGCAATTTTAAAATAGTTATCTTTGAGTCTAATTACATCACAGACCTATTCAATGCATAGCTACTGTGTAAAAACTTCAGCTTTTAATAGGTTTACTCCTCTGATAAATTTGCCACATTTGTTTCAAGGCATGTAGTGAAGGTCCTAAATTTTTATTTATATATTTATTTAAGGTTTTGTAAAAACCCAGTACGGATAAAAATGTTTTCCAGTGTTTTAAAAATACATTCAATGGTAATATTTCTCGCCAACCCCCAATTTAAGTCTTCAGCTTAAATTTGATTTAAGCATTAGCCAAACACTGCACCTTTTATGTGAGCATTTGAAAGATTTGCTTCATGTTTGCAGTAAGGGCTTGTATTTGACTTAATATCTTGACTTCATGATAATTTGGCCATTGTAGAATTAGCCTGTTCCTGCTTCCATTGGAATCCGTAAGCCTTTTGCCACTGACTTTAATGGGAACTAGGCCAGTGCATAAATACAGAATACCGGTTCCCTGATGAGTATCTATACTAATGAGAATATCAGTGTCTTAAGGACTGCCTTCCTTTCGCTCCCCATTCTCCTCATTAACATGAGCAGAAGGTACGATAATAACTAACATTAGCAAAATTTAGTGAAAGGATTTTCTCCTTTCATGAAAAGATTTGCAGCCCCTGGTCATACCCAGCAATCTCACAGAGAACTAGCTTAATAGGAAAAAAGCAAAATGTTCTCTCTGTCCCAGCTGGACTCCTACAAAACAATGAAAGAGGTGAGGATATGCTCTCAAATCTACTACTTTTAAAGGTTCACTCTCTTTGTATTGTACCTTCTGGGGCACGGTAGGTATATTTCACAGTTTAGATTGTAAGGTCCTTGGGCTGGGGCAAAGACTGGCTCTATGGTGCAGGGCCAGGGCCAGCTCCAGGCACCAGCGGAGCAAGCACATGCCTCACGCAGCACATGCTAAGGGATGGCACTTTTTTTTTTTTTTTTTTTTTTAAATGTAGAGCCGGCCCTGGCTCTATGCTTATCTTCAGTGTGCCATGCTCACCAGGGTGCAGAAATATCAGGAAGTATTGTAAGTGATAATTGCTTCCTTTAAGTTTTCAGCGCAGCAGTGTGACAAGGGTTTATTTCTTTATCAGGTGGCCTTTTCAAAAAGCCTTTAAATTGTACCACTTCCCTGAAGGCCCCATCCTTCAGGGTGCCATGTACCCTCAACATCTACTGACTCTTCCATGAGAGTTTTGGAAGTACCCAAAAGTTCCCAGGAGGTGCTCAGCACCTAATGGAATCAGGCTGCAGTTAAATCCATTAAAAACATATTGCTTTAAAAGGGAAGATTTGCTCAAGCTGCAGTCTGAAAACTGACAGGGCTGAGTGTACTTCTCACCATTTTTTTAAAAAAGTGAGATCTTGATGTAATCAGAGAAGTCAGTCAGTCCTTTAGAACCTTGGTACCTAGAGATCGGTGTTCCAGTTTCACTTGCTGCCTTGATTCTTGAATGAGCAGGGCAACATTTCTGGGTAAAGCGCATCTTTCAAGGATGGAGATTTCTCATGGGTAGATTGCTGGGGAGGGGGAGGTTGGTCAGAGGACTGTGGAACAAACTCCCACAGGAACTGAGGAACATCACAAACCTCACCATCTTCTGCTACAAGCGCAAGGCACGTTTATTCAACCTACCTTCTCTAATATAACACCCTTTAAAAAATCCCCCCAAATGAGACCCTACCAAAACAGATCACTGCTGCACACACAATTCTCTTCCTGGGGAGAGGCTGAGAGAGAAGAAATCATATGTAAAACATTAGTCACATCACTTAATGCACTATTGGAGGGTATTCAGACACCATGGTGATGCAGGCAGGGCATTATAAGAACTTATATAGAATTGCTCAGAGGGGTAATGTACAGTATTTAAATATTTATATTTATAAACCTGTCAAAAGATCTCTTCTAGCCTGGGGGAAATGGCCTTATTTGGGTTCAGAAAGGAGCTGTGCTTGAGTGTCCCTAACTTTGTGAGGTTTGTGGATGAAGATGGTTCATTAGACATCAGGAGGTGGACAGAGCTTTATGAAAGAAAGGGGGAAGCATCCCTCCTCCCTACATGTGCTGCTCAGGATCCTGGATTTTAGTTTGTCTAGTCTTGGGAGTATAGGATAGAGTTGAAAGGTAGCTATGTAAAGTCCGGTGAAATCTTTTAACCTACAGTACACTGCCAAACATAAGGCAGAGATGGATGTGCTAGAAGTGGTTCAGATGCATGCATGTATATAGCTGAGGCACAAAAGGGATTCCAGTAGACTAGCTCTGGTTGTTCTGATTGTTTATATTGTAGTATCTACATTAAACATGGTAAATGAACATAATGTGCACATCTTTTGCACTGAACAATGCTTTATGTTGCCACAGACAACTTGGTCAACAGAACAAGAAATGTGAAGAGATCAATAACTGTAGACAATTCTTCTGATCCAGGCAGAGACAAAGCATTGATTGTTTAAGAAGAAGAATATGGACACAACAGTCAAGATATGCTCTGCTTATGCATATTAGATAATAAAGTAACGTAAAATGTCCTTAGCCTCAATCAAAGGCAAACAGTAAATCAACAAATTGTGGCATGAATCCTCTCGGAAGGAGGAGGCTGTGAAGCATGCAAATGAATATCAGAGTAATACAAAATAATCTGTCTACACAGGAGAGAATAAAACCAGTGATCTTAATCAATCAAAAAATGAAATGTCCTCAATCTCCACTGTGTACTTGGCTTGAAAGATATTACATAGGAACCAGGAATGACAGTGCGGGAGAGGTAAGAGAAGCATCTCAGCTAATGCTGGGGCCATCCTAGAAACCGTGGCAGTTGAATGCAGGCAAACACCTTAAATTCTGGATGCTTATCAGAGCTATTTGGGCCTCTGATACCTGCAAAATTCCATAAGAGGCTTTCTCCTGATGTTTGTGGTATATGGTCCTTCTTGTCAGACTAGAGATACTACATGAGAGAGAGGCTATTTCCACAGGCTGTCATCATCCTGCCACTAAGTCTGAGAATAGTAGCTGAGTTGAGTAGACACAAAATCAAGTCCAATATTGGGACATTTCCATTTCCAGCTGGAAGTGGAGCAGGACGGCAGGGAACAGGAAGTTGACAGGGCAAATGCAGCTACCTGAAATCGTATGTAAACATCTTAAAAACGTTGTTGTTTTGGTTTAGTTTTGCAGTTCTAGTCTGCGTATATCAAAATTGATTTGCCTGTCCCTGGTCTCAGCTCTCAGAAACGTGGCAGTGGGTACAGGAAAAATAACCACGCAGTGCACAAATGCTTTGCCCCAGCCAAACCAACATGCCAAAGTCTACTCTCAATGGGGATGTGAACCAGAGGGACTCTCAAAGCAGACAAATATTACAGAATCTAAACACCTGCCTTTAAAAATAAAGCAGGCAAGGACAATATGGATGAAGTTGAGGCATATGAAAGAAATAACACCGAGTAAGAGTAGGCGCTGTGAAGGCACCCCCTATGCCAGAGCTGCCTGTGCCCTGTGCTCTCGTGCCCTGTGCTCTCATGCCAGTGCAACTAAATTCTGACCCGCTGCATCCTCTGGGCCTCTACTCAGTTAAACAGAATGGCATGTAGCATTGCTGTGCATTAAAACCAACAGGTTTCCACTCCAGAGGCAGCTGTGCTTCTGTGATAGGTAAAGTGATTCTTGTATATGTGGCATATTTCTAGAGCTCTTTGTTATCCTCTGCAATAAAAACACTATACAAATATATTCCTATACAGCAAGGGTGGGCAAACTGTGGCTCACAGGCCACATCCTCCTAACTGGCCCCTGAGCTCCTGGCTGGGGAGGCTGCTCCAGCCCCTCCCCCGCTGCCTCAGCACACCGCACGAGCAGCGCTCTGGGGGGCAGGGCTGCATGCTCCATGGATCAGCACGGCAGCATGGTAAGGGGGCCAGGGCCAGGATGCGGGGTTGGTTAAGGGGCACAGGGTATCAGGGAGAGAGCAGTCTGGGGATGTGGAACAGGGGCATTGGATACAGCGTGGGAGTCCCAGAGTCCTGTCAGGAACTGGCAGTGTGGCTTGGGGTTGGGGCAGTCAGGGGACAGTGAGCAGTGGGGTTGAATAGGGGGTGGAGTCTTCGGGTGGTGGTTATGGGCAGGAAGGTCTCTGGAGGGGATAGTCAGGGGACAAGGAGTGGTGGGGCTTAGATAGGGGATGGGGTCTCAGGAGTGCACAGTCAGGGAACAAGGAACAGGAGGGTTTAAACTGGTGTTGGGGTTTTGGGGGGCAGTTAGCGTGGAGCTATCTCCAGAGGGGGCAATTAGGGGACAAGAGGTGAGGGGGAAGTGTTGGATGGGTTGGGGTTTTTGAGGGGGGCAGTCAGGAGGCGAGAAGTTGGTAGGGGTCGGATAGAGGGTGGGGCCAGGCTCTTTGGGGAGGCACAGCCCACCATACAATTTTGAATCCCAGTGTGGCCCTCAGGCCAAAATGTTTGCTCACCCCTGCTATATAGTTATGTAGGTGAATTACACAGGCAGTATGTGTGTCTAATAGTATGACCCACCCAACCATATACTTCAGCCTTGAAAAAAATATTCTTCTTGTCCATTTGCTGAAGGCTAATGTATTATTTTAAATAAAGCAAGAAAATTGGTATTTTCATTATAATTATCACCTGTGGAAAAGACAACTGAGTAGATTTTGTTTCTGTGTTGACAATTTTTGTGACCTTTTTGCATAGCTGATAGATGGCCCACTCCTGAAATCATTACTCAACAAAACTTGAATAAGTGAAAGGCTTGTCTGAGTAGAAGTCTGGTACAGACTTGAGGATTTAGTCCGCAATATATAAGCATGTACAGTTATGTGCATTTACGGATATGAATGTGCATACTAGTGTGCAGAATAAAACAGTTCCCAGACAGGGAAGTTAAGAGCTATATGATCTCACTCTGCATCTAAATGATTAGCTGTCAAAATTGATGATGTAGAGACAGGCTGCAGTGTAATAAAAATGTTGTTGAATTAAAATACAAGCAGGATTCAGCATGAGTCATTCTATAAATAACTTATTATGAAAGGTGCAAAGATGTTTCTCTTAGCAAATTTAAAATAATCATTAGAATCCTTCAACAGATTGTTGTTAATTGGATTGAGAATTAAACAGCTTTGTATGAGTGCAAAGTTAATTAATAGCTCATTACTTTTTTAATAAGGCAAATTCATTTGGAAATAAAAGAGATGCCATGGTGTTTATCACAGATTAGATGTTAGATTGGGAATATTATTTGTTTTCTCATGGGGTGAGAGTAGTTTATTAAAAGTCATAAGGAGTGGTCAGTGTCAAGAGAGACTAAAATAATCCATCCAAATCCTTAAGGACAGAGAAACCCTAAATCCCTTCACTTGCCTTGTTTGGTGATGGGGAAGCACATGCTCCTTAACTCCATTTTTTTTTTTTTTGGTGGTGAATTTAGCACGTATGAAAGTGAGATGCTGAAGAAGGCTGTGTGCATCTCAGAAAGCCGGAGGTTTTGTGGCAGGTAAAGTCCTGAAAAACATGCTTTCTCAAAACCACTCCTGTTTATTCAGTGCAATTTCTTCTTTCTCCTACCATGACCAGTTGTTGTGCCCCTTCTCTATATTTCTAATATAGATAACTCATTGTTGTCCCAACTCTCCTACATGCTCCCTCTCCCCACCCCCAGACAGGCACTCTGCACTTAATTCCTCCTTGGACCTACATTGCTTGTTCTTTTAGCAGTGTGCCTTCTGGAAGTTAGAGGTGCTGGGTCTTAAGCCTGGGCATTTTTCTCTGTTGACCTACTTAATGGTTGATTTGCTTGTGTTTTGTGACAGGCATCCAAGAATGTATTGCATCCCCACCTCAGCTGATGCTGGATAATCAGGGCCTCAACACTTAAGATGTTGGCCTCTCTGAGGACACTGACATTAGTGCAATGATCCTCCTACTTTATGTTGAAGCTCTTCTGAAGAAAGTGCTGGCGTTGCAGGTTTTTGAGGTGTTTTCTATAGGTCACTCAAGTCTCATAGCCATAGAGGAGAGATGAGATTACCGCTGCTTTATGAACAAAAAGTCTAGTATGTGTTCTGATCTTGTGATTGTTGAACTCCCAGTGAGATAGTCTGCCCAAAGCTTGGTTTAAACTCAGCCTTTTCATACCAAAAGCCCTTTCTTTGTTTAAGTCTTTGGAAAACCCAGTTTGGGAACAGTATCCTCAAATATCAGCAGGGGATGGTACTTCTCTAGTATTTAGTCTGTTACCTTAATTTTCCCCTCCATTCTACTCCATCTACACTTTGTTTTTAGTTCCTGGGGGAGCTGTAGTAACTCTTCCTCATGGAGTACAAAACACTTGTACCAAAACCATTCATAAATGTAATAAAACGGCCCCCAAAGATACTGCATGGAGTTGTAATATTTCTCAATGACTCCATCCCAGAATCCTGGATCTGACCAATTCCAGACTGTGGGTTGTTTTGCACCATCTCATTTTTAAGGCAACTAATAGTAAGTACATTTTAACTAATTTTTAATTCCACCATAGCAGAGATGAGTATATACTATCTAGCCTGGTGCCAAATGTCTTTCCGTATGGGCAAAGTATTTGGGAGTTGGGTGGGGGGGAGAAGGTTTTAGATATACACCGGATTCAGAAACATTGCACCTGGATATTTCATTTTATGAGTCTTTGTTTTCTTCTCTGGTCGTTAGCAAAGCCAGTTTCCAGTCATGTTGACAGATGAGTAGTGCTTTGTATAATTTATTAATATTTTTGATTTTAAAATCCATTTTAATTCTCTTTTTTCACTAGTGAGGTCACCAGATACAATCACCATCCTGCCTCCTTCTTCCTATTTTTTGCAGATTCTAAGAAATGCAATAAATACAAAACTTGGCCAAGTGAAAATTCTACTGTGGTGGTCATAAAGAAACTTCTATTACCTCATGTCATCCTTGAGAGAAAGGAAATCCCTTATGTTATTTTCACATAGACTGCCCTACTGTCTCTTACTTCATGGGTTCCATCTACATAGCAGGAACAGTTATAAAGTTTCTAAATAATTAGTAGAATTGGGCCAAAAGAGAGTGGCTATGGGTGCCTTATTGGAGGATAGCACATATTTGGGTTCCAGATTGACTGGGTGGGAGAAGGGTTCTTGTTTGTTGTATTTTCAGCATTCTTCTTTATAGCCAGTATACAGAATGTCACTGGCATCTGCTTTGAGGGCACCGTCCCCTGGCTTTCCAGGATAAAGCAAGGCCACGGGCTATGGCTTTTGGAAGGAGTGAGGAGATTCAGTGGTGCTGAATTAGAAAGGTTGGTGAAGGGTTGCAGGCCTAGCACTTTTAAAGAGCATAAGGAGTTTAGGTGGAGAATAAGAAGCAGTGGCCAAAGAAACAAAGATCCTATTGTCATGCAAAAGTCACTAGTAAAAACAAGAAAAGACATGCACAGAGATGCAGCTCTGTCCCTGTATTGAATCACACCTTATTGAAATCTCTATAAAGACCATGGACCTTTCATTCTTGGAGTCCTATCAGCTGATAAACATGAGACACTATATGTTTAAAATGTTTTTGTCATCTGCACTATTCAGGCTTTCCTTTGCCATGGATTTACTGCCTCACAAAGTGAATCAATTTGTCCAGTGACCTCATAGCTCCCTAGTGACCAGCAGTTTGAACTTCAAACCTTGGTACTTAAAAACCCCTCAGACAGAACATTTACAAACGAAACTTAAAAAAAGACTTTTTCTCTCAGCATTGATAATTTTTAGCGCTTTTAAAGAATCATTTGGCTACTGTTCAAATAGAAACACTACCGAAGATCTGGAGTGTTGTAGTTTAAAAATGCTTAAAACCCCCCAAGACTCACTGTTATAAAAAAGGTGCCTGAAGCAAGGGCTCAGTCATGTGGAATATAGTTTTAAGTAATTTTCTTTCCAAAGGAGCATGTTCATGCCTTTGGATTTTCCTACACTGGTCTGAGGCCTGCAGCACAAACCAGTCAGTATTAGAGGTGATTCTGATTGGGACTCTGAGTGTAGCCCTGCGTCAGAAATCTTAGCTAGGTTGGCATCCCAGTTTCATCCAGTATCATCCTAGGCTACTAACCAGCATTGATTTTCAGTAGCAGCATGGTCACGGGTATAGTGAGGATGATATGGCTTGAAGATCCAGATTCCTCCAGACTGGTGTTCAATCCCTCATAGTTTAAACCACCCCTGCAAACCAAAAATATTGGTTTGTGTTAATGATGTGAATGAAATCATTTGGGTGGAGTCTTCGGTCTGGGAAAATGGTGGCCTTATAATGGCCAGGGATAGCCACTGGAGAATTTGCCTCACATGGGGAAATTTTGCTGGTAGAAGGCTGGTGAAGGAAAGTCTACTGTTTTCTATGCCAGCTGTACCCTCTGCCCTAGTGCCAAGAGTAGGTAGGGGGTTGTCAGGTATTCTGGAGGTGGGCCATACATGGTAGTATGGAGTTCTACTATGCCTGATCCTCCGCTGGCATATCAAGATGCCATAAGATCTATGGACTTTACACCAGTGCTGGAAGTTAGATTAGGCCTGTGATGTCCTCCAGAGCCAGGTGGCTAAGGAAATGCAACAGCAAATTTCTAGTCCATTGGATCCCAGCTGGCATGGCACTTAAGAGCATGCATCATCCTCTTGGGAAGTGCTCGGCATGTTACTGTTTTCCTTCTAGGAAACCACTGGCTGCTTTAAGCAGAAATGAAAGTGACCTTTGTCTTGTTTCATTTTCTCATCTGATGTCTTGAAGGGAAGAAGGAAGCTAGACTCTGCCAAGGCAAACTAAAGGGTAAAGTAACTCTGATTAGCAGGAAAGTTGGAAAATAGCTATACAGGAGTGAGCAGTCTGCTTCTGTGAAGTCTCCCATTACTGACTCGTCATTGGAGAAGCAGCCTGAAATAAAAATCTGAGTTGCAATCCAAGTAGCCTGTCAATTTAGGGTCCAAAAGAGACCTTCCCTCATGGCATCTTAAAGGGCAAGATGATTATCTAAATAAGCAAAATATTGTGGCGCCGACCCTCACGAATGAACTATTTGCAATAGCACATTTTAGTATGTTTGTTTTTTTCTTTTGCCTTCTGTAATTAAGAGTTAAAACTGTGCTCTAAGAGCAACACATTAAGTTCAATCCATCAATCTCCACATATGCAAAACTCCCATGGGTTTCAACAGGGCTAGAGACTGAAAAAATTAATGTGTGAGAAAATGTCACCCTGTAAGTGTAAATCACTTTAGTTGCTTGTGCTGTTTTTAAATGGGAAAATTGATGTATCCTATTTGAAAGTAGTATCTAGTGTTTCCATTCTGTGCCAGATGTACCCCATGGAACCTGTTGGAAGGGAGCAAATCTAAGCTGAGAGCTTGTGTGTGTGTGTGTGTGTGTGTGTGTGTGTTGAAAAGCTGCTATAATTATTTATTTATTTATGGCACACCATATGATGTGTGTGCAGGCTCACGTTCATAATATATATTTGGTGTTGGTGGAGATATTGCAATATCTATTTCATTCCTTTTTATTTGGGAGAATTTCATTTTCCAACTGTTATTGCAACTTTTGAAGAGAAATTGGTAAAGAATTTGTAATGTGTCTCTTTGTGCCCAAAGCAAGCCTCTTTTAAGATGATGAATAACTGGGAAGATGAAATTTGCACCCTCTGCAGACTCTTCCACCCACGTATCTCCAGCTGCACATAAATCTAAGCATATCTTTTCCCCCTCCAACCTTGCTTCAAGATGACTTGGTTGTTCAGCTGGCATCTTTACCCTTTTTAGAAATGCTTTAAAGCAATCCTATTTTATATCCGTGAATGTAGCCAAAACATGCTTTGGTCATTAGGTAAAAGTTTTGCCCTTTCTGTCTCTCTGAATATTTTTTTCACACACCGTCAAGGTCCATTCACAACTCTAGGGCCTTATAATCTACCATGAGAAAGAAGACCTAAAATTGTTGCTATAGTTGTCACATACACAGACAAACTCACTGAATTTAAACTAGGACTGTGTCCTTACTTCACATCACAGGAGGAGGTACAGGGAATGGGATCAAGTGTCGCTTTAACTTTGATTTCTCTAGTTTGTTATTTTGTGTCACAGAGCAGATGCTATTTAAATGTAGATTTTATTTATGGCAAATTTCTTTTTTTAAAAGCAATAGTTCACAAAGAAAGTAAAGAATAATAATTAGTGACAGACAATAACTGTGATCAGAGTTTCAATTTGGATAAGCAACCAAAAGTTCAAAGTTTAGATGCTGTTCCAAAGGTTATCCCAATCTCTCAGGACTGCAAAACAGGACTGAATCAATAGGCGTAAGGCCCATGGCCCTTTTACAGACCATAATACAAGTTCTAGCGAACGGATTATATTGGACTTTATATAGACTATATAGAATGGACTACAAATGTTGGAAATTTTTATCGTCAGTTATGATATTATTTTAGAAGAGGAGTATACCACCAGTAGAGATGTCCTCTGTCCGAGCTGCCATCTTCTTCAGGTTATCACTGTGCAAGCAAACTATAATGGTACATAACGTCCAAACATTCCAGAGTAGACATGATAGTCAGCGGTATATCCGCGAGTGCTTGCAGAATTGAGTCATAAGGTGACAATGGAGGGTGAAGGTTGTAGAATGGTATGCAAGTGAAAGTAAACTGTCAGTTCCATAATATGTGTTCTAAGATCTATTTTGTTCATGCTTGGTTGTGAGGAGGGTATGGGGTTGATAGGCTTCATGGAAGATTAAAAATAGTAGTATTTTCAAATGGAATTAAATGGCTCAGAAGAGAGCGGCACTTTGCCTCAAGTAAATACTTTTTTAGGTTTGGTTAGATATCAGCTTAAACATTTTTTAAAAATAAATTATTCAGTTGCTTAGCATGCATACTTTGGTATGTTTCAGATGCATATTTTAGTCTATATATTATTTACCTGATAAGTTGGAATAATTTAATGAGCATTTCAAAAACATGTGCTATGGCTGCTTGTCCTGCACACAGTAGACTGTGTAATCCTTCAAAACACTTCTGTTTTTGTCTAATACATATTTATAAGTTAGGCTCTTTTAAAGTGTGGATTTTTTTTAAAAAGGGAAAACATCCCATTGATACCATGCACATAGTCTGGACAGTGAAGTGTGTGATTAACATGTATGGCCTAAGCACTTCTCGTAGCTTTGCCAATGTGTCTCTGACATGAACTGGAGAAATAATTTCTACAGCTGACGGGGGAGTTCAGTATATCATATCCCCGGCTTCCCTTCTGAGGCTTACCAGCAAGTGCAGTGGATTTTGTGGTGTGGACCCTTGTCCACTGGAAACTCATTTGAGACCATCAACACTTCTCATTTAGGTCACCCATCAGCCCTTGGATGGCAGTAACTAATGACCTGAGTTGGATTTGAGCCTGATATGAAAGGCTACAAAACCATTGCTGATTGTATCTACCTATTTGCAGTACTTACATGGCCCTGTCCCAGTAGTAGATGAACAACTCACAATCTTTTCAATATATTTATCCTCACAGCACCCTATGAGGTGAGAATTACTATCTTACAGATGGCGAACTAAACCACAGAGACTTGCGAGTGGACTTGCCCAAGCTCTCACAGGAAGCCTGATACAGAGCAGGGACTTGAACCTGGGTCTCTCAGGCCCTCGGCTAATGCTCTAACTACTGGACCATCTTTCCTAGAGATGGCCAAATCATGGATCTTTGATCTAAGAAACCTCTATATAAAGACTTCCTTGTTTATGGATTATTGGCCGTTATCGGGCTTCCACTTTGTATAGAACAGCAGACCTGCGAGATGTGTGAGTGTCCTAATGCATTCTTGTGGGGAAAGCAGAGGGGCCTTCTATTTGTACTGTTTTAAAGTCACATTTCATAATGCGATACTCCAGTCATTTTCACTTCTACTTTGGGTATGTGTGTGAGAAGGAGGAATATGGCAGTTGAGCTGTTTCTCCTCCTAAACATCTGCAAGCAAATTTCTGTTTTGTGTTTCCATTCTTGTAACTGAAAGGGAAACATCTGTTTCCACCTCCTAGGTGTTTGTCACTTGATCTGTTGCTCAGCCATAACCATCTACTGGAAGGCAGCTTCTATATGAGGCTTCTTCCAGTAAGGTTTACCTGTGCCCAGGGCACAGTACGGATACAGGCACAAATGATGATATTAGTCCCTGTGCAGAGGGCTAGAGCAAAGTGTCTGCCCCACCCAAGACCTCAAGCCACGCCGTAAGTGGGACTGTAATGATGCACAAGTTGGTAGCTGGCCCTTTGCACAGGGTGAATTTCATGCAAATAGAAGAATTGTTCATAATATTATTTATGTTTTTGCATTAGCACATCTTCAGTATCAAAAAGGCATTATGGTCTCCATTATGGACAGTGGCAACTCTTAGTGAAAATTGTAGATGGAACTGTAATTTTGCAAATGCTCATTACCTTGTGCACTTTCAGAAGTGACCCTCGGTGCTTGCAGTTGCTATCAGGCTGTTCAATTAAGTCCTGCTACTGGCGCTATTTCGGAGTTCTTTACTGAATGTTAACATTTTACACTGTGCAATGAGGACCACTGGACTGGATACTTCACATGGAAAAGCTATTGAGCTCAGTTCTTATTTTTCTGAGTGGGGCAGCACCCAAGTGTGACAGAGTCTCAATGATTGCGGGCCAAACCCCGGACACATTGGAATTTAAGATAATGGATAAGAGAATACATTTTATTTTGCTCCCTTAGTGGGGGATGGGAGGGAAAGATGCTTCTCCTGCTGAAGAAAGTCACTCTGAAGGAAAACCCAGCCTAGCTCTTGCGTGATAGGGTTCAGCAAATTTGCATAACTGAATTATAAAACTTCTGTAAAATAGGAGGCTGTATTGGAAAAACTGGCACAAAGTTGGCCATAGCAAAGCAAGTGGTCTTGTCCAGGCACTGAGGGGGCTTGTAAAGAATTACTAAACCTTTCACAGGCTTTCTCTTTTCAATTTATCCTCAAATAGGTTTGCCATTTGGTATAACAAGCCCTCATGCCTTCAGTCGTACAACCCTTCTCCAATGTGATTCTTTTAAAAATGCATTTGAGCGTTCAAAGCTTAGAACAAAACAGATGCTAATTTATCCCGTCTGGAAGGGGAACTGCCTCCCTCCCTCTTCTCCCACATTGAATTCCCTCCCCATACTGCTGTCTATGCCTGAATGAACATGTGCATTTATACCTATTTAGTGCCACTGACAAGATGGCTAACCTGTGTTTGATGAATCTTTGACATTCTTTCTGCCCTCCACAGGCATCCAGTTCCTTCTGGAACATCGGATGATTTAGGGATTTTAGCTACCTTGTCTCTGCAGCTGGAGTAGCTCCATTGGAATTCAAGGCAGGTGCAGCCAAGGCTCCCTGCATTTTTACAAATGGGAACTACACAGCTGAGTGGCACAAACAGGCCAATTGATATAAGGCAGCACACAGCAGGGCGGTGGTGGTGGGGAGTGCTTAATGGTGTTGTCTTATGGAAACACCATTTATTTCCACACAGAGCAGGTCTGATCACCTTGTTATAGGAGGGCTGATTGATTTATTTGTTTTTCACATGGACTTTCTCAGGGTGGCGGCTGCAAACCTTGTTTCAGCTTTGTGTCTAGTTTCTGAAGGGTAATTTCTCGCAGCAACTTGACCACCCCCTGTGATCTTGTTCTGGAAAACACCAAGTTGCTCTGTATGTCACTGAACAGTGATGGTATCCTAAGAGAGCTTGCAGCCCTTGCTGTTCCAAAGATGGGAGTCAGGGCTCCCGGGGAAGGTTCAGTTCTATAGAGTATGTTTCTGAGGGGGGCAGACAGCTGGTAAGTTGATCCTGAATCCTGAGCTGCATTTTTGAGAAAACTCAGCTCAGCTCTGACTAGGCGCAGACCCCTTGGTTCTCTCCTGTAACCTTTGAGGAGGCAGGAACTAATTCCAGAAGCAAATGCTGTGCTCAACAATGAAACAAAACTTTGATCCAATCAGAGACAAACCTTTCAATTAGTAATGGGGGCAATTCAAGGGGCCCTATGGAGAGTCACTCTGACCCACCCCCAGCAATAGTACACTTCTGCACACACTGAAATTTTGCCATCATGAGCAGCCCCGTTAATTTCATGGGACCACTCTCAGTACTAAAGTGTTCAAGTATTTGCAGGACTGGGGTCTATGTGAAATAATCTATATGCAAGAAAATTGCACGTTACTGAGGCCTTTTTTTAATTGAAAGCAGATTGCAAATGGCAGTCATAAGGGAACACACAAACTGCCTGCCCCAGCCATTGTGTTGGCTAAACATAACGTACCCTTCCATGGTCCTGTCTGTCTCGAGGCCCTCATTCTCACAGGCTGAACGTCTGGGCAGTTGTCAGCTGGGTGGCCTACACTTACTGTGCAGTGTGAGTGAGGGTGGATGCGAGTTCCAGAATTAAGTACTAATTAAGTTCCTGGACACGAATCGCTTCACAAACTCCACTTAGAGGATTTGTCTAATTGACGGAGGAAATAGTTTGAAATGGAAGAACATTTCTTTTCATTAGTGTTAAAATGAAGTGCAAATTATAGAACTTTGAAACCTCCATATTTCCTAAAGATAAAAGCTTTAAACAAAAATCGGGAGCTGAACTTTTGTTTTAAATTGGAAACATGCATTTTTATGTGGGGGGAAAAGTTTGAGCAATTTTCTGCATGGATAATTTGAAAACAGACGACAACTGGTTTAGTGAAGGTGGGCTTTTGCAATTTAAAGTCTCCGCCTAGGGAGTTTTCTTTTTTTCTTATTCCTTTTATAGAGATGGGGCTGAAGGGGGAAAAGAAATTCCCTGGACTCAGTAGACGCCTTGGGAATTGAGCGGAGATTTGCAGCCCTGCCAGCTCTGTCCTCCTGTCCATGGTTGTGAGAGAGCCCCTTTGCAGGGGATCAGTTGTGATACCAGTGTGAGGTGGTGGGTTTAGTGTGCAGAGCGACTGGTGATGGGCCAGTATAAGAACTAAAGAGAATAGATGATGGATGTGTGCCCATATGTGGCAACATCATACAAGCTGGAGAGTGTCAGGATATGGGCTGGCAGCAGAAAGTGTGGGGCAGGACCACTAGCTGCTGTGGCTATTCCTGCCCCCCCCTCCCCATTATCTTTCCCTCTCAGACATTGGAGAAGCATAGAAGACCCTCCAAAAACTGCTCATGTTAAGGGGTTAAAGTAGTCTCCTTAGAGTTGTCTCATAGCCGCTCTGCTACCTGGAATATAGATGGGTTTTTTTATCCCCCTCTTTCATGCCTCTTGCATATCTTCCCAGTCCCCATCCTAGTTATGTGGGTTGGGGTACTGGGTTCTGACTTGAACCCTAATATAAATTCAGAATTGCCCTGGCAGCTCCGTTGTGTAGTGCTATCTGCCCTGTGCTTTGGGGCAAGTATGCACACACTTTTCCTTCCATGTGGGCAACTTGCCAAGAATCAGAGAACCATATCTAAATTTCATATATATTCACTTAGATACTTTCCCTCTGTTTAGAGTTCTATCTGTGTGCTTTTATATTATTAGAGCACCATCAGTGTTCTTTACAAGTATCTTATCTTGTATAGTTCATGTTCCATAATGTGGTGGACATCAGGTAAGAAAAAGGCACCACACTCAATGGGTTGTCTTGTTACATTGTGCAATGTTCTGGCTTATACACTATTTGAATGGTAATTGACCTTGTGCTAATATATTCAGTACTATACCTGTTAATAATAAAGCACTTTCGATTAAAGGCACTATACAAACAAATTGAATGTGTCATGAAGCAATACAGAACCAGCATACTGAGGTTTATAAGTGAATCCTATTTGTACAAAACAAATGAACAACAGGTGCATTTTTAAGCTTCTACAGTATTTACGTTTTGTCTCAAATTTTGGCCATTGCACATTAAAGTCTCATGAAACTGTTCTATCTAAAAAGTATGATCAAGATAAGCTGTGTGCAGGACTGAGCCTTGTTCATGAAGCTGTTTCTTAGCCCCAGGGCTGAGATTAACAGTCCTGATCACAGCAGTAAAACCATAAAACCTTTAAATGAAAAACTGAGACCAAGGAGTGTGGTGAGGGAAGATAGAGAGACCTCCTCTTGGAAGAATGAACTTTGAAGAGGAGTGAGCACCCTAAAAACTATTAATTCTTTTGATGAAAGAGATCCAATAATCTGTATTAAGACATTTTGGGCCAAAATATCAATTGGTGTAACTCAGCAGATTTTAGTGGAGTGACTTCAGGGCTTAATTTGGCCATATACCTCCATCTCCTCGCGATGTGCAATGTAGCATGGCTTGCCTGTGGGCTGGAGAACCTGGGGCTAAGACAGCCCCGATCACAGTATGACCCCCATCTGTGTGGGATCAGGTGATGCCCACATGAAAAGAACAGGGAGTTCCAATGAAAGGGGGAAGCCCAGGAAAGTACAGCTATTTCTGCAGATACTTTGGGAACCAAGAAGGCTCCTGAGTCAGCACAGAAAAGGCTAAAGAAGCAGGAGAGAGTGAGAGAAAGCTTCCAAAGCAGGGAGACCTGGGAGAGACTGTAAAGGTTGACTGAGACAAAGATTGTGTGAGCTTGAGTTTTCTGTTTTGGTTTAATCAGGACAGAGATGCTGAAGTGGGCTTGAGGCACAGAGGGCCTGAGTGTACAGGGGGTTTCAATAAAGTAGACTCCAAGAAGGGATTTGTTGGAAATACCTGTGAATATGAATTCTTAAAGGGTCTAGAAGAGGGGGCGGGGAAACAGAGCCAGGATACCATAGAGCAGGGGTGGGCAAACTATGGCATGCGGGCCACATCCGGTGTGCGGGACCATCCAGTCTGGCCCCACAGCTGGGGAGGCTGCTCCCGGCCCCTCCTCCTCCGCCTTCACCCATACCCCGCTTTCTCCCTTCCCCTGGAGCTATGCCGCCGTGTGTGTAGTGCTCTGTGGGGTGGGGCTGCACGCTCCTACGGGGCAGTGTGTTTGGCTCCGCATGGAGCCAAACATGCTGCTAGGAGCCTCATGGCAAGGGGGCTGGGGGGGTTGGATAAGGGGCAAGGGCAGTCGAAACAGGGAGCAGGGTGGGTTGGATGGGGTGTGGGAGTCCCAGGAGTTTCTCAGGAGGTGAGGGGGTGGATAGGGGGTTGGGGTACTCAGGGGACCAGGAGCAGGGAAGGTTGGGTGGGGGGAATCCTGAGGGGGGACAGTTAGGGTGGGGAGTCTCTGGAGGGGGTGGTCAGAGGACAAGGAGCAAGGGGGAGTTGAATGGGTTGGGAGTTGTGAGGGGGCAGTCAGGGAGCCAGATAGGGGGTGGGGCCAGGCTATTTTGGGGGCACAGCCTTCCCTACCCAGCTCTCTGTACAATTTTAAACCTCAATGTGGTCCTAGGGTCACCCCTGCCATAGAGTGACCACTGGCCATGAGGGAGTCTCAGGCAGTGGCCAGCTGTCTTACATGCACTCACAGATCTAGTACATACCTTAATAATTTATTTTTAAAATACCATTTTTTGTGGTAACCTCTCTTCCGCTTGCCCCCACCCCCTTTGTGACTTGCTCACAAAGGAACTCAAACAAAAGAAGTCTGACATATAAGCTTTGATCCACATAACAGGAGATGTTCAGTGCTGGTGGGAGGGGGTATACACTTTCCCATTCCAAGACCATACTGCACAGGTGACAGAGTGAAGCTTGGAGAACACTGTGAAAATAACAAGTATTTTGCCACCTTCTGATGACCCCATTCCTTTTAAGCCAGGCTTGAGATGCCATGTGCAAAGTATCCCAGGCGCAAACATTGGTTTTTCACCTAAAGTGACTATGTTATTTGGGTAACTGTAAAGATAATGATTTTTTGCCCTTTTAAATTTCCGCAAGGAATGATATATTTGTTTTGATTAAATTCCCAGACCCTGGAAAATCTGGATGCACATTGGTAAAAGCCAGAATATCTGGTTACTGTTTTTATGCATCCATTCCACACAAGTTATATTTCTGTACAGTGCCATAGTATGGTGCTGCATTTGGAGTAGATTTATAACCTATAGCTAAACCTCTTCGGGATGGGAGAAGCAGATGTGGGAGAGGAGGGAGTATAAATCCTACGGGTTTTTCTCCAAAAAATGATATCAATTGGCACACTGATCATCTTTAACTTGCTACTTTCAGCAGCTGGAAACCTCAGCAGGTCGGACTTCAGTGAACAATGCCAATATGATAAGCACAGGTGATGAGGGGGAAGCCTTCGGAGAGTCACTGGTATTTTATGGAGAGTGGATCCCTTTGAAGTAGACTTGAACTTGGGGCTGGGAGGCGAGTCTGGTAATCAGTTTACAGAACTCCCTGCTCCCCCACCCCGGGTCCTTCTATCAAATAAGTGCAGAAGCTGAAGGTGGAGTATCACACTGCTCTTTCCAACAACGTTTGTTATCCTCCAAAAAGTATGGCGTCCTCCTCCTGGCTCTGGGCCCCATAATGTAAAATGTTCATGGGCGCCCACCATTGCATCAGCTCTCATGTACTGCCTTAAAACAAAGATGAAAGGTACTTCCCATGGAGAACAGGTTGCAATATTTGACTTGGCACAGATAAAAGGGAACACTTTGTTCTTTCCCCCACACTGTATGATGCTGCTTTTTCTTGAAGAATGGTCAAGGAAGCTAGCTGTTCAAAACAAGATCTAGGGAAAGGAAAAACAATGGGGCCTGACTCACACTGTGTTTATACTGGTTTCACAGCATTGCTACTCCTTTGATTTCAGTGGAGTTGCTGCTTCCGGTTTACACTAGCAGCAATGGAGATCAGATATAGAGCAATATGTTGTAAATCTAAAGTACATACTCAGTATGTGTCTTGTGATTTATTGTAAATTCAGTTGAGACCAAACATGATTTCAGTACTCTGATTCTAGGACTTCTCTTTTGTGATAATGACTTGCATTTATTAACTGCCTTCTATCCATGAACTGGGTATGCCCGTTCACAACCTGTGGGTGAACTTCATTTCCAGTGTCAGCTGGTGCAACTCTTCGGTTCAGTGGAGTTAGATCTGTTTGCGTCACCACTTAATTAATGCATGTGTGAGTGTGCTCACGAGTGAGCACACACATCTAAAATATACACCATATCTATGCAGGTGATATCCAAGTGGTACATTTAACACATGCCTGTGCAATGTGGCACATACTTTGTGATGAACTGCAGTGCTATATGACCTATTCAATTGGACATATTCTAATATTCCAAATCCCTGAGCAGCTCCAGGCAGCTGCCATTTAACAACAACAAAATTCCTCCTCCTTCAGTCCCATGGAGTCTCCCTTGAATTACACCTAGCTCAGGACAGGCAAGATTTAATCCTGGGCCAATGACAGCTTTGGTACAGATGATAATGTTACCGAGACCTGATATCCACATTTTAGGATGCTGTAGAGCTAGAAACAGGACAAGGGAGGGTCCTAGCTTCCTAACAGAACACTGCACTCCATTCTAGCTCTGAAAAGGTCTGAGATACCGGATTTGAAAGTCTGTCACCACTTCACCCAGCAGTGACATGAAGTCACCCTGGAATATAACATGGCAGCTATTCACTGGTGCCTAGTAATACTAGTACTAGATGCTTTGTATGTTTTACAAGTCCCTTTGAACCCATTCCAGAAGGGAAAAGAGGCCCTCGAACATTTCATTTCTAGAGGCTTTAGATTATGATCTGGTCTGGGTCACAAGCAAGGCCTTGGATTAATGTTGCCACATTTCTCTAGCTGCATTTCTGGGTTACTCTTTAGACTAGGTGTGACATTGCTGCTATAGGAAATTGTGGGCCCTCTTTAGGGAGAGGCAAGGGAGTAGCCTTTTGATGTATACGTCTCAAATTGTAAATAACACGTCTTGTCTGGAACAGGTTGAATATTGCATGTTGAGATGAAGATTTGTGGGCAGTTTTGTGTTTCTAACAAGAAAATATGATAGGCTAACAATCTGAAAACCAACAGGGAAAAACTCGATAGCTTGGGGATCAGCTTAATGCTAAGACCCTGGGCATTGGAACCTGACCTTCTTAAAGGCATTATCTTTCCTCTCTCTCCTATCCAGCTTCTCTGATAGTCCTTCCCCATAGTAGCTGAGGACAAACTTGTGTTGGACTTGACTTAACTCATTCACTAGAAACCAATAGTGCCCCTGCTTCCTGTCCTAGAGGATTGTTTAGGTATTATTAGTGAAATACAATGGAGCAAAGGAACATTAATGCTGATTATCAAGGGAAGAGCTGTCTGTGTTAAGACCTAGAGATAGTGGACTAGTCTTCCAAAGGAAGTGTGGGGGAAGTCCTATAGCATGAGTCATTTAACACTGAAGAGATCAAAACATTACAATATATTCTGTAGGGAAAACCCTGAGTGTGTACAGAGATTGATTGTCAATCTCCTACATGTATATTGTCTTTGGTTCATCCATCTCTCAAAGTGAAATGGATACCCAGATCCTAAATATTCTTAAAAGTCTTTGCTTAGTCTCTGCACAAATCCAAACCCCCCTAATATTACAGCAGGGCTGTGGAAGTGAAGGACAAATTATAAACCTCTGAAGATACTGTGAAGAGATATTGATTGTCTTTTAGAGCTATAACTTTTTATTTGAACAGTTGATGTTCAGGTTGAATTTTTATTTATTTTTTATGTGAATTTAACTGACTCCAAACTCTTGTGTTCCTGAGAAGTAACAGATGATCTGAAATGACTGGGTCTTTCAATTCTATCCAGTAAATATGCTATGGGTGTCTTAGGGCCTTTTCCAGCCTTGTGAGAGCAGCTGTTAGTCCTCTCTATTGCCATGAAAATGTAACATGGTATACGAGTGCTAAGTGTTTGTTTATTTTATTCACAACTGGGCAAAAATTAGTAAGTTTTCATTCTATGGTGATGCTATTAAGAGAGGAGAAACTACTCTCAGAGGAACTCTTAAAGAAATAACTACTCTGTGCATTTTTGTTTCTCCTTTCATCATGCAGTCTTTAAAATATATGATCATATAACTCTGGGTAATGTGACATGTCACTGAACCACTAACATACTGTAATAAGGGAAAGTAAGTACCATTTTTAAATCCTTAAAGGCCTATATGCAATATTGTGTATGTATGTTGTGAGACTTTGAATGAAAAATCTTAACATCGTGCGAATGCAAGGAGGGGCAGAGTTCAATATTGGCATCTGGAGAATTTCTTCTTGGTCCAAAGTATATTTCAGCATTGTGACATTACCCAGGGTACAATCTGGACTGATGAACAGCTGTGTCCCCTCAATTCTCCAATCTAGGCTGCCTCTAACACTGCTTCCTTGTCAGACCTACCGGTCTGGTCTGCTTACACTCAGCCTCCATCATGCAAGTTACCCCCAGTTATATTGCATGAGTACTATAGCCAGCCACCCTTGAATTACACTGCAAAGCAACACCAGCAAAAGCCCAGTTCCTGACTTTCCCCAGAAATGTACATCTTGTACTGTCCAGCTCTCTTCTGGACAATACAAGCTCATGCGAAGACTGCCATTTTATTGATAGAAAATGATATGCCCACATCCTGTGATCCCAAATGGAGTTTCCCAAATACTTCAATCCAAACACACTGGTTTAGATAAAACAATAAAACAAGTTTATTAACAACAAAAGATAGATTTTAAGTGACTACAAGTAATGAGGCATAAAAGTCAGAACTGATTACAAGAAACTAAAAGTAAAATGCAACTAATGCCTAAGTTAACAAGCTAAATCAAAGCAAAGGTCTCTCTTAGCACATGTTTCAGCATTTTTACTGACTGAACTTCTTTCAGTCAGGATCTCTCCCCCAGTTCAAAGCTGTCTCTTTTATTCTTCAAGTGTTGTGGATGCCCTGGGTAGAGAGAAAGGAGGAATAATTTGGGGCATCTCCTCTCTCCTCTTTCTCTTCTTTGATAATACTCTCCAGCTGAGTTTCAGGAGACTAAAAGCTTTGTGTATGGGAATCCCCTGATGTTTCTTTGTCAAGATGTTGATTTTTCACTCACATCCTCCCTCCTGCCAAAGAATGGCTATGTAGAGGGGTGGTCACCCTGCTCCAGCCCTGAAGGGATTAAAACAGTCCTTGGAAACTAACAGGGTAGGCTGATTGGGGTGAGGCCCAGATGAGGCTGCTTCCCTAATCAGGCCACAGCTGCTCCTGATAAAAGGGCTGTGAGGCAGGAGCTAAGTCAGTCTCTCTCTAGCTTTAGAGGGAGAAGGACCTGGCTGCTGGGGAGCTCAGGTTACAGGTTAAGACAGAGCAGTGCTGGGGAAAGGGAAGAGGAGCTGGGGAGCTCCAGCCTGGCAACTCTCAGGCTGCAGGGCTTGAGCAGGGCCTAAAGAAGGCACTAGGGTCTGGGAGGGACATGGGGGCCAGCAGCAGGAGAGACATCGGCAGCAGATGGCGCTCTGAGCTGGAAGTGAGCTAATTCCCATGATGACCAGCAGAAGGCACTGTGCCCATGAATCTTTGCTTTGCTACAGGCCACTGTGACCAGGTGATGGTCCATTTGATTTTGTTGATAGCTGGCTGAGGCATTGGCTAGTCTTTTGTTTCTGGGGAAATGGTTTGTGGCTGCTCCCTCTTCCCCACCCCCCCCGACTTGGAACACATCTTAGTAATAACATACAGAGAAATCTTGTAACTGTACATGCAGTGTTGACATGCACATTTTACCAGGAAATTAATGATCGGCAAATTATGAGTTTTCAAATGAAACCTCACAAGGAATACTTTGAACAAAACTTATCATAGTCCTGTAAGAAGAAATGAATAGAAGGATACAGACTGTCACAAGCATCCAAAAGGCCCCCAGTGGTGCCAGCTCATGTGACTTTATCACAGGTAGCATCTTTCATAGTTTTTTCTTAATCACATGGCTCCAAGAGCCATGGTTTTATTTGAGAATATCCGCTTTCACAGGGTTTTTTTATATGCAAGTTCCTAGACCTCATGGTTGTGGAGAACAAAGCTTGAAAACATTACTCCTAAAGGTTCAGGAAAGAGAGAAGACATGTAGACATTTAAAAATGAATAAAAAAATCCTTTGAACTGTAAATTCCTTTGGGGCAGGAATTATTATGCTCTCTGGACAGTGTTCAGCCCCATGTGGCTTGACCGGGTGGAGTCCTCTGGGCTCTACCATGGTATAACTTAAAAAATAATACATTTTAAAATTCAATGCATAAGCTAATCTCATTATTTTGGAGTGGACTGACTCATGCTGTTTGAGATTGTGAATATTGGGGTCTGTCTCAGCGTAATAGAGAATACAGGTGCCTTAATTTTAGAGACCTTTGCTGATTCAGTTGTAGGCAATGTGGAAAAATTAGGCCTTTAGACTGATTGTGATAGGAGTTCTGAAATCCTCTGGTGCCCATCTCTCCCTCACTCCCCTGGCATCTAGGGTTGCCAACTGTCTAATTGCACAAACCCAAACACCCTTGCCCCATCTCCTGCTTTGTCCCTTCTCTGAGGCTCCACCCCTACTCACTCCAGCCCCCCTCTCTCTGTCACTCTCCACCACCATCCCTTGCTTTAACTGGGCAAGGGGTTGGAGTTCAGGAGGGAATGCAGGCTCTGGGAGGGTGTTGTGTGTGGGCGGGCGCTCCAGGCTGAGCCTGGGGCAGGAGATTGAGGTGTGGGAGTGGCTGAGGGATGTGGGGTCTGGAGGGAGTTTGGGTGCAGGAGGGGGCTCATGGATGGGGCAAGGGGTTGGGTAGTGGGAGGTGGTGTGGGCTCTAGAAGGGAGTTTGGGCGCAGGAGGGGGCTGGGGCAGGTGGTTAGGGTGAAGGTGAGGGTTCGGCATGCAGGTTCCAGACATGTGACACTTACCTCTGGTGGCTCCCGGAAGTGGCGGCATGTCCAGCAGCAGCTCTTAGACTCAGGGGTGGCCAGGCAGCTCTGCATGCTGTCCCTGCCTGCAGTCACTGTCCCCACAGTTCCCATTGGCTGCGGTTCCCCGTTCCAAGCCAATGGGAGCTGCAGAGTCAGTGCTCAGAGACCCCTTGGTTGCACCTCTGCGTAGGAGCCACTGCCAGACAGGTCGGCCACTTCTGGGAACAGCATGGAGCCATGGCAGGTAGGAAGCCTGCCTTAGTCCTGCTGAGCCGCCAAACTTTTAGCAACTTAACATCTCCCAGATTGGCTTCAGTAGTTTCCGGGACATTGAGCCCAATTCTGGGAGACTCCCTGCTAAACAGGGAGGGTCGGCAACCCTACTTGCATCGGCTTCAATGGGAGTTAATTGTATTTTGTGAGTCGAAAGAATCAGTCACCAAAAGTGCAAATAATCATAAAAATTAGATTGTAGATGTGTGTGCCTATAATTATATAATATTCAAAGACAAACTGCATGAAGATGGAGTGCATGTGTAGTAACTTACATGCACTCCATCTTACTACATCTTCAGGTTTTTACTCGTTACTACCTCATAGTAGTAACGGGTGAAAACCTGTAAAGACGTAAAAAGAACAGGAATACTTGTGGCATCTTAGTGACTAACAAATTTATTTAAGCATAAGCTTTCGTAAGCTACAGCCCACTTCATCGGATACATAGAATGGAACAGACAGTAGGAAGAGATCTATCTATGTATGTCATTCACCCCCCCCCCCACAACATGAAAAAGTGCAAGTTGCCATACCAGTTCAAAGAAGCTGTTTAATTAAGATCAGCTATTATCAGCAGGACAAAAAAACCCCACCTTTGTAGTGATAATCACGATGGCCCATATCAGAAAGTTGACAAGAAGGTATCAGAACACTTAACATGGGGAAATAGATTCAATTTGTGTAATGACCCAGCCATTCCCAGTCTCTATTTAAGCCTAAATTGATTGTATCCAATTTAGAAATTAATTCCAGTTCAGCAGTTTCTCTTTGGAGTCTGTTTTTGAAGTTTTTCTTTTGTAAAATTGTCACCTTCAAGTCTATTATTGAGTGACCAGGGAGGCTGAAGTGTTCTCCGACTGGTTTTTGAATGTTATGGTTCCTGATGTCAGATTTGTGTCCATTTATTCTTTTGCATAGAGACTGTCCAGTTTGGCCCATGTACGTGGCAGAGGGGCATTGCTGGCACATAATGACATTTATCACATTGGTAAGGATGTAATTATCCTGACACCATGTATTACAAACTCAGGAAATTCAGAGTTAAGGTTGCATCTGAAAGAAATCCAGAAACATTAAGGTGAAGAAATAAACAATTGCTGCACTGTAATGTTAAGTTCCTATTGTTGTGTGTCTCATCAGTATAAGGCGAGATGATAGAGACACCAGTGTTCCTTTACCGAAATGCTCAACAGTCCCTCTGTGTTCCAGCTTCTGCCCACTGAATGGCTAGATTGTTGCAAACGAACATTGCTTGTCTCCAAGCCATATTTTAAAGGGTAGCACTAGAAGCTCTCTTGACTTCTCTTAGCTGTGAGGAAATTGCAGTGAATTGCCTTCAGTTCCATTTAGACAGAGGTAGGTTCTATAGGTGGTGCTTTATGCTCTGAGGGCTCTGTGTATGCACTTGCAACAGGTTCTGACTGGTCTTTGTTGATGTTACAGTCTGCTTACATGGAGTCTCTCCTGTTAACAAGACACAATAACACACTTTGTTCTTGTATGGCTTCATGGCAGAAACTCAGTCCTTATTCAATACGTTTCCTTTCTGTTTCCTTAGAAGCTCAAATCTTGATTTTTCTTGTTTCTTGTAATACAAAGAATCTCTCCCTTTCTTTGGATCTACAACCAGATTGAATCAACTATAATGCAAAAACTAGTGTGGGGTTGGAAATGGGTGTGTTGAGTGTTCAGAATTTACTTTAATCTCTGCAAGAATTGGGTTAATTATAAGAAAAAAAATCCTTTAAAATATTTTTACTAAGTGTGCGTTACAGCACTTACGTTTTGCAGTAGCATAAAAATGTGACCGTAATCATTCCCACAGAGAAGCTGAGATGTTTACTGTACATACAGTCAGAACATACAACGTATGTGGCCGTATACCTACACAGACGCAACTGTTAATCAGCTAATCCACATACAGGAACATAATGTGAGACCTTCTGCTTTAGAAACACAGGCCTCTGCAATGTGAACTAAAGGAGACTCTCCATTAGTTGCCAGTAGTTTTAAAGTTTATGATGCTGTCTTTGTATGCCCATAGCCACTGACAATCTCAGTGATCAGACCTGATTCAGTGCATGGAATTAACACCATAAAGTTTGTGGCCCTCTGTAGGAATTGGAGGGCCAATAAGTGTACCAAGATGCACTTTATTAAAGTTCCAAGTTTAGAGGCTCTTTCTAGAAATTTGGAGTCTATTGTTCTCTGCCTCCCAACATCACATCAGAAGTGCTTCAGATCCCTTTCTGCAACATGTGAGTATAGGAAAAAAAAATTAAAAACCAAAGCAAAACAAAAAACACCCCACCATACTGTGAGGAGAGGTAAGTTATTGGGAGTTCTGAAAATAAAGATTTTACTGACCATAAAAAACCAACAAAATATGAGAGATGAATCCAAGAAGCTTCACAGGGTTTGGATGTTTATAGGGGAGTTACAAAATAAGACTGTTTCACATCCACAACTCACTTTGCACTCCCAGCTCCAGGATGTGCCTTGATACCCTTAGAGCTGGTCTTCAGTAGGGCGGGGGATTGACTGCAGATACGCAACTTCAGAAACGTGAATCACGTAGCTGAAGTTTGCCTATCTGCAGCCAACTTACCTCCCATCCTCACGGCGAGGCGGTTGGCGGTGCGCTCCCCCGTCGACTCCGGCTTACTCCTCCGGGGGAGCTGGAGTTCCGGAGTCGACGGGGGCAGTGCTGGCGATCGATTTATCACGTCCTCACAAGACGCGATAAATCGATCACCATAAAATCGATCTTTCCCCGCGGTAGTGAAGACAAGCCCTTAGTGGGGAAAGTCAAAGAATAGAAGATGCGGGCATTATTTCTGACTGGTATGCAGTAATTATTGTGATACCCAAGCCCAGTAGGAAAATCCTCATTAATATGATTTGCATACAACTTAATTTAAAAAAAACATGTGAAGAAAGACACATGCTTCCTGCAGTCAACAAGATGTTAGTGTTATGATTTGGAGGCCAAAATATTCTCAAATTTAGATGCCAAAGCAGGATTCTAGCAAATTTCTTCTGAAAAAAAAATCTGCATAGCTAACTATACTCTTCACTCCGGTTAGAGGCATATCTGGACCCAGAATGCTTTCAGAAGAAGATAAATTTTGTTGTATCTGGTTTGTCTGGAGTCCTTGCATTGTGGATGGAAGGTGGAGAAAAGAAGATTGAATGTGATCAATTACTACGTGCAGTTCTGAGATGCTTCCAATAAACTGACTTCACCCTGAATGAGAGGAAAAAAAATTGAGACGGAGGTGATAATATTTGTAAGGAATAGATTTAGCAACAGCAGATTCAGCCTGATCCAGATGAACTGAAAGGGCTTGGGCACCAGGACATTTCCAGTCAAATGCAAGTGAGTTAACGAAGTTAGAAGCATTGAGATATCTTTTAAATGGTCATAATAAGTGCATCCTGTGGAGTCCATAACAGAAAATCTTTGAGAAGAAAAACTGGTGTCTCACCCTCTTTTGACTCAGCAATCAGTACACTCTCCAAGAACAGAGGCAGCTGGTGGATCTTCATTTTGGCTTAGGAGCATTGTTTCTACAGAAGCAACCAGTAGGAAACCAGACACCTGTTGCTTTTATATCAAGAAGACTTACAGAACAGAGCTATGGCAAAGAGGAAGTTACAGTAGTGAGTTGGGCCTGTGAATGGCTAAGGGCATTTAGGTTAGGCTTCTTTAAAATAGAAATAGACCATAAGCACATAGTGAATGGCCATCTTGGGTTCATATCTAGCAAATGGTGGTCTTTCCCCTTGCCACTCCCTCCTGAGAGACAACAGTTCTAACTGTCTATTGCAATATTCTTTCAATGTCAAACACATCCCAGGAAAGGCACTTATAGCAGCAGCAGGCATAGGATCCAGAGCCCTGAATAAACTTTTCATTATCCTTGAGAGAGAGAAATCAAGGTCTACAATGACTTTGTGTAGACAGCAATTCCAGCATTACCCATATGACTTTAGCATATTAGAGATGCACAACTAAAGAGCTTTGCCTGAAATCTGCCTGGCTGCCGAACAGGATAGAGTCAAAAGAAGAAACCTCCAATGTGTCTGCTACATGGTAACAAGACCACAGTGACCTTCTCTGGCAGATGGCCAGCAGATTGTTCTGCCTAAGTTACTTTGTAAAGAGATGCTTTCGAAAATTCTCAGAGGACATGTGGCTAGGACTGAACAGGTAAACTCATGCCATAGAAGAAGACTGAGCTTGTATGCAATGTGGAGAGAAAAACAACCACCAGAACCATTACTCTCTTCAGAGTTACCTGACCAGCCTTGGCAATGAGTAGAAACAGATTTGTTTCTCTGGAAAGGGGACACATGCATTATTCTTCAGATGTAGTGAGTTAGCAAAGCTTTCAGAGATTTCCTCGACATAAGTCATACAGAAACTAAAATCCATTTTTGCAGGATACTGCAAGATCCTAAAATCCTGATTTGTGGGTCCTCCATTTATACCATCCACATTTCATAGCATTTGCACAGGATTTTTGATTTTGGATATCACCCTAGTAGCCCACTTTAAAAAGGCAGCAAGGGGCTCGTGCAAAACACACCTTCTTACAGGCGGAAGGGTGTTCATTTTGGTATTTCCTCTGGAGGAATTTCTGCCGAGGTGATGACTTAGGACACCTCTCTTCCTGGTACTGATTCAGCTTCAACCTAAGAGGTCCAGTGTGAAGGGTCTCCAAAGGAAAAGTGCTGCAATAAAGACTTAGCCAACTTCAGTGTTCACACAGTACAAAATATCACCAGAGCTCAGCCCAGGATGGAAGATCAGGCTCAAGGTGTAGGAAATATTTCTGAAATCAAAGGCAATTCCCATGTCTCATAGTGGTGATTCCAAAAGGATTTCTCCTCCATAATCAGGTATATTCCCACACAGCAAAGGGGCTCTTGAGCCTTGCAAGTACCATGATAGAAATTGAGGCCATTGTGCAACAAACTCTCTCCAGGGAAGCTCTTCAGAAGTGAAGGTACCCAACAGATTAATATGTGTTCCGTATCCCCCTCTCTGTCTGATTCATAGAGGATGTGAATCTGTTACAGCTCTTGGCTGTAGTATTTTTCTTTCATATACGGCAGTAATTGCTGTACAAACCTTTTCCAGGCCTATTCAGCATGTCACCTGATTCTTGTGGGGGCAGGGTCGTGTGCAGTTGCACAGACTGTAGCAGCCATTGCAATATGACCACCCACTGGGACTTCTAGCATGCTCTGCCTTCTACTCCTGATACCACATAGTATTCTGGTGATGATCAGACCAGTGTCATGATAAACACTCCTATTATGAACAGGAGCTATGTACAGAAATATAGTAACAAAACTTCCTACTGCTCCGTATAGCTGTAGCCTGTGATTGCTCTGTCATGGGCTTCCTGTTTCTCCCCCCAGCAGTAAGTGTGTCCCAGGAAACCAAATACTGCCTCTAGAGCACACAGGAAGCATGACATTTCTACACATCCTAACTTATTGTGTAGAATAGTGGCTACAGAATCTGTCTGTTGTGCTTTGTCAGCGAAGGTACGGCCGCCACAAGAACGCTGCTTGGAAGACTGGTAATTCCGATTAAAATACATGATATTTAGAAAAGGGGCTAGCTACAGTCAAGCACCAAAGAGAGATCAGTTCAAACAGTTTTGAGAGTAAGACTTCATGGAAGCTGAAAATATCCATAAAGCCTTTGATCCTCCACCTGCTAGAGAAATTCAGGAAACATTGTAATGAGGACTTGAACAAAGTCTAGACAGGAATGCCGGATTCAGGGGGCTTCTTTCCTAGGAGCCTGGTGCGGAGATCATATTCCCCATCTCTACCAATGGAAGGGATAGCAATAGTACACAGCCCAGCACTGTATGAGATGGACTTGGATGTGTGCAATCTCATTTCTCTTACTACCAGGGTGAAGCAGCTTGCCGAGCTGATGCTTGTGTCTTTCATAAGATAGGACAGTAACCCCGAGGCCTCACATTATTGTTAACAAAGACAAGAAGCTGATGTCATTGACAAATATTCCCAGGAGCACAGTGTGTTCAAATAATGGCATCTAATAACATGTAACACACTTCAGCATAGCATCACCTTTATCTTCACTCCAAGCAAGCTTGCCTGCCCTATTGTTGTTCACTATATTCATTACTAGCCTCTCTTTCAGTTTCTCGTCTTACTGGCTTTTTTGTATATCCTCTCTAGTTAACATATTCTCATTATAGTTTGTAGCTCTGCATAGGACCTTATAGACAGAAAAAGACATGCTGCTACCCAGAGCATCTTACAATCCAAGTGACCATTAACAACGAGCACTTGGACACCCTTTTGCACAAGACGATCCACAGAGTATTTGCTGTCACTGAGAAAGGTAAGGGCTTGGCGGTCAAAATGGAAAAATGACATTGTCCAGATAGAGTAAGAGAGAGAGCACAGTAGGATCAACCTTTATGTGCGACTAGGTTGAGCAGAAAAGCCCATCTAGTATACCTGCATCAGATAGATTGCTAATTATGGTACTAAAGTGTGTGTGTGTCACATACCCACCCACACAATCAAATCTGCCAAAATGAATCCAATCATTCTTCCAAAGCTATCTCTTGTATTGCCTTGATTAGAGCTGTGAGATTTTGTAGTTAACTGGGAGCTGGTTGGCTTTTAAAAGGGAGCTGAAAAAATATTTTACCCAAGCAGACATGACAGCCTGGCAGTGCGTTATTGAAGCATTTAGACAGCCACAGCAGAAAGATGTGATCTTCCTGTTTGACACAGAAAAATGGCACTGTATAGTATGAAAGTAACTTGGCAACATATAAAGACTTAAAACCCTTGGTGTCAATGTTCTCAGTTTAGAGAACTAGTGCTGGCTTTTCCAGATGATCTTGGAAATCACTAGTAGAAGCAGTTTTTCAGAAGGCCTATGTCAGGGGACTATAAAGCATAATCTCTTTTGAATAAGTAGTTTTTGGATGGTCTCATAATGGCTGCACACCTGGGAAATGTTCTCTTTGTGCATATTGGAAGTTAGTCTGCCAGTGCTTAGGTACTATCAGGAAAGGGATAGAAAATACGAAGTATAATGCCACTCTGTAAATCCCTGTGCACCCACACCTTGAATACTGTGTCCTTTCTGGTTGTCCCCTCTCAAAAAGGGTATATTGGCATTGGAAAAGCTTCGGAGAAGGACAACAAAGATGATCAAGTATATGAACAGCTTGCATGTGAAGTGAGACTAAAAAGACTAGGGCTGGGGCTGATCAGCTTAGAAAAGAGGTGATTAAGGGGTAGATGTGATTAAAGTCTATGAAATTGTCAATGGTGTGGAAAAGATGAATAAAGCAGTGTTACTTAGATTTCCCCACAATACAAACACCAGGGATCCCCCAACGAAATTAATTGGCAGCAGGTTTAATATAAACAAGAGCCAAGTACTTTTTGTCACAATGCACAATTAACCTGTGTAACTTATTTACATGGGATTTGGTGACGGTCAAAAGTATAACTGGATTTAAAAAAGAAATGGATAAATTCATGTAGGATAGGTCCATCAGTGGTGATTAGCCAGGATGGTCAAGAATATAACACCATGCTTGAGGTGATCTTAAATCCCAGAAGCTGTGTGGAGATGACAAAGGTAGATCACTCTGAGTGCCCGGTTGTGTACCCTCTCCCTGAAGCACTAATATTGGCCACTGTACGATACAGGTTGCTGGGCTACATGGACTATTGGTCTGGTTTAATATGGCAGTTTGTATGTTCTTCCTTTGGTGGTGATTGTGCAAAAGGGGGAAATCTCATTTTAAGAATAGCTTTATGATCTTTTAGTGTTATGGACCTAGAGGCTGTAGGCCTGGCAAACTGGACTTTAATGTCTATCAGCTCTAGAATAGTATCTATAGAAGTAAAGGTATATTAGATTTCCTTTCCTATAACTGTATGTATCAAGGGAAATAATCCATCATGGTCAGGGGAGTGGATTAAATCACCTAATAATACTTTCCCATCTCTAATAGCTATCATCCCACAATATTTTGTAAACCCCTTTGTTTACAGTGGTTACCATTTTTAAAAAATCAACATTTATCAACAATTAGCACATTATATTCTAAGCTCTTCAGGACAAAGACAGTCTCTTACTATGTTTTGTACAACGCCTAGCATAATGGGGCTCAATCTTGGTTGAGGCTTTTAGATGCTACCATAATGCAAAAAAATGATGATGATAGTCACACTATTCTCTACACTCAAGTGGGTAATAATTAGGGGTATTTCATGAACTTTGTTGCAGAACAATATTTTTTTAAAAAATAAGACCACTGTACAGCACATTCTTTAAAATAACTTGCATACTGTATAAACTTAGCACTGAAGATTTTCAGTTAATTTATTTCTTCTTCCTACTTAAATATGCAAAGCTGCTAAAGACCATCTATGCCTTAAATATCCCTGGGCTTCTTTTGTCCTAATTTATTCCATATTTCCAATTAGGCTGCAGGTTGTCAGAAGAGAAAGTTACATCTCTTTCTGCTCTGTTTAGGAGTAGAACAGACTCCTTCCCCAGATCAGCTATAATCCCCCAGAGTGGCATGGCAAATCCCTTGGAAGCCACACATACTTCTTATAGATTCTAATGTCACAGTCCTTACTGAGGCAAAACTTCCACTGACTTCAGAAGGGTAGCAGGATCAGCCTTTGAGTAATGAGATGCATGATGGGGTCCAGGGGGGTTAGCTGCAGATGATCGTGGCTATTTGGAATCCTGGGTTGTGTGTAGATTTTTTTTCAAGCAACAGAAAATACAATACTGAACCTGAGGGGGGCAAAATTAAAGAAGAAAGAGAGGAATAGAATACTGGGGCTTGATTCCACTTGCTCATGCCAGTAATGCCACTGGATTCAATGCAGCTAAACTGGGGTAAGTGAGCGCAGAATCAGGCCCTTGTTGTCGAGAGATCCCTTCAGTTCCCAGAAAGGCTGCTAAGAAACTCCAGTACAAGGAAACTGTTTTACATTCTGGGAACTGAAGGAAGGTTCAGTTTGAGGCACTAAGCTTGTCTTGGCCTTCAGATGTAACCCTACTGTGCATTATTTCAGGTTCTCAACTCATTCATTATGGCTTAATCTTCTGTTTGCATTGTAACTCTGGGAGATGAGGAGTCATTCGAATTCTTGAAAAATCCTCATAGCTGATTCATTGTCACCCACACCAGCTATTGATGAATTAATTATAAGCTGAGATAATGAATAAGAACAGTGTGAAATGCAGGGATAGAGTCCCTGAGGGGCGAGGGGAGGGAAGAAAGGGGACAGGAAGTAAATGAAGAATGATATAAGATCTAGTCAGAAGTGCAGGCCTATGTTAATTCCTGGATAGATCTATTATTTCTTAAATGTAGTAGTATCGTACATGGTGCCAAGTGCTCCCTGAAAGGTGTGGAGTGTCCTTTGTTTTCAATGATTTCCAGGTGATGATGCTCAGCCCTTTGCTGCTGTTAAACCTCCAGTCATTGGAGAGCCAAGAAACTGGCTCTTCATAAGGGGCTGAATTTTTTCATTCTGCAGGCTGACTCCCCTGATGTCTCTCCTGATCTCCCTGCAGTTGCAGATATTTCCCTAATTTATATAGGTAAACATTCCCGCGAGATGCTAAGCAGCCTGAACTCTCAGTGATATGAGCAGGATTTGAGACTACTCAGCACTTCACAGAAGTACTTGGCATCTTGCAGAAGCAGGCCTGTAGGAAGCACTGAACAGACACCAAGGCCAACATTTTCCAGTGGGGCCACTGATTCCGAGTGCCTCACTTTTCAGGCACCCAACTTGTGACTTTTTAGATTTTTGGAAAGGCTATGGCTTTCGACTCCAACTGAAGTCAGTGGGAGCATCAGGACCTTGGAAAATCAGGCATGCAGTCTAAAACCTGGGCATTTAAAATTAGCAGCAACTTTTGGAAAACTGTTCACAAGAGAACTGTGTAAAGGAGAATTTAGCCTTACATTTAGTACGCTTAACATTTTTTCTTTTGTTTTTTTTTTTTGTTTGTTTTTGCCTTCTTCAAGAGTAACTGTAAATGTCTTTTGTTTATATAGGCAGCGAGTGGGGTTTCAGATCCTGGTGGGTCATGTGTTATAAGAAACTACCAAACATCTATATTCAGCCTTTAAAAATTAATTTCCGCACATAGTATTTACCATGTGAAGGCAGGGTACTTGCATGGTAATTACAATATCACTGTATAGAAAGTATATCCATCGTTGGTGTACAGTAAATTAATAACACCTGTTGAACTTGCTGTCTACTGTACTTGGTTATTGTTGCAGGGACTGATTTTTTTTTTTAAGAGGTGCTAGCAGCAGGATATTCTGTGACTGCAACTGGAATTGTGGGGACTCCACACCTCTGAAAATTAGGCCTGCAGTATCTGGAATTTAATAAACTAGTGTATATATATTTTTCTCTCCTCACTGAGGAGGTGTTGAATTCAGGAAGTTGGGATTAGAGCCAACTCCCTTTTACAATCCCCTGCTTCATCAGACGGGGAGAGAAGCAGAGAACACAAATTTGGGGCTTTTGGTGCCAGGTTTTTTTAACAGTTTAGTCATGACTCATAAATTCAAACATCCTGATAAATAATTTAATGTGAGGACTCAGAGTCTAGCCTTGCTGCTCTGACAGGGCGCGCTGCCTGGATTAAATTCTGAACATGTCACCGGAGGAACAAATAATTTCTCCCCTCTCTTCCTCCCTCCTGCCATCCTATTTTGAATGCTGCAGATGTCCGGTTTTCCAGATATCAGTGCATGAGCCTCTACCACTTCTCTGTCCAGTCAGTGGTCACACTACATCTTTGTCTGTCAAAGTGACAGCAAGAGGCAGCTAGTGTGAGGAGTTTGTTGATTCCTACTGTTCTTAGATCTTGGGAAGAGGAGGAAGAAACCTTGCTTCTGTCTTTTCAGTGGCTTATATTTCTCTGTGCTGTCGTTTTCACTGACAGGGCCTGAAAGAAGATTGGACAAACTGCTATGGTCCACAAACAAGGACCTGTATTTCCTTTAGTTTGAAATTTCTTTTCCCCTCCAACCATTTCCTCCTCCTCCCTCCACACATACTTCTGCTCCTAAATATCGACAATGGTGTTATTGGGAATGCCTTTAATGCTTTGCTGGCCAGGCTTTGATGGGACTGTCAAACTTTGATGGTAATAATTAATATCATTAAGATGATATTGCCTCGTCATTTTTAATGTTAAGCCTAAGGTAATAGTTAATGGTGCTGCACTGTATTTTCATAAAATTACTTGTTTCTTAAGGAAGAAATGTAGGGTGTGTGGGGAGTTCAGATGTGGAAAGCTACAAAGAAATCCAAAACTAGCTTGAGTGCCAATTATGCTTTTTTTTTTTTTTGTTCATCCTCTTCATTACCATTATCTTCATAATTGGTCATGTGGTTTGATAAGTCTGTGCTTTAGTGTTCGCTAGCTCTTACACTTTAGCCCAAGAGACCAATGATGCACTTTAAGTACACAAGTGTCGCTCCCATCAACTCTGAGGCAGTAGCATCGATGTAACTGAGCACAGAATGGGTCTGTAGGTGTTAAAGAAGAACAGCATGAGTATGATTCCCCCTTCTCAAAGGAGAATTAATCTAACTTGTTTGCAGTATTTTGTTGTGGTGGTGAACAACATAAAAATCTGCAAATTGGTTTTCCATTCCCATCCCTCTTTTTCAGGAACTCTTATTTGCATGCAGATGCTAATACAATTGGGGGGGAGGGGGAAATGTCCCCCAGACTTGCCAGAGATATTGCATCTCATTTCTTTTTTGGTCCATAATGAGAAAGGAAACTCGCATATGAGCTGTGGCATGACATGGGAAGGCGGGGGCAAATTTTTGGTCTTAAGTATATTTGAAACTATTTATGGACCTGTTTGCTTCCAGTCTTCCTCTTGTTATTCCTGTGATTCAGAATTGGGTCATTAGGGTTTCTTCTGTCTTTGTAAAGTTTGGATCATCATTTACTCTTTGTAATACTGATCCCCGTTCCTTCTAGCAGGCAGTTACTGTAATTTTGCAGACTCCTAGACTGATCAGAGAGTGAATAGCTTTGTGACATTCTACACATTGGCCAGCAGGCAGCATGTTTTCCTTCCCATATCATTTTCCTGCCAAGAAGGCCAAGGCATCTATGTTAGCAGCCATGCACACTCACCAGCTTATCTGTCTAGGTTGGATGTTATTATGCCTATGGTTTCTTGTGCCACCCGCTCTGTGTGATGAATATTGGCTTTACTTTGGGTCGCAATACTGTAGGGAAGCATTGAACTAGAAAACCAGAAAGCATTTTTCTGAAGCCCTTGATTATCCTGGATCTGATCCTCCTCTTGCTTACGATGGGGTAAATCAGGAACAACTCAAGTCAATGGCAGTAAATTCGTATAAGTGCATATCTAACTCAAGTATTTCTCCGCTGAGAAGCCTCTTTTTCAGCACTGGAAAGATCTGTATGAAGTGGAGGAAGCTTTGTATGAAGTAGAAGAAGAGGCCAGTGGAGATGGAGAGTCATATTCCTCTTCATTTCTGTCCACACCCCAGATATTAATGCAAGTACCACCACCTACTCCTTATCCCAAAGCTGGCGCTCTAATCATCCTGCTTCATTTCAGTGCTGGTGCCTCATAAAAGATGATGCACCTCTCCCAAAGTGATCTCTGCTCATTTGTGGGCACATAAGTTTAGAACATAAGGTCTCCCATGCCAGATCAAACCACTGCCTTCTCCAGTCCAATATCTTGACTAGGAGCAGCAGGGACATGTCACTGCTTCCAGGGAGTCATGTGGAGTCAGGTAGGGCACCTGCCGGTCCCAAGCCAACCGGATTTCCTATGAAGATTAGAAATGCTGGCTTAAGGAGCTTTCTGGCTGGTACAGGGCTGGATAACACAGATTTTACTATACATTAGGAGCAACAGGAAGATGAAGGAAAGCATAGAGGTTCTTTATTTAGTGAGGAAGAAGAGACCATAACATACGTCTAGAAGGCTGATGTGTTTAGCGTCTATTTTGCTTCAGTATTCACTAAAAAAGGCAAATTGTGACCATATACTTACTCCAGTTCAGGTTAACAACAAGGGAGAAGGCCAAAGGCAAGCCAAAATAGGAAAAACGGATACAAGAATATTTTAATAAGTTTAATGTATTCAAGTTGTAAGGTCTGATCAAATTAATTGAAAGGTATGGAAGCAATATTGAAATTATTAGCAATTATCTTTGAGACTTTATGAAGGATTTGTAAGGTTCCAGAAGACTGGAAAAGGGCCAGCATAGTTCCTTCCTTTTTTTAAAAAAAAAGGGAACGAAGAGGCCCTGGGAGGGTTATAAACTAGTCAGCTTAACTTCAATCCTGGAAGGATAGTGGAACAAATGATTAAACAATCAGTTTGTAAGTACCTCGAGGATAATAGGGTAGTAAGTAATAGTCAGTGTGGATTTGTCAAGTGCAAGTCATATCACATCAACTTAATTTTCTTCTTTGACAGGGTTACTGGCCTAAGGGATTGGGGGAAGCTGTAGCAGTAATATATCTTGATTTTTATAAGGTTAGTGACAGTCTCATAAGCAACCATGGGAAATATGGTCTTCATGAAATTACTATAAGGCAGGTGCAAAACTGATTGAGAGACTGCACTCAAAAAGTAGTTTTTGCTGTCAAACTGGGAGGATGCATCTAGTGGTGTTCTATAGTTGTCCGTCCTGGATCCAGGACTAGTCAATATTTTCATTAATGACCTGGGTAATGGAGTGAAAAGTATATTAACATTTGTTGATGACACCAAACTGGAAGGGATTGTTAGTGCTTTGGAGAACAGGATTAGAATTCAAAATGACCCCGGAAAATTAGAGAGTTCATCTGAACTCAGCAAGATGAAATTCAAAAAAGATAAATGCAAAGAACTACACTTAAGGAAAAATCAAATGCACAACTACAAAATGGGGAATAACTGGCTAGGCAGTAGTACTACTGGAAAGGAGCTGAAGGTTAAAGTGGATCACAGCTTGTGTGTGTCAACAATGTGATGCTGTTGAAAAAGGATACTGTTGTTCTAGGAGTTTTGTATGTAAGACATTGGAGAAGAGTTGAAAGTAAGCTGGTATGCCGAACCAGACCAGCTTCCCCAGGTAGCAATTTAAAGGGCCTGGGGAATGTTTAGGAACCCTGATCTATGTGGAAAGCTTTTTTTTTAAAAAAAAAAAAAAAACACCCAACACTGGGCAAGTTTAGTTGTGAGGAAAAAATTACTGAAGAGGTACCTGATAATATTAAAATATGCTAAGAGAGGTTATAAAGAGGATGGTGATCAGTTGTTCTTCATGTCCACTGAAGGTAGGACAACAAATAATAGGTTTAATCTGCAACAGAAGAGATTCATATTAAAGATTAAGGAAAAACTGTCAGTCTATAAGGATAGTTAAGCACTGGAAAAGACTTCCAATGGATGTTGTGAAATCCATCTCTGTGTAGTCTGTTCTTAAAACTTCCAAAAACACCTGTCAGGGATGGCCAAGTCTGTTTGGTCTTGCCTCAGTGGAGGGGGCTAGATCAGGTCTCTTACAGCCATAAATTTTTATGATCCTTTGCCCTGGATTCAATGGGAATTATAAGCCTGCAATGTTGTATATCTCCTGTCTTCATTTTCCTTTCCGCTTCCATTGTTCCCCATAATACATCACTGTGTACAGCAATAACTTTGAAAACTGCAACTGATAATATATCTATTGTTTATCAGTTGCAGTTTTCAATGCTCTGGAATGAGATTTGTCTCTTATCCTTCTGTAACAGGAAGGAGAAACAGGATGCACCCTCCCAACCTTGAGAGACACTGCACTTGTTGAATATTCCAACCGTGTCTCTTTGTTTTGTTTTGGAATTACTTATTGGTATTTACAAATTCATCAGATGTTCTCACTGGCTGCTTCAGTACTGGCAGTTTTTGGAAGGGAGGGCAAAGAAGACAGTGAAAGGCTTCATGCTGTCCTCCTTGGTCTGCATCCCTCAAACCATGAACCAATAGAATTACCAGAAAGGACTTCGTCATTCAAAAGCAGCTTCCAAAATACAAGTTGTGACTGAGTGCCCAGGGTAGACTACACTGATAATGCCACGCTCAGTGCAGACCACAAGAAATAGAGTAGATAATCCCCAGATCTGGTGTTTTACTCTATAATTAGATTCACCAAAACAGTAACAAAAGAGCCTTTTCTGTACCACATTGGTGAACCAGAAACCAAACACAGTCTCCTTTAGGCAGTCCAGCCTTTGGCTCCCATCTAGGCAACCATATCTAATATCACAAGAGCTTATTGAAAATCCATTTCACCATATGTGAGGTTTTTTCTAATCCCAAAGGATCAGACACATATTCCCAGGTCACTATGAATCTCAGGTTTTACCCAAGTATTGCGCTGTGAGCCAGTCCTTAGTAACCAACTAAAGATTTATTAATGAAAGAAAAGAAGAGAGTTATAAATGTTTAATAGATCATATACCGACAAACGATTGTAAAGTCCTTGTATCAGGTTTGTAGCAGTGACAGAATAGACTGCTGGCTTGTAAAGTCTCTCTGGTGACTTCCAAAAGATTGGAAGGTCTTCAGTCCATAGTTCAAGATGTTCCTTTTTAGTTTTAAATCTGCGGTCCAGAGCAGGAAAAGAGGCAAACTAGAGATATTTCAGGTGTCTTTTTACATCCTCTGAATGTGCATAGAAATTTATTGTCCCAGACGAAGCTTGCAGCCCCTGCTTGTGGAAAGTTACTGGCCAAAATAGAATCCAGGTTCACATGATTATATCACATGCCCCTACATGTTTTGCTGAATCATAGAGAATGGCCATTGGTTCCTTGCTGACTGAGGCATCTACTGGAAGACCTACTGGGTAGGATGGGTTTCTTCAATAGTCCACTGTGAGAGTGGAGTGTGATTGATAGGCCGTCCGCACATAGCTGTTTAGCCCTAATGTATGGGTGCCACTCAGGGATACAACACAGGTTTAAGATACAAGTGCATAAACCAGTATTCATAACTTCAGATACAAAGATGATCCATGGATTTAACCAGAATAATTGTACTTGATAGATTTTTAACTTCCTTTGACACCTTATATGATTCACTTTGTACAACATTTTCAGTAATTGTATAACAGGGTCAATCTTTAATCGTACAGCATCACACAAGTTATTTTACAATTGTTGTAACGAGAGCAGGTCAGGGATTTTCTGTTAGAATGTTTTCTGGTGGAAAATGCAGTTTTTGCTAAATGAAATTGTTTGTTGGAGAAGATCTTAATTTTGCAAAAATCTTAAAATTAAATTTAGGTTGGTTCAGCCCATTTTGGAATATTTCACTGTGTTGAACTGACGTGAAACATTTTGTTTTGAATCAGTTAGATAAATACAATTTAATTGCCTTATTGAACAGCTTGCTGCCTTATTGGAGTTGTAATTCAGGCCCCCCTTACAATTTCCATAATGCAATTCATATTTCCCTGTGATCAAGCTCTTCATAGTGCATCATAGAAGTCACATACGTGTCGGTCATTATGGGAGATGTAGTCTGACCAGGGAGCCTGACCAGTAGGGGAGAATGGGTCATCAGGCTCCAAAACTACAAGTCCCATGAGGTCATGTGCCACAATGGGAAAATGCAGTTTTAATGTTAAATTGACGTGAAACAAAGCATTCTGTGTCAGTTTAACATAAGGGAATGTTGAAATGTTTCCTTTTCAAAATGTCAAAACATTTTGATACTTACAAATTAGTGGTTTTTTTGGAAATTAATTTTTCATCCAGGCTTGGGATAAAAACAAATTTTGAAATATTTTAATTTCAAATGGGATGGAAATTCCAAATTTTGGATCAGTCCTAGTTCTAACCTGGCAGAAAATGCCCTCATCTTTGCCTGTTATAAATAAACTCACATGGTTAGTGAGAAAAGTAAACTAGAGATGAAAGTGGCCCCTTACTAAATGTTGGTCCCACATAAATAATTAGGGGGCAAACTCCGGCTTTGATTTATTTATTTTTTTTAAAGTGCATCTTCCTTTTCAAACAGGAGCCAAGTCTGAACATTTATCTGCATTTCTTTCAGAGCTCACTAACTTCCCCTTTATTATCAGGAGTAATATGAGGAGCATCGTGGTCCACCAGAGAAGGCACCAGATTGAGAGGCACAAGAAGTGGGTTCTGTTACCAGCTCTGCTGGAGGGTGCTGTCTGACTTTGATCATACTACTTCTTCAATTCCCTCCGCTATGAAATGGCATGATAGTACTTACCTCAGAGGAGTGCTAATTTGTTAATCTTTCTAAAACGCTTTGAAATCTGCAAAAGGAGATTCTGTTGATGCAGAAGGAATGCTAGTGCAGTGTATCAGTTTAGAGTGGGATTTTCAAAAAAGATTTAGCAGCAACTTATGTGTGTTTCAGTTTAAGGAGGTAGCAAAACTCCTATTAACTTTAATGGGACTGGAATTGGGTGTATTTTGAGCATTTTTTTTAAAAAATCCCATCCCTAATGTCTTTTAGATGCACAATAAAATGTAATCTTTAACAAATAAGACAAATGGAAGGAAAAAGCATTTTCATCTCAAGTTTCTAAGAGTATTTCACACAGTAGAGGGTAAGGAATAATTGACAGCGTCCCTTTGAGTTGGCTTAGACATCAACAACACAGACGGGTCAGACTGGGTCAGGAAAATGCTGTCTGGGCATATTGGGAATGGTTTTAATATTCATTGCACTGATCGCAAAGTCACATCTCCTGAAATTAACATGAAGGTAGAAAGCTGACCCAGACAGCCTCTCTTCAGTCAGTGAGTCAATAGGTGGGTCAATAGCAACGTGTCTGATACAGAACCTCTGGCAGGATTAAGCAAGGTGATGGGATCTATGAAGAGACAGATATGGTTAATAATGCCATGCTCCCTGCTCCACCTCCTGTCGCACCCCCAGTTGCCTGGCATAATAAGGGAATGGCGAAGTCTTTGCCATGAAGTCAGGAAAAGTTCTGATTAGATTTTTTTCCCCCTGAAATGAATGATGCAGATGGCTTAGGATGTAAATTAAGAGCACATTGCTATCTCTCCTGATTATTAAAGCTGGGAATGAGGTATGGAGACTTGTGTCTTTAAATTCAAAGTCTCTGCCTTGAATCTAGAGGAGCTTGGTAACATCTGAAAGTCATTACAATCTGACAGCTCTCTGGTGGCCTATGCAAGAATTATTTATTGACTCACTTATTTTGACTTTTAAAAATGCACCTGTTCAATGTTCTGTAGTTCTGGCTTGCATTCTGTTCATGGTAACCTGTGGTGTATTTAGTTATGTAATTGTGAATTCTTTGCTTGTGTGCGTATTGCACCTTTAAATTGCTAAGAACTCTGCTGTTTGTGGAAACAGGCAACCATTTTGAGAGGCAGAGTATCTGCATTGTATTATGGGGGGAGAGAGAAGTACTGGTGCTCTTGTAACCCGCTGGACAATGTGCATTGCAGGTCTCCTGCTGTGCCCAATTAACAGAGGAGGTGAGTCTGTAAGAGCCCTAACTAGGGAGCTGTGGTTCTTTAGCTCCAGATGTAGCAGTCCATGCTCTTAGCTCTGGAGGTCTCCAATTCAAGTCCTGGTGTTTCATCCATGATTGTGACTCTCTCATGGAAAATTTACTTACTTTATTTTTGTTGCTTCTCCTTTCATCGGAAACGTGTCATTTTATACTGAAAGTAAGCTTTGTTCCTTGCCTGTGGTAACCTAACACAGACAAGTGGCCATATCATATCAACTGGCACTAATTGGCAGTGTCAAGGGAGATGTCTTAGACTGAATAGGCCAGAGATACTGAACTACAATGTACATTTAACCCCAGCTGCAGGTCACAGTTGAGACACCTTGGCTACGCTCCATGGGGGAGCTTGTCCTGCCCTTTACGTTCGGTGCCTTTTCAGCATGTAAGTAGAGGTCGTTAGTGTTTAGGTTTGTCAGCATAATCGCAGCACCTTCCATCATCACTAATTCACCTTGAGAGCAAAATAGCTTGGTATAGTTTTTTGTGTTTGCCTCTTGGAAACATCGTAAGCATAGGTCATGAACAGTGAATAAGTTTGGACAGGCCAGGATGATACTTATGCTAAAATGCTTGGCTTCAGCCTTGTCTTTGCTCATCATGAGTGTTGCCTTGTTGACTTCTCCTTATGTGAACATGCTTAATAACGTTTACAGATGTTGTGTAGGACCAAAGTGAAGAATTGTTCACGGAATGTACTGAGTTGAAGGTTATTACATAGATAACTTCCTTTTATCATTACAGCAGACACACAAAAGATATTGCTACAAAGTCTCTTTGGGGGAATATAGGAAAGTCCCTGCATTAAGTAAGTGATGAAAGGCCTGTTCAATCATTATAAACCAATTATGAAAAAGATGGGTTGTCAAATAGAATGGGCAGCCAAAGATAAGTAAACTGAAGCATGCGCACGCATATTGTATGGATTAGGTAAAACTTAATGCTTAATGTTGATTGGATGGTTATATAATGTGGAAAGTGTGTGTAAGAGGATAGTTGGACCCTTGTAGGAGAAAACCCGTTGTGACCTGCCTATGCATCAGGAGAAGGTAACTGATCACTATATCTGCATATATCAGTGATTCACTGCTTTTTATAGTAATAGTAACTGAAAAGCCATGTTTTTAGTTCAAATAAAGATTTAAATTAATGAACCTAAATATCTCAGCCCCAAGGGTGCAGTAAATGTCACCCAACATGCCTGAGAGGCCTGAAGTACAAAGTGCTCATTTCATTGGTAGCCCATCACAGAATGCCATGATGAAGTCCTTAATACAAAATAAAGACAATGGGCCAAATCCTGGGATGATTGTGTAAGATGGCTTTAAAAGTAATACAATAGTAAGTGGAGGCAAGGGAATCTAAATGACTGTAACTGACACACTAAGTTGTTAAATGAATGTCTCAAGCTCATGATCATGCTAAAAGTTAACATGAATGTCTGTTCCATAGACACCTAGCTCAAGATTTTCATCTAATACTATAATAGAGCAGTGTCATTAGTTTATTCCACATTTTTGGTTTTGGAAGGAGGGTAGTGGGAGGAACTCTACAGAACAAGTGAAAAACAGTCTTCCAAGTTCAGGAAAATCTTCCCCAGAACCTTTCTCAGGAATTCTATAAATATATTAAATTAGTTTAAAATATTCCAAACAAAAGTAAAAGCTCTTTCTCGTCTCTAAAAGTACTGTATAAATAAACCCAGAGTGTTGTAGAGCAGTGACATTGCTAAGAGATTTTAATGTATTATTTTCTTACCCTTTATGAACTGTCACCAACTGAGGAGCACATATTCCCAAGGCATTATCTGTACAGTTCTTGAGGGCAAAAAAAGAAAATGAGGGGAAAAATACAAAAAAAGCCTAATCAGAATAAAGAGGAATATGTTAGATGAATAACAGTGCTAGAGCTGCCAGAAGTTTACTATTAAGGGAAAAAACCCAAATTGAATTTCTGTTTATTTTTAAGGAACCCTGTAATCTGTTTTCTTCTTCAGTGCTGTACATGTCGTACAATACATATGCAGCATCTTGCTCTTTAACAAAAGTAGTCCATAACAGAACCTCCTTTAAAAACTTTGACTTTTTTTCATATGAATTTCTGGTATGGTCCTAAAGTTGAAATTTCCCCTCTGCTGAGTTGTCAATTTTTCAGATGATTTTAGTGCTCATTAAATATGGTAGATTGAAGCCCTGGAGGCAGAAAGACTGAAGGCTCTGTTTGTCTGCAGAACAGGTACAGCAGGGACAGAAGCAGAGTTCTTCCCTACTAGACCAGAGTGACATCCACCTTTACCTGGGTCACGCCATGCTGATCTGCTGCAATTGTGTTCAGTTGATTGTGCTATCTAGTGATTCCCATGATGCATGATGTCACAGAACAGGCAAAGTGTTTGTCACCTTCAGAACTGAACCAGGAACTTTCTAGGAGCTTCTCTTTTTGTTTGCATGTACAACTTGCATGCTCAAAGCTAGCATTTGGGAGTGGAAATGGGCAGTTGCATGTGCAGTTAGGTAACATCAGAGTATCCGGTTTATTCTAACAAATGCTTGTTGTCATGCACAAATGTCAGTTATTCCCACTGAACAAATGCACCCATATTCGGTGCTTGCAAAAAACAAAGAGGTCCTTTAAACTAAATATTATGCCACTTCACTGATCAATGAGTTAATATTTTATTTATTACTTGGTGTCTTGTCAATTGTATCTTAACCCAGGGATTCCCAAAGGTGAGCTGTGGTAAAGTCCTAGATGGTCCGCCAGCACAGTCATGGGTGGAGTTTTGGGGGGGAAAATGAGGAAGGGCATTGCAAAGTATACAGCAATGGAGTATCAGCCTGCAATGGCCTTGCCCAGGCTGGAGGAGCTCCGCACCCCTGGCAGGTGCCAGAGGGTGAATCAGAGCTATGGGTGGGTGGAGGGTGAGCAGAAGGTGGTGGCTCCCAGGATGTCTGGAAGGTTCGCAACCATTCCTGCTTCAAGCTGCTGCACCCCACAATCCATGGCTGTTGGGTCCTGTGACACTTCTAACCCCCAGGAACTAGTGCTTGGCGGTGCTGCACTGTTTCTGCTGGGACAATGCCGTGATCATGACGGTCATAGGTAATGGCCGGGCCCAAACAGAGCACCTGCCTCTGCCCAGCATTGGGTGGCCCCTGAGCTCTTTCCTCATTCCTGGTCAAGGTGTGCTGTGGTGTGGGTGGGTGATTGATGCAGGGCTGCCAGGTGGAGTGTGTCAGCAAGGGCTGGCTGTGGCACCTGCCTGGTCCCTTTGCCCCCTTGCTGTCCCTGATCCCTGCTGAGGTGAGGGGCCGTGCATGCCTGTATACCCAGACAGATGTGTGGCAGCCTGGGGAGGCCAGGCTGCATGCTTGGCAGCAACTTGCCTGATTTCCCATTTGATCAGCTTGAGGGGATGATAGCTCACTTGCATGGTGGGGAAGGTGGGAGGGGCACTATGAAACTGTGTTCATTTTAGAGGTTTGCCCCCGCCAAACAACACGTCATGCCCCCTGCTTCTCCCGGCAAACCTCCTCCCCTCTTACCTTTAGTCTCCCCTCCTGGAAAGCAGGTGGAAAGTGTTAATAGTGGGCCGGAGCACCTATTGCAGCTGCACAGGTGGACCTCAGGGGAAAATATTTGGGAATCCCTGTATTAACCTCTAAGTTCCAGGAGTCAAGAACATCAACATCAGTAGCCTCTAGCTGTGCGGAAAATAGACCCAAAGTAGAAGCACGGTATTTGCCATAATGGGTCATAGCATGGCTCTATCATCTCTTCCAACCCATTTCCAATGGAGTCTGACACCTGATTCTTCAGAGAAAGATGAAAATACTTCTAATATACTTGGTCAGTTGTGCAAAATAATTCTTCCCTAATACTTCAGTGATCACTTTCTTCCCCAAATCATGAATACACTTTTCTCAGTATGTAGAACTATAACATTTGATGGCCATAAAATTATCCAACCCAGCCAAAATATTAGACAACCAATTATTTCACTTGATGGATTCACTTATTCTCTAGAAGGTACAGCTACTACTTTGATATCTTATAAAAGTACTTAGCACTTACAGCACTTTACATCTTGAAAGCACTGTATAAACATTAATATGAAAGCCACTAAGGATGGAAAATAAATGAAGTACATACAAAATTTAACTTACAAGGGTAAAAAGCCTTTCATGGGCTGATGGAAAGTTAGGCTTATTTACTCAGTGCATCTTTTATGACAGCACAAGTTTGTCTCACATAGACAATTAGTAGGAAAGTCTTTTCAAATAAGCAGATATCCATGGATCAAACCCCTTTTTTCCCCCCCTTGGCAGTATTTGAAATCAGGAAGGCCAAATCACACTTGGAGTTGCAGCTAATAGGAGATGTTAAATGTAACAAGAAAGGTTTCTTCCAGTATGTTAGCAACAAGAAGAAAGTCAAGGAAATTGTGGGCTGTTTACTGAATGAGGGAGGCAACCTAGTGACAGAAGATGTGGAGAAAGCTAATGTACTCAATGCTTTTTTTGCCTCTATCTCACAGACAAGGTTAATTCCTAAACTACTGCACAGCACAGTATGGGAGGAGGTGACCAGCCCTCTGTGGAGAAAGAAGTGGTTCAGGACTATTTAGAAAAGCTGGATGAGCACAAGTCCATGGGTCCGGATGCACTGCATCCGAGGGTGCTAAAAGAGTTGGCGGATGTGATTGCAGAGCCATTGGCCATTATCTTTAAAAACTCATGGCAATCGGGGGAGATGACTGGAAAAAGCTAATGTTGTGCCCATCTTTAAAAAAGGGAAAAAGAAAGATCTGGGGAACTACAGGCCAGTCAGCCTCACTTCAGTCCCTGGAAAAATCATGGAGCAGGTCCTCAATGAATCAGTTCTGAAGCACTTAAAGGAGAGGAAAGTGATCAGGAACAGTCAGCATGGATTCACCAAGGGCAAGTCATGCCTGACTAACCTAACTGCCTTCTATGACAAGATAACTGGCTTTGTGGATGAGGGCAAAGCAGTGGATGTGATACATCTTGACTTTAGCAAAGCTTTTGATATGGTCTCCCACTGTATTCTTGCCAGTAAGTTAAAGTAGTATGGGCTGGATGAATGAACTATAAGGTGGATAGAAAGCTGGCTAGGTCGTCGGGCTCAGTGGGTAGTGATCAATGACTCCATGTCTAGTTCGCAGCCAGTATCAAGTGGAGTGCCCCAAGGGTCGGTCCTGGGGCCAGTTTTGTTCAATATCTTCATTAATGATCTGGAGGATGACGTGGACTGCACCCTCAGCAAGTTTGCAGATGACATTAAACTGGGAGGAGTGGTAGATATGCTGGAGGGTAGGGATAGGATAGAGAGGGACCTAGCAAATTAGAGGATTGGGCCAAAAGAAATCTGATGAGGTTCAACAAGGACAAGTGCAGAGTCCTGCACTTAATGCATGGTATTCTTCCATCGTGCTACAGACTAGGGACCAAATAGCTAGGCAGCAGTTCTGCAGAAAAGAACCTAGGGGTTACAGTGGACGAGAAGCTGGATATGAGTCAACAGAGTGCCCTTGTTGCCAAGAAGGCTAATAGCATTTTGGGTTGTATAAGTAGGGGCATTTCCAGCAGATCGAGGGACGTGATCATTCCCCTCTATTCAGCATTGGTGAGGCCTCACCTGGAGTACTGTGTCCAGTTTTGGGCCCCACACTACAAGAAGAATGTGGAAAAATTGGAAAGAGTCCAACAGAGGGCAACAAAAATGATTGGGGAGTGGAACACATGAGTTACAAGGAGAGGCTGACCTCTTAGGTGCATTTCACTAAGTGTGATTTGTGAATTAAGCAATTTTCAACTAAGAGAAAGCTAAGCTCATATTGGCTCTGCCAAAAGAGGTTACCCTTTACCACCCTTGACACATCTGCTTACTGCCCATTATTAAGGCTCTTGTTTGAGTCTTGATGAATATGGCATGTAACAGGTTGTGTGAACCATGCAAAAGCTGCAGGATCTAAGAGGACATCACTAGCCAGCTAAATCTAGGAGTGTTACTTATCATGGAGACTGCTACAAGTAGTCTCCATCAGCTAGTTTATTTGCTTCTCTCCTGTTCGCAGGTCTCCCTTTTGTCTTATAGAATGGCAATTCTATAAATTCTTCATGGCACTAAAAGCTAATCTACCCCTCCTAGATGTTTTTTACCTTGCACACCACTATGATAGATCATAAATTCTCTGCCTTGACCGTGAATCATACGTGGGCCAGTTTTCTAATTCTTGAGGGTACAGGATTTAGTTTGGGGGATGGAGGCTACTTTCACGTGTGGTGATAGGTTATGTTTGTATTGCAGCTTAATCAGCACTATAGGCAGATAGTCCCTGCCCCATCAACCTTCTCTACTTATCTTCCCTGGAGTTTTGAGCCATACCAAGTGTGACTTGGTTGCCTCGTGTTGGATACATCTGAGAATGCCAAACTCAGAATAGATTGATAAAGACAGGGGCAGACACACCCCAAACAGTTGCTTATTCTGATATTAGATTCACCAAAGCAGTAACAAAAGTGAGCTCTTGTGTCACCATGCTGGTTAACAACCAGTCACAACACAGTACCCCTTAGGCAATCCAGCCTTCTCACCACCCAGACACCTGGTCTTTATGGAGAGGTTACTGACAGAGTTGTCATATGTAAAGTTTTTCCAATCCCAAAGGTTCCTCCACTTCCCTAGGTCAATGAATAACTCCGATCTTACCCCCAAAATCATGCTTGTAACTAAAAACTAAAAGTCTAATTATATAAAAAGAAGAGAATTATTAAATGGTTAAGGAATCCTATACATTGCAATTGATTTTTAAAGTTTTCAGGTCAGGAACATAGCAGTGATGTTAAATCTGATAGCTTTCAAAAAATCTGTCTGGAAACTTCCCAAGATTGGAAGGTCCACAGTCCATTGTTCAGACTACTCCTTTTTAGTTAGAAATCCACAATCCTGAGAATTGAAGCAGTAGTGAGGCAAAGCAGTGATATCACAGCTTGCAATTTATAGCTCAACTCATGTGCATGGAAAGTTACTGGCCAAGATGAAGTTTTAGGTTGCATGTCATCATCGTATGTCCTTACATGTTTTGCTGAATTACAGGGGTAGCCATTGGCCATTGGTAGCAAGTCGGAGGCATCTGTAGGAAGAGATCACTGAAGAGCAGGTTTCCTTTCAATGGCCCATCTATACATGGATGGCCAGTCAACCAGTGATGGTTAGTCTGAATGTAAATGTATGTGTGTAGGGGAGTGTCACCCAGGACAGTGTGTTTGAGATACAAATACATAGCTAATATTCATAACTTTTGATTCAAAGTGATACATGCATGTGAACAGGATTATCATACTTAGCAGGGTACAACTTTTCCATTGATATCTTGCATGGCATACTTTTAGTAAAACTTTGTAACATTGGTGATATATAATGGATATATGGCTGACTTAGTTGGGGATTGGTCCTGCTTTGAGCAGGGGGTTGGGCTAGATGACCTCTTGAGGTTCCTTCCAACCCTGATATTCTATGATATCGTTATCATTCCTTCTATACAGGGTCACAACAAGTGCACTGTCAACACTTTAACTAATAGGCCTTATTTAATAAGAAACATAGGATTTTCACTAACTGCACTCATAAGTTAATCATCATAGACTAAATTTTGTTGTGCCTTCATCTTCCCACACATACCCTCATTCACAGAAATAGCTTTCAGCAATGTCTTGGGAATTCTAGAACAGCCAGAGCTATCCCGTGCAGTGCTAGGTAAAGAGGCAAAAGTAGGTAGAGAGGATGTGGAGGGAGACACAGGCTGTGCAAAGTCCGTAAGGTGGGGCTTTGTAAACTCAGTCCATCTCTGGCCACACTGCTTTTGTTAACAGCAAGTCACAAAGAATGAAAGTGTTACACCAGCTAGATTAATTTACACCTATGGGATCTTAACACCTGTGCACACCTTTAAGGGGAGGGACCCTGTATTTTTAGCCAATTCCTTATCACTTTTTACCTTGTACCCATACAAAGCTGTTACCTAATCCAAAGCATTTTACAGGCGTTAAAGGAATGCCACCAAATCTTCCTATGGATGAGCCCTGTTCATGAATGCTGTCAGCCATGTTGTTTCACATCAGCTGATTTCTTGAGCCATTTTACACTGCTAAAGGTCATGGTGTTTAAAAGTGAATAAAGGAAGTCAAGACATGCAGCTTTGAATGCATGGCCTGCGAACCTGATGGCACCAACACTACACATTGTTATCACCAATACACCCTGCTTTGCTGCCTTTGACTATGAGGAGACATTCTTCCCATCCTACTTAGTGTTCAAATGTTCTTGGTCCAGAAAGGAATGGAAACATCTCTCTTCCCTTTCCAAATAAGGGTAAAAATGGGGGAGAGGAGGTATTGTTACATTTAGGGCTCTTCTGAGCCGTGATGGATATATCGAGTCTATGGTGCTGTGATTTGTAGGAACGAATATGGGTAGCACAAATGTCTGGTAGTAATTAAGTGTAACAAAATCCATCAGTGACCTGAAATGGAAACCGGGCATGTGGAATGAAGAGGTTGAAAGGAAGGTGGGTGGGAGCGAGGGAGAAATATGATAATGCCATGCATAGATGCTCTTTGATCTTGGGTATAATTCAAAGCAGCCTAGTCCCACTGCAGGTGGCATTAGATAAGAGCATCATATTCCCAGGGTGGATTTTACTGGCACTACAAAGTAATTAGCTTTTGCCTGTTTGTAATGTGAACATAAACAGATACCCATAAATTAATTAATGAAATAAAAGATCCCTGTCTTCCTCCTGGATTAATTAGGGATTCATCTCCCTCCTGGATCAATTACAGACTCATCTGCCACTGGATTAGCTGAAGGGGTTTTCTTTTCTTCTTTTTTCATCATTGAGATGTGCTTGAACTGAAATGTCTAGTATAGGGTGCAGCTTAAAAGGCTTTGAGGCCCACTTTCATTCAGATGAGAATCAGATATTTGGAAGATTATTACTTCGAGGCACCAGCTGGTATTGAAGGATCTTCACATTTCTCTATGGAGAGATGCAAGAGACATTTGCATCAGTGACACATACAGTTGCTCCCTGGAGAGTAGAAAGTGGACATGTTTTCTCAACACTTGGAGGGTGAATGCCCATCTCTACTGGCTGATGTAGAATGAGAATCCAGACTATAGAAACATTGGCATGGCTTGTGTCTCTGCAAGGCCCCAAGCAGGGAGCAATCAGTGCTTTCAGGAGAGCACGGGAACTGTGATTGTACCTATGTGCTGGATGACAGGACAGGAAGACTCCATAAACTCATCTTTCCATCCTGCATACCTGGCCAAAGTTTGGGCAAACTTGGCTTGAAAGGCCTTTAGCCCCACTAGACTGAGTCAGAAATCTCCCATGAAAACGCTTGTTTCTAAGATATTTTTCACTGCTTGCTAATCACTTTTCAGCTGGGCAATCAAGGCTGTACATGCTTCTGCAGATATGACTTGTTGAGAAGCATAATGATTTCATTCGATTTGACACACTTTGCTTTACTTGCTTGCCAGTGGTAGAAAAGAGATGCATCAAATTATTGTTCTGCAGCAAAATGGCTATTTGTGCACATGCCGTGTTGAGAACCACTTGCTGTTGGCCACCTTTTGGGGAAAATGGAAATTCATCTAGGGGAATTGATTGCTGTATTGATGTGCCTTGGCCATTTGTTTGCGGGTGGCTGCTCTTGCTCTGATATTTCAAAGACTGTGCTGCAGGTGTCAGTAATAACACCATTCCTTTTTTAGGGCTCTAATAATAGGCTAGTGGCCACTAAAACACGCAGTGGACTACATGCTAGCTTGGTAATAATTCTCTGGAAGGAGCAAGCATGGCTTGGATAGAATTGATGGATAGGTGAGAATTGATGGATAGGTGCTTAGTGTGATTTCCTGGCATGTACCTTGTTCTGAACTGTCACAGCCTGACAGTAAGACTACAGAATTGCCCCTCCCCCAAACAATGGCTTTCTAAAATACACACACACACACACACACACACACTCTCTTCCCCAACCAGTCACAAGATGGGGGGTTTGGGAATTACAGGGAAGTGGTGTGATTAGAGAATCTGGCTGGGAGGATGGCTAGTGATCTGATATAATCCTTGGTGTTTGATGTGAGGGATGCATGGATTAGAGGCCTTTGGAGAAAACAGAAAGGAAATTAGAGTGGATGGTTCATTGGCCTTCCTAATTCCCCTCCCGCTGACTCTTGGTCTCAAACACACAGTCCTTGATTTTAGTTGCTCCTTCAGTCAAAATGATGATGCTTGATAGTGATGTGTGTTACTCCTGAATTTACAGCTTGTGTCATATAACACTCTATGTGACTTGTATGTTGTGTTCCCCTCTAGAGACTGGTCTACACAGAATTATAGTCTGCTACCAATATCTCTTAATAGATTTACTCTTTTAGCACAAATAGTAGAGGTCTGTGTTGTGATGCAGCAGGTCCTGTATTTAAATTAGGACTGTCAATGGATCACAGTTATCTCAAGCGATTAACACAAAAGGAATGAATTAGATTTAAAAAATAGTCACAATTAATCACAGTTTTAATCCCACTGCTAATAATAGAATGCCAATTTAAACTTCTTACAAACATTTTGGGATTTTTTTTACATTTTCAAATATATTGATTTCAATTACGTACAGCATACAAAGTGTACAATGCTCACTTTACCTTACATGCCATGCAAACCCCTGCTCTCACTTTCAGATGACATTGTAAATAAGAAGTGGGCAGCATTATCTCCCATAAGTGTAAACAAACTTATTTGTCTTTCTGATTTGGCTGAAAAAGAAGTAGGACTGAGTGGACTTGTTGACTAAAGTTTTACATTGTTTTGTTTGAGTGTAGTTCTGTAAAAGTAAATAAATTCTACATTTGTAGTTTCACTTTCACGATAGAGTTTTCACTACAGTACTTGTATAAGATGAATTAAAAATACTATTTCTTTTCTTTTTTACAGGGCAAATATTTGTAATAAAAATATAAGCACTGTACACTTTGTATTCTGTGTTATTGCTGAAATCAATGTATTTGAAAAAATAGAAAAATATCTAAAAATTAATAATACATTTAATCTATTATTGTTTTGCCATTTAAATTGCACTGTTATTAATTATTTCAGAATTAACTGTGATTTTTTTAAATTGTCAGACACACCTAATTCAAACCCTACTGATGACCTCTAGAGGGGGAAAATTTAAATTTGCACTGAAGAGTTACCTCCACACAACACTCCTAAACTCCCATGGTGCTATCCCAGAAAGCCCCTACATTGACAACAAAACCTGGTGAATCAGAGAAATATGGGTCTGGAAGGGACCTTGAGAAGTCAGCAACTGCAGCCCTCTGTGCTAAGGCAGGACCAAATAAACCTAGACTAGACCATTCCTCGGGTGTTTGTCTAATCTGTTCTTAAGAACTTCCTATGACTGAGATTCCACAGCCTCCCTAGGCAATTCGTTCCAGTGCTTAACCAGTTTTCCTAATGTCCAGTCTAAACCTCCTTTCCTGCAATTTAAGCCTATTGCTTCTTGTCCTGTTCTCAGAGGTTAACGAGCACAATTTTTCACCTTCCTCCTTTTATGTACTTGAAAACAACCTTTTTATGTGCTTGAAAACTGTTATCAGGTCCACCCCTTAGTCATTTTTTCTCAAGAATAACCATGCCCAGTTTTTTAACCTTTCCTCCTAGGTCAGGGTTCTGGCAGTCAGGAGTCCAGCATTGTAATCTCAGCTCTGGCAGGTGACTCTGGGTAAGTGGTTTTACCCTCTCTGTGTGAACTTTGAGAGTTTGACTTCGATTTTATTCAAGTTGGGGTGCATACATCAAATTGTTCCCCCCTCTTTCATCTTTGAGTTTGATTTGGGCTAGATTCACAAAAAAATCTGATGCCTAGTGATGCTCAGTGTCACGGTCCCTCACTTTTAAGCACCTAGAAAATCACAGTTGTTCACGAAGCCTGAGTTTGGTGCTTAGGCTTCCTATCCAATGAAGGGGGAGAGAGACAGGTGCCCCAGAGTTGGAGTCCCAAATCCAGCATGTGACCCAGCTCCTTGCCTAAGCTAGACAATGGGATGCTAAGGTGCAATGTCTGGTCCAAGGTGCCTATCCTAAATCGAAGCTCCAGGGAGGCCCCTCCCTTTGCTAGGGATACCCAGCTCTAAATCCTCTCTTGGGGTTAGGCACCTATGCTATTCTAACAGCAGCAGCTCTTGTTCCCTCATAGCTTTTAGCCCAGTGGTTAGAATGCTCCCATGGGATGTGGGAAACCCCTAGTTCAAGTCCTCTCTGCACCTCAGGGGGAGAAGGGATTTGGACAGGATCTGTTCCATCTCATTTGAATGCCCTAACCGCTGGGCTATGGCATATTCTGACTTGGGGTTCCCTTGGCCTCCCCTTTTGAAGCAACCCCACTGTGAATAAATATTGAAAGAATCAGTGGGCCAGAGCGAATGAATATGAGAATCATTCTGTAGCCTGGTGGTTGGAGCACTCACCTGGGAGGCAGGACACCTAGGAGCCGGCCGCCCTTCTCCAGTGACTTTTGAAAAATATGTATCCACAGGGCAACAGTTTCAACAGCCCACATCAGAATAGCCTAGTGGTTAGAGCACTCCCCAGAGAGGTGGCAGATCCCTATTCCAATCCCTTCTCCTCCTCAGGTGAAGGGGGGACAGGAACTAGGCACCCCCCAGGTGCAAACCCATTCTCCTGGCTAAATGTTGAGGTTGCGCCTCTCTACTCCCACCCCCACAGACATTTTGTATTAGTTTGTCTATAGGGGATAGATCTGATAGACAAGCTCTAAGCATGCTTAACTGGATCAGGTCCTGCAGGTGAACCTACCTTTCCTGGTTTGTGCAACACTCTGGAGATTGGGCATCTGGACTCCTGGCCTGGGGCTGCAGTGAGCATGGGTGGAGACAGAAACCCAGGCACCTAGGGAGCTCTTCCTGCCAAAATTTAGTCACCAAGTGAGTTTTGGCTCCTACACATTTCAGTGGCAGCTAAAGCCTAGTGAGGCCTGATTTGGGGATTTAGGCATCTAAAGTGAGAGTAAACATAACCCATTGTCACTATTTTTCACTTGCTATTTGGGGGCGGAGGAGAAGGGGGAATAACTCTAAGCTGCAGGCTGAAAACTTTTAACAGAATGTCCTAGAAGAAGGCCAGGTTCCAGGACTACTGACCTGGATGTGGTGTGTCTCTTTACAGTGCTATGTTTCAGCTGAGGGAGGTTTCTTTTTCAGACAATGAGATACAGAACTGGATGCATTGAAGTGAACACAATTAACATGGCTCCCCAGATGAAAGGGCTGCCTCCTGAGCCGGTCAGAGAAATCTGTTCTTACCGAAGTGTGTAGATTCAACTGTCTGTTCCTTTCTGCTGTCTTCTGATGAAAAAATCACAACACCTGGACTTGTGCACGTCAGAGATTCTGGAACAAGTTCAGTTGTTGAAATGAAAGTGCTAATTGAGTGAACTTACTGGAAGCCATTTCTGAAGATTCTGCAATTATACTCGGCAAAGGAATCCTACTTAGAAAGGACACAGCCAACGTTGGATAGGCCAGAAATTTGACTTATTTTACCCGGAGAGGGGTCCCATTATAATGTTTTTTTTTTTTTTTTTTTTAACCTTGAAGAGAGTTTCACTAGTTACATCTTAAAAATAGATCTCTTAATGAAAGTTGTATATTCGGATAAATGCCAGTTCAGCTGAAGTGTTAGTGTAGCCTGAGAGATGATATTCTTATCACTGTGTCATTTAACCCAATTTAGGGGTCCTCTTGATTGCATTGTGTGGAAATGAATGTGCCCTCTCTGTGGTACTGCTACCACTAGCATAACAGCAAAAGGATGGGAGAATTTTAAAAAAGCTGGGTGTGAGCCAGGCTCGAGATTGTAGGGCCAGGCACAACTGTGCAGGAAGGAAATAAGAAGCCAATGAGGTTGCTGCTGCTTCTCTTTTGTCTAGAAACCCCAAATGTTCATTTTTTACTAGTGACCTGCTGTAATGAAGATGTGAACCTAGGTATCCCATGGTTTAATGACTATAGGGTTTAGGCCACTGTGTCATCCAGTTCCTACGTGGCTGTATCTTGCAACACTTTTATCTTCTTTATCACAAGGTGCGTGAACAGGACCTTCTAGACCCCTGCACACGTACAAAATGGTGCTGTCCTGGACTGACCTCCGGGAGTGTTTGAGTTCCAGGAGTCAATGCTTGGCCAAGTTCTTATCTCCAGGAATTAGTCTAACAAATCAGGTTTTGCAGGCTCCTTAGCCATTTGCTGCCTCACAGTGTAATTGTGCATGACTCTCCCTCATTAGACAGCAATATTTATCTCTGGGAAATGGGGCTTTGAAGCACAAGATGAATTAAATTGAAACTTTGGCAAATGTCACTGCGTTTAGCAGCTCTGAAATAAGAGCTCTTTTCTCTGTAAGTAGGAGTGCATGTAAGTAATGGGCAACATCTGGGCTTTGTGTCATAGGCTTGATGCTGTGAATTACATCAGGAGGAAATGTCAGATTTGGTTGCAAGGATTTGAGGGAGGAAAGAGTTTGTTTCTATAAGAATCAAATAGAGTTTAATAGCCGAGTTGTAGTGTACTATGCAGGAGGTGCATAGCCCTGGCTGATGCTTTTGAGATGCAAAGAAGGTACTTTGGCAGGAAGAGATAATAAAGCCAGTTTGCAGGTCGAGGCAGGCACCTGAGGTTGTGTTTTAGGGTGTACACATCTGTGATTCTGACTCATATGTGACCAATGAGCTCATCTATGCATGAACCCAGGAAGAAATCTCCAATTTTAAACCTTCAGGACATGGTTATAGGACATGATTTTCTCTACCCCACCACTGGAATAATAATATCTTAGTATTTCGAGGGGAAGGAAGGGAATTTCCCCTCCTCTAAAGCTTTGGAAAAGCTTTTGCTCTGCTCACCTCAAGGCCTATTAATTTTTTATTTTTTTTTTGCTGTTTCTGCATATTTTTCCTGCTCGACACGCTGGGTTCCCATCTCCAGAGTCTAGGCCTGACAAGTTAATGAACCATTTAAGCTCCAGTAACCAACTATCTCCGTTTAAGCTGAATAATGCAGGCCACAGCTGTCTGTGTTCCTGTAATCATCACAGATTGGGTGGGGGATTGGAGAAGTTAAATTTATAGAAATGAACAGGCCCAGTTTGTCAGCAGAAGGCTTGTAAGACTGATGGGTTTAAGGACAAGAGTGTGACTGATAGTTCTTATATTCCAGTCTGTTAATACCTCTCGTCACCCTGAGCTGCTGCTTGTAACAGTGATGGGGCTGAGAGCACCAGGAGCAGCAGGAGGCGGGAGAATGAGGCATGGAAAGAGGAAGAAATTTCGTCTGTGAGTCTAACAGCTGCTCCACGTCAGTACAGCTCTTGTGATGTTGGTTTTTATTTTATTTTTCCAAGCCTGATATTTTTTAACCTGTCATCTGGAATTGCCACATTTATCTAGGTGGGGAGAAATAAAAGCAGTTGGGCCACGGGTGAGCCCTTTCACAACTTGTGAAAGAACTTGTTGCTTTAGAGAGGGTGGATGTGGAGGGAAATGCACTAAAAAAACCAAGGATACATGGAGACAGGAGGTTTGAAATTCAGTCTCAAAACTAGGGAGGTGTGAATCTTCTGTTTTGACTATCAGCAGCGTGGTGTCTGTTCTCTGCTTTTAAACTGTGTGTTGTGGGACAGGCCCATGGGGATGTCCTGTCTAATGGAAGCTGAACTCTGGTACAAGCTTAATACTGTTTATTAGCAGAGTTAGAGTACCTAACAGCACAGGCATCCAGCGTACCATACTGTCCTCTGCCATTGCTGGGGATCCCAACATGGTTGTGCTCATAGAGTAGCAACCCACTACAGAGGACTGGCCTTACGGACTTATAATTAATGCATAAACAGGTGCAAAAGTCTTCCTGATGTATGATGCATTCATTGATATGCAAGTCTTCTTGGCACTTGGAGTGCTCTAAATTTATTTTTAAGCCACTGGTACTAAATTTTTCAATTTGATCAAGGAAAAGACTTAGCTTCTGATTCCTATGGCTGGATGTTTAATCACGTGTCTACTTCCCAATTAGAGAATTGCAACAGGACGCACAAGCCCTTTGGAAACCCGAGTGGGGAACTCTCCTCCGGGTCCAGAAACTCCTTCACTGTCTCTGATGACCCTATTTCCCAAAGGTGGGCAGGGTAAAGAAGCCACTAGCAGAGGTTAACTGGACTCAGCTGCTTCCCTCCCTCTGCTCTGATCATGTGAGAAGGGAAGGCAGTGGCTTTCTTGAATAAGAGTGTTGGGAAGAGAGACTGAGGAAGAAGACTGGTTTGTATAGCTGGATGACTTACTACTGGGGTAAATAATTCTGGTTTCTTGTGTATTTTTCTTTATTTAGAGTTGAGGAAAACTGGGAATAGATTCTCTGAGTCATGCTCCAGCATCTGTATTGTATTGTTTGCAAAGATGAAGTTGCTGTAAAGTATCTAAATAAAAACCAACCATGGAAAGGGATGTTTTACCTCTTATTCATGGTAACACTCATCTCCTTGATCTATTCCCCATCGTCACTCTGATCAGAACACTTCTAATTTGGGCAAACAGTGCAACTTGCAGTTCTTTAACAAAACTTTCAGCTTTAAGTGCAATAACTTGTCTATTGGCCTGTAGATAAGTTACCTCAAGCCCTGTCATCTCACCTTTACTTTCATATATAGTTCATAAAAATTATCAGACAAATACTGTATTATAATGACAGCATTAGTCACTGAACTGCCCTTGTGGGTCAACAGATGTCTCCATTTTGCTTCAGTCTCCCAAAAACTCACTCTACTGGTATCAGCCACTTTCACTACCCTGTTAAGTTGAAGCCTAAGTATGATGCAAGGAGGCACTGTATAGTGGAAGAGGTTGGATTTTGGATGGATAAAAAAACAGGCTCTGACTATGATGTCTACCAGTTGTCGTGGTTTCACTGAAGTCAATGGATGTATGTTGGTTTATAACAGCTGATCTTTAAAGAACAATGACAGTTTTTCTGGTATCTGAGTTGATGGATCCAATGCTTAGGCCAAATTTCAGTGTGGGTAAATAGATTTATCTGTTGTAGGGTCCTGATACCTGAAGTGCCTGAATCCTAAATGCCCTCAATTCCCACTGAAGTCAATGGGATTCAAAGCACTCACCTTTTTGCAGGGATTGCTCAGCATTTCACAGGATCAAGCTTGAAATCTGCATTGTGATATGACAGTCTTCACTTCTTATCCGAATCTGCTGTGGATTGTTAATAGATCATTTTATAAACTCACAAGTTTCTGAAGCTTTCAATTTGTTTGTTACACTCATTTTAACGCTCTTCCAGGGCAATGTGCATTATTCTGTTTCTTGCATTTCAGATGCAAAGCATCCTTTTTAAATATAAATTAGTATGAACACAATCCTCTTTTACCCTTTTTTAAATTTTTAAAGCCCGGATTTGGAATTTAGTCTCATTAATATTCACAAACACGGCTTAGTTAAACCTGCTTTAATTTCTCTGTGTGCTTTGTAAACAGGAATTATAGTGATGTTTGAATTGACATGCCAGATTTTTGAGTATTATGTAAAATTTTGGTATTATCTTGGAAAAATAAATAACTAAAAATGCTTAATACCTATCTCACTCCTCCACCCCCAGCCTTTTCCCAAGCTCCTAGGCTTCGTGATGGCATTGTGGGAATGTATAATTTCATTTTATCAGGTGGGATTTCCTATTTCATTGTGCAGAGATATTTATTGGTCTTGGAATCCCGAAGGAGGAGGAGGAGGCTTTTTGGTCTTCGGGTATGCCTTTGGCAGGTTTTAATGATGGGGGAATGAAACCTTTTCAATTCTGAAAGTGAAGCCAGTGTGGGAAAAGTCCCACAGTTGCTGAATCTTCCACTAAACTGACTCACTTGTAGGTATTCATTACCAACCTCAGTTACTCTGGCCAAAAACGTAGCAGCCTTTTCTAATTGCATTCTGATACCAGAGGTCGTCTTTCAGCAAAACACCTTTAGTCACAGCCAGTGTCCTGATGCAGACTCAGGTAAGCGTTACAGATGGATAATCCGTAGTACTTTTTCTATTTAATTTTCTGTGAGTTGAGTGTTCCTGACAAGTGGCAGATTAAACAATCCTGGAGACTGCAGTCCACTGTTTATCCTTAGAAAATGAACAGCTTGGGCAGCGGGAGCACTGAGTGTGGTAGCTACCCTGATGATGTGCCTTAGACCAAGCCTGCTAAGTAAATCACCATGAAATAACTCTCTGGTCTTTGATTTCTCTGTCTGATGCTGCTAGCTGTGAAGTTGGGCACTTGCCTGCTAGGAGAGAGACTGAAACTACTGGCTTATTTCAGATAGGCACCACCTCCGGATACTGACCAAAAGCCATTACTATTGATAGAGTGACCATATGTCCCATTTTGGCTGGGAGAGTTCCTTCTTTTAAGCCCTGTCCCAGCCATCATGACTTTTGGCAAAGGTGGGCATTTGTCCCATTTGCTCTTACCCATGTGAGGACAAATCCCCACTTTTATTTTAAACAAATGGGCTGCTGTGCAGAGGAACATGTGGGGTGTGAGCAAAGATGCCAGCCCCGCAGAGGAAGGGAAACAGTTCTCTAGAAGGGAGGGACAGGGTTTGTGTGATCGCCTCAAGAGTGGGGCCTCAGAAGAGCAGCTGGGGCCAGTGCTGCGGATGTGGGGGAGTGGCTCGGGCCAGCTCTGTGCGGTGTGCAGTTTTCCCTTTGGGAAATATGGTCGCCCTTACTATTGATCTAGGCTGATTTGAACTCCTGATTGAAAGGTATGAGGCTCTGAATCCAGTTTTTACTCCCTATAACCATCTGGGCTTCCAAGCTATAGCTTCAAGAAAGAACCATTTGTTTTTGACACCAGTTCACACATTGACCTGCAGAATTTTTCCCAAGTCAGATGTGTGTATGGCTTTAGTAATTCTGGCTTTTAGGCATATGTTTAGTTTCCCATGCTTGGTCTCCTCTTTGCTAGACATATGGAGACCCTAGTATTGCACTTTATTCTTGGCTGGATAGTCCATAACATTGGTAGTTTCCACAGGATTGGTCAGGAAACAGCTCTGTAAGGTTGAGCCACTCAATAAACAGCCTTGAATCCTCCTGCATAGCCAATATTTGTGATAGGCTTCCATATCTTGTGAGTGTAGCATCTAGAAGACTCCCATAACAAGGTCAGCTGATGATGTTGAATAAATGGAAGAACTGAAAAGTTAATTTGTCTGGGACCAGACCAGATTGATACCTTCTCGATACCTTTCTCTCTATGTATGTCTTCCAGCATGGTTTTTATTCCATTCGATAGTTCCCCGGCTGTATCACCATCCATGACCTACTAATAGACTCTATACCCTCTCTATGACCTTCTAACAAACAAGTAGCATTCTCTGCTGCTGACCTTTCAGTAGGTACTATCTCTCTCTCTTGCCTCTTCATGACCTACCTAAATGTAAAAGTCAAATCATGGGGTCCAAGCAAAGAATATCATAAATGTTAGTCTCTCTCTATTGCAGAGGTGGGCAAACTACAGCCCACAGGCCACATCCAGCCTGCAGGACCATCCTGCCCGGCCCTTGATTTCCCAGCTTGGGGGCTAGCCCCTAGCCCCTCCTCTGCTATTCCCCCTCACTCTGCAGACTTCGCTCACCACTCTACAAGTGCTCTGGGTGGCGTGGCTGGCTCCTGCTGGGCTGTGTAGCTGCGAGCTCCTGTCGCTCTGAAGCGACATGGTAAGGGCGGGGGGTAGATAAGGGGCAGGAGGTCCTAGGGGGCAGTTAGATAGGTGTCGGAGTCAATGGGGGCCTACAAGGGGTAGGGGTGTGGATAGGGGTCAGGACAGTCAGGGAGCAGGTGAGGTCTGGAGGGGGGGCAGTTACGGGTGAAGGATCCTGGGAGAGGCAGTCAGGGAACAAGGAATGGGGCAGTTGGATGGGTCAGGGATTCTGAGGGGGGCAGGAAATGGGAGGGGAGGATATGGGGCAGGGACCAGGCTGTTTAGGGAGGCACAGCCTTCTCTACCTGGCCTCCATACAGTTTCACAGTCCTGATATAGCCCTTAGGCCAAAAAGTTTGCCCACTCCTGTTCCATTGGGTCCTACAACTCTAGAAGTATCAGCACTGCTTGTCCTTGAAATGAGAACTTATTGAAGAATTTGGGAGGACAGTGACAGGAGATCTATGGCATCACAAAGAGTGAGAGCTACTTATACTCCAGCTTGCAAAAGGTTTGGATAAGTCCTTATGGCCACATCCTGACATGGCGTAAGCGTATGTACCTCCATTAATTCACTGGAGCTGTGTTGATTTGCAGCAGAGGAGAAATCTGGCTTTGAAACTTCTGAATGCTTATGTGAACCTCTGTGCCCTTTAGAATTCACTTCTACGAGTCATCAAAAACACTGAGATGGACAGAATTCTGTACATTAAATAATAACTCTCAGCCAGTCCTAGGAGAAGGTTCTTGGTCCTTCTCACTGTATCCTGTATCCCATAATTTCATGCATTTCCTGATTTATCTCTCAGCTTCATTTCAATTTAGCTAGCAGAGGTAAGGACCAAACCCCTGTAAAACAAGCCTAGTATCATCACTGACAATATTATTATGCCAGCATAATATTAAGCATCCTTGTTTATTTTATAATATGCTTTCAGAAAACAGTTGTCCATCTATATTTATATACAGATATATGTACACAGGTAATGTGTAATTTTTCTAGCAATCAGGTATGGCAGTTGGTGCATTTAGATAATAGAAAATTATTCATAGGAACATATGAATTGCAGACCAGTAATTCTAGTGCAATATCCTGTCACTGAGATTGACCAGTGTCAGATTCATCAGAAGAACATGTAAGAAACCCTGAAGTGGGCAGTTATAAAATTAATCTGCCCATAGGGGGGGTTTCTGCCTGGCCCTTGTAGAGATTGGTTAATGATTGTCCTGAAACATGTGTGTGTATATATCTTTGAAACCTCTTTGAAAAAAATCTTATCTAATGGAACTATGGATTTTCTCATTATCCATGTAAGTGTCTAATCCTGTTTGGAATTCATGGCAGGATTCAGTCTTTGTTCATATTCTGGTTTAATAAATCACTGGGAAGGGGAAAAAAGCAATACCAGTTCATCTGAAGTGCATCTGCTCAGTATTAAGGCTTCCAAGTTTTTGCATTAAGGGATGCTCTCTCTGAAGATTAGTAAACCAAAAATTGGGCCTGCTTTGAAAGCGAGGATAACTGGCATGCAGAGCTCTAATCATAACTTCATTGTTGTAAAGACAAAAAGTGAATACAAATAATCAACTTGTTTGTAAAGTAAGTCATGCACCGGTTAAACTCTTAAGTGGCATGAGGTTTGTATTTCCATTTGTAGGTGCCCTGCCATCAAGGAAATGGTGGTTGGGTTTTTTTGCTTAGCCTGCCCACTCTGTTACTCTGAACAAACAAAATTTAAAGTGAATCCTGTTCCCTGGGGATTCTTTAAATACTTGAGTTCTTGTAAATTTCAGTGCAGTGTCTGTTCATATGAATAAAGAATGTGGGCACAAGTGGTGCACCTTGAGAATCAATATTTCTGATTATGTCCCTTAACAGATTTCCTTTTAAAGTGATTTGTTTTTTGCTACTTGAAAATAATTGCCAATTTCCTCACTGGAGTCACCACTGACACCCTAATCCTGCAAGTCATTTTGCAGAGACAGACCTCCTATGCTTGCATCAAGACCCACTGACTGCAATAGGGTCCTGTGGGCTACCCATGTAGTGCAGCTTTAGGATCGGGCCCTAAATATTGAAAACAAAATACAACATAGGAAGACAAATTCCCCATCTCTGATTATATAAAAACCTGCCTCTCGAAGCTAGGCCCTGAGGAGTGAGCCATTGTGTGCTGATCACCCATTACAAGACCAGTGACTCCAGGTGTATAAAGGAAAGACTGAACTATATTCATAGTGGTTCTGGTTCTGCATCTGAGTCAGTTATGAACTTGTAACCATGGGGAAAACCCAGTCATGGGTTTTGTAGGGTTGACACCCAGCAGAGCCTGAAGCTAGAGTTGAGGTGACCTTGGACAAGCTGTTTAATATGTGTGTAGGTTCTTTTTTAATAGATTTGCCCTGTGAGGCTTTCACCTTAAAAATATAAAGGTGCTTGCTCATAAAGAGCTATGTGGTAACTTGTGACTGCAGACCATTATGAGTTTATAATCTCTGAAGTGAAAGCAAAAGGCAGATGGAGTCTGGGTTGCTGGGGATATCACAGTGTTGGCAGAGAGCTGAGCAGCCTGAAAAATCCCTAATCAGTAGGGAGAGATCTGTGGGTCTCTGCCTAAGAGAGATGATGGCTGGGGAGTCAGGACTGTAGAGTGGATGTCCTTCTGGAACCACAGAAGGAGAACTCAGATGCAGTTTCAATGAACTGCAACACTTAAATTCTAAGGTCCCAGTCCTACAAACATGTACGCATATGCTTACCTTTAAATATGTGACTAACCATATTGCCTTCAATAAGCATACTTACATGCTTAAACTTCAGAATATGAATAAGTGTTTGCAGACCAGGGGTGCATTCCTGCCCCTGCTGGTTGAACTCTTAGACTTCCATGCTGCATTCTCACGTGAGTGATTTCTGATGATATATTAATTGAATATTGTGAAAGAGAAAATAAAGTTCAAGGAAAATGATTCCTGTGGTTCTTATGGGATCATTGGCCATTCAGTCATTGGCCTAGCGTTTTGCTAGGGCTTTTCTGGCAGTAATTTCAGCACCAGCCATTTGAAAGAACCCATTTTACTGATGACGATAAAGCCCCTGTGAGCTTAAGAACAACTCTTTGCCTTGGACCTACTTATATGTATTTATGCAAGCCTCTTATTCTGAAAGTTTTAGTCCCCAGCCATCCTGATCCAGTCAGCTTGATTCATGTCTTGCAGCTTTAAAATAATGATGTCCCTTAAAGTGGTCAGGCTTCCTAAATTCTGTCATCGGAGCAGTATTTCTGCTCATGAATTAGCCTTATTGAGGACTATCAAACCCTGACCAGGCTGCACTGGAAATGAGAATGTTGCCGGACAGAAGGGAAGTTGGGAGGTGTGAGACTGAAGTGATTAATTTTTTCATGAACCAGTCACAGAATCGTAAGACTGGAGGGGCTCTTGAGAGGTCATCTCGTCCAGTCTCTTTTACTCATGGCAGGACTAAATATTATCTACCATCCCTGAAAGGTGTTTGTCTAACCTGCTCTTCAAAATCTCCAATAATGGTAATTCCACGGTCTCCCTAGGCAATTTATTCCAGTGCTTAACTACCCTAACAGGAAGTTTTTCCTAATGTCCAGCCTAAACTGCTCTTGCCACAGTTTAAGCCCATTGCTTCTTGGCCTATCCTCAAAAGTTGTAAAAAACAATTTTTCTCCCTCCTTTTTGTAGCAACCTTTTATGTACTTGAAAACTATTATCATGTCCCCTCTCAATCTTCTTATCTCCACACTAAACAAACCCAGTTTTTTCAGTCTTCCCTTATAGGTCACATTTTCTAGACCTTTAATCATTTTTGCTGTTCTCTTCTGGACATTCTCCAATTTCTCCACATCTTTCCTGAAATGTGGCACCCAGAACTGGACACAATACTCCAACTGCAACCATATGAATGCAGAATAGAGCGGAAGAATTACTTCTCATGTATTGCTTACAAAACTCCTGCAAATACATCCCAGCATGATGTTTGCATATTTTTTTTTTGGCAACAGTTTTACACTGTCAACTCATATTTAGCTTGTGATCCACTATGCCCGCCCCCCCCCCCCCCCCCCCCGATCCCTTTCTGCAGTACTCCTTCCTAGGCAGTCATTTTCCATTTTGTATGTGTACAACTGATTGTTCTGTCCTAAGCAGGGCTTTGGAGCGGAGCCCAGAGCTGGAGCACAGAGCAGTGGAGCTGCAGACTTCTGCCTGGAGCTGGAGCGGATTCGGAGCACCGCTCCAAAGCCCTGGTCCTAAGTGGAATATTTTGCATTTGTCCTTATTGAATTCCATCCTATTTACTTCAGACCATTTCTCCAACTTCAACAGATGTTGGTCCAGTAAAAGATATTACCTCACCCATCTTGTCTCTCTAATATCCTGTTACCAACATGGTTACAACAACATTACATACGGCAATATTAGTAGTGTTATTCCTAGTCAATATGTTCCTAGTTATCAGTATCACTCCAGTCAGTTAGCTGATCCCAGTTATTCCTTCATTAATGTTCCCTTTTCAAATGGCTGTCTTTGTCCTACCAAGTTTTCTCACTAATACTCAACTCCCAAGGAATCACATATTCCATTTTCCTTTCCTCTTCCCTCTACTGTTCTACTTACCCATTGTTTCTGTTAGCTATGAACCTTGTCTCAGGCTTTTAAAACTCTCCGTGCCCTTCTCTCTACCTGTCCAAGACTCTGACAAATTTCTTATTTTCTGGGTTTTACTGAACTCTGAGTACTTGCACTGATGGCCATTGACACAGTCTTTCCAAGTCCCTATGGCTTTCCTAATATTTCTGTCAAGATAATGGATTTATGACTTTCACAGATTGTTTGTTGTTTTTAAACCTCAATGTTTTGTTTTGTGATTTCATGTGGATTTACACAAGGCATTGTGCTCAGAAGATTGCTCTCTTTTTTTTTTAATGCACAGAAAGTTTATAAGTTGACAAATTGATTTGAGCACCAGAATACTTACTATGAATTCATAGTTTAAGGCAAGAAAGGTGATTAGCTCTAACCAGACTCCTGCATATCACAGGCCTTGGTCCTACTTGCATGTACTTCACAGACATCTTGTTTTCACCCACTTTACCCCTCCATTGAGCCCAATAACTTGTTTGACTAAAACATAATCTTTGTTTGAGTAAAGCCTACCATTCAGAAAGGCATCCAGTTTTAATGTGAAGATATCAAAAAAAAAAATAAAAATGGAGAATCCGCTGCTTCCCGTGGTAGTTTGTTCCAGTAATCATCCTCATGGTTAAAAAAAATTGTGCTTTATTTCTAATTTGGAATTGTCTAACATTCCAATGAGCAGCAGCTGTGGACTTGACAGAATAGTGTTTCATGAGCTTTCCCTGAGGTGTTGTAATAGCATTTAACATCTGTGGACCACTCCAGGATGCCAAGATCTTACAAGCACACAATGAGAGAGTATGTATAAACACGTGTGCCATTTTGGTACCAGAGTTGATGAGTTGCATGACTTTTTTTTTTTTTTTATAACATGGATATTTTGGTATCCGAGTAGGTAGCAGTCTAATTAGGCCTTAGAAAATAAGAATAAACACTTATTGTGGTCCCCCTTCTCTGATATTTCTTTGCCCAGCATCCAGTTGTGTATATTTATAAACATACTGATGTCGCTTGTTGCACCTTTCACCACCTTTTCCATTCTGTCTGACTGAAGCAGCATCAGGTGACCATTCTATGCCATGGCCTGGAAAAAGCAACTTGGAGAAGTAGGCACTAGACTCAGACAAACGCGATGTGCACCTGTGGGTCTGGGAATGGAGGGACATAATTGAGCTCTGATGGAATGTTAATTTAAAAACTCGTTATAGAGTTATTGACTTAATAAGTGCAAAATCTGCAGTCGAGTGGCTTTGGGGGATCCTTTGGATTGTGCGTTGATTGTGTTAGAAACTAAAGCTGGTAAAATACTGGAAAAACTTCTGTGATAACAAAGTTGTTCATTTCAAACATGTTTGTGCTACTTTTTTAATTCATGCACAGTTTTTTTTTTCTTGTGTGGTTTGAGGGAAGGGTTGCTTTCCCTATGACTGCCAAATTTGGAGGCAATCAAGAGGATTTTTGCAAGATTATTCACCTATCCTTTTTCCATATGGTAAGGCTGGCAAATGCCCAGCAGAGCTACTGAGGAAAGTCTGTTAGTGCTGAAGGAAGGCAGCAAAGTGTTAGTAACTCCTGTATTATTTTATGGAAGCAGCATCAGAAGTTGCAGGGGACCCAGCAAGCTGGAGAAAAGAGCACCCCGAGCCAAGTCCTGGGGGAGATGAGTCAGCAGACCAGATGGGTGAAAAATGGTGCCAAAAAAATTAGTACAATTTTTTTTTAATTGAAATACTGGGGGAAAATATTTCAGTCAGTTCAAGCAGCAGTGCCAGAGAGAAAGACAGACCTGAACAGAGTGAGGGGGTGTATGTGTAATGATATGTTACAGAGTGATGTTTTGTTTTTATTTTCACAAAGTACAATAAGCACCTTATTCATGGGTGGCAGAACAGATTGATTCATATCATCATGATTATTGAAGAGTACGTCTACACTACAGTCAGGAGGTGTGATTGCAGCAGGTGTGACCAGACCCAAGCTAGCTTTGATCAGGCCAGCTTGGGGACCAGTAGGAAAGCTGCAGCAACATGAATATCTGCGCAAACTAACCACTTGAGTAAATTCCCAAGGTCCTAGGTGCATCTGTACAGCCCGCTCTGAGGCCTGCGCTGCTGTGGCTTCAATGCTATTGGTACTCATGCATGTTTGTTTAATGCTAGCTCAGGTATGCCATCACATGCTACCCATACATGCCCTTGCCTTTGCAGTGTAGATATACCCTAAGAGGAAAAGACAAGTTCTATTCCTGCCTGTGTGGTTGAACACTAGTATTGGGGCCACAGCCCTGGGTGGGGCATTTTCAGGATGCTACAATACAAATAATATCTTGAGGAACGGAGATAGGCGAGGGTAATGTTTCCCCAAACCTTTGAAAGCTGAGCCCTCACTTCATGAAAGCAAAGTTATGGGGTTGTCTTCAGTGTGAGTGTTAGCTCGAGTTACTAGAGAGAGCCTCCCTCGAGTGAGAGCAGCCATGCTGCAAAACAACATTCTAGCTGCAGAACATTTGTATTAACAGCCCAGAGTAGCTATGTCCCCACTGTATTACCAGCTTCCGTTTCAGCAGCATTCAAGCTTCATCTCCCATCACTTGACATGCCAGGAAACTTGAGTTTAAAGCATTACTTAATTTGACTTGTGTGTGGACAGGGGTCAGGTTAGGGGCAACACGTGTTATACTTTGAGCAAACACTGCAGTGAAGACAAACCTGATGGCGCCCCTCCACAATCCTGTCATGTGCTACTAGGGTATACCTACAATGCATTGTAAACCTGAATCTGCAGGGCATGGGCTTGTGGACTGTGTTTCCAAGCCTGCCCTTGACTGTTCACATTGCATTGTAATCCTGGGTTCATGAGTCCGTACTGCACTATATAGATGTTCTGACTCAGGTCTGCAGCTCGACGTGCATCTACACTGCCAAATGACAGCACTTGTGATCCGGATCACAGTGGATCTCAGGTGCTGACCCCCTCCCCTAGCAGGGTTGTAGGATCTGGACCCTCAGTGCTTGCTGACGAGTCAGACTCATTTGTGTGTGAATGGAAGAGGGACTTTGGCTCAAACCTGATTTAGAGCCCAGGATTTACGTGCAGTGTAGACATACTCTTAAAGGCTAACCTGAAGTGAGTAGTCTCAGAGTAGTTCATACAGAATTTAAGGCCAGAAACGGCCATTGATTTCAATGAGAGTTAGGCACCTAGGTTCTTTTGAAAATCCCACTAAGTGCCTAGCTGTATCTTTAGACAACTAGTTCCCTGTAAAAATCTGATCTTTAGCCTTTCTGTGCTTCAGTTTGTAAATAGGGATAATGGCACTTCCTTACCTCACAGAGGTGTTCATAGGATAAATAAATTGTGAGATGGTCAAATACTACTGTAATGAGGGGAGCACTTGTTGATGTTGATGGAAAAGTTCACAATTCAGAGATATTGTTTCATGCTCTCTGCAGACTCAAGCAGTCATCACAGCATTGGTCATACTTGGACTATATTTTCAAGATTTTTTTCTGCAACCATCACAGCTAGAATCTTATTCCTTTTTTAAAATGAGAGTTGAGATTCTGGAGAAAAATTGAGAGGTTTGTTTTCACCACCCTTTCTGGGGAGTGGGCATGCCTCCCATTTTGTGAAACACTGGTATAGAGAATGTTTTTGAGGGATGGAGTTGGCATAGGAAAATACCCATAGGGTATAGAATAGTTAGACTTATTTTGTCTCATGGGAATGTATCTGCTACCATATCCTGCCCCACTGAAGACATTGGAGGTTTGCCACAGACTTGATTCGGGACAGGATTGGAGGAATAGTAAGTAAAATCGCCCTGTCCATTGAATAGTTGCATGTCTGTATGCACTCTGCATATGTCAACATTGTATTGTGCTAGTATCTGGTTGTATCTGTCATACTCTGAGATGGGCTTCTCACTGTCCCACTAAAATAATTGAGAACCACAGGTAAGTTCCCTCAATATCACAGACAAACTCTGTCATTTTGTTTGTGCATGAGACAGAATCTCTCCATATTTTGTGTATGGGTGACAGCTGTATTTCTTATGTTACTGGCCTTCTCAGGAAATATTCTGGTCCATTCCTACTTTATATTCTTCTTGATATTACCTGAAGCGGAAGTATATTTTTCAGACATTTGAAAGCACTTCTCTTTGTTGGATATAAGCCCATAATGTGTTTAAGCTGAAGTTATGTTGAAGCTATCAACTCTATTTATATTTCACCTGTCAGTCAAATCAACCTCCTTAATCTACTTGCCCATAGGAGGCAGAAAAAGGAATCAAATTGCTTATGTGTAGGTGTTACTGACTTGATTGGCACATATAATGGAAACAGACAGGTGGTGTTCTTTTTCTGATAAAGAACTTTGCCAGTGTGATCCCAGGTAGTTCACAGAATGATGTAATTTCCTCTTTCAAAGGGCACACACCCCATCAGATATTATTTATTTTGTCATTGTTGTTGTCAGAAACAAGAAGGTTGGCTCTTTTTAAAATACTTCAGGAGCAGATGCTACTGTTGCTATTTCAGTTGTCAGTCTTCCCGGTACTATCATTGTAATGATATGGTTGACTTCTCTGGGAACTAAAATGATGAGGTCTTTTCTGGAAAAGAGAATTTTCGTGTGGCCTAGTGGTTAGATTATATTACAGATATGAAAGAACAAATGCTTGTTCATTAGTAATCTTAAGAAACAAAAACAACAAAAATATCTTCTTAAAATCTTTATCTCCCTATTGACTCAGTTTAAGACTTAAATGTGACAGTGATGAGTGCTATTGGAAGCACTAAACTAGAGTGGAAAGTAGGAAAAGACAACAGAATGAAAATTGAATGTCTGGAGAATAGAGTTATGGTATGCATTTCAACAGCCCTTCCTGCGCTCCGAATGGAAATAGCAACTTGGGTTAGGATTTTCAAAAGCACCTAATGCTGCTCCTACTGAAATCCAGGATAAAACTCCAATTGATCTTACTGAGAGTAGAGTCAGGCCAGTGATCAGCACTTTGCAAATCCCAGTCTAAAGGTCTCTGGGTATGTGGAGAAAGGAGACTTCAGCTCATCATTTCTATAGTGGTTCACTTTAAATAAAGTCATAGCATCCATTTCTCAATCCATCATATAAGCAACCAATTCTACAACATTCTTCCTCTATCTGAAATCAATACTTAGCACAGATTCCTTATACAGAAGGTTCATTCTGAACTTCATTATTCTTCTTATTACATTTTTAAAAGGTCACTGTTATTCCTTATGAATCCAATATTATACCACAGAATAGGCATACAAATAGAAAGCTGATCAGAAAACAGAACTTTCTTGAGTAGTGAAACTAGGCTGCCAGGTCTCAAAGTGGAGTCAGTGGAGAGCGGTCTGTTCACATGGCATGATCTCTCTCCTTGTTTTCATCTGCTAAACTACATTAACCATATAGGAACATGTTCAATGGATTTTTCACTAACGTGTTCAATGGATTTTTCACTAACGCTGCCTTTCTGGTGCAGTGGTTAGGGCACTAGCATTGGACTAGCTGATCAGGGTTCAATTCCTGGTTTCTTGTGTAATCTTGGGGAAGTCAGGCCCAGATTTTAAAAGGTTTTTTATCTCTGCTGTACTCAGTATTGCAATGTCTACCAGATATAGGATCCTAAATCTAATTTTCAAAAGGGATTTAAGTACTTAAGTCTAATTTCTATCCACAGCCAAAGAGCCCATTGGGAATTAGGTGCCAAGGTGATTTTGAAAGTTCCTCTAATTGCTTATCTGAATCTTTAGACACCTAAATACCTTTAAAATCTGGTCCTTATTCTCTCTTTTCTCCAGTCCCCCATCTGTAAAATAAGGATAATAGCACTTCCTCTTCCCCTCAAGGAGTGTTCTGATGATAAATGTATAGTGTAAGGCACCAAGGTACTAAGGTGATGGGGGCTATATCAATACCTACATTTCATTGATGGATTCTGTGTATGCAATTGCTGCAAGCTGCCGGAGGAATGTGACTGGATCATGAATGAGAAGAGATGGTCTTCACTATCAGGAACAGGAGGGGAAGTATGCATGAGACAAGCTCTCATTAGAATGTGGTCCACGCTATGGAAAAGTTTGACAGTCCTCTGCTCTAGGCAATCTTGTGTTCATCCAGCTTCTGTTGCCTTCACTGTCTTGAGTAGAAAGACTAAGGCCCTGATCTCACACAGAGAACTACATGTGGCTAGACCAGTGGTGCTTGAGTGAATCCAGTTGGAGGATCTGTCCCTATAATAACAGAGGTAAAGGTAGATATGACTCTGATCATGTCCTTTATGAAGCTGCAATCCTTTCAGGGATGTCCAGTGGTATAAGCTGACCTGTTAAGATGCAGTTTCTAACTTTATCTCTCCTCCGCAAATCCTTTACAAAATTATTTTTTCTTGAATGAAGTTGTAGAACGTTAAAAATATCAGCAACACAATAAACATGAACATCCTCTTCCACAGGCCTCCAATCAGTCAATCTCCATGAGTGCTTTGAAAGTAGGAAGGGGCAGACTTATTCAAACTGTGAAAATGCAAACCAAGAAGTAGGAGGCAGAAGGTGGGGAACCCCAGCTGCAAGTGAGCAGGAGAATGAAGATTGCGTAGATGGGGCCCAATCCAATTCCCATTGAAGTCGGTGGGAATCTTCATACTAACTTGAGTGGAATTTTTGAATCGAGTCTTTACACAAGGGGTTATTTTCAACAAGATGCTATAAAATTCCAGTTAACATAGGGTCAGATTTACTGTTCAACGTGCTCTGAGCGAGTACTTCCATGTGCATTCCTGGGGCTACTTGCATAGGTGAGATGAGCAGACGGAGTCTCCTAATCTTTTGAATGTATTCGCACTCCTAGGCTGTCTTAATACAATGGGATGATTCCCATAAATATGAAGCTGAAAAAAAGATATCAATCTGTGATGTCTGGGGCTGCTAGTGAACCCCACATGATTATACTTCTCCATCATCTTATTTTAAGTTTTTAATGGTTTCGTTTTGTTTCTGCAAGTCTTACATGGATGCCTTAGAAGGTAAACCATAAAATTGTTTGCTAATTTTATGGATTTTTTTTTTACAAGTTAGAGGATGTGTGTCAGAAATCAAAGATGACCATGAGCACCATTATTGCAGGGATAATTCCTGAGAGATTATTTAAAGGTCGGGGGAGAGGATTGATATATGTACTTATCATCATAGTCATATCTGATTGAACGGCTATAACTTTGACAACTATTTCCTAGGAATGAGTGATTTTTGAATGAAAACTTCCTAATCATTTTCTCCCTTCTTCATATTTGAAACACACCAGTATTTGCAAGAAGAACGAGGAGTACTTCGCACCTTGGACACTAGTCACAAGTACTCCTCGTTCTTTTTGTGGATACAGACTAACACGGCTACTACTCTGAAGCCTGACACCAGTATTTGCCAGCAGTTTTTTAGTACATATGTATGGTGCCTAGAACAATGGGACCATGATCTCAGTTTGGCCATCTAGGTGCTACTGTGATACACATGTATTTGACAAAAGTGAAACTGTAGTAAAAACTGGAGTTACTAGACTATCATCAGCCCTTTTACAGTCTTTCTATGCTGGTAAATTTCTCCTATCAACCTACAATGCCTTTACTATACTGTGTCCTCTACTATGTTCCCAATATAAACCCACACTTCAGATTTCTTCCATTATTCCTGCATTTTCATTTTTACAGGCTTCCTTACCATCACAAATCCCTTTTATCCTAGTGAATTGTGAATATAAACTTTTTTTAATGCTTCTGGATCAGTACAAACATAATGGTGTTTATCTATTTCATGCAAAACCAGCTTTAACACCACATTAAATATGAGAAATCAAACATTTAGAAAATGAAATATTAAGGCTGAACAGTTAATCCAAATTCTGCCCTTAGTGATCCTCCAGTAGTCACCTACTGCTGACAATCCCTCCCTCAACCTCCCTTGTGATCTGATCAGCTCAACCTAAATGACTTTCCTTTGAACGCTGCTAGAAGCAGTTCTACTCTTTTATTTGCTTCCCATGTTACTGTTCTGACTGAGTCTGACCCTGTACTGAACTCTGCATGAGCAGATCCCTGCACCTGACTGGAGTATCATTGGCATGAATGGGGATTCATTCATTGTGGGATCCTGGCCTCTGCTGGGAACTTTCTTTGCTGGGACACTCTTTCATGCTCCAGGTTCTAAGAGACTTTGGAAATACAAACAGTCTAATGGCACAGATTGGATTCACCTACCATTTCCTATAAGAAATGAAAAATTTGACCTTATACAACACCTTCCCTTCTTTTTAAATAAGCCTGGCATGTGGAGGCATGGTCACCTGGAAAGATGTGCTGAGAGCACTCCATGCCTGGCTGAGCAAACAGAAAGGGGATTTTCAAAATTCACAGAGAATTTAAAGGGCGGGTCTGACAGTTGGGCACCTGACAGCAGGTCAGTAGAGTTCAAAGTGATGACCGGAGTGGCTAAAACAGGCATTGTGGGACACTTCTAGAGGACGATCGGGGTGCATTAACAGACCAGGGCATCCACACTAGCGCTGTGGCGCTCCAGCAGGGACTCATCAGATGTTATTCCACTTGCCGAGGTGGATTACCAGGAGCTCTCTAGCTGCGGAGTCAGAGCGCTCTACTTGCCTTGCCAGTGTGCACGCATCATGAATTTGAGCGCATGGGGCAGCTTTAATGCACTCTAACTCACAAGTGTAGCCATGCCCTTGGTGGTTTTTTTTTTTTCTGTGACTGAGATAACAAGTTCTCTTTATCCCAGAGAATCTTGCAGGAGGCTTTCCTTATCCTTTTTCTGCTGAACTGCATAGCGATTTATAATACATATGTGTGAATAAGTTGAAGATGCAGTGAGCGATGGGAAAAGTGCATGAAATTCTGTAGCTGTTCCCTGTGAAATTCCTATTTCATTTATCTGACTCCCCCCTCTTTCCCCCTTCCCCCACATTGATTTTATCTTTCCTGAAAACAATGTGTTTCTGCATAGGGTTTGGGAAAACAATAGGCTGTGCCTGACCCAAAATGTTCGTCTGGAAAGCTGCCCCTTTAACTGCAGATGCTTGTCTCCTCAGGTTTACAGTCAAGGTTAATTAGCTACTGAAAATTCCAGGGCTTCCCTGGCCATGAATGAGTGTATCTGTACTTTCTGCGTGGGGTATTTATTTTCCCTTGCTGTCATAGGCATGTCACTTCCCGCTTGATGTATAGAAAGCTGCGGATGCTTATCGTGGGAGGAGAACATAGAGAGGACATAAAACCAAAAGAAGCTAGTGTTCTCCTATTTCACATATCAGTTCTTTTCTCTTGGGAGAACAGCACATTTTAAAATATGCAATAGGATATTCTTCTCATAACCATGTGTGAGCAGAAGGCCATGCCATTGGGTCATTTGACAGGTCTCACCCCATCCTCACAATGGAATGATATTTTGTTGCCACAGTTAACATGATGTTAGTTAGAGATGGATGAAGTGGCTTTGAGGGGGGAAATAACTCTGTTCCTGCTACAGGTATAGTCACTCTACTTTTGGACCTATTCCACATTCTTTAAACAAACCTTTATGAAGTCAATAAGCTGTTTCGGTATCTGCAGTGATTCATTTCCCTCCTGCAATTACTTACATTTTCTTGGCTCTTCCTTTGCCCACTTCTGTGTCCGAAGGCCAAAATGCTCCAAGGTGAATTCATAAATACAAACATGTCTTTGGTGAAGGTCTTTCCTGGATGTCAGAGAACCTATCTTATAAAATTACCAGCTAAACTTTTGACTCAATAACTAGTTTGCCAGGTTTAATCTCCTCAAGGAGGCTGGACTCAATTGTGTCTATTTCCAGAAGGTCATCTCATTTTGACATGCTACCCTCTTGTTTTGATATCAGTAGCTTTAGAAGGTAGGGTACTTTTGCCTCATGCTTCTTGTGAAGACAAATACATTAGATACTGTGAGACACTTAAATACTATGGGAACAGGGGCCAGATAAGTACTTCAGATGAAAAGTGACACAAAGCTTACGGAGCAGTTGTCTCAGCAGAAAATCCCCCTTTCCATATATTACGGATGATGGAAGATTGCTCTTAAGTGTCTTGGAGCCAAATTCTGCTCTTTGGATTTTGCACCCAGTGTCCCTAGAGATACTCTAGAAAAACTGAGTTATTCAGTAGCTGTCCTGCAGTAACAAAGAGCTTGATCCCTCCCAATACACAGCCCAATACAAGCCCAAAGGGCTTGATCCCTCCCAATACACCTTCCACATGTACAAGAAAGTTACACATTTCAGACTTATTGTTGAAGTTTTATGATTTTGTTTTAAAGCAGCATTTAAAACAAGCCAACCATGAGGAAATAAGAGAGTGGCTGCTGTTTTGTTTTGTTCCTAGGGAAAGAGTCCATTGACATGCAGGGAGAGCACTTGACAGCTCACCTAGAGACATAGAAGCTCTCTAGCGCAGCATGTCTATAAAACCCCCAACGACTGTATCACACAGCTATCAAAAACAACTTTCACTCTTCTGGCTGCATTCTTGTCACTCATACTCTTTGAATCAAAGGCCTAGGGACTGAGAGCTCTCTGTATTTCTGCTGCTGGTGCTGCTACTATCTCGCCCTATGTTTCGGTTTGATCTGATGCACATAGTTCTGTTCCCCTTACATAGATTTCATGTCTGTGAGGGACATGGGGGTAACTGGCTTAGAGTTTGCATAATATGGTGTGCAAGGGATTTTGTGTTCTGGTTCTTTGTGGCAAAGTTGGATATATTTGTGTTTAGAATAATAAATTGTGTATTAAAATACCAGTGATAAGTGTTGATACAGTAGCTCCCCTTTTAATTTCCAGGCCACAAATAAGTGTCAAAGAATGCTCTTCCCCTTTGCCACACTGGTTCTTGACTGGAAGATCATTCCCAATTACATTCGCTGCACCTTGGCTGTTCATTGTTTACCCCTTGGTATTCTACACACACTGACAATATTTCTTTCCAGCATTCAGCCTCGCTGCATTCTCCCACTTTGGCTAGGGTGTGTGTTGATGTACTTCCCAGGCTTGCTTTGAGATTCGGCTAGCAAGAGGCTCTAACAAAGTGAATGCCTTCCATTTGCACACTCAGTGTAGATGTCCATAGATGCTATGCAAAGCAGGCTGAATTAAAACATTCCTCTGAAATATGAGATTTGCCTTCTTTCTCTAATCCACTGGCTCATTTATTCTCCACTGTGGAGGTGTCCTAGTTCTCAGTGAGACTCTCTCTAGAACTCCTGTACATTGTGCCTCAAGTGTCAGGGACAGCTATGATTATGTTAGGACTGTAGTCAGCAAGTTTTGTGCCTTGGAGAGCACAGTCCCTTCCCTCTTCAGAACTCGTGTCTTCTGTAACATGCCCAGAATTCTCAGTTGCTCTGAGGAAGTCTTGTGGAGCAAACAGTCCTGGGCTTTGCTTTATTTCATCACATAAAACAAAAAAAGTACTTCAGGAGACCACTGGAGACACAAGTAGCTAATGAAATGGTGACAATTATCCACCAATATTACTCTGTGTCTCTGGGACTCAAACCCACCACCAAATGGATCATGTGTGCTGTTCGTGCCTGGAATCCAGGCCACAAATAATTAATAAATTATTATTAATAGATAATGGCTAGATGGCTGACCTTTTTGAAATTTTGGAACTGCCAATTCTTTTTATATTGTAACTCCATAGCTGTGGGCTAGAGTGGAGACTAATGTTGATGAGGACTAGTTACTTTAAACAGCTGCTTAGCAGATTGTTCAAACCTAACTTTCCTCATGACCGGAATCGCTTTTTTCACATTGGAATGACCAGACACACCACCTCTCCCCCGTGTATTATCTCATAATATCAATCAGCAGGTGAGAGAGTAACTTAGTTAAATGCACTATGTTGACATGTGATGGTATCTTTGACACTTTCCAAACTCTAAATATCCCTCAAGTGATGTAACTTGGGTTGCTGTTGTCCTTAACCATGTCTCATCTCTTCCATTTAATTCTGAATGCCCAGAAACACTGGTTTGCTTTTTATTTTCCCTCTAGCCATCCTTTTTTGGGGATGTGATGTAGAGTCTTCAGAAAATGAAATCTCAATAATAGCAGACTAGAGCAAAGTATAATACAGGTTGAGGGGCCCTCCTCTGCAGGTCTGTCAGTACATCTCAATCGCCACCTGAATCACTAGTTTTTCCTCTCATTTTGAGCTTGATTTTCAAAAATGCTAAGCTCTGATTAAAGTCAATAAGAGCTTCAGGAGCTGATGTCCTTAGGAAGTAAAGCTACCTGTGGATGTAGACTGTCCATGGTGCTGAATTGTGTGGGAGTTTTAGACTGCAGACATATCTCTATCCAGCAAAGCTCGGAACATCCAACTTGTTCTACCTGTGACTTATCTCAGACCTATAGATGAGAGATTAAACTGTTAATAATTTTCTTAGCCTTTTAGCCCTCAGTAAATATCATTATTTATGTGACTTATGTAAACTCACTGGAGAAATTTTGCTTCAAGACAACGCACCAGGCTTTTTGACTTCTGCTATTTTAAATCCTCCTTTGAGATGAAGCAGCTCAACATATTGTGCCTGGGAACATAGCAAATATTATGAAGTAGCCATTGGGATATATTTGGGTGAAGACTTTCTGGCTTCAGTTACTGCGGAAGTTTTTTTTTTCTTTTCTTCTTCTATTCTTTTCTATTTCAAGGCTTACTGAGTTTTTCAGTCAGTTTTGCCTAAAGCAGAAAATCTATTAATTTAAATTACTCAGTTTGGAAATAAAAGCTTGAATAATAATGTTACCATTTAGAATTGCTTTGATTAACTACATCACCATTTTGCAGTGTGGGATATAAAAAAAGTCACTACTTTTGTGATTAGAATTTTAATTATTTTCTACCTCTTTGGGAAAAAATGTCATAAATATTGGAGATCTGTGTATGAGGTTACATGTACCTGGAAATGCCCTGAGAAAAGGCATAGGTGGGAGTTTAAATATGTTTTTTGGGGGGAACCTTTGTTTACACACTACCCATAAACAACTTCTTGGCCCTGAAAAAAAATCCAGTTTGAGGTTTCTTTTAGACTGTAGGACAGTGGAATTTAAATCTTTTGTTCTTTTGATTGTTATGTATTTGATATTAAGCCTTCCTTCCCAAAGTGCCCTATAAAAATGTATTACATATAAAAGTTCTTTCACATGCTACTGTGCTGTAGGCATCCCTCATGTGGAAAATAGTATCTGAACAACAAATAGCAAGTGAGCGAGGGTTAAAGTTGGCCAGGGACACTGGAACAAAGCTGTATTCTTTCAAGATACACAATGTTGATATTCAAGGACAAACTTTAGTCCTTGGCTCAGATTTTTTTTATGCCCATCTTTTCGTATAGGTTTTGAAAAAGTTGATGTGCAGTTGAATGCGCGTGCATCTTTTTGTTTGGAAATCAGGTAGTAGGGTGCCCTATTCCCTGACATATGAACAGATGAAGATATTGCATTAAAAACAGGCACATGGACATTTCTTCATGCATAGACTCTAATGTAGGCTAACACGATATTGTTAATATCAATGGAGAACAAGCAGATTGGCTTTTAAGGTCTGAACTGGAAGTTGCCCATCTAGTAAACTGTGGGGAGACTCTGTTTCAAAAGGTTAGCATTTAAACTGAATTGGATGAAACTTAAACTTCCAGTTTCTGGAATCTTAGGCATTTCTCATCTGATGCTTAAACTCTAAAGCCATTCCCTCCAGTTCAATGAGATCTGTGCTAATTAAAATTAAAGGACTCATTCACTAAGTGAATTTCATTTTCTTGTATGAATGAGAATTGGTGGCATCACACTAAGCTAAGACAGAAATTTTGCTATGTGCATCTGATGCCCAGTGTGTTACATTTTGGTCCTCATTTCCTTGAGGTCACTTCCTGTCATTTATATGTAGTTTCTGAAATCAGGGACCAGTGTGTTCTCTTTGGCCATCATAGGTGTGTGCAGTACATTTCATTAGGGTGTGCACCCAGGGAGCCCTGCCCTAACCCCGCCCCTTCCCCATCCACTCCCTCCTACTTCCCACCCCACAACTGCCCCCCTCAGAACTCCCAACCCCCATCCCCACTGCTTGTACCCTGAGTACCCCCTCCTGGGACCCCTGCCCCTAACTGACCCCCAGGACCCCACCTCCTATCTGAGCCTCCCTGCTCCTTGTCCCCTAACTGCCTCCTCCTGAGATTCCCACACCCTAACTGCCCCCCACAGACCTTACTCCCTACCTGCCCCCTGATTGCCCTGACCCTTATCCACACCCCCGCCCCCAGATAGACCCCCAGTATTCCCATGCCTAGCCAACCACTCCCCGCCCCCTGACAGGACCTCCAGAACTCCTGACCCATCCAACTCCCACCCCCCCGCGTCCTGCCTTCCCCAACTCCTCTCCACACCCCCACTCTGACAGGCCCCCTCCCCAGAACTCCTGCCTCATCCAACCCTCCCCCTCCCTCCTTGTCCCCTGACCACCTCCTCCAGAGACCCCATACCCTAACTGCCCCCCCAGGATCCTCCTTGCTCCCTGTCCCATGACTACCCAAACTCCTATCAGATCTCTAACTTTTCAGGAATATATGTTAGGTTGCTGTCATGCAAGCTGAACAGCAAACTTGTTACATGTATAAGTCCCCAGTCTAGCAAGCACTTGGTCATGTGCATAAATTAAATTCAGTGGGAACATGCACATGAATAAAGTCACATAAAAGCTTGTGTTTGCAGGATTGGGCCTACTGACAATTAAAAAATATCCATATGTAAGAGTTTTTGCGTGTGATGGGCCAAGTTATTTTTATTTGGATTACCGCGGTACCTGTAACGCCCCAACCAAGATTGAGGCCGCAATGTGCTACCTTTTCAACAAACACATAATGAGAAACAGTCTAAGTAGACAAGACAGATAAAGGGTCAGAAGGGAAACAGAGGTAGAATGACTTTCCAAAGAGCAGATCTGGAAATAGAACCCAAGTCTCCTTTGTCCCAGTTGAGTCCCCTATCCCCTGGACCACACTGCCTCCTGTGAGAGCTCACTCTCAGGTGAAACTAGAACTGGATTTATTGTGTTTGTCTCAAACAGTTCAGGTAATGGTCCTGGATTCCTATGGGGACACGGGCAGGAAGAACCATTTGTGACATGCCGTTGTTCTGAGGCGACCACCATAATGAAAGTTAGAAAGGATTTCCCCATTTCAGCAGATTGTGGAGCCTGGCGTAAGGCAGCAGGATTGGAGATGGGGAATCATTTTGCACTAAGTGTTACTTCTGCTGATTCTTCTGGGGTCTACGTAGCACTTAGAGAAAATCTAAAAGAAATCTTAAGTGTCAGTCATAGCATCTGCCTGAGAATAATATTTTTCATGAGGCACTCAAGAGGAAAGAAAATATACTGCATGCTGCATTGTATTGGTGTGGAGTGAAAAGAACTGCAGGAGACTTGTGGCTGTATCTTTCTGTAGAGTGAATAAGGATCTTTGATAAAAGGAAGGGGTGTGTGTGTGTGTGTGTGTGTGTGTGTGTGTATAGAAATGTTACAGAATAAAATACCTCTGGAAGAGAATGTCTCCATTCTTTTTACAAAGGATTGTGACTTGGGAGAGGGATAGCAGCTCAGGCACTGAGGCATAGATTGGAAGGCTTCAGATACAGCCTTCTTTGCCTCCAGCTGTATAACAGCCAGCTGACCAGAGAAGAGTTCAGGGTTACTTTCCACTGAGGATGGTATACATGCAGGTTATACAAGTCAGCTGGCTCTGACTATAATGAACATTCTTCTCTTTAGACTCATCATGATTTCCAGCTTATACAGACCTTAATTTTATCCTGCTTTCATTGCCATAACTTATTTATGTGAGAAATGCTGAAACATTAAATTAAACTCTTGGAAAGTGCTATATATTTCAAAGAGAAATTCATCCCACCTTTGTTTTTAGCACTGAACACTGTTATTGCTTTTCCTCATTTTGGATCATAGGTAATAGAGAGAGAGAGTCCACCTATTGCTGTGGGTTTTCTTCTCCATCCCATGACCAATACAGGATTGCTCTTTATGTATTCTTCAGTGCTTTGTCCAGCCTAGTTTTAAACAACTCAAGCAATGGGGCTTCCACTAGTTTCCTTTGGAGATCATTTGTAAAGTGCTGAGTCATCCCTTAACTAGAGCCTCATTAAGCCACATAAGTTGTTGAGTCACTCCTGTGCTAGACTCCAGCCAATCCACAAACCAGGAGCTGGTCTGGTGATTCTGAGAGCAGATATATACCCCTCACAGGCAGAGGTGAAAGTAAGCCGGTACACCCCAGTACAGCTTACCGGCAAGAGCCAGTGTGCTCTACCGGGGCAGATTGGCTTCCTGAGGCGCAATGTAAAGGGCCTGGGGTTCCCAGCAGGCCCCATGTCCTTTAAATTGCTTCCAGAACTCCCACTGCAGGAGCCTGGGCGGCAGCTGCGGCAGGCTCCAGCAGCACGGCCCGGGGCGGTAGCGGTGGCCCAGCCCCAGGCTCTTTAAATAGCTGCTGGGGTCCCACTCCCACTTCCCTAGGGCTCCGGTATTGGCCACTGTTGGAAGTGAGGATACCGGGGTAAATGGATCTTTGGTCTGACCCTCTAGAGCCGTTTTTATGTCTCACTGTAATCAGCAACTGCAGCACCAAAGGGGACTCCTGAAACTTCATTGCCACTGCTTTGTCTCCTCCCTCTCCCTTTTAAATGCATAGGAGTCTCTGAGTGGCCCTTTTGTCCCCTAAATGAAGCAAGAAGCAAGCACTTTTTTTGTTCTGAATTATCAATCTTTTCTGTCTTAGTCTTCTGCTCCAGGCAAAAGTCTGTGATATGCTCCATTAACGACAAGTGACCCTTCCTTCCTTCCTCCTTTCCCCCTCCCCACACCCACATTCAGGAGAAATCAGCAGCACACTTAAATTAGCCTGTTTCACAAAGCTCTACAAGTGGATGGTGACATGTTAGTTTCCATCAGTCAGTGTTTTATATATTGTGTGTGTGAATTTCAGATAGAAAAATATCAATATTTTTCTTATACTGAATAGTGAATAACACGTAAATTTAGGGTGAGATTTTAAAATGAACCTAACAGAGGCAAGCACCCAAATTCTTAACTGCCCAAATTCCATTAGGTTCTCTAGAAAATCTCCCCCTTTGGTTACTGAAATTTAGCTATGTGACAGGAGGATACAAACTGTATTCTATGGCCTTGCCACGATAAATTGTCTTCCTTTATAACTTTGCCTGCCTTTTAAAATGTTACCATATCTGAACATGCCTGTTAGCTGATATGATGCTGAGCCTAACTTACTGATCGGTGCAATCAGGACAAATTGTGTTTACCATTGTCTCAGTTAATAAAGGTTAAACCCAGTTTAAACATGGAAATGTTTTGTAATGTAGACCAGGCCTAAAGCATCACAAATGAAAAGGGCTCTTCATAATTTGTTTGTTTTCTCGCATGGCCGGGGGAAGGGAGGGAGAAATAAATTATTTAAAGGACCAGTGGAGGTTGGTGTCCACCCCCGACTGATAGCAACAGACTGAAAGTGATCTCATCACATTCAAACTGATAGGTTTGGGCTGCTGCATCAGACCTGTCTTTAAGAAAAATTTCATCACTTTCAGCCATCAGAGATGAAGTGCTGCCAGATCTAAAAATCACCACTTGCATCTAATTCAGCTGTGAGGAAAGCAGTTCTGTTTGGCTGAATGCTGAGAAGGCTTAATTAGTGCAATTTCTTTGTCAAGGCCTTTACTGCTTTCCGCCCAACACATGTTCCATGCTGTCACCAATCAGATTTTCAACAGCAGCATTTGCAGAGCTGGGATTCTACTTCTGATGTCACAGAGCAGAAAATTCTCCCGAGGCGGGTTTCTTCTGCCAAACCTGCAAATAACTGCAGTACAAGAGGACCAGATTTTCAGGCCAGGCTCCTTCCTTTCACTGAGGTGCGGAAGGGCGGTGATGGGCAATCACTAGTCCTTCCCAAGAGTCGTCATATGCAGTATCCTGCATGGTTCTTTCTGGGAGGAGAGTGGGGTGGGGTAAGCAGAAAATACCAGTAGTACTATGTCTACACTAGGGGAATGTACCACTTTAATCATATGGTATAGCTCAAGTGGTACAACTTGTATATGTAGACAAAGTCCATTTATAGCACTCTATTCAAGCAAACATGGCTTTAAGAGCCTAACTTTAGGGATCTTAATCAGGTTTGAAAATATTTGGCTATGATCTGTTTGCCGTATGTAGCCCAGTGTCTAGTTCCAGTGATAGTTTCATTTGCGGGCATGTATGTGATGTTTTTGGCACTCATACTATGCATCCATCTCAATCTCCAGGCACACATGCAATTTGAAAACCACAACCAGTCCTGCAATATGAACCATAATAAAAGGATCCTCCTCACCTTTCCTCACAACCAAGCCTCACAAACCCTCCCTGGTCAGTCCTGCCCATCCAGCAAAAGGTGTAGCAAATGGATAGACCTTGCAGTCTTGAAGGCAAGCCACTTCAGGGGCAGCTGAACCACAGGTGATGTGAATTCCACAGCTGAAGGCCTTTTTGGGAGAATGCTCAGCGCTGTGCTCCTGATGTATGCATCCATGGATTGTCAGTTTGATCGCCTTTGTTCATCTCAACCACTAGGTGACAGCCATGGCCAGCCTAAGATAAAATGGCACCCTGCGTGAACTTGTATTTTGTTGCCTCTGGTCCCCAGGAGTACAGCACCCCCCTATTGTCCCTGGCACCTGTGAGTGCCCCTCATTGCCCTGGCTCCTGTGAGCTCCCCAAGCTCCTCACACCCTTTGCCCCAGTCCTGCACTGTGCCCCCTTTGCCCCAATCTCTACACACCCCCCATCCTGTGTGCTCATGGGGAAACTGACCTGGATGCATGGAGTAGCTGGAATTGTTGCTTGTTCCCTCCTTAAAAGCTGCACTTTTGTGCACTCATCGAGGGCTGTGGGATGGGGAGCATGGAGCGATGTCAGGGCTCCCTATATCTAGGTCACTTTCCCCATCCGGGCTGCATAAGGGGAGGAGAGGAGAGCAGCAGCCCAGATGGGGAAAGTGACCTGAATGCATGGAATACTTTGTATAGATCCTCACTCTCCCCACTCACAGCCTGCTAGGGGGTGTGGAGGAACTTTGGAGGAGCAGTATCTGTACGTTACCGCTTACCTCTGCGGCACCATGTTCCTCCATCAGCAGAAGCTGGGAGAAATATGGGTGCCCTATGCACACAGCACTCACCTGCCAACCAGGAACAGCTACTGACTCCACACTGGCAGCTTCTGACTCTACCCTCTACCTCTGTGCTGCTGCATGGCACGTCCCTTGACCATGGCGAACCTGAGTGGTCACCCGGGTGGCCAACCCCTAAGGCCGGCCCTGGTGACAGCATTACGAGTGAAGCTGGATTCTTCTGTCTATAACAGACTTCCCTAGAAGTAAGCAAACTGTTGGGCTTAAAATTGAGCCCCCTCCCCCTTTGGGGGAAAAACTTGAGTTAAATTTACAGAAATAAAATATTCCCATACTCAGACCGGGTTTCTGAATCCTGAAAAGTCCCTGAGTTTTGCAAAAGCTCAGCCTTCATGAGATCTAGCAATCCCTGATATACAAAACCAGAACACTTAAAATAAAATGTTTTTGTCTGGGGCACCTGGCCATTGGGCCCGAACAAGGAACTGTCACGTTCTTGTTATTCTCCAGAGGAATAATTTATCATGGACATATCACTTCTCACCTTCAAAATGCTCTATGATCATTACCTACTGCATCCTTCTCCTCCCCCAAACCCTGAGGTTCTGTAGGGAAGTAAGAATGATCCTCTTCAATTTACAGACAAGAGAGCTGAATCACAGAGGGAAGAGACCTTGGGAGGTCCTCTAGTCCAGTCTCCTGCACTCGTGGCAGGACTAAGTATTATTTAGACCAGGGGTGGGCAACCTGTGGCTTGTCAGGGTAATCCACTGGCAGGCCATGAGACCATTTGTTTACAGTGATTGTCCACAGGCACAGCCACCCAGAGCTCCCAGTGGCCGTGGTTCACTGGTCCCGGCCAATGGGAGCTGTGGGAAGTGGCAGCCAGTATGTCCCTGCAGCCCGCCTGCAGCTTCCATTGGCTGGGAATGGTGAAGCACAGCCACTGGGAGCTGCAGGCGCCCGTGCCTGCAGATGGTCAGTGTAAACAAACAGTCTCATGACCCACCAGCGGATTATCCTGACAGGTTGCCCACCACAGATCTAGATCATCCCTGACAAGTGTTTGTCTAACCTGCTCTTAAAAATCTCCAGTGATGGAGATTCCACCACCTCCCTGGACAGTTTATTCCAGTGCTTAACTACCCTGACAGGAACTCTTTCCTAAAGTCCAAACTAAACTGCCCATGCTGCAATTTAAGCCCATTGCTTTTTGTTCGATCCTCAGAGGTTAAGAAGAACAATTTTTCTCCCTCCTCCTTGTAACAACCTTTTCTGTACTTTAAAACTGTTATCATGTCCCCTCTCAGTCTCCAGCAGGCTTCAGATCAGGTCTCAGTTGCCATGTGTGGTATCAAGTTGAATTTTCGTTGTTTGTTTTTCTATTTGTTTTGCCCTTCCTCCTTTTAATTCTTAAGAAATATTGGAATGGTGCAGTGTATATATGGCTTTGAAGGGTTCGGGGGTGACTTGCTTGCCTGGGTTTCTGTGAGCACTGAGAGAGGTTTTCTTTGTCTTAACTGATGGTGGTGATGAGAGGAGACTTAATTTTGCTTAGCTCATTTATGAGAAGTTCCTCTGTTTTGGCTAGCAGTTATAAACTCCTTGCAGACACAGAAACACTCTTTATAAAGGAAGGAAACAGACATGAAATAAGACAATAGTATCATACTCCAGGATTGTGGGAAGCAACAAATGAAAAATGTATGTAGTTATGCCAAGTGCCATCATTCACCTGCTCCATGATATAGGTCTTTGTCTATGAAATGCTAATGAGCAACCTTTTCTAATTTATAAACTTTTACTATTTCATAATAATAAACCCCCCCATAAATGGAGAGCTCTCTATCCCATGAGTGTACTCAATTATTCTATACTATTTTAGTGGCATTAATTCTGGTAGACAGGCACCCCGTCTCTGCATTACAAAAAAAGAACATGGTATTACTGAGAAATGAAGTGAGTTTTTATTAGTGTGAGGAATTCAGGCTACTCCATGAGGATTCTCCAGTAGTGAAGTTTGCCCTTTGTCTTTGCTAGCAGGACACTTTCCTGAAGGTGATGGTTCTGGTCTTGTTCCAGACATCTCCCAGTAAATTAGACGGATACTGTTGGGGCTTTTATATAGAGCTTTAATTTTCAATAAAATCCCTCTCTGACCAATTTACCCAATTTCCATTTGGATGGTATTGATTTACTCCTTCCCTTTCCCGGCTCTTATTATGTGACTTACGGAGCACAAGAAAATGTGTCTGAGTTGTTCACTTTACCTTTGTGTTACAGGTTCCTCAAGGAGAGAGCCTTATCCATGAGTGTAATGAGTGTAGTGCCTGCACAAACAAAATTCATTGCTTGTGGGGTTTTGCATGTTTTCCAGTACCACCCCCAGCAGTATTTTTGAAAGATATTTATAATGTGTAGAATTCAGAGGATAGCAGCTCTGTGATGAACAGTGTGTGTCTATTTAGGGCTCCCATAGTCATGCCCCTGCTCCATTGCTCTGATATAATGACATAGCATCAAACTAAGCCGTGGAATAGAAGGGGCACCAGAGTCCAAGAAAATTGAGAGAAGATAGGATAGCATTGGAGCTTGATTTGCTGATGGGAACTGCACTTAATAGCTAATGAAAGATTCTGTAGAAAGATGGCAGCCTCTGAGAGTAGAGGGTGCTGGGGAAACTGTTCTCCCTTTCTCCTGATTTTTTTGGGGGGGAATTCTCCTTGAGCAGCATGTGGAAATCAGACCTCAGACACTGTTGTCTGTTTGGATACTGTCAGGTTTACTTTAGGTAGCCAGCCCTGGGTTTGAATTCTGACAACTGGGTTTTGCTTTGTGAATTTCCTGAACAATAAAAGGGGATTTTCATTTTGGCTCATTGGAACCTCTTCTGACCTGTGGGAGGGAACTGGAACCTCTGGCATGTCTTCCCTACAACCTCATCCTGTATGGCTCTTCCCTCAGTCCCCATCCAGTCTATTTAGATTGCTACCACAAAAGATGATATCTTCTCCTACTGTTCTGACCAGAACAGGCCTCTCTTCAAAAATCCTTCCTTATGTATCCCAATTGCCTTCTGCTTCAAAAGCAAGTTACCAGGCCTATACCCCAGCTGATATCTTTGCATTCACTTCTCTTCCTTTCTTGTTGCCTACACGATTTCCAAGTTTCCCCGCCAACCCCTTAGTCCTTCTCCTGCTTCCAGCATCACACTTTTTCTGTATTATTCCATTCTCTTACAACTCTCTCCCTAGCCCTGTTAAACAAGCATCATCCCTTGCCTCACCCAGGTCCCTTTTTCAAACTCCTTTCTTCTATGCACTCTCGTTACTGATTACCCATTGATAGACCAATCCAGTATGAAAAAACAAGCAAGTGATCTTCTGTTCTTTATTCTACATATCTGATCATACACAATGCAACATTGCAAATGGAATGCACCATCTGTGCACTATTTAGTTCTTCATGAGCTGCCATTTACCACTACTCACTACAAGAACAAAGCGACAGCCACAAAAATGAGAAGGCAATGCATTTAGAACTGATGAAAGGAACATACAATTTGCTTGTGCAATGTCACAAGAGCTATTTGAGAAAGAGTTTACTAGGACTGAAAGGATTAGATATGTATATGAATATACACAGTTAAAATATCTAGGATGAAATTCTATATGGAATATAAACCCTTTGTTCTTTAGGACGTCAGCCAATCATTTGCTGCTTGGGGTTAGGAACAGATTTCTTCCTCAATATTTCTTTGCAAGGTTTCCTATACCCTCTTCTGAAGCTGATCCCTGCTGGAGGCAGGATACTAGACTAAGTGGTTCACTGGTCTAATACCCTCACTTTAGTTTGCTTAAGTACATTAATTAATCATAAAATTCCCCTTTCATCAATAGGGAAACAAGTGATTTATAACCCATTGGAAGAATACATCAGATGTACCATGGAATTTGATCTAGTTTCTTGCTTTCTGAATGACTCTCTATGGTTACACCACTTGCATAGCAAAGAGCTCCCGGGTAGCCTTTTCTATTCAGAGAGCACTATCCAAAGGGAATTTCATAAACTAATTATGATGTGTTTTCCTCTTTGGTCAGCAGCTGAGCCTCTTGCTGATTTTGGTGAAGACATGCCATATATAAAAAACCCCAAACATTCTCACCTCACTCCCCCTCATTGTCATGGCAGCAAAGGGAGGTTGCTGCTAGGAAGAGGTGAAGGTTACTAGATCACAATGCTTATAAATATCAGATGAGACCAGAAGGGTGGGAATTGAAGCTGAGACTAACACAAGGCCCTGCATGTGCGCTACGCGCACACAAACCCCAAACATCAATCTTTATATGCTGACAGAATTTAATATTTTTTTTTGCTTTTTACTACAGTATTTCTGTTTCTATAGAAACCAGGGATTATGCAGGCCAGTAAACTACCCTGGAGGGAATTGGAGACAGAACGAAGCTGGCACTGACAGCACCATGCAACAAATTTGCATATGATTGTCTAGCGCTGAACTCTAGACTAGGATATTAGGCCTTAGTTCTACAGGTTACTCCATGCAGGTTGTTCCCTGCAATTGAGTAGGATATCTTTAAGGTGTGGTTATTTCACTGTCTGGCTAACAAGTACCTTTGACTGATAATTATGTGGCTTGGGATTTAAAGTAAGGTAGCTGGTGCTTCTGCCTCAGAGTAGGCTGAATACATGGAGGGCGCCAAGAAGAAATGTCTTATTAACCCCTACAATATTGCACAAATGGTTAGGTCATTGGGGGGAAAGAGTGAGTGTTATCTCCTCAAGCAATAGCTATTACCTACTATGGATGCAGACTTTGTCACAGTTGTCTGATCACTTATAGTAAATCTTATGTTCTTCAGACTGATCCTTTGATCAAAATCTAACAAATTATGTAAGGGCTTCTGTTCCCTACTAATGTTGCATATTAACATTGTCCTCAGGCCTTAGGCTAAACCTAATAATTCGGCGGTCCCTGTTCCACCACGTCAGTCAGCAGGGTCCATGCCATTGATGTCACAACTTCACCCTCCCAGCCCAGTGGATTCTTGTGTTATCTGTTGAGCTAGGGGAAAGAAAATGGCTATATATGTTTCCTTCTGATGGTCACTGTAGACAGCCAGTGAGGTGCTTTGCTGCTGATGTTGAAGGGAAAACTTTCCATGAAATTGACTTTGTCAGCATTCAGATTGGGTATCGTAACTGCCCCCAGCAGATCTGGGCTGTCAGCATTGAGATATATTGTCAGATTGTTTTCCTCTCTCTCTCCCCCCACCCTTTTTTTTGTTCTTCTTCGCATGTCTCCCTAGTGGTCTTAGCATTTCTTTCCAGCATCTCATCATCTTCCTGACAGTTTCTTTCAACAGGAGACTGGAAGAAAGGGAGAGGAATTTTAGAATGTGAAATCTACAAATTTTACCTTTGACTCTCAAATATTTTCCTGGAAAGAACTTACAGTGCTGCTGTTTGTTTTATAGAGTGAAGGAGTGGCTGGGATTTTGCAAGTGTTGTGTTTGTTTACAGATTATAGTTTCCCCCATGCGATTGGACATGGCATCAAAAGTGGGATTTTCTTGTTTGGCTTTTGTTTTTATTGTCTGTGCATTGTGAATGCAGTGCCTGGCAGATTAGTCTATCTGCGGAAAAGAGATTGTGGTTTTGGTAGAAAATGAAAAACATGTCATGTGGCGAGGCTTTCCTGCTGGGGAAAGGAGGAAAAAAACCCAATTAGAGAGTGAGATGCAAAGATATGCTCTCAGAAGCAAGATTCAGTAGTAGGTCTGAGTAGATGAGCTCACATGGTCTTCATAGCTTCACAAGAACAAAGCTGGCTACATAGCAGCAAGTCTTGTCGTGCCTCTGTATGTTATGTAGCAATAATCTTTCACTTTTTAGTGATAGGTGAACCTCAGAAAGTTTTATTCTAGCTAAGCGTCTGAAGTATTAGTGTAGTACCTGAACCTCTGCAAAGCAGGGCTACAAATTTCATGAGATCAGACTTCCTGGCTCTGGTGGAGCTGCAGATACCTTGAGAACCAAATTCATCAGGTAGAACTGGTTTTCCATTTCCAGTGGCAGACAGATTTTGAAGGCACGGAGGCCAGTATGAAATGTCTCTAAGTAGCACTACCAAATGAATAGAGATGGAATGGTTGTGAGCAGTGACGAGCAGCATGGGCATATCTGTGTATGCAAGCAGGGAATCACCCCCTCAGTTTATGTTGCTTCCTCACGTAACCAAAGTATAATGTGATAATGATTGACTTGAGCAAATGGTGTAAAACTCTGTGGTGAAGAAAAGAAATGGGAGCCTGCTACTTTTCTAGGGGATGAGTTGATCAAATAACCCCTTTCACTGTCCCCATGCATGCTATAGATACTGTTCAGGGCTTTGCGTATGGGTAAAGTTGAATATCATTGCTCTCAAGAGCCAGAGGTCACTGATCCAACGGAAGAGAGACATGCAGAGAAGTTACAGTTAAGTGAGTAAAAGGGGAAACAGTGTCTTAAATATTCACCTACATCTCCACTATGACTTTACTTGACAGTTCTCATGTGCTCTTTGAACCGTACTGAGCAGGGAAGCCCCCTTTGCTGCTGGTTGAAAGTGACATGGTGTTGAAATGACTAGAATGCCTTTGCAAGCATTAGCTGTCCATGTGAATTATGAACAGCAAGTTTGGGAAGATGTGGCTAATAAAAGGTCTTAAACTGCATATTTTTTCAAGGTATGGTATGTACCTTAAATCTCTTGGAGATTACATGGTGACAGTGACAGGCTAGGAGTGGACTGGATTGCTAATATAATGTGCTGAGATTAAGTGCTAAATGCCTTCTTTATCACTAGCCTCTCAAAGAGCCTTCTCTATAAGCTGCTGGGAGATAGCTTCCCAGGTACAACCTGCACTTATGATAAATGCAAATTTGGAATTTTTAAAATTTGCGGTTCCATTTCTAACGAAAGAAGAGGAAAGCAGATTTGTGCTTGTTTTATAGAAGAGACTACTTTACATGGCAACGGAGCTAGTAAGCAAAATGCAATATTACTCTGCCTACAAGAGGGGGAGAATTCTTTCCTTGCTTCCTAAAGGAGCCTTCTAAAATGTGCATCACTCATTAACACACAAAAGCTTTGTTTAGCCACAGTTAAGGTTGCATCAGAATGCACTTTGCCCACCCACCTTCTGTAAGGCATGGAAATAACATGGGAAATCTCCGGCATTGTCTCCAATGCTAAATTAACTCACCCTAGGAGGTGCACTCACGGCTGTCTCCAACACATACCAAAAAGCAACTACTGACACCAACTTTATCCAATTCACTTCTTTGTGCAAATCCTTGGTGACCTCTGTCACAGTTCAGGGTGGGCTGCACCAATGTCCCCTGTCTGGGTCTCTGTATTCCCTTAGGGGATAAGTACCCAAGCTTTTGATCTCTTTTGGAGCAAAGTCCTATGATTCTCTGACTCTTAGACCAGGCCCTGGATTACAGACCCCTGTGTACCTCAGCTAGCCCATTTTAGGTTCAGTACATGCAGGTTTGCCCTCTGAGAGCTGTGACCAGCAGCATATACAGAGTGATCAAGCATCCTTTTCCAAACACAGTATTCTTTGTTCATAACAGTAGAAACACTGTATAGCATTAGGAAATAAGGATTTTTAAATAAGTCCACATACAGGCCTATCTATCTAGAGCTTCCAGCCCAGGGTCTTCAAACTCCTCCTGCAGAATCTCTCTCTGTATTGCCCTACTCCGGTTGGCAAGGATCATTCAGGGATCCCTCTTTCTCTCCAAAGAGCATGGGTGAAAGTGAGCTGGTACAGGCTGGTATGGCGTACCAGTAAGAACCGGTACCAGCCCAAATTAAAGCTCTGCCGCGGCAGCATTTTAATGTCCCTGCCCCTTTTGCCTCCCCCGTGGGCAGCCCTGCTGGTAGGGTCTGTGCCTGGTGGTAGAGTCTGTACCGGCAGGGCCGCCGACAGGAAAGGCAAATGGGGCAGGGACATTTAAACGCTGCCGCGGCAGCATTTTAAGGATGGTCCTTTGCCGGGGGAGCACTTTAATGTTGCTTTGCCCCTTCTCACCCTCCACCCCTCCATTGACGGCCCTGCCAGTATGGGGGTAAAGCAACGTTAATGCGCTGCCGCAGCAAAGGATCCTGCAGCTCTTTAAAGTCCCTGCCCCTTTTGCTCCCCATCCCAGCCGCCAATGGCAGGGTGCGGGCAAAGGGAATAGCTGCCCAGGGCTGGCAACTTAAAGGGCTACAGGCATTGAAGTGTAACTACAGACATTTACCAGTACGGGGTGGGCTGGGGTCAGCTCTGACCCCACCCCAGCCCCGCCCCTTCCTCCTGAGGCCCCACCCCTTCCAGGGGCCAGAGCCAGCCTCGTCCTGGCCCCATACCGGTAAAAGTTTGTAGTTACTTTCACCCCTGCCAAAGAGAGACTTTAACTGTTATGTCCTTTGATCTTAGGCACCCAGTCCCAGCAAAATAAGCCTTTCAGTGTTGCTGGAACCATGGCAGGTGGGCCTGACACAATTAACAGTGCTGACATCTTTTTTTCTTAAAGGTTCTTGGGTGTGTTTTCTCTTTTCCTTGGGAAGCATCTTCTCTCCTGTCATTGTTTCATTTCCTGCTTTTTTTTTCTTAACAGCTCCTTTTGGCTTAATGGCATAGTCAGGAAATATCCCTTACGGCAAGCAATCATATAGTATTCCTAAATTAATACAGAGCAGGCCCATGCCCTCCACAGCTCCTCCCTTTCCGATCAGTGTAACTAGGGTACTTGTCAGGTACTGGGGAGTTCACACAGCTCCTTCTGGAATAGGGCCTCTCCTATAAACTCCCAAGGTGCTGGAACATTTTTGTAAACCCTGTATATAATGGAAACCACCTCAAGTCAGGGGGTGTGGCAGCACCCCTAGTTAGAACTCCTATGATAAACTCTTGTTGATTTAAACTTCCTGTTTTCATCCAGTACATGTTCCAATAACCCAAACATACTTGTCATAAAATCATCACAGATCAGTTTCAGAAGAACAACCGTTACTGTACAGGTAAGTAATCATTTTTTGTGATCTAGTGGCTTCAGTGGAGCAAACAACATCACTGTTTTAATGTTGGTTACAATTGTGTCTTCGAAATCCTGCTTTGCAGCCTTAAGTAGCGTCTGATACATTGTCAAGATAATTCCATCACTGCCCTTAGTTTGTCTTCAGCAATGTTATGTTGATCTAACTCTTAGGCTACAAATATACAGTAACAATAGCAACCATCTCAGGTACAGTGCAACAATATTGGTCAGAACTAACATCTTAAATCTTAAATAACTATTTATGCAAGCAGAGCTGCAACTTAACAAAACATCTTTGCTACGAGTAGACTGGAAGAATCGTATATTTAATTTAATGCCTCAGACTGTCACGATGCTTTATGAAGGGATCCAGAGAAAAAGCATGAGACAATAGAAAAACTCTAGTCAAAAGGCATTTTGAAATAGTCAGAACTGACTTATTTTATCATCACGAACTGTCATAAAAAACCACAGTAGGCATTTGCAGTTGATCTTCTAATCTAATTCAAAATACCTTTTATAGACCTTTTACACCCCCATTAAAATGGAAATCCTGCTCAGCTTCAATTATGGCACTGCTACCACCCACTATCATAAGAGAAGATTTTGTACAAACTGTATCATCAAATGGTTTACAATGGTGAAATGTTTGCCCTTGATGGCAAGAGAGCAGGCTCAGGGCACAAACTAATAGAGGAGTATTTGGAAAATCTTCAATGTTTTGAAATTGACAAGATTGAAAGTTTTTGGAATCTCTCTCACACATACACACCAACTAAAAATGGGGATAGGGATGACTCATAAGAATATTATTTTGCTCTAGAATTCTAGGATGGTGCACATGTTCTGTTGCTCAGAAAACAAACTGAGATGGTTTTAAATACAGCTCCAGGAGCTGACACGTAACATCAACTGTTGTTAATTATTATTATAGCAGATGCTGAATCCTCTTAATTTTTTTTTTTTTCACAAAAAATGAGATATGAACATATTTCTATAGCTTGGTTCCCAAAATCCAAATTACCCACTAATTTCACACTTTTCAATTCTACACACTCCAAATCTCATGCAAAAAGGCAATGAGCCATATTTATGTTTTATGCTTTTAGAGAATATATTGGTACTCCCACATGCATTTATAATGTAGTCTATGCACATCAGGTTAGGCACCGAGAAGCCAGGGATAATATGCACTCTGAATCCATGTACTGAAGGTTAATGAAGAACTACATCAGGTTCTGCGCCCAAATCTACCTCCACGTAGTGCAGGAAGGGCACATAGTCAGCTAAAGGTGCCAAAGCATTGAGAACTACAGTTGTTTAGCATCCGGGAAGAACAGCCATGTCTTTATTAGAGCAGTGGTTGCTCTCCTTGAGCATAAGTGGATATCTGGAGGAGGATCTGATGGGTATCTGGAGACCTATGATGACTGTGCTCTTGCTGCTCATTGGGAGACAGAGTCCTCCTGCTGATGTCCTGCATATGTTGGGCTGCCTATAGGCACAAAAGCAGCTGATGTTGGAACTTCTGCTGCTCCATGATAAGTGAGCACAACCTCTGGTTTTACTATTGATCTTCTCACTGTAAGCTCATCTTGCCAGGTTCTAGCATAATATTTCTGTGCAATTCCACATGTAAAATAACTTAGATATAAAAAACTGAAATTGGCTCTGTAGCTGAATATTTAGGTGACCTACTGGAGATTAGAGACCACCACTATTCCATGCAGCCTTCAGGCCCCATACAAATAGCCAACAACCACCTCATACAGGTACCTCAGGTTGTCTACTTATGGACAAGATTGCTCCCTCCCTACAATAAAGGGCAGTGCTTCGTCTATGCTGGCATTTCCATCATTACTAGTGGTGTGATGCTATGGAGGTTCACCCAGACCAGTAAGGTGTTGTCACCATCTGCCCTGTGACCCTGGGTGTTTCCGTGCTGATCAGCTTTGTCTCAGAGGCCTGACAACAGTTGCACATTTTCACAGCACAATAGCCTCTCCCTGGCTTTCACCAGCCTGGTCACTCCTTGCATGGTGTCACCAACATCCTGTAGTACCTAGTCCCTCTCACTGGACCCTCACAGAAGTTATCTAGTTTGCAGCTTCCAAGGAGACAATACACACCAGCCTGTTGGATAAAGTGAGGATTTTACCCTTTAATATACAGCACTGAGCTGATTTAATAAAAGTAAAACATATCTTATAACAATAGAACCTAATTTTAAGTGACAGGGAATAGAAGGAACAGGGACAAAAATTGTAACAAACACACACAAGTAAAAATAACCTTCTAAGACTAAAATCTAATTTAAACTAGAGTCTTTTATTCAAAGTAGTTTTCTCAACACGCTGTCAGGAACAGTATCCCAGATGATGCCACAGCACAACTGATTGCTGAGCTCTGTGACTTTATCCTCACGCACAATTATTTCAAATTTGGTGACAATATGTACCTCCAGACCAGTGGCACCGCTATGGGCACCCACATGACCCCACAATATGCCAACGTATTTATGGCTGACCTGGAACAACGCTTCCTCAGCTCTCGCCCACTCATACCCCTCCTCTACCTACGCTACATTGATGACATCTTCATCATCTGGACCCATGGGAAAGAAACTCTGGAAGAATTCCACCATGATTTCAACAGCTTCCACCCCACCATCCACCTCAGCCTGGACCAGTCTACACGAGAGGTCCACTTCCTGGACACCACGGTACAAATAAGTAACGGTCACATAAACACCACCCTACAACAAAAACCTACCGACTGCTTTGCCTACCTTCATGCCTCCCGCTTCCATCCTGGATGCACTACACGCTCCATTGTCTACAGCCAAGCACTGAGGTACAACTGCATTTGCTCCAATCCCTCAGACAGAGACCAACACCTACAAGATCTTCACCATGCATTCTTAAAACTGCAATACCCACATGAGAAAGTAAGGAAACAGATAAACAGGGCCAGATGTGTACTCAGAAGCCTTCTGCTGAAAGACAAACCCAAGAAAGAAACCAGCAGACCACCACTGGCCATAACCTACAGTCTTCAGTTAAAACCTCTCCAACATATCATCAGTGATCTACAACCCATCCTGGACAACAACCCCTCACTTTCACAGGCCTTGGGAGGCAGGCCAGTCCTCGCCAACAGACAACCTGCCAACCTGAAGCAGATTCTCATCAGCAACCACACACTGCACCATAGCAACTCTAACTCAGGAACCAATCCATGCAACAAATCTCAATGCCAACTCTGCCCACATATCTACACCATCGACACCATCACAGGACCTAACCAGATCAGCCACACCATCATTGGTTCATTCACCTGCACTTCTACCAATATAATATACGCCACTATGTGCCAGCAACGCCCCTCTGCTATGTACATCGGCCAAACTGGACAATCCCTACATAAAAGGATAAATGGACACAAATCAGATATTAGGATTGGCAATATACAAAAGCCTGTAGGAGAACACTTCAACCTGCCTGGACATAAAATGGCAGACCTAAAGACAGCCATCCTCCAGCAAAAAAAACTTCAAGACCAGACTTCAAAGAGAAACTGCTGAGCTCCAGTTCATCTGCAAATTCGGCACCATCAGGTCTGGACTCAATATTGACTGTGAATGGCTCGCCAATTACAAAAGCAGTTTCTCCTCTCTGGGTGTTCACACCTCCAGATCACCTGCTGGAAGTGGGCTTCACCCCCCGCCCCCTGGATTGAATTTACTTTGCTTTCTTGCCTGCTATTTATACCTGCCTCTGGAGATTTCCACAACATTCATCTGATGAAGTGGGTCTTAGCCCACGAAAGCTCATGATCCCTAAAATCTGTTAGTCTATAAGGTGCTACAAGACTCTTTGTCACTTTCTCAACACAGTCATTACTCCAGCATGGCTGGTCAGGCTTTAGCTAGAATCCACCACAGAGCCCAAAGCATTTGGTTTCTTTGTCTCCTCAGGTGAAGGATGACAAAATTGGGAAAATAAGTGGGCCAGGGGAAGCCAAAGTTCATTAGTCCCATTTCAAGAGGCAGGAAGGCTTCCTGGGGGTAAGGTGACCAGATGTCCTAATTTTTATAGGGACAGAGTCCCAATATTTTAAGCTTTTTCTACATAGGCTTCTATTAACTTCCCCCTTACCCCCCTCCCCCCCGATTTTTCACACTTGCTATCCAGTCACCCTATCTGGGTGTGCGGTCTCCATCCCCCATGGAGATTAAGTGGTCATCTTCCCCACTTGTTTGCCTGAGAATGTAAATGTGTAAACTTGTTTACCTTGAATGTAAATGTGCTTGTTATTGTCTTAGATCCACCATACTTAATTTACACTGGAGAGACCATCAAGCCTGCAAAATAATAGTCCTTTGTCTAGGACAGGCTGTGCTTAAGCAGTGGCTGCCAAACACATTTGAGGAACATATATCCAGCATAAATCTATAATTTTTTATACACTGCCTGTACATACTCCACATTGGTCATGAGTATTATTGTGTGTTACCATACCAATTGTGTGTTTGCATGAGACCCACCTTACACACCTGGTGGATACAGATTATGATGGCAGCGAGTTGTGGCAAATGAATGTGTCAGGTCTGATTAAAGTTATGGTGTGGTTTGCCCTCTTCCAACTGGCATTCAGGGGCTCCCTGGGTCACAACTAGTAATGGAGGAAAGCTTTTGCTAGTGGCTGCTGGCCTAAAGGTGCCATAAATTTGTTAGGCTGGGGCTAAGTGCTCTGCTGTCTGTAAGCTCCAGCACCCTTTTCATTTCACCGGTGCTGCTTGAGTGTAAGAATCTACCTCCTGCTTCAGTAGCTGAGATTGTTGATTCTTGCAATCCTATAGAGCTGCATGCTTGTCCCTCTACGGAGGTGCAATGTTTTCCAATGTACATGTTCCCTTCCATGTTTCTATATGCTTGTGAGTTTGCTTTTAAAACCATTTTTTTCTTCCCAAGCTTAACTGCATATTTACATGCTGAGCTAGTTTCAAAATTCAGCTGTTGAGGGAGGAAGAAAAGGCTTTTAAGAACACCCTCCAGCTGAATAGATTTTTGTAAAAACTTTCCGACAGAGTTCACCTTTTGCTAGAACACAACTAGTAATAAGTTTAGGCTGAAAAGTGAATGTTCTGAGTGCATGAAACTGTCATTTCAGAACTGAAAATGTTTTAAAACCTTCTTAGTTTTAAAAAACTAGTGCATCCTCAATATATGTGTTACTGATAAAGCACTTCTCTTTAAAGGCCTGATCCAAAATGCATGGAAGGCAATGGAAAATCAATGGAATTTAAGTCAGATTCTTGAATAAGATGTCTAACCTCTAATAAATCATTGTTTTTCCCATTGAATTCCATGATTCAGAACCCATTGAAATCAATGGCAGTCCTACAGATGCAGTCTTTCCATTGACATCAACATCAATAGATTTGTGATTAAGTCCTTAAAAAGATCGAGGAGGGGTTCTGTAGCTCTGCTTTTCCTCTGCTGCATCTGCTGTTCCCCGGTGCTTCTGCTTCTCTGTTCTCCTTTCTTAGTGTGCCGGGCAGCTGTTGCTTTTGTTTTCAGTATATGGCTAAGACAATCTTGCATTAGTGCTATGATCTATATCTAGTCTTTGTGCATACAATAGTACCATGGATATGAATAATTTTCTGTAAAAATCTCAGCAAATACACACAATAAAAATGCAGAGAAGATCAGCTTTGTCAGAATGCTATTGTTTGCAAGAGAGTGACCTTGATAGTCTTCACTCATACAACTCCTGAATAATGCTAGTGATTGGAGCGAGGGAGAGACTTTTAAAATGACAAGAAAAGTACTCAGTTGGCAACCTTGGAATAGGTCTGAGCATATGCTTTGCAACAAAAGTAGTTGATGAATTTTGTCTTTTTCTCTGAGTTGTCTGTAAAGAGATCACAACATTATCATTGTTTTTGCTTGAGAATTAGCGTCTTTATTCAGCTAAAAATTGTTGCCTGGCTTGTATTTCACAAAAGAAGTTTGTATTTGCAATCTTAAATTTTTACCGAGTTAATTAGTCGCATGGTATTATCTCTCTGAATGAATGAAAACCAATACTGCCAGTATTGTAAATTGAATTCTTATTTCAACTGAAAATATATCTTAAACATCCTTTTGGCAAATATTTGTGAATTAGGACTTTACATTTTCTTTTAATGAGCAAAGTGCGCCAGTGATAATAGGGTTAGACAATACCATGCCTGGTATCAGTGAAATTAGAATCAATATTGCTGCCAAGATTTTACATGGTATATGACACTGTTTGCTTATTTGTTACAGTGGAGAACTCAAATATTTTATTTATTATAAATAATATATGCCCCTCATTATATCTGTGGGATATTACCATGTCTGGATTCATAGAGCTACATCAAAAGGGGTTAAAGGAACCAGGAAAGGCAAAACTATGGCCTAGATAAGGCAGTCTCCTCAAACAATAGCCAGGTTTGTAACCACAAAAAGGGATTCCTCAGTCCTAACTCCAGGGGCAGTGTTGTTTGTAAAGGCTGAGCCTCTGGAGATCAAAAGGACATTGATCTGTGAAAGATGCCCCTGGCAGAACAGGAGGGGGGAAGTTGTCAGCTCAGCTGGAAGCTGATATAGAGAGAAGCACAGAGAACAGGCTTCAGTTTGACCCAGAGGCTGAGAAACATGGTCTGCAGGAAGCAGTTTACAACTTGGTCCTAGAGAGAACGGGGGCAGATATCAAAACTAAGCGATGTCTACTTCGCATGTGAGAGGAATGCCAGGCATAGGTAAGACCATATGTGTATAGGATTCTGTTACTTTTAATTGGAGTGGTTGGAGTGTGGGGCCCTGTCCCAAAGAGAAGTGGGGACACAGGCCTGCCACTTGAAAGGGGTACACTTGGGATTCTGGAAAAATGATGTCAGATGGGTCAGCCTACCCAGGGACCATGACAGTTACCATGGTGGTAATAGTTTTTCTTAATTACATTTAAGTTTTAGTCTTAGTCCTTATAAGACCTGATGAGCGACTCTGGGAGGGTGCAGATTTGCCTGGGTTCTCATTTCTCAATCAGGCAAGTCAAAATGTGCTCTTGAAACAATTAGCAGACAAATATAGAACATGCTGGTTTAAAAACAAAAATTGTTCCAACAGTCCTCAGAGAATATCCAGAATGAAGTCCACAACTATAATACAAGCTAATAGTCAGCCCTTGTCCTTCTGCCACCCACTGAGCTCTCCTTCTGTCTCAGTCTGTCCATCCAAAGCCGCCAGACCCAGCTCTTACTGGCTGGAGCTCAGAACGAATCTCCCCATCCAACACAGGGGTATGCACAGGTTCCAGAATTCAGGGCAGCTTTCCTTACCTTGATTATTGGCTCTACATCCTGTACTCCTTTCTATCTCTCTATCTCCCCAGTCCCTGTAGAGATGAAGTTAGATGGTGGCAGGTCCATTCCTTCCACTTTCCAGTAATCAGAGGGTGCAACTGCAGATTGCCTCATCCCCTCCTAGCAAAGGGGATGTGGAGAGCTGGTTGGTGTACGCTCTCTTTTCACTCTGAGATGTAGTGTGCATTAAAACCTTTATTCCCATCCCTCCTCATGCCATCAGGAGCTGACCCATTGGACTGAGTGGTAGCATCTGTTTGCAGATAGTGACTTTCCTAGTTTTTGCTACTCAGAACTGATATCTGGCACCTCCCCGAACACAATATGGTGGAGCATTCACAAAGTATATTTTGCAGGGAATCGAGAAAAACTGAGACATGGTAGCACTGACCAAACTTACCAGTGTCACTAGAAATATTTCAAGGGTTGCCATTAGCAGTGAAACCCATGAAAGTAGCTTTATGCAAATACTTTTTTAAAAAAAGTATGTTGAATTAACTTCATTTTGGATGCATCAACAGTAGCAGTGCATGTCAGTTTTTACCTCAGTGAGGTACCAAGTTGTGATGCTTACTACTTGGATTTGCTCTAAATTTCTATGGATAATAGGAAAGTGGGACCAAAGATCATTTTGGATTGCTTATATTTCCTGCACTACTGGAAAGAGATTTCCCCTGTAGGCTACCATGCTCAGCCTTGCCTCTGGTTCTGTTTAGGCTTGAAGAGCTTGAAGCTTTTGCCAAACAGACGAGAGAAAAGCAGCAGATGTGTATAGTTTTTCCTTCTTTTATGCAGACTGAGAAGATTTCTAGTAGCTTTGGGTATTTGTAAAGAGCCCTCTGCTGCTGTGGAGGATAGCCAGAAACAATGCAATTCAGCTGAAAAACAAGTTGGAGAATTTCCCCTTAACTTGTGTTTTTCTTTTGCATGCAGGCAGAATACACCTGTGCAAACTGCTAAATCCTGAGCAGCACTTTACGATTCTCACAAAGCCCAAAATGAGTGTACTTGGCGCTTTCAGAGATCCTCAGAACATTTTTCAAACTTTCATGTATTAAGTCTCAAAGCACCCCCTTTATAGGTGGGAAACAGAGGCAGAGAGGTCATGAGTGATGTAACTGCAAGATTATCCTTCTTCTTGGCAACTTGCTATTTAATCTCTGGTATTAGCAAATCTACGTGGACAGTCTTGAAATCTAAAGCCAAATCAAAGCATGTCAGAGATGTTGGGTTGCTAGTTGAGGTGATCTTTAGAATGCACAGAATGTTTTAGTGAGAGTCTTTCAATACCAAGTGTTGTAGGAATCTTCAATTCTCTTACTTGTAGTCACTCTGCACTAAGCAACGGACTCAGCTGTGCAAACCTTTGCTGACTTGAACAGTTGCTACTCACATGCATAAAGATTTGTGGATTGGGAAAAGACAGGCTACAGCCACACTGCAGCTTGGAACACTTTTTCTGTTGAAACTTTATGCAGAATCACAGCAAAGTTTTTGCAAAAAGATTGTGTGAAGAAAAAACAACTTTTGGGCTTGCAGTGGTGGCTTCTTTTCTATTTGCCGGTGGCTTGCTGACTTGTATCCTTTACTTAACATACAGACGAAACCCCACATAATATACCTTTCACAAAGAAATAAGATTCTCATACCCTGGGGTGGGTAGGTAGGTAGGTATCCTATTTTACACACGAATAACCTAAAGGCCCAGAAAGATTAAGTGACTTGACCAGAGTTGTACAGCAAATTGGTGGCAGAACTGCTCTCTCCATTCTAGAGGCAGATCATGGCATGGCATTGTTCACACATGCAGTATTCTGACAGTTTGTTTTCTGGGGGAAGAGGGGATGAAATGTGTACTTTTACTCTTTACATTACCCCTGCATCGTACTTCCTGTACCTTGGGCCTGAGAGACATTGGCTGTACAATAATTCTCTGTAACACTCTGGATCAATTTCTTCCAGCCCGCTGGGGAAAACCAATGCTATTTAATTTGGAAGACGGTTGTTGAAGGTCACTTGTTTTCCTTCAGAACAATAAAGTTCCTCCTCAGAGAAATTCATGAATTATAGGATCAGCTTCTTGCTCCAGTGCTCCAAGCGTAGGGGAACATTTCTACAGATGCAAAGGTTTCATCTAGCCCAGGAATATAGTGGGGAGGAGGAGTAACTTGTTTCCATGTTGCAAGTGGAGTAATTGCAGGGAAGTGATATGATATTCTTGAGAACTGCAGCTTTCTTAGTTGCATACTGGGGCTGGGAATGGTGCACCGGGTGTGAATGGATGGTGATTATTTCCCAGCATCTCTCTCCCCTCCCTCTTTTCTTTCCAACTGATGCTAAGACTTGTAGGTGCCAGTGGCATGAAGTGAGCCCCCCTATTAACTACAACAATCCAGATCAATGTTTTACACTCATTCTGTGTCTTCCCACATGATGGATGTCTCCAGGGGGGTATTCACTGACAGCAGCTGTTGGTTGAAATTTTTATCGGGCCTTTGGTAATTAAAACTCAAGGATCTTCAGATATTTAAGATCCATTAAAGTGAAGTAACAGATGTTTAGGTTGGCGCAAGGCAGGGAAGAGGGAGCGTATGAATTGTAAGTGAGCCAGTGTTGCAATAGACGCAGAGGATGGTTCTGTTTGAGACAGTGGTATGAATTACCTTCATGAGATTCACACTTGCCTAGGGTCTTCTCATTACAGCCCCAAATCTGGCCACAGTCAGTCCTCCTCAGATGCACTACAAGAACCCTTTGCACTGGTTCCCACAGCACTTCCAAAGAGGTGCCAGTGGAATTGGTACAGTGGTATTCTGGGCACTCTTGCAACCAGTTCCTCTGCATATGCCAAGTCATTGAGCAAATCTACTTCAGAAGAATGGAGTTCATTCTCCAGAAGCTATTTTCCAAGGGTGGCTCTACATTTCAAGTTTTACTGGAATAACTACATGTATTGGGGTGTGAATTTTTGCCAACAGTTATGCCCCTAAAAGCTGAATGTAGTCACAGTTAGCAGTATAGCTTATTTCAGTTTCTGAAGTCAATTAAGCTACACTGGTATAACTGCCTACACAAGGGAGTGCTGCTTTTTAATTGAAGTGGCAAAATACCTAGGTGTTTTTAGTGTATGTAACACAGTGAAGATCAGATTCAGATTGGTACTTCTGGACTCTTCTAAGATAGACTAAGTTACCGTGGACACTAGCACTGTATTGTCCTAGCGACCATGTGTTGGAAACTCCCTTAATACTTTAGGCATATCAGATAAATGCAGACAAAGTACTTTACCAATATCTTTAGCCCCATTTTATGGGCAGGGATACTAAGGATATGCAGGAAGTCTTAAGCAGAGCCGGAATAGAACCCATGTCACCTGAGTCTCAGTTCAGTGCCCTGTATCCTCTGTACTGTGCTAGAGCTGCTTGAAGCTGGAACGCTTCCTCTACAACTTGTGTAGAAATAGTTGTTGTTTCTGATTATTTTGCACCCCTCGAATAGGACTATCAGAACGTATTGCTGTTCAGCACTGAAATATGGGGAGCTGGGGTGGTATACAGACAGTATGTGTGATTGAAGGTTAGAGTTCATGTCCATTTACTAAGATGTATGGTCCAGCACTGGAATAGGGGGTTAGTGCTGCAATTCAACCTCGGAGGTGCTTAGACAGCTGTGTTTGGGAAATTCACAACAGTGTGTGTGCCTGGCTTTCTAACACTGAACCACACTTTCCAAGGCATTGAAAAATCAAACTGACCCTCCCCTCGATTTTAAAGCAACAGCTCACAGAGTAGAAAAAACACAATTAAACACGGATTTTTAGTAGAGCATGTACACACTGGGAACATTTATTCATTTACAGCAGTGACAAAGCCACTGGCCTCAAACTCACTGCAATCTAATTTTTTCCTCTAATAACTGTTTCTACAGTTGACTCTTAAGCTGAACTTTTCGGCTCCTTTCAATTAAATTAAATTTATAGTTATGATTTTGCAGCTGAGAAATGCCTGATAGAAAATTGCAGCACACCCAAATGTGGCAGTTCACTGAAGCCTCTCAGCTTGGGTTCTGCCCTGCAAAGGGGTATTTGAGACAGAGCAGATGGAGTATGGAAAGCCAGGCCTTGGAGAGTGAGGAGTGTTCCCTGTCAGTGGAGATGTAGATGTGGCTAGGGAGATAGAGGTTGCATGCTCTTGGGGCTAACAGAGAAAATAAGAGCTGATTAAATCAGTGTCACTTTATGTTTCAGCCATAAGAGATCCCATCAAAAGTACATTACTTTAACTCAAAGTTCCAAGAAGTCATTTTAGAGTCACCCCTTCAGAAAATCCACCTAAAGAGTAAAAAATCATCAGGCTGAAACCTTGGGTTTGAGATCTAAACAAACCACTCAGGGCAGGTCTACGCTACTGGGGGTGGAGTGGGGGGTCGACTTAAGATATACAACTTTAGGTATGTGAATAGCGTAGTTGAAGTTGGCGCATCTTAGGTCAACTTACCTGGTGTCCTCATGGTGGCAGCAGGCTCCCCCATTGGCTCCGCTTGCACCTCATGATGAGCTGGAGTTCTGGAGTCGATGGGGAACGCCTTTGGGGATCAGTTTATCGCGTCTAAATGAGACATGATAAATCGATCCCTAATAGATTGATCACTACCCACTGATCTGGCGGGTAGTGAAGACATACCTTCAGTTATGAATGGGACTGAGCACTATAGCTGTCCTTCAGTTTTATGATCATTGAATTACCGCTTACCCCTCTTCCTGCCAGATTTAAACAAATGGAGGAAGACTATCCTTTGCACTTCACTTCCTCTGGCTAGTAGCAAGTGAGAAGCCACCAAAAAAACCCATATTAAAAAAAACAGCCAGTATTTAGCAGTTTCCCATGCTTTAGTGGAAAGCTACCTTGCTACCTATGTTGCAGTAGCATGTTCCTAATGCCAGATAATGCTATAAGAATGTATGAAAAACCACACTTTTAAGCTCCTTTTATGTGACCTAAAATGGAGCCTGATAACTGCCAGGAAGGTCTTGTGAATTCTTCTGATTTCAGAGAAACTCCAGAAAACCTGCCCTGAGTTTAGAATAGCCAACTTTCCACTCCGAGACCAGGGAAACTGGAATGGGGGAAGCAAGAAATTAATTCTTCTTCCTATCTCTAACCCCTTCCTTTGAGGAATTTCACGTAAGCCACTAATCAGCGTTTTGTAGGTGCACGCTCTAAAAACTTGCTCATCTAGACAGACATTGGACTTTGAAGTGTGTGCATTTGTTTGCATCTGTATAATTCAGGTGCATGTATGCACATCTGAAACTTTGTGGCAAGGCTGGATGCTGCACATGTACTCCTGTACACATTAGAAGTGTGCAAATAGCTGCACATTATATAGAAGCAAAGTTAGACTATTTCCAGAATGACTGTTCAGTGCAGCACATTAAACATTTAGGACATAAAGGAAAGGCAGTTTATCCATTAGCTTCTTATTTTTCTTCAACAAAACAAGACCCCTATTACTGTCATTCTAGCTCACCTTTAGTGACATTATGGACCTTATGGTCAGCCTTCTACTCAACGAGCCTTTTTAAAATCAAGTTTGGGTTTTAACAATTATTTGCTTAGTTATGAAGGGGTACAATGGACTCTGACATCTTGAAGAGATATTCAAATTCTTAGAGGCTTAAATGACATGAATTTTACCTAGTTCTCTGTGAGGGGAAAAGAGGTGCCAGTCCGAAGGTACTGTAGCAAAGCTGCCACTCCAGCCTGCCCCCTTGTGTCCAGATATACTGCTGCGACAGCTTTTGCTTCAGTTTTCCCGACTGCCCTTTGGCTGTCTCTGGTCATACTAGTGACTTGGACCTCTGGCTGGGCCATGTCACAAATTCCAGCCTCTTTCCAGGGCCATAGAGCCATTCACCAAAGTCTAACAAACGTGTTTAAAGAAAATTCCCAAACCTTCAACCTCGGTAGGCTCAGCTGGTAGCCACCTTGTTGCAAGCCTGTCTACACTGCTCTAGGCTGTCCTCTGTAACCACAGACTGCCATGCCTCGATCAACCCCACAATGCAGGACTGGCACAATCCTTGCCTCACTCAAGGGTTTAGGCAGGCTACTGCACATCAGGACTCCTGTCTCCAATCAGGCTTCCAACTCACCAGTAGAGAAGCAGCTCTCCTCTGCTTTGTTCTCCTTTCTCCTTCTCAGCCTTCTTTCAAGCTTCTCCTCAGAGAGAGGGAACTCCCCAGCTCCCCTCTTCTGGAGTGTCCTCTCCAAGTGGGCTCACCCTCCTCTTTATGGAACACTTAGCTCCTTCCCAGCAGCGCTTTGCCTCTAATAAGGCCTGGCCCACATTCCAGGTGCCATCAGGCAGATTAATTGGCCTCTCAAGCTCATATTAACCCTTCCATGAAGTGTGTAGTATAAGCACCCCATCTCAGGTCTCTTAGTAACTTATTAATTTGGGAAGGGTAATAGTGCCCTTTAGTGCATCCATGTGCTATGCAATGGACAGAGTGCAAGGAATTGGAGATAGCTGTTAGAGCCATGCATTCAAGATTGCTGTGACGTTACTGGGTACCTGGGTGGGACCCAGCTGATGGACAGTAAATTAAGAATGAGTGCACACTTGATAGCAATTTCCTATGTATTTAGGAAACTGGCTTGGTTTGCAGCTAATTCTAACTTGGTTGTTCAGCATTCTGAAATGGTGGAGCTAATGTACCCGTCATGGACTTCACTGTAAAAATTACATTTCTTATTAGATTTTCTTTTAAGTGGATTCCATCAACGTGCTGCATAACTTTATTACAGTAATAAGGCAACCCCAGGGGGCCATTGTTGGGAGTATAATTGCAGAGCAGAGGCACTCTTGTATTTGTGCATTACCTCTGGCCAGTTATCGATGATCTCGTGCCTCGTGGTGTACTATTGCTTTGCATAGAGCTGGCACAGAAACCTAACACATTGACATGGATAGATTTACTTTTCTGTATTTTGGCCTGTATAAGCCATTCAAGTATAGCTTCGAACACTTAGGCAGATGTAGCCATTTGATGCGCGAAGACAGATATTTTGCCTTTCTTTGCTCTTTTTGAAAGGGAGTTTATTTTCATTTCACTGGGAGTGCCATGAGTAATGTTCCAAAATGTGTGGGGAAGAGGTGGTTGTTCTGAAAATTCAATAAATCCATAACAATTCTCATTACTTCTCCCCGCCTTTTTGTCCGGTTGGTTCAAGACTGTCAATGTGAAATGCTAGGAAAATATATGCCATAAGGAACAATCATAGATAAATCCTAATAACCAAGAAGGGTGATAGATTAGATGATCTTCCAGGGCTAATTTCTGTGGTCCAGATTTTAAAAGGGCAGATGGCCAGAGTCATGTACTGAAACTGCAGTTTTTGCACACGATGCATCTAGGTGTCTATCTGGCTATTTGTGCCTATAAATATCCCATTTGCAAATGGATACAGTATTTATGCAGGTGTTTCCAGGGAGACCTAGGATAAGATTGCTCTGTTTCCCAGAGATGTAGATGCAAACTTGGGGGAAGGCAAAGGTGGTTTTAAGTAACTTGTGTGTGCTCTCTCTCCTGGATGGGTGCAGATCCAAGGATAATTTACAACAGATATTGATCTATAGCTCTGCAGGCTTTCCTCCTCCCACTCTCAGCACTCCCACACACCAGGGCTTGCGAGTATGGGCATCTGGACAGCATATGTGCAATGCTTCCTCAGCTGACTCCCAGGGCTTGTATCATTTCCATATGCTGCACCTGTTCATGTTTATATAGTGCTCTTTATCTTGGTCAGTCTATAGCTCTCAGCCCTAGCAAGAGCTTTTCATTAGTGCAGAGTAGTATGTAATTGGGGAAGTATGGGAAGAATTTGGAGGCACTCCTCTGAAAATCATGAAGTCTGCCTTTGGGGAAGTTCCATGGGGAATTGTCCACCTTAGGATTCGCTTAAGAAACCAGCATTATAGTTGCCCAGAATTGGCTTAAGTACACTTTTCATGAGAAGTGAAGTGTGCCTTGGTTTATTTAGGGATAGATTTTACAGCCACACCTTTATAGCCACACTTTTATAGCCACACCTTACAGCCACTTAACTCCAGAGGATTCCTTCTGTCTCAGAAGGATGAAGGCTAAGTCAACACTGCTGCCATGCGAAGGCGTAGGTCCAAGGAGCATAGTTTGGGAGAGAAAGGAGAGTTTTAAGTGCAAAGTGGATTTTATCCTGAAGATTTCTAAACACATTTGAGAAAATATGGAAGGGGCTTAACCCCTTTTGTGAAAAGAGAGATCAATCTTAGATTAGCAACAAAATTCAGTTTAAAGGCTCTTTAAACTGGGATGCAGTCAGTCTGCTGATACATTACCGGCATTGAGGAAACCTATTTTAATCCTCAATATAGTTGCTAATGCTACACTGGTATCTTTCATTATGAATTTTGAGTTTCAAGGAAATGCACATTTTAAGCACAACAATGTAAACTGTTTAAGGAATACACCCTATTTCAGGGCTTCCCTTGCAGGTGTCTACGCTATTCTCAGTATTTCTGTCTGTTACCATAGCTCTGGACTTCTCTCAGCCAGAGAGATCTGTTTCCTCTGTGATCTCTCCACAACTAAGTTCCTTCATTCTACTTATGGTGGTTAAGCTTTGCCCCCTCTGACCAGGTGCCAGTTAGCTATTCACCTCCCCACATGCAGATAATGACTAACTGGGTGCATTTGCTACCCTTGCATGAGATGAGGGGAAGCCCCATTGCAATTGGACATCGGATTTTTTGCTAAAGGTACGTAAATCCTGTTCAGTCTGCCATAGATTCCTCTGCCCATTTCTAAGTGCCTAATGTGACCCTAGCTAGTTTCTAGGAAATTCACTAACTAGATAATGATTGTTTCTAAAAAGGTCCAAGCAAACTTATTTTCTCTGTGAAGATCTCTGCTTTCAGATAATGCCTTAATTAATTAAAGGTAGTAATAGAAATCTTTCAAATTTACTATTGGAAATTCTGTAATAGTTAGAATGGTTACTTATACAGAAATGTAGTCCTGGAACGCCAAAGTATCACAGTTGGAAAGGTGTTATCTAAGGCACCCACATGGTTAAACGTTGTGCCTGTCAAAAGAGGTTTCCTAAAAATTTAAATAGCTTATCCCCTTTTTGAAAACAGCAAGCATGTGAGCCAGCATGATCTTGAGCTTAATGTACATGAACAGGATTGTAAAAATCTCTCAAGATTCAGTGGAAGCAAAGACAAGCTTGTAATAACCCATCATAAATTAGTTTTAATAGTAACTCATGTCTTCATCACTGAGGTTCATGTCCACAATAGTTATTTTAAATCTGATCAAATCAGTAAGAGACTTGCCTGAGGAAAGACTTCAGAGCCAGTCAGGTTGTCCTGATTATATTTTTTCTCATCCTTTCTTCTCTCTCTGTAAACACCATTTCAGTCTGCAAACACATTGGAGATCAAATCCAGTTTAATGATTTCTCGGTTTAATTAAAAGGTCCTAATCTTCAACATTATCAGTGTGATACTGCAGAGATTGGTGCCCTTGCCTTGGAATTAATATCAAAGGGCACTTTCTAGGAGAAAGATTTAAAAAAAAAACAGAAAGGGGAAATTGATGCCTATTTCAAGTATACCCCCTTTTTAATTACCCTAACCTTGAAGTGCAGGACCAAGAGCTATAGCTGGCTTTCAGAAGAATCCCTGCTATATGGCACTGTGTGCTAGATAGGAGGGATGAATTCTAGAGTCAAGTTGCTGTAGAATTTTTGCATCCACACTATGGAATAATTCAAGATTAGTAGTTGGGGCTATAGAAGGGATTAGCTACAATCCAAGATGTTTTTAATGCATACAGAAGTGGGCCCTGACAGGCAGGGCCTCTCAGAGAACTATCAATTTAGACGTGTTGTCAAATGCTGGAAAACAAGTTGAGTGATTAAGGGATAGAAGGCTGGGAATATGTTTTCACCTGGGCCAAAGGCCAACCTCTTAATTTGGCAAAAAGATTCGTGATAAACAGCCCCACCTAACATGAGTTGTGTAGATTCCTAGGGCTAGAAGGTACCGCAAGGGTCACCTAGTCTAATTCTCTGCCCAGATGCAGGATGACACTTCCAAATTCTTCTAGATTTAGGTGTAGCGCTAGGGGAAGAATTGGAGCAGTGACGGGAGGTTGCAGCAGGACAGGAGTTGGGAGAGTAATATGCACCTTGTGTCAACCTTTTCCCCTTAGGGCTGTATTCCCTGGGATTGTGGGGGAGGGGAGGGGTCTGAGCAGGGAGGACTAGGCTGTGCTGGACAGACTGTAAGAGGATGCAGAGGTAGGGAAGGGACTAACATGCAGCCAATGCTGCCTCTGACTGGTTAAACAATTGTCAAGGAGTCAGAGGCAGTGGAAAGGGGCGGAGGAGAGCTGGGCTGTAGAACCTGGGTGCTCTGAGAAATAAACTGCATCAAAACTTCCTCAATGCAGAGTTCAGATTGCTCAGTGGTGTCTCGTGCCTTTTGAGAATGCAGAGTTCATCTACATTCAAACCTCTGAAAAACCAGGAAATGAAGATTTAAGGTACACAGCCCTGCAGTGCCACCTTAACATTGTCCTCTTGGAGCAATGCCTCAACTTGGCAATAACATGCTTGCTACCGCTGTTCCCTTACAGATGCTACAAACCACTCTGGGAACAGATCACATGAGCACTGTAGGACAAATTTTGTCCTTACCTTTACTATGGCTAAATCAGGTTTAGGTCCAGGCATAGAAAACAGGAGATGCCCTACGCCCCAACCCGAAGTCTGCTCCACACAAATAACCTAAGACTTTTAAAATGCCACCACCCCTATTAGCCTTGCCAGGAAGCTTCCTCCTGAGACATTGCCTTCATTACCTCACTGACTCCAGCCACCAGTCATATATACCACTGGGCTGACAATCCCATGACAAGATGCATGCTGCTATTCAGATCAGTGGGGCAACACAAACAGTGGCATCTTCTCATAGTCTATCGTGCCTATTTATGAAACCAGCATAACTGGTTTTCCAGTGGCTATTGCCAACTCCAGGGGAAGAGTTGATGTGGTGTTACTGGCGTAGCCTATACCTTTATTTTCATTTCCTAACATTCTGAGGTTTCAGTGTAGCAGAAGTAAATGGGCTTCTAACCTCAGAAGTAAATGGGTTTTAATGACTTTGTTAACCTAGAAAGGGGACCATTCCAAAAGAATGATTACTGAGATATATTTGGCCTGATTTTTATTTTAGAGGTTAGAATAACTAATGTAGTTACTAAACCAATGTGCATACTTTTCCTGCATTTCAGTACAGATGAGTTGCTCTCTGCATATATTTTCGTTTTTCTCCTCCCTATCCTGAGAAAAAACTGAACTGGAAAGGAAAAATGTACCACTGAAATAAAACCCGGGCTGCACAGCCATCTCTGGGCTAAACTTAACAAAGTACAATTCCCTTACAGTTTTCCAGGTCTTTGTGTTTATTCTCTTTATTCCTTATGCTAACAAGATCAGAATTCCCTGTTAAGTATAGCCTTTCCTTAGTCCATATTAGTCTTATTCACAATTCTGAGAAATATGAATTCTTGTCACAGATGAGTGTTTCCACAGGCAATTAAACTAAAATTTTAACACAACTGGGATCTGATCTTCAGGTTTTTGTTCAATTGTCCTATTTATCTAATCTTAATATAAATCTAAATGACTCTTCTATCATCATGGGCACCACACTCATTTCATTGGTATCAGGTAAGAGAACGCTCACATCTCCCACCCCTCAAATGAAATCATAAAGAGCATGGAGTTTCCTCATAAACATTTGACCATTCAGCATTCTTGGATGTGGTATTTCAGTCATTTAGATTTTAGATTCTTCCCCCATTTCCCTTCAGACCTACCACAGACACTAATGCCTCATCCACACTAGAGGCGTAAGCGAATGTAAATTACACAACTAAGTTACACAGCTTACATAACTAAAGTCAATGTAGTTTACATTGACTTAGCACCATGTAGACACTGCGTTATATCAGTAGGAGATGTTTGTCCCGTCAACATAGCTTCTGCCTATCATTCAGGTGGAGAACTGAAGTCAACGGGAGAGCACTCTCCCATTGACTTATCGCATCTTCTCCAGACCCACTAAATCAATTCTGCTGCATCGATCACAGCAGCACAGATTTAGCCCGTAGTGAAGATGAACCCTGACGCCCAGCTCCTCAAAGGTACTGAGGTTCCTAACTTCCATGAATTTCAGTTAGGCCTTCAGATTTCAGTGAACATTAGGAGTCTCAATACCTTTGAGGAGCGGGACCTAATTCTCCCAGTATGGATAATTTACATACGAAGTTTAAAGGCTGACATTTTACATTAAGATTAAAAATGGTGATTGGAAAATGTATTAAAAATTGTAGAATCCTAAAATCTTTCTTCCTTCAAAAGTCACTTTTGGGACTGAAATTTAGCATTGCAAGTTTGAGGCCCAAAGGGGGAAAAAATGCCCTAAATTTAGGAAGCATCTAGAGTAGGGGTGGGCAAACTACGGCCCGTGGGCCAGATGTGGCCCGCCAGCCGTTTTCATCCAGCCCACGAGCTCGGGCCAGGGCCGTGGAGCCAGAGGCCCCATGGTCCCGGCCCAAGCGCTGGCCAGCCAGCCTTCTGTGGGTACCCGCGCTCCTGGCTGGGCCCGCCCCGCGCTCCCGCTGCTAGGCCCTGGCCGGGCCCAGCAGCGCATGCTGTTGGGCCCTGGGGGTAGCGCTGGGAGCCGCTCGGCCCCACACTCCCCGGCCAGGGGCTGGATGGAGCGCGGGAGCTGTGGGGCCCCGCGCTCCCGGGCCAGGCCCGCGCTCCCTGGACGGGGGCCAGGTCAAGCGCGGAGAGCGGTTCTCCATGCTCCCAGTCTGGGGCTGGGTCCAGCGCGGGGAGCTGCGGAGCCCCTGTGCTCCCTGGCCGAGGCCGAGGCTGGGTTGAGGAGCACCCGGCTGATTAAGGTAAGCGGGGGGGGGGG
>ML677360.1:9315495-9782762 GCA_007922305.1 Dermatemys mawii | reverse complement strand
TTAGGAGGGGGCAGTCAGGGAACAAAGAACAGGGGGGCTTAGATGGGGGAGGGGTTCTGGGACAGCAGTTAGAGTGGGAGGGGGTCTCCAGAGGGGGTGATCAGGGGACAAAGAGCGGGGGGGGGTTGGATGGGTGAGGGGTTTTGAGGGGGGCAGTCAGGGGGCAGGAAGTGGGTGAGGGTTGGATGGGGGGCAGTCAGGGGGCGGGAAGTGGGTGAGGGTTGGATAAGGGGCGGGGTCAGGCTTCCCTACCTGGCCCTCTGCACAATTTTTAAGCCCAATATGGCCCTCATGCCAAAAATTTGCCCACCCTTGATCTAGGGGTAGGTCTACACTACCTAGGTAGTGTTCGATGTATCGGGGATCGATTTTATCACATCTTGCCTAGACGTGATAAATCAATCCCCAGAAGCACTCCCGTCGACTCTGGAACTCCAGCTCCGCAAGAGGAGTAAGTGGGGATGGCTAGGTAAGTCGAACTAAGGTACTTCAACTTCAGCTACACACCTTAGTTCAAACCCCATGCTAGTATAGCCCAGGCCTAAAAGTAGGGAACTTCAAATGGGAAGCTCAGCTATAGGTTTTGCAACATCAGCTATAGGTTTTCCTACCCAGTGTGTGTTGTAATCCATATGAAGCACGGACAGAACTATCATGATCGGTTTCTAAGCGAAGTCTATGCCGAACATGAATTGTAAACAAACAAATGCATTTAAAAATTTGAATGACTTACTGTAAATTAAAAACCTGAGCAGATAGTGTCAAGTTGTGCAAAACACACCAATTGATGGTTACTTCTTGTCTTCATAAATGGATGAAGGCAAACAGCCTTAAACTCCTTAATGACCGAAACAACAGGATTGTAGCTGTGAATCGGCTGGAATTAGTCTGATGGTCATGGTTGCAGATTACCTGTGATTTGTCACTGGCCATAGCCAGCTGAGGGCATTTCAAATGGATGGATGGATGGAAAGGATAGGGGAACAGAGGAAGCATGATCAAGACAATCTGGGTTTGAGCATGTTCCAGCAAACTGGGCAGAGGTGTAAATTTGTTGCATCTTGCTCTGACCATTGACCATACAAATGCTTCTTCTACAGTTATTGGATTTTTTTTCTCCCCATTGCAAATTTTGAGGTGTGTCTATAGAGGTAATTGAATTTTTCTTAATGTTACGGTATGTTTGTTTTCCCTTTTTCCTCCCAGCTGCTGCTAGGCTTTAATATAAAGATTAGAAGAAAATAGTAACTGGGTCTTTTCTGAACATGTGCCATGGATCATACATTTTAGTGGGAGCTCAGTGATTGGTAGTACTTAAACACTTTCTGTTGCCTATGTGAGCTCACTTGTGTACCGCAACCAGGGAAGTTTGTTCAACAGAAAAGAAGCTCTGTGTATTTTGAAGAGTTCATATCTACTGTTAGACAAGGATCTTTTTGTTTGCTCTTGGCACATAGTGTAGTTTTTTTTATTTGTTTGTTTTGCTACTTTGCTCAAAGAATTGACAAACACCCACAATATACAAGTCTGGAGGCCGAAAGTGAGCAGAGCTTTCCATCATTACCATGTTCATGCCATGCTGCGGAAGAGATTTGGGCTCTCAGCTCACCCTACTTCTGCTATGATCACAAAAAGCATGTTATGGGTGGGTGAGGAGGGAGTGAAGGGTGGGCACAAATAATGCAAATATGTTGGAACAAATAAACTAAAAAAATCAGGATGCCAGCATAGCATAGCTTCTTTTTGGTTCCTCAATGTTTGACCTTCTGTGACCAGGTGGCATTCTAACTCCATTAAGCTTTGCAATGTTTGCCACAGAGCGTAGCCCCTGACCTAGGGCCAGTCCAAATTAGCCAGTGCAGTCCCTGAAAACAAAACAATTGGTAAACCATAATCATATCAGGGTTGACTTGTTCTTTGCACATTGAAGAAAGATCCTAGCTTACTTGAGAACACTTAAAAATATGTCTTTAAATACCCTTCAGGCTGTACTTAATATAAATTCAATAGCAAATGTTAGATAAGTACCAGCAATGAGTACAGGAATATTTATAGAGGCTTAACAACCCTGTAATAAATAAATGTACAAACCTGTAACTATAACCATCATTAAACTTCAATAAATATATTTTATGCAGTCACCCACTAGGATTAGTTTGCAATAACCACTTTATTAAATTGAATAAGATGCAATAAACATTGCAACTCAGTGTGTGTTATTAAAAACTAATTGACTAATAAAACCATACTATTGATATGCTGGTTATATTTTTAAACAGGCTTCAGACATTCGAGTGGTACATAGGTAATATTTGATATTTGCATTAGTACAGCTAGAACGCAGTCTGAGACTTGTACAGTGCTGGACCCTTTTAATTATTTTAAAACCCTCAACATTATTCAGTGGAGTTCGATTTGCACCATGGAAGTCTTCAGCAGGAAGAATTTAAGACATTAGGCTGGCAGGTTAAGTGTGGCTGAGTTATTGGCTGTGTTGCGAGTTGCCATTCACCCAGAGCAATTCAGTCAAGTTTGAGAGAGACCAGGTGGATTTTAACCTTTAATTGAAAACTACAAGAGAACTGAAATATGAGCTACAGTACAGCAAGTAAATAAATACACTCCCTTCTCACTCCTTGCTGGGTGGTCCAGCAAGACATACCTGTTGCAGGCAGACAAACCTTTATTTCTGTTTAGAGTCTATCTCCACTCCACTAGACCCCACACAAAGAAGCTCTTAACACTCTTTTGTATATGCTAGGCTATGCACTGTGAGGTGCGTGTACACAGGGTGTCCAGACAGGCCCAACAGTGGCTCCCCCTATTGCTGAAAAATATGAAACACATGCTAAAAAGATTAAAAAATGAAAAGAAGAAGGGTAATGGTGCCTCACCCTGGGGACACAAGAACATCTAAGGGTGTGGGCCTATATCAGGGCTCTTCAATAGGAGCAAGTGACGAGGATCATCTACCATCTTACATTTTTACTTTCCTTTTGCAACCTCTGGCTCCTTTTTGTGAGCAAAAGTACAGAATTGTGTCACTAGCATGGGGAACAGCCATGTTAGTATGGTTTTAACTATGCTAATGCCATGGTTTAAACATCAGGGAATGCCCAGTCTAAGCTCAAGGTTTCCAAAAATCTGAGCAGACAAAGGCTGAGTGGAAACCTCCTGAAAGAAATGGGTGACTTTTCCTAAGGGCCTAACTCTGCTCGTACTGACATTAATGGGAGCAGAGTTAAACCCATGCTGAGCACTTCTGAGAGAGTCACAAAGCACTGTGCTTCTCTGAGAAACCTAACTAGATCCCTGGTGAAGATGGCATGTCAGAAGATAAGACCTCAAAAGAGGAGAATTTGTTTCCACCATGTCCACTGGATTTCCGGAAAAGCCTCCTGGAAATGCCCCCATTTTAAGAAACCACCTGCATGCTCTTCTTTGAAGTGCCCATGGTAAAGCACCACTAATACAAGAAAGATGGTTTCCCATGTGGCAGCCGTGGCTGCAATGCAAGAATACGCTTTTAAAGGTGAAGAGAAGGAAGACAGAGATGTGACAGGTTTATGTATATGTTTTCGAATCACTGAAAGTGTTCCTTATGGGAGTATTTGTTTTATTCATAATCAAGGGCAATATGAGTAAATCAACATCAGGGTGGCTTGCTTAAATTTCAACCGGGTAACTGTGTTGCTTCTAACTAAGAAAGATATTTATGTATAGAAACCTCAGAGAGGTACATGTAGCTATGGGAAGTTGGTTTAATAACAACCCAACTCAAGGAAATTAGCAAGATTTGGAGTTGGGATTTAAATGATTTATATGATTTATATGATTTAAATAAATAAATGATTTAAATGATAGTGCAGAATGAGTTCATCTAGTATCATTACAAAAAGCAAAAATGAAGAATTACCATAGGAAATATTGGCAAAGATCCCTATGCTTTGGATGCTGTCAAAGTCCTTCTGCATTTGATTGAAAACACCACAAGTGTGATGTGGTAAAATAATCCTTTCTAGGGTATGTTGCACATTGAAATGCAAGAGTTTCCACAGGCTTAGAGAAGAGCAAAGCTCAGATGCAGATCTTGTAGGTACAGTGACTGTGCAGCAAACTGCTTTGATTAGGCCAATACAGTCAAACATTAATTGGGAACTATAACTAAACATGAATACTATAAACTGGATATTGGAGCACAATCCAGCATTATTCCAAGAAAAGTATATTATATTATAACTAAGGAAAGGCTACAGAAATGTAAGGAAAGCAAGACTTATTCTCAGAGTTAGGCCATAAGAACAGTAGTAAGCAAATGGCGTAAAGTTTTAAAAAAAGATTATTATTTCACTATACATTTAGTAAATGCAGAAGTACCACCTCTTTTAGACAACAAGTTTCTTAGCTGTAAAATGTTACAGAATCAAATGGTGACTATGTTAGGAGAATTCTCAGATGTTTTCCAAGACCCAGGATTTTTAGATGGAGGCCACCAGGTTGGGATAGACAAGTGAGTAACTTTAGTTGGCCCCTCTACCAACAAAATTCCATTTGCTTTAACAGTTAGAGTGAAAACTTAACTTAATATGGAAAGAAAGGATTATTGAAATGGTGGAACCTGTACACTGGGTTATATTGAAAAAGCAATGCAATTATGGATGTGCACAAATCTCCACATGTAAATAAAGCAATAAGATGTTACCATTGAACCACTAAGGTAGTGACAGCTAAGCTGACAGAAGCAAAGATATTCTTAGTATTAGAAGCGGGATGTGCATTCTGGCAAGTAAAGTTAGATGAGTCGTGCTCCTAAGTTTGTCACTTGGACATTATACATTTATACAAATGACATTTAGCATTATGCTCCTGAGCTATTTGAAAGTAATTTGATAGATTCTTGATGGATTACTAGGTACTGAATTTGTAATGGATGAAGATTCAGTTTGAGCTAGGACTCTCAAAGAATTCAATGAAAGACTTAGGGTAGCTTTTGCAGAGACAGAGAGTGAGACCCCTAACAATGAATTTATGAATTAAAAATTGGTCTAACCAGACATAAAAGGACATAGCTTAATTGCTTGTTGAAATATAACAATAATAGCTATAAAATGGATCTAAATAGATTTGAGGGCAATCAGCATTTTGGCAAAATCCATTCCAAAATTGTGATCAATAAGCTCTCAAGGGAATGGCTGGAATATGACCTTGCCTGGCATTGGGAAGACAAAAACAGGCATTTGAGCAGGTCAAACATAGTTTGACAATCAACTAGTTTTAAAATAAGATTTAAGTAAGCCAGGCACCATATCAGTAGATGCATCATTCACTAGGTACATGACTTCTTCAGAATGGCAATCTAGGCAAGGATATACATGCAGTTGTGTTGGTGGTTGCATGTTCTTTCTGTGTGTGTGAGAGAGATAGAGAGAAAGAATTAAGCATGTAGACAAGTTACTTCAAAGCCTATAATGAAATGGATGTATAATGCAAAAGCTAAAAGACACACCTTTCATGTTGAATATGAATCTGAAATGAAAGTAATACAGATGTGTATGAAGTTCATCTAATGAATCATGTGCCCATTACTACTTCATGACTTCCAGAGTTACATATTGAAATAGATACCATTTTACATAAGCTGAAATTATCAGTTTTGCAAGGATGCAAATAGATAAAAGATTAAAGAGCAAATTTATATTCCCAGCAGAAGCTATTGTTGTCATTTTCAGTTAAAAAAACAACTGTGAACAACATTTTGCCAGAAGCAGAGACTGTGTCCCACCCCCTCCCCCCACCCTCTAGTTTTGCTTAAATATAAGCATTAGGTACTGGGAAAAAAAGGGAGATCACAATAACTTGTTCTTGAAGACATAAATTCCTCTAATATGGCAGCCCAGTGGATGGAAAATCCAAACAGAAGAGCTGTTTCAGGGTCATGAAATCCTATGGACAATTGTCTAAAACTAGGAGGGATTTGTTTGAATTTGGCTAGGGGACATGAATGTTAGAAACCTCACCTGAAACTGGGGTTTTCAAAGGGACTTAGGGGAGATGGGTGCTTAAGTCCCCTAGTTCCCTTCTGAAAAATTCAGCATACATCTATGGATGGCTTCCTATTAATAAGCAATAAATGAGTGATTATAACCAACAGCAAATTGCTGGGTGTGGAAGACCAGATTTCTGATTGTTGACATTAAACTCTTGTTTGTAAGTGTGAAAAGTCATGAATATGCCAATACCTGCGGCATGAGTTTGAGCACATAGTTTCCTCATCAAAATAGTCTTAGCAACGTGATAGTCAAAAGAGTTCTTCAGACTATTAAACTAAGCTAACTATGACAATAAAAATACGTATCTAGCCTGCTGGTAGTTCTAGAAACACACCAGGAGGCCTGCCTCACCATTGACTCTGGACAGTTGAAGACTTTTACTACTTACATTTCCTCAGTCTCACAAACCTATACTCAATATCTGGCTTAAAAAAAATGAAAGAGAGGCAAACAAAACTAAGTTTACTAAGGCAGACAGGCAAATCCAGACCAGACTGATGGTTGGGCAACCAGTCCCCCTGAGAACTGGTGATCACAGACAGGGGCCAGCAAGAGTCATCACTGCCAAAGAAGAGCAATGCTCAGACTTTATCATACGTGGATGGTCAGAGGTACTGGAAAAACCATTGAGATTTACTTCAAACATCACAGTGTGTTGGATACCTGAAGAAACAGGTGACTGTTATATTAATCAAGGAACAAGTCATGAGGAAGGCAACAAGTATCTGTTTCATTGGGACAATTGTGGACTCCAGCACTGTTGAGATCACCAAATGCAGAGAGAGTGAAGACTCCAGCAATGCTTAATTTGCCAAGCCCAAATAACCGAGCCAAAACTTCAGTATAATTAGCCTAAAATGAGCTATAAATGTGTCCAGAAAACCAGCTAGATACTTATAGGACTTAAATAGACGCATGTTGAAACAGAGTTCAAAGTACATCAGAGGATGCAAGAATAGATATCTGGTTACTACTAGGGAGCTGATTGCTGATATCTATGTTAAACCTGTGAGCATGCCAGTGAACTAGACGTATCCACACATCTGAACAGACTCTCTCTCATCTGAGTGCTTTTTGCAGCCCACCTGCAGTCCACATGCTTCCTGAATAGTTATGTCTGGAATTTTTAGAACAGATTATTGGAGGTTAGGTGCCCAGCTCTCATTACGTCTCAATGGGAATTGGATATCTAACTACTTTAGGCCTCCTTGAAAATCCAAGCCCCTGGTGTCAAGCTGAGGAGGGCTGGATAGAACACATCAATTATATTATTAGAGCATTATTTGAGAATGATAATCCCTTCTTCCCCCTTACTAAGTGCTCATTAATTTACTGCAGTACCATGGTCATCATGGACTAAGCCTAAACTTATATGAACTGATGCAGCAACAACAAAAACAAATTAGAAACATTTTGAACCAATCTTTGAAAGTTTTATTGCCTTTGGAATTCTTTTTGAAGAAATTGATGTATAAAATACATAGTTTCCTAAAGGCGCTTTGATACCATACAAAAACATGAAATGCTCTTACTTAGGATATTTTTCTAGTGCCAATTTAAAATAAATTTTAAAACAAAACCTCCATTATCAATGGCCTTAATATTAACCTACTGCTACCTGGATTTGTTCTCCTATTTGATAGCTCTTGAGTCAAATTCCCCTTATAAAACTTTTGATTTTGGGGAAATCATTGTTACTAAGAAGCTGCTGCTTCTTATTGACAAGCTAGAGATGCCTTTTATCTTCTCCAGGAAGTTGGCGGACCTTGTCCCTACCTTGACCCTGTCTCTTCTGAAACCCATATTGATGTTTCAGTAACTTCCCATCTTGATTATGGTTCCAGTTTTAAAATGGAGGGTAGAGACCATGGAACTAGGAAAAAAAGAATAAAATACAGTCAGATTATTATGTTGCTTTGATAACTGGGACCATTTAAGACCCATCCTCTCATCATGCTAGCTTCTATAGCTAGTCAAATTTTTACAACCCAAAACATTGTCAGAATGCTGGTTTAATGAAATTGTAATGTTTTTGCAAAGCATTTTTTATTTTCCCTTTGAAATGTTTAGCACAAAATTGGGAAAAAGTGATATCAGAATTTTTGTTTTTGAGGGAAAATTCCCACTCGCTCCTCTTTATGCCCTTCAAAATAGGAGGCAAGAGAAAGTGTTTCACTAAAACCAAATGTTCCTATTCCATCTCTACGGAACTCCCCATTCTCAGATAATTGCTCATTAATTTCTTTAAACCTCTTCCCTTAAAAGCCTTGCTGTTTTAAGCTATGACTGATGTTACTTTGAATCCAACTCCCCCACTATTGCCAACTTTCGTTCTCATTGTGAAGTTACTCTTCAAGAAATGAAGGCTTCCTTTCGACATCAGCACAGTATGTGTTCACTCAATTGGTCCTTGAAGATAAACTTACTAACAATACTTTATTCACCTGCCAAAAAAAGTCCCTCAGCTGTGATGGGTAAAGAAGTAGAAATATGCAAGAATGAGTTGCCAGCCTATTTTAAAATCTTAGCACTGTTTGCAGGAACATAAGATTTTTCCACTCTGATTTTGTTCACTGGTCCATCAAATCTCACATTTTGTCCTTTGTGACTTTTTAGAATGAGATGAATGCCTGCTTCTGCCCATAACACACTTGGACCCTTTTAAATTAGGTGGAAATCTTTCTATTGACTTCAATGGGCTTTGCATCCAGCACTTAGCCTATTGGTCTGACTCTGTACAGTGGTGCCAAAGGGAGAAAAAACATTCATCCTGATGCCAGCAGTCATAGAAACACTCTGGTTTTCTTTTTCTCCCTGAATGGCAGGAGACGAAAATAAGGTCAATTTTCCCATCCCTGGTGTAATCCATCCTCCTTTCTGAATATGGTAAGTTATCCATGCTCAAGAAAGATATTACCAGAGAGAATATTTTGTTTGGGAATTGGAGATGCAAGGCAGATCCACATTCGGAACATGCCCAAACTTTAAGTATGATCAGATGTAGGTTTCTGGTTCAGGTATCTCTCTTTTTGGAGTGCCCTAGAATACACGAAATGGGTATTAGCCCACAAAAGCTTATGCTTCGATACTTTTGTTAGTCTTTAAGGTGCCACAGGACTCTTTGTCACTTCTGTAATTCCAGACTAACACGGCTACCTCTCTGATTCTAGAATGCATTTGCAGCGTTAATTACTCTTCCTAGGAGAGGATACACTGAGCTCCCCTCCAGGGATTTGTCCTGTATACTCTCTAAGTTACTTAGGTCAAACACTGCATGCATAGTTCCAGATTCAACTCTTTAAAGCCTCTTTATTCTACAGCCATATGACTGTCTATATTGCATGAAGGATACTGTATCAAATGTACGTTGTTTAAAGCATCTGAAATAAATCGTGGAATAAATTTGTATATAGTAAAAACAACAAAAATCTCTTCCAATAAATGTTATTGCTCTAATAGCCCAAGTGCATCTCTTCTGGCTTTGTGAACATGAGCATGTTTGGAGGATAAAAAAATTAATGGTCAAGGAAAACAATCCTATTCTTGTTCTAAAAGTCCTATGGTACATCAGCAGTACCTCCCTGCTACAGCCCCTTCCTTTAGCTTCATCCTCTATGCTCTTGCAAAGCTGTGGAAGGCCAAAATCCCATTTTCCTCTAGAGAAAGCTTAACAACTTGTGTTCTAGGTACATTTTCCCGCTCTAGATATGCTCTGTGCATTCATATACTCTTAATATTCTTTTAAAAGAGAAAAATTAAAGTAAATAAGTGTTTATCCCCAAGAGGAAAGATCTGCAGCAGGAAGAATGAAACTGACTCTTTTCTCTTCTTTTCTCTTATCACAAATGCTTGATTGTGTGATGCCTCATCCCATGTTGTTCCTGTGTGCATTAAGATACACTGTAGATCCAATGAGCCTTCCCATCATTTTTTTTTAATCCCTTTTAAAAGTATTGTTTCTATCTGGTGAGTCCATGACTGACATTGGATGACTTTATAAAACATTCCACTAATTGGATTTGTTAAAATAAATAAATCAAACACTAATTGGAATGTGCCCTGCCATTATTTTTGCTTACTGAATTAGATATTATGGCGAGAAGTCCTTTTTATCGCATTTGTGCACTTATTTAAACACCCCCCTGGCGCACACTTCTGCAAATTCAATTATATATTCAAAGAAAGCATTCAATTTATGCAAGGCTGGTTTACATTTAATCCGGGGGCAAGACTCAGTAACTGATGATAGGTCTGCTCAAAATTAATTAGCATCACTCAGATGAGCAGTGGCATTGTTACAAGCCTGCAGTGTAAAACAAGGGGTTATTTTATCCTTCCTGCATGCACCATTATTTGTTTCAATGTGACCCCTTTTGAATCAAGGAAGGCTGTTTCATTGCTTGTTTGATTTCTATTTTTGCTAGCAAGAGGTCACTCATTGCACCTGTTGCATTTGGCCAAGTTGAAATCATCTCATTTTCCTTTTCCCTATCTCACTTTTCAGCCACAATCTCCAGTGTTACTTTTTAGCTGATTGGAAGAAGGGACAGGTAGAACCAAAAGCTGCCTTTGCTCTTCATGAAAGCCTCACTGTTTCTAACACTTGGCATGAGCTTTCTGTCCACATGTGGACATTTTCATCTTTTGTGAAATTACTTTGTGGGGTTTAGCTCTGTATCATAGTTAAATTCCAACTTGAGTAATTCTGATTTTCTAAATTCCTCTCTCAATGTGGTGAATTTAATAGTCTTCACTTTTGCTGTTCGCTTGTGTGATTAATTTCACTGTGGCTGTTAGGGAGATGCTCCGTTTCACCTCCGAGGTAGATACACTTCAGTGAAGGGTGACAGTGTGTCTATTGAGGGACCATGCCTGTATATGGCCTTATAGACCAATGTATTTAGACATAGCTAGCTGAAGTACATGTATAGTACTTACACAAATGGCCTTGTGGTGCTTACATAAATGGCCTGTTTTTCAGAAGTGCTGAGTGTTCAGAACTCCCACTGACCCCTGTATAAATCAGGGCTGAATTTGGTCTGCAACCTGCATTTCCTTGGAAGAATCCTAATATGGGCAGAGGTTGTTACTCTCTCCCTCCCACCTCCCAACCTTTTCTGGTATAATGCTGAAACCCACTTGAGTGTGGAGGGAGGTGTTCTTGCCAGAGGATTTAACCTGCAGATAGTGGTAGTGGTTTGGCATATGTTATGGCAATTCCAGGAACCATTATCTAACAGGATTTCTAAAAAAATTATCTTAGTCTCAATGTAAGCGTACTGTATAACAGGCTTATTTCCTTTGCGTACACACACATATTCAAGACCACTTTCATCTATTGGGGAAGTAAACAAAACTTCACAAAATAGTAATAAGAATAAAATGTTTTCATATAGCACTTTTCACCAGTAAACTCAAAGTGTGTTAACAAAGGAAGTAAGCATCATTATCTCTGTTTTACAGATGGATTAAATAAGGCAAGGAGACAGGAAGTGACTCACCCAAGGTCACCCAGCAGGCCAATGGCCGAGTCAGGAATAGATCCCAGTCAACTGTTCTATCCACTAGGCCACCCTTTCTCCTCTCGCAGTACATTATTCCAAGCCTCTCTTCTTTCCCCCACACCCAAGAGGTCTTTTGCTTTAGGACAGGTATTTTGAGGGTCTGATTCTATTCTGAGAATTGACCACATGAAAATTCTTACTCATAGCTGCTTCCTTTCTGTAAATCTACCGCTGTGGTTACGAAAGTTAGTTTACTGATTTTGGGGACTATAAAGCCAACCCCAGTAAGAGAGCATGAGCTGGATTATTTGTGAAAGGCAGTGCAGTTACAGAGCTGTCACAGGGGGCATAAGTTGAATGTTCTGAGGTTGTATTGGCATCAGTGAGGATATCATTTAGAGAGTGGAATTTTTATTTCAAGTGATTGCATGAGAAATGAAAGCCAGCTAGATTTCAATCCCAGAGTGAATGTGCAGGGCTTGCAGTTAGAAAAAGACAATTTGTACTTGTAAAGAACATATTGAATCTGGAATTACTGAGTTGCAATAAGCATCATGCCACTTTCCAGTCATGGTTCAGAGACCTGAGTTGCAATGTAGTGCCACATTCAGATTTCTCTTTCAAAGAAGTGAGCCTTTTTCCACTTCCCCAACCAACTTGCAGATCTAAACTAGGACTGCTACAACTGTTAAACACTGCAGTGTTCTATGGTGACTGGCCATTCTAGAACCTCCTCCTCATTCTTTGGCTGCTGGGATTGCTCCTTCACGCTTTCATCCAATGGATTCTTCTTTCCTCCCTTCATTTAAGTGGGGGGTACCAGAAGGTTGTGATCTTGCCTTCCTCCTCTTCTCCCTTTACAAGCCATATCTGGGTAATTTAGTCACCGAAACAGTTCTATCAACTTTATGCTAATTACTCACAAAGTTTCTTTTTTTTAACCTGAAATCTGCATTCAGGCTGTCTGTCTCATTGTTTCTTCTTGGGGAAGATCTTCAACATCCAATCTTTGTTCTCTACCCATACTGCCAATCTCTTGTCCAAGCCCTGATCTTGTACATTGATTATGGTAATATCTCCTCTGGCTTCATTTCCTGGAACTTCATCCTGTGAAGTCCCGTCAAGATGCTGCTACTGCTAAATTCATCTTCCTAGCTCATTGCTTTGACTATGTTATCCTATCTTTTCAAATTCCTGAAGGAGCATCTGCTTCTTCAAACACATGTCTTATCACCCTTCCCTATCCAACCAGCACTTTCAAGCTTCCTCTCAGGCTGCTGTTTATGAGTGGAATAGTTCCCAGTTAATTTCTGAGAAGTTATCACCTTATCCTCCTTGGCATTCCTCCTCAAAATTCACCTCTTCCACAATGTATACAGTCAGGTAGAACCTGATCATGACAAGGCAGGTAGGCAAGTTGGAACTATTGTTCCTGTTGCACACATCATGTTTCTCACCTTCTCCCATCCCACCTCACTGAACTCTCTCATTTATCTTATCTACATGCTGTCTTTTTGGATTATGGGGCAGCAACTGTCTTTTTTTGTATGTATTTGTACATCACCTGATAAAATAAGGTCTATACTGATTGAGGGATCTAGGCAATACTGAAATAAGTCTAGCAACACCATTGCTATTTTATCATTTCATTCAGCTTAGACAGTGAAATGAGACTGGTAAGTTTCTCCTTGTGCTCCTCTTTTGCTAGCATAGTGCTGCTGTGTTTGATGTACCCTATGCTATAGGAGAATTCTAGTTTCTCCCCCACCCCCTTCAAAAAAAAAAGCAATTGGTTTATATTAGTTTTTGTAGGTTTTTTTTTAATTGCAAAACATTTTGTCCCTTAAAATACTTTGGTTCTTGAATAGGATAATGAAATAATACAAAATAATGAGTTGATGCTTGTTATAGTCTGTCATCAAGATCATCAAAGTTGAAAATCAACAAGATGAAATTTAAGCAAGACAAGTGCAAAGTACTTTGCTTAGGAAGGAAAAATCAAGGAAGGAAGGAGTCAAGGAACATCTCTATGGAACTCATTCTCCCAGATGAGGTAGAGTACAATTAGCGGATTGTCTTACAGAACAAGTTAATGTGGTTCTGAATAGCAATGGGTTGCTCTACACATCCTCTGAACTATAATGGTGTCAGAGGAGCACAGCTAACTGGAATAGCAATGTCAGCATAGCAACAGAGCCAGCCTTGCTTGTCTGTGTGGTAGAGAAAACCAAAGCAGTGCAGAGTCAATGTTGCAGTAGGTAAGGCCTGTTGTCAGATGCCACAGTTGTGGTGCTCTGCTCTATCCAATGTTCATAAGTTGGCTGCGTGCATGTGTTCCCTCCGTGTGCTGCCCTGGCTCTGCAGATTACTGACACAGCAGACCCTGAGAGAACCCCCAGTGACCACAGACTCTGATTAGGTACAAAGGCACCCAGCCAGGTTTATTGTCAAACGAAGCACAGTAATAGTTTCCAGCAGGCTCTACAGGACATACTATGAATATGTGGCCCCTGACAATGGACACAGCTCAGTTAGTGGCGGGACGCTCCACTACCCCCTAGGCTGGGCAAAGACAGCTCCTCATGGCTAAATCCTTATGCACAGGTACAAACAAGTTACACGTCACTTCTGATGTATTGCGGTGCAACCCCTCTGTGTAGCAAGTTACAACCCTTCTACGCAGTAAAGTGCAGCTTCTCACCTTGTACATGTTGGTTCGAACAAAACAACTCTATCCATCATATTACCCTTTTGCCCCTATCGTCGGGATGGGTTAGCTTCTTATGTGTGTGGAATGTGCAAGTACTGGAGTGTTCTGGTATCTCTAGTGTCCAGTATCTTTTAGGTATGTACCTTTTTGCAGCATTAGCCCTTTCCTTGCCAGCTTCTGTGAGCAGGGCCTGCCTCTGGCTCACAGCTGAACTTTGCTTTATGTTAGCAAAGTCTTGACCATTACTTTGTAGCACAGGTCTTAGGCCTCATACTAGAATTAATATACTTTTTGCCTAAATAGAATATATGCTAATTAAAGTCTAAGTGATTACTGTGAGTCATGATCTGTAGGCCAGCTAGAAGCTTCCTCTTCATAAATTCATTCCCAGTATTTCATATTGCAGCGCTGGTTAGTGCTGGTCAAATACCACACATGTTATTTATGTTCCGGCATGTCAAGTTCATTCCATTATTCACGGGGGTCTCTTTATTCATAAGTGTTCAGACAGCTGCCAATTTATTTATGACAGATAGCCAATTCCAAGAATTTTACAGATTGCATTATAAGTGATCAGTCAGCCAAATGTTTGCACTGGATTATCTGCTATTTGCTTTTTGTTTGTTTGCTAGTTCCTGTTTGTTGTTCTCATTTTTAAAAAGTTTCAGTCCATCAGGAAGCAAAAATACATGTGACTTAAATGACAAGTAATAACATGCCACAAACAACAGAATGCAAATAACGCAAGTGAACAGTCTGGAACTGTTCAACGAAGAAGGCTGGACTTGTGTCCATGGCACCAGACTGTGATCAGGGTTCTATTCCTGGCACTGCCACCCAGGGGTGAGCATTAAGAGAAGCCAGTTTGCTGTAGCTGTGAGCATTCCATGTGCCAACAGCTTTACAAGTGAATGTAGAGATCAAGGACCGCAGAAAAACACAATATGACAAGAAAACTATTCTCTCCAAAAGGTAGAGAAACTGGAAATCAATAACTTACATTATTCAAATGAAAAATTTGAAATGGGTTCTTTTGAAGGTTACCCCCCCCGAAAGGAAAGTTAATTCATGCTGTGAGGATGATGACATGGAGTCTTCCAGTGAAGGAAGTTTCATGCTGGTTTATTCCTCCACTGGTGTTTATTTAAATGCAAATTGATTTGTTTCCTGTAATCTCATCCCCTTGCCATGATACTGAGGGACTGTCTCCTCCCCTTGTTGGCCTTATACTCCTATTTACCTTCTGTGTACATTGCACTCCCATTGTCTCTTAATGTACCTCCAAAATAGCTTCCAGAAACCACATTCCTTTGTCTTGGGTGGGGTAACTTTAGCCCTGCGTGGCAGACACACTTTGATAACATGTGAAATATGTTTGTAATTTTGAATTTTTGTCCTCCATACAAGATGCAATAATTAAGGTTGTGAGTTTGTCACAGAGGTCACGGAAGTCACAGATTCCAGATTCCTGCATCAGGGGCACTGGCTGCTGCTGGGGCAGTTTCGGGCTCCCACATCACCACTGCATGACCCCATAAGGCAGCAGAGTTTGGACGTGGGAGGGGGCAGAGAATTGGGGCATGGGCGGAGGTGAGATGGGCTCTGGGTGGCGCTTACCTGGAGGGCTCCCCGGAAGCAGTGACGTCCTCCTTGCTCAGTTGCTAGGCAGAGGGTTGGCCAGGCAGCTCCACCCAGAGTGCTTGCTTTGCAGCTCCCATTGGCCAGGAACCACGGAACCTGCAGGTGGAGGCAGCATGCAGAGCTTCCTGGCCATGCCTCTGCCTAGCAGCTGAGCGAGGGGGATGTCGTCGCTTCCAAGGAGCCCCCCCACAGGTACGTGCCACCCAGAGCCCACCTCACCCCATCCCGTGCCCCAACCCCCTGCCCCTCCCACACCCAAACTCTGCTGCTGCTTGAGGGGGGCATGGAGCCAGGTGAAGAGCCTGCTGGCCACCCCACCCACCCCAGCAAAAGCGGGGTCCCCGGCCGCCCTCCGCTGTCATTCCCAACCAGACGAGGCTCCCCCTCAGTTTTATTCTCTGATATATTTAGTAGAAATCAAGGACTGGTTACAGACCATGAATTTTTGTTTATTGCCCGTGACCTTTCTGTGACTTTTACTAAAAATACCCGTGACTAAAATATAGCCTTAATATTAATATCAATGATCAGTATGTTGTTAGCTTTCTACTGATATCTTACATGACACTTTCTAGATACAGGTTATGACATTAGTGAGTTGGGATACGTTGAATGGGTCAGACCAGCTGAAACTCGCTACCAGATAACAGTGAGTCCCTTGCCCTCTTGCACTGGGTTCTGTTAAGGTCACAGTAATGCTGCAACAACAACAAAAAATGTGAAATTTACAACAATATCCCTGCTATGCTGCAGCAAGGTATTATACTGTGCCATGGTAAAAGTTGACTTTAATGGGCTCCCACCATACGAATTGTCAATTCTTGGTATTGGGTCAAACAATTGGCTCATCACATCCTTACCTCTGGCGCTAGAAAGTTAAAAAGTAAGCAAATGTGAGAAACGTGGTCAGTAAATGTGAGAGATGTGATCTTGAAATCATCTATTAACCTTGCGCTGCTGAATGTTTAAAAGTGTAAATGAAGGGAGGGTGTGACAATTTGCACAGTGAAGCCATATGAATTTCTACTCCTCCCTCCTATCTGAACATCTGGTTTTCAAGCTCTGTAGCTAGGAGACAGTTATTGCGGTTCAGACCGGAATCTTCATGCTCATGCCCGAAATGCCAGATTGCTGTTTAAGTTCTTAAGTCATGAGGCTGAATCTAAGGTAACAGCCCTAACTAACAGCAGCACAATCAGTGAGAGAGAAAATAAGATTTACACCTCCCTCTCCTTCCCAAAAAAAGTGAGTGTGTGATATCCAGAAATCTTTCCTGGATACCCTAAAGCAAATATAGAAATCTAATGTGCCAGAAATTCATTTTGCATTTTTTTTCCTTCCAGAGTTTATATAAAAAGCACTGATGTAAATGAAATAACATAATGAGACAGAAGTAATTAATAGACAGAAGTATTTATTCAGCTCTCTTGCCCTCAGGTGGTTGTTCCTTTGATGAACACTACAGTAACTGTGGTTATAGTGTGGCACTGGGGACCAATGGATTTACCTGGGAGCAGCTCAACACCTGGGAAAAACCAACGATGGATCCAGCTGTCCCGACTGGTAAGTATGGAGCATGCAGATCAGGGAAGGCCATTGACAGAGCGTTTGTATTTGGATGGGATTCCCTGTGAGAAATTTTCTACATGTGAGCTCTGTCCTGACTTGTATGAGTTGGAATTCATCGATTTATATGCAACCGGCTTTTGTGTTAAAAATAACCAAGTAGAGGAATGCATAACAATTAGAAATGGGAAAAACAACTGGGGTAACTCGGTAACACGTAGACCTTTGGCATTTTTTTGTCAGACCATGAGTGAAGTGTGTTGGATTCATTTTATTTCAACGCTCAGTTGTGGAGAGAGATGAGTTTCAGAAAAAAACTGGTCCAGGTTTGGCCAGTCTTTGGACCTGATCCGGAGAGATGCAAAGTGCTTTCTTTTCCGATTGAAGCCAGGGGAGATGAAAGTGCTGAGCATGTGATTGGAGGTGCTCAGTACCTTGTAGGATCACTCTCTTTTGGAAGTTCAGGGATGTCAGGCTTTCTAACAGCTTATTACACTTTAACTTCAGTCCTGTGAATTAGCAATCCGTGGTGTTTGGGTATACAGTATAAAGGTGACAAATTCTGGTTCCCTGTGAAGGATTAGAGAATTCTAAGGGGATAAACTGGACTTGGACCCACCTGACTTGTCTTGGGTTCCAGGAGACAAATTATGTTCCAGTATTTGAGAATGCCAGGAGAGACACATAAGTGAATGATTTATGAATGAGTACAGGCATCCAAGCCCTCTGTTTTCTAGGACATCGAAACTGGAAGTTCTTCTCTGGAAAACTGTCTGATGCTTCTGCATCACTCCCAGAAATACAGCTTCCTCTTGGAAGTTAGAATTTGGTAAGCTGGCCTGTCAAATAAGTTCTTTCACAGTGACTAGTGATTTTGGGTGTTCAGCTTGGCACTTTAAAAGTACTTGATTTTCAGGGAGTGTTCTGCAGCCACCCTCTGAAAATCAGCCATGTTAGCGGTGTAACATTTGACACCCAAAATTCACTGGTCAGTTTTGATGATTTTAGTCTCTGGTGGTTGTTTCCACTTACTGCATTGTATTTTGATAAGGTAAGCATGAGAAAAAATGGAAAAACTAATCCAGAATGTTGTCCAATTTTTATTTTTATTCCTGCAGTGATTAGAATGAGGGGGACCACAGCTCCCACTCCTCTGCTAGAGGAAGAGCAAGGTCCCCAAAAGCTCCTTCTTTGGCTGGTACGGTCTTAGCTCTTCATCCCGTTTCACTCTACTTCAGTCACTGTTGTTGAGGCCAGTTCTCATCTCTGTAGGCAGTTGTTGCCATTGGAAAGTAAACATGCTACAGCAACCACAATGACTGAGCAATTCCTCCACTGCTTCCAGTTTTCAGTTATGCCATGGTTGCACCTTGTTTTCAGTTTATATTGGAAGTTGTCTTTTAGCGTCTGTACAGCAATCACCACACCTGATCTGGGCATGCTACTGTAATACTCATAACTTGTGATACCAGATACAGCAGTTCTCCCATTCTAACTGCAAGGAAATATTGCTTTATTTTGGATATGACAGCATCATTGTTAGTAAAAGTAGTTAGTAACTTTCTCCTGGTAAGCATGCTATGCAATCATGCAAGACCTATTTTCAGTCTGGGACACTTAGGTTTTGGCACCTAAGTGGGACATCTTTTTCTGTACTCATGCTGGAAAAGTTGGGCTAAGTATCTCTCTAAGTACAGACTTCCATATGTTGGGGACCTATATAAATCCATTTATAGATCACATAACCCTGAATGGTGTGTGCGTGTCCATACACACAAATAAACTAACCTGTACTACACCAATCTATTTTGAATAGCAGAAGAAAAATTAGTACTATACCATTGCAATTTTTTGTTACCGTAATGGTATTTTGGGCCATATTCTAGCTTTACAGCAGGAGGTACTACATTGTGTAATCTTTGGAGGCATCCAGAGACCAGGGAAAAAGTGATTTTTACCAACGGATTCAAGATTTGTTCATCAATAGTACTTTTTTATGTCTGTTCTCATGCGGTGGCAAGGTGTAGCTCCACTCTAATTCAGCTTGCATCAACATTTCCGTGATCAATAGTTTTTATGTACATTCTGTGTCTGGTTTCCCAAACACAAGCAGGCCCCACTGACTTCATCTGGAGCTGTGAGTGCTCTTCTGAAAGAGATGCTTAATGTATTGTGCTTTTTATTTCCATGTTGAGACTCTGGTACAAGGGTTCCCATCCAAGGATAACTTTCTGCTCTTTATTCTTTAAATCAAAATGCCCCAAAAGATTCAAACGCTCCATCATCAACGTTAAAGATTTTTGATCATTAGTAGCAAATAATATTGTTTGCCATGAATTCTGTGATAAATTGCCCAGAACTGGAAACAAAGGGCTAAATTAATTGGAGAATTAAGACCCCAGATGTTGATTGTTTTCTGAAATAAATAAATATTATCTTTTAAAAATCTGACAGAAATAAGACATGGGCTACCCATCCTCTGATTTAGTTAGGACTTCTAGTCCACCTTCTTGCATTGTAGCAGGAGAGATTATAACAAAATCTTCCTTAACAGATGGATGTCTAATCAAGCCTTAATATCCCCAGTGAGGGGGATTTTGCTACCTTTTTGCAACTTGTTACACTGACTATTTGAGTTATAAAATTTTTCCTACTTCTTACCCTGAATTTTCAATTTTGTGGCTCCATCACATTATTTCTTGTTCTGTTCTCATTGACTAGTGAGAATAATCAGTTGCTGCCCTCTTTATAACCTCCCTTTATGTACTATAGACAATTAACCCTTCATTTCTCAGGACTCAGTCTGACCCAGTCCTTTTAGTCTTTCCTCACACAGTATATCTTATTTCCCTCCCTACGTCCCCAAGCCTGTTTTCATTGCTCTTGCTTTCATCTCAGCTCTCTCAGGGTATGCAATGTCTTTTTGGAGTTGTTGCCCAAAACTGAACCCTGCGTTTACCGTGCATTGATTCAATACTCCGTAGGGGAGCACTGGCAGGACAACAGTTTCAAGTCTGTTCTACATGCACTGGCCACACAAAAGAAGCCTATTCTATTGCTTCTCCTGCTCTTCCAATGCAGGGTGGCAGGCAGTCTCTGCCCCCTCCAACCTCTCTTTCCCTATTTAATTACTAGTATTGAATGATGCTGGAGGAATACAGTCCTTGAGCTTACGAGATGCATATGTACACCTCTGTGTGTGTGTTTCTTAGAGGCAAACACTTCTGTAAGAAAAGTGTCCTGCAGTATGGTCAGCCAGGCAAAAATAAAAGCCTTTTACCAGACTGCGACACTTGCAGCATTCCAAGCCCCTTGGACATGTCTGGCCCAATAGGTGCTGAATCATAATAATACTGAAAGTATTTAACATTTTGTGGGTTCAAAGCACTTTACAAGCATTAACTAATTAACTCCAGTGAAAACCTAACCAGGGCTGATTAGAGTGGAGTAATTACTTTAATTGTATTACATATGATTCCACTATGAATACAAAATCAATAAGGCATGCACTTTTTGCAGCAGTGTCACATTGTTGACACTGATTAAGTGTTCGATTTGTTATTAGCCCTGGTTCATTCTGTGGTGCTATTGCATTCTCCTTTGAGTGATTATGCACATAAACATTCCAGTACTAGTGTATGTGCACCCAGCGCTCATGAGTCAGAGACTTTTGCCAACAGTACCACTAGGTGGCATGTGTCCCTAGATGGCACATGCCCCGATCGCGTTGTGTGCCCATCTGAGGGCATAAATGGGACAAGTCTGCCACCTTCCTCTCAGTTCATTCTCACTGCTTTTTACAAAATCTGGAGTTGCCCATGGTGTTTACTTCAATTAGCTACCAGTTCAAAATTTCCCCATCAGGACTAAAAATCAGAGAGATTTATGGCTGAAAGTCCATCTTCTGAAAGAGGCCTTGCATCCCGTGTCAGAACTGAGTCCTGACCATGATATAGCGGATTCTGAATCCATGACAAATGCCCCTTCAGCTCCCTGCAATTCAAAGGAAAGGTTTGATGCTGCCAAGCACTTAAAGCCTTGATCTTCTCCTCAAAAGACTCCCAGTAAGTCCTCTCGTACCTTTCAAGGCACCACAGACATCATTCACCACGCCTGTCTGAGGTTTCATTGTAGACTCAGGCTTCTTCTGGAATATCAAGACCAGTGTCTTCACCTTTATGAGATCCTTCATCATCATTCCAACCAATGTAGTCTATTTCAGCACCACCAGATGAACACTTACCTGTTTTGGTATTCTCTACTCTGTGGACTTTCTTGCTTGCAAAAGATCATCTTTGTTTCCTCCTACCAGACTCTCCATTGCTACAATTGACTTTGGTTAGGGGAACTTTAGTGTCTTCGGTACTGCCTGCGGCACATTTGGTGGATTTGTATGTTGCTGACACCTTTGGCATCATCCGCAGACAGTACCATGTCTCTGCATCATCATGCCAGCAGCACTCTCCTCACTGGCATGCTGACTGCTCTGATCTTTGCTTTTTTTGGATCCTTTGGTGTCTCCCATACCCTGATCACCTCAGAACCGTACGGGGACCTCTCTTCCCTTTTCAGAAGAAACTTATATTTCTTCTTTGGACTCTGAAATGGAGGAATATGCATCACCTTCATGATCTTTTAAATCCTCTTATAGATCTCGTGCCACGGTTACAGGTCCTAAGGATCAGGACTGGCTTTCTGATAAAGACGCTTCAGTATGGTGTCCCTCACTATGGGTGTCTCAGACATTGCAATATCCCCCATGGCCTTATTGGTCTTTTAGAATTTTAGAATGCCATCACAATCACAGTCTAGGAGGAGGTTTCCCATTTGGGTTCAGGATTCTGCCACATTCCTCTACCCATTGAATTGGACCCTATGGAGGAAGGAGAAATAATGGAGGAACCCCTCGAGGATCCCTCCTGTAATTTCATCATCTTGTCCGAGTGAATCCATCATCCCAGAATTGACATTTGCCCTCCAAGGGACTTCAATGTCTTTCAGAACTTGAGGAGGAGAGTGGCCACTTCTCACCCTGCTCCCTTGGGCTTGTTCAAGAGAAACTGCAAACTTCTGTGGTGTTGAACATATCCCTGCCCTGGGAAGGGTTGCCCACTCCATTAATGAAGATTTGCTAGAGCTGATCTACCCCGACCTCTGTAACACCTGTGGCCAAGTCGGTGGACACAGGTTATCAAGTCCTGCAGCAGCACTTTCATTTTTAACCAATCAGTTTCTGATTCCTTGGTGGTTACAGCCACTAATGGGTGATCTGAACAGTTCTATCCTAAAGCTGCTCCCAAAACAAGGCTTACAAAAGACTGGATTTACATTGCCAAAAAGTGTATTCCACCACTGCTCTTCAAAGAAGAGTGGCCAACATCAAGTAGTCCTGTCTAAATATACCTTTATTAATTTCTTTGCAATTTCTAAACATGCTGAGACATTGCCAGAAAAATATAAGGAACAGTTCCTGGCTCTGGTTTTGGAAGGACACCTGACAGCCTGAACAATAGGCAGCTATTGACACCACTTATATAGCTTTGCATGCAGAGGCCACCACCGTCTCCATGAATTGCTCTTCCTGGATGCAGGTTTCTAGCATTCTAAAGGAACTGCAAAATAGAATTAAAGATATTTGCCCTTCTCAGGGTCTGAACTATTTTCCAAACGAGATGATGAGGTATGCACCCTGAAAGATTATGCCGTCACTCAAACCTATCGTGATGATACCAGCTGCAACAAGTTGGCATTACAGTCTCTCTCTTCAGATGATTCAAAGTCCCTCCACCTTTTAAGAAAACTGCTAAGTCATTACCTGCAGTGGAATGTATGTGAATACAGTCAGTCAAGGGAGAAAAAATGGTTACTTACCTGTACAGTAACTGATTCTTCCACCTTCCTGCTACTTTAGACATAAGCTACACAGTGTGACGGGCTGGAATCACAGAAACCCCCTTAGAAGCTGCCAACTGATATACCAAGGCTACTCCTGCCTACTCTTGTTTTCCTGCCCAAACAGCATAGGACCTCAGTACCCTACCTGATTTGAGTCAGACTCACTAGCCTGCTGCAAAACCAGACTCAGGTCTGAGCCACGTCCCATAACAGCTATGGAAACAGGTTAGAAAGTGTTCCTGCCTTTAGCACTCAGATGCTCAACTCACAGTGGGGTCCAAACCCTGAATAAATTTGTTTTACCCTGTATAAAGCTTATACAGGGCAAACTCATAGATTGTTCACCCTCTATAACAATGATAGAGAGATGCACAGCTGTTTGCCCCTCCCCCAGGTACTAACACATACTCCAGGTTAATTAATAAGTAAAAAGTGATTTTAATAAAGACAGGAAGTAGGATTTAAGTGGTTTCAAGTAGTACCAGACAAAACAAAATGAATTACCAAATAAAATAAAATAGAACATGCAGATCTAACACTAATACAGTGAAAAGCCTCATCCTCAAATGTCACAGTGAATTTCTTTTTTCTGATAAATCTCCCTTTTAGTCTGGGTCCAGCTATCACTCACACCTCCCCTGCAGTCACTGTCCTCTGTTCATTTCCTTCAGGTATCCTTGCGAGGTGGAGAGGCTGTTCCTTGAGCCAGCTGAAAACAAAATGGAGGGGTCTCCCCTGGGGTTTATATAGACTTTTTCTTGTGGGTGGAGACCCCATCCTCCTTCCTATGCAAAGTCCAGTTGTAAAATGGAGTTTCATAGCCACATGGCAAGTCATATGTCTGTGCCAGACTGGGTTTTCTTACTAGCCAGGCCACACTCCTGGGGAAGCTCAGATGTGGACTGGCATCTAGAGAGTTCATTGTTATCTTGATTGTTTCTTGACTGGGCATTTACTGAGAATAGTTTCTTCTCAGGAAGCTGCCTAGCTATTTCACTAAAGCTGTTTAAGACTAATCAAGTACATAGCCAATATTCATAACTTTGAGTACAACAATGACACATACATACAAATAGGATGAACAGATCCAGTAGATTGTTACCTTTACATAGATATATTACATGGCATATGTAGCAAAAGCATATTCCAGTTGTATCATACACACATTTATAGGCACCCTCCCATAAAGCCTTATGGGGTATACTTGTACACACAGCAATGCGAAGGAACGAAATGAGGAGAGGCTCACGCTCCGCCTAGTGGTTCTGCTGGCAAAAGTGTCTGACTTGAGTGCTTTGGGCACAAACCTCCAACCAGGGCTGGTGCAAGCAATAGGCAACTTAGGCCGTCACCTAGGGCGGCGTTTTGGCACTTTCGGCGGCATTTTGGCGGCAGCTTTCACGGCCGCTGTGCGCTTCTGGGTGTCTCCGAAGTGGATGGGGGCCTGCAAACTGTCACCAAAATGCCACCACCGCCTAGGGCAGCAAGAAAGCTTACGCCGGCCCTGCCTCCAATTGAATGTGTATGTGCACAACACACCTCGAAAAACTAGTGTTACAATACAAATAAAATAACTGCTTTTTCTTTCAGTTTAGCAGATAAACAAGTGTTTCTCAAGCAGATCCCCTATGTGTGTCAATCAGCATCACTCCATTAAGTCCAGTGGACACTATCTGAGGATCTGGTCCCGTGTTTCTAATTGTCCACTTCCTGTGGTAAATTGGCACAGAAGAAACGATCTCCTTATGTCTCTCTACAAGCTAATTTCCTATAAATATAAATATTTGCTCATTATCACAGCTGTTCCTGGGTGATCTGCTTTTTGGATTTTAAGAAGTAGGAATCCTCTTTGTGTAGGAAATAGAAGTCTAGTTTTATTTTCTATAGAAGTTAGGTATAGGTGAAATATTTGCACCAAAATGTAAGTGCTCAGAGTTGAAGCATTTTCATGTTTTGTTGCAAAGTCAAAATTGGTCTAAGTATTTTCTCACAATAAATATCCTATTTTCTCTGAAAATGGGGCTCATTGTTGAGCAACATAATCTTCAGAGTGAAAATGGGCTTTTTGTTTTCTTTCTCTAAGCCAAATTTCTGCTTGTAATTTGACCAAACAAACAAATTTTGGGATGTGCAGAAAAGAAGGAAGCAAAATTGCAGGAACCCGTACTGTTCTGCATTTTTCTATAGTTTTTGTTGTTGTTTGGCAAAACCTCAATATAGGGCCATATTTTAAAAGTTTGGGTTTGGAGCTGCAACTACAAAAAAGTTTTCATTTCTTTTTGTCACACTGCAAAAATAGTGAGCTGTTTTGTCGTCTGTCACTTCTGCTCCACACTGGGCTTCATTCATCACACTAGTGGAGTTTGAATCCTCCTGCGACAGTGGCAGCTGCTTCAGCCAATGGGTAAATTCATCCCCATAGAAAGGCAAACAGTGTTTGCTGTGCCACCTTCCCCTTTGGATCCTGATGCACAAGGTAGCTGTAATGTGAGACTAGGTCTTTGCAGAAATGCTATTATTGGGAGCTGCCTGGAGGATACTCTGATTCGCTGCGGGGCTAGCTTAAAGCAAGCTAGGGCACAGCTACACTTCAATATATTGAGTCTCAGAGCCCAGGTCAGCTGACTCAGGTTTATGAAGTTTAGGCAACAGGGCTAAAACTTTCAATGAAGATGTTGCAAGGTATCAGAGCCAGGGCTTCAGCCCAAGCTCGAATGTCCATATTGCAATTTTAGAGCCCTGCAGCCTGAGCACTGAGAGCCAGAGTCTGCTGACTTGGACCAGCTGCAGCCATGCTGTAAGTCTTTTATTGCCATGTAGATGTACCCCTAGGTACATCATCACATGAGTCCCCTATGCCTCACTCCTCATTTGGAATGGCAGAAGCCACTCAAACAAGTTGCTTTGTGGCACAGCCTGCCACTACTCTTTTTTCAGATTGGGCCTCTCTTCTTCTGGGAAAGGTAGAGGCTGGATAAAGAGCTTCCTCCCCCCAGGTGTGGCAAAGGTAGGGCAGGGATACCTCTCTCCTCCCAGCAGGGCAATTGTCCTGTTTGAGTGACAGTAGATGACTTCCTGGGCTTTCACAGGGAAAGCACACATCAGGGTGATCGTCCATTATTGCTGCTTGAGGGATCACCCTGTTTGAGCACTCAAATGTGCATTTCACATGTGATTACATACCATCACATGCATGATTTAGAGCCAGCAGAAAAAAATTTCCTTTGACTTAAACCCCATTGGCTTCGCTATCATTGAGTGAGGTTTAATTTAGGAGAGGGTTTGGTGCACTAAGTCATCTTGCCTATCCCCTCTATAGGAAGTCCATTCCATTGGATTCTAGTGGGATATGCCATATGTTTTGAAAGCTCCCACCCAGACCTTCCTGGTGGTTTTATCACTTTACACTGGTGTTCACTGTCAGATGAAGAGGACGTTCTTCAGTGGATGTGAAACTGGTGCCAGGCAAACTAAATACACTGTACTTCTAAGCAGGGACGGCTCTACGTTTTATGCTGCCCCAAGTGCAGCAGTCAGGCGGCGTTTGGCGGCACGCCTGCGGGAGGTCCGCGCTGGTGCAGCTGATTCGGCAGCGTTTCTGCGGGAGGTCCACCGAACCGAGGTCCTCTCGCAGGCATGCTGCTGAAGGCTGCCTGACTGCCGCCCTAACAGCGACCAGCAGGCCGCCCCCTGAGGATTGCCACCCCAGGCACACGCTTGCTGCACTGGTGCCTGGAGCCATCCCTGCTTCTAAGCACAGTTCGTGCATTTGTTTTTGCCTTTTTGCTTCAGGCTGGATTGGATGCCAACAGGAGTTCGACACAACATTTGTACTTTTCAAAAGCAATGCAATAGCAATGCAATATAAATTAACATTTTCTCATGTCTGAGTGTATTAATTCTTGCTTACATGGAATTACACAAACAAACTTGTTAAAAGAATAAATTAGAACCCTACTGTGTATATGATGAATCATGATGCAATTTCTCATCTGTGTTGGGGAAAGAAATCTGCCTCAGCTGACTATGTGGTGTGTTTTTATTATTATTATTTATCTTTTTCAAGGAAAATTACTCAAGATCAGTCAATTTTCCCCCTAGCAAGTAAATAGATTAGTTTACAATTTTGATATTGAAATAAAAATTCTCAGCCTTGGAATTCCAAGCTGAATGGGATTTCTCTGGAAGCACAGATCAATCACTAATAAAGGGACACGTACTCGGCCGAAGTAATTTGGCACAGCTCCATCTAAAGGGATGGAATTTCGGCAGTTTACTCCAAAAGATAATTTGCATTGTACTGTCTTTTACTAGAGTCCCATCACTCTCCCTGTAAACCTTGTTTGTTTTCTCTTACTGCCCCACCTCCCTTTACTTCCAGCTGGGAATAAAGACAAGTGGCATTTAATTCACAAACACCTTCATTAACTAACATTAAAGGGCTGACTTAAAATTTCAGAAGGAAAATCCTCTTGTCTCTTCATCCTGTTGTGTTTAAGTATTACAGACATTCCCAGTGAATGCCCCCTGAGCCCTTTGCCTTTCATACTGTGTGCTGCAGTAGGTACAATGGGCCAAATTCACAGCTGGCATTAAATCATTGGCAGTGTGCATGATCTTGCCAACAGTGAGTTTAGTTCAGTAAGTGTCTGAGAGAATGAACAAACATGATAGTATATGGTGTTAAAGGCTTTACTGGCATGAATTTCAAACAACCAAAGGAGTTTCAATAAAAAAAAAATTGTGTGCCAGTTTACCATGTACTCTGTTTTGCATCTCTTACAGAAAAGATATCTTTGTGATGTTTTTAGATCTCTCCCCCTAAATACTGGTATTTTATGTATTCTTCACTCTCTAAAGCCAGGTTCTTCTAATAGTAGTGCAGATCCTAGAGGAAAGGGGGGAAAAAGTACAGTATGTTGTAGAAACAATATTGTTTGATTAACTGTCAACCACATTAATGGGATAATATTATACCCAGCGAGCATATATGTTACCATAACTCATGAATGAGTGGCCCTCCAACCATGCTGTTTTAGGACATTGTCACTGAGGCACATGTACACAATTCAGAGAAAAAAAATTAGCATGAAAGATATTTCTATATCAAAAAAGGTATGTGGGGTACACTTGTGCAATGTTATCTAGTATTTCTAGTAGTTCTGTATACGTTTGCTCCTAGTGAGAGTATTTTGTATAATAACTGTGGTAATTAGGTCTCCTTCACTTAGCAAAAGCTGTTTTTTACATAAATGTAATTTGCATATGCTTATGTATTTGTGGGGTAATCCTCAGGAGCACATGTTGTGACGGGTTGGGATCACAGAAACCCCCTTAGAAGCTGCCACCCAATGTGCCAAGGCTACTCCTGCCTCTGTTGTCCTGCCCAAACAGCTTAGGATCTCAGTACCCTGCCAGGTCTGAGCCACATCCCCCAACAGCAGTGGGCTTGCCTGGAAACAGGCAGAAGTATTCTTGCCTCTGGCACTCAGATGCTCAACTCCCAATGGGGTCAAACCCTGAATAAATTTGTTTTACCCTGTATAAAGCTTATACAAGGCAAACTGATACATTGTTCGCCTTCTATAACAATGATAGAGAGATGCACAGCTGTTTGCCTCCTCTCCCCAGGTACCAACACATACTCCAGGTTAATTAATAAGTAAAAAGTGATTTTAATAAAGACAGGAAGTAGGATTTAAGTGGTTCCAAGTAGTAACAGACAGAACAAAGTGAATTACCAAATGAAATAAAATAGAAAACGCAGATCTAACACTAATACAGTAAAAAGCCTCATCCTCAAATGTCACAGTGAATTTCTTCTTTCAGACTAATCTCCCTGTTGGTCTGGGTCCAGCTATGACTCTCACACCCCCTGCAGTCATTGTCCTTTGTTCCAGCTTCTTCTAGGTATCCCTGGGGGGTGGAGAGGCTGTTCTTTAAGCCCGCTGAAGACAACATGGAGGAGTCTCCCCAGGGTTTATATAGACATCCTCTTGTGGGTGGAGACCCCTTCCTCCTTCCTATGCAGAATCCAGTTGTAAAATGGAGTTTCAGAGCACATGGTTCACTCACATGTTTGAGCCAAACTCCATTCATTACCAGCCAGGCCACATTCCTGGGGAAGCTCAGGTGTGGATGGACATCTACAAAGTTCATTGTTAGCTTGATTGGTTCTTGACTGGGATTCACTGAGAATAGTTTTTTCTCAGAGAGCTGCTCAGCTGCTTTCCAAAATCTATTTACAACTAACCAAGCACATAGCCAATATTCATAACTTTGAATACAAAACAGACACATACATACAAATAGGATGAACAGATCCAGCAGATCATTACCTTTACATAGATATGTTACATGGCATATGTAGCAAAACCATATTCCAGTCATGGCATACATATATTTATAGGTACTCCCCCATAAAGCCTTATGGGGTACACCATCACATATGTATATTCCAATAAATCAAGAATTAGTGGCAATCCAACTCGCAGTCTTAGGACATTGCATGTACTAATTGATAATGCATTGCAGCGACAGTGTTTGCTGCATACAGTCACCTTAAGGTACAAGGTACTATAGAGAGTTTACTATCTTAAAATCCAGGCTTGTTAGGGTTCCTCAACATATGAACAGATGCTGCATCTCTTGCCTAATATTCTTGAAGCAATTTTCTATTTAGACATTGTGCTCCAAACACTGCAGATACAGGAGACTCTCGAGGGGATTTGCAGTATTGCTCAATTCAAGATGACAAACAAACTGGCACGATATTCTGCTTGAGATCTTATAAAAATGATTTGCAGCTCTGAAAATGAGTCATCCTGTAATGACAATGTACTGGATGATAGTGACTTTGTGCTAGATCATGTTGAGAGTTGCTCTGAGAAGCAAGACCTTGTTTGCACTGATTGTTCATCAAGTTCATCCTCAATAATGAGGAGCTCATATTACCAGCACAGCAGCTATGTGGAGTAAATGTATCCTGCAGCCTTCATAGAGTAGGGAGGACATGAAGAGGCAGGGGTCTGCGAGTGGTTCATTGCAGACCATGCCGGGACGTTATCCATGAGCAGGCTAGTATAAGAGATGATGCTCAAAAAAGATACACTGGTAAAAATATTGGTGCTTTTCCTCCCAAGAGACATTTTCCACATTGTGATACGAGACACAAGAGGCAGATTGTGTATTCTGGGAATGGTACGACAGCAAGCCAGACAAAAATAAGGAATGGAAACTGCTTGACCAAACCAAGGTGAAAGCATACACTGACTACTTAATTCTGGCTGATGTGTATCAGGGAATCATAAAGGCCTTGAGGGATCATGGAATCCACACACAGGATGTCCCATTCTTCCAGGCAACAATGAGCCTGTAGCAATTCAGACTATCACTTGACACCTGTAATTTGACAGCAAAAACATGAGAGAAGAACAGAGAGCACCAGACAGTGTGACTACATTTTGTGATGTAGAGACAGTATTTGTATAGCAGTTGCTAAAGTTTTATACTCCTGGAGCAGACAGACATAACTGTTGATGAGCACCAGATGCCAAAAAAGGACATTGATGTCTAAAACACAGTATATTCCAAAATATGGCAAAACACAGTATAAAGATCTGGTGGTGGTGTGATACTGTGAAATTATATCCTCTGAATGGAGAGGTATTTCTTGGAAACAACTTGCATCACAAAGAGAAATGACCAAAAAGACTGCATTGTGAAGGAGATGGTTTAGCCCTGGTTTAAGACTGGGAATAACAGTTGGGGATACCTTCTTCACCACTGTTTCACTTGCTAAAGATCTACTCAGCAAAAAAAGTGACCAGTGTTGGAATACTGTGATGAAAGAAGTCAGTATAATCAGTGGGATGCAGCCACATTGAAGCTGAAAAATATTGTCATCAGTGTTTGGGTATGGTGGACTCTCACCTGGTTTCCTGTCCCCCAATAAAGGGGAAGTCAGTGATAATGCTATCGATGATGCATCATGACAAGATTGTAGAAGGAGACTAAAAGAAACCTCACGTAATTCTTCACTACAGTGACACTAAAAATGGTGTCAATAACATGTACCATCTTGCAAGATGAGTAGATACCCAATGGTTCTTTTCTTCAACATACTTAATGTTGCTGGTATTGCAAGTTGTATTGTCTGAGTCAACAACAATCCTACTTGGCACCGTGTTGACCAAGATAAACAAGACTCTTGTTCCTTGTCAATCTAGGAGAAAGACTCATGGATGCTCATATAAAGAGAAGAATTCTTGATACCCATCATCTCACCAAGCACTCAAACCTGCCGGCTACCATCAAAAACCAGCCACCATGGGAGCATTTAGCTAACCTGGCAGTGAACATTGCTACATTTGCCCAAGGTCAGCTGACTGAAAGGAGCCACAAGCAATGTGGAGAATGCAATGGATCAGTATGCACTGACCATTTCACATTGATATTGGTATACAAAAAATGAATATAGGCTCTTACTGAATGACACTTCTGCTAGTTCTTTCCATTGGCTAGTTAGGGTTTTTTTTCATCTAAAAACATGAAATAATTGTTCTTGGCTTCTTAATGAATTTGGGATACAAACTTCCCTCACAACACAGTTAATGTAATTTTTTTTCTTGACACTGGATGGAGGTTAAGATATTTTGTCTCATATACAAGTGTTAAAAAGCCTTATACCAATGGAAGAGGCAATTCCTCATTTTGTTTCTAGACTGAGAGGTTGAGAAATTAGATCCTATATTTTTTACTGGTCCAGGATTGAATATTTTTTTGGGTCTTGAGCCAGTGTAAATTTAGAGTGAAATTCCATAGTTTGGAAAAGGTGAGAAGTGGTAAATAATTCACTGGTAGTTTGCAGCTATCAGGCATTTTCTTAACTGTATTACCTTCACTCTGTTCAGTGAGCAATCTCGTCAGGACTATTCCAAAACTCTGTACAGACCTCACCAACCTGTTTGTTTTGTTTGTTTTAAATGTCACCTAGCACGTCATCCCCTTCTACTTATATGATGTGAGCTGGTCTTTCTGTAGACAGTCCAGTGTCCTCCACCCCACACAAGCAAATGTCTTTTCTGCTCTAGTCACACTCCTCCCCTTTGCTTTTTGTGTATAATTAAAAATGTTTCCGTTTAGTGTTTGTTTTTTAATTTTACAGATTCATGAGTGAGTGTACTGCTACACAGAGAAAATGGGAGTTTTTTTAATGTTATGTCAGGCATTACTAGGTGTCACTCTTACACATACTCTTCCAAGTTTTTCTTAATGTTTGAGCAAGTTTTGACTGTTGGGAAGATAAACTGTGTTTGTTTTGGATTATACAGATTGGTATGTCAAAACAGCTTTGGGAGAGAGGGTGCTTTGTGAGCAGCAGGAGAGATTGCTGTCTTCCTTAGGCTCTGATTGCCTCAGCTGACTTAAATTGCTCATGGGAAAGCCAGCTTTAATGTTAGGCTGATATTCCTTGAAGAATGGATTGCCCTGCATGCTGTTTTAACATCTCTTGTCAGAATTGGTGTATCCATAAATAAAAGAAATTACATGCAGAGCATTCCCAGACGCTGTCACTGATTTCCCTTTAACTAAAAAGACAACATGCAAATCCCCAAACCTCTGCTACTGCCCTGAAGAGCAACACTGGTGTCAGAACTGAACAATGGTGTTAGAGGAAGGGGAAACTTCTTCATATGGACCCCGCTAAGATTTATGTAGGAGCTGATTTTGCTCAGTCCCCTCACTCCCACCAAATAATACCTCATTCTGAAAATAAGCCAGCTGATATTAAACAAAGGATCCACAGAGCTACATAATACTTGACATGAGTGAGGCTGTTAGACTCAGACCCTTTAGGGTATATCTACAGTGCAATAAAATCCCACAACACTGAGTCTCTGAGCTTGGGTCAGCTGACTCAGCCTCACGGGACTTGGGCTGTGGGGCTAAAAGATGCAGTATAGACATTTTGGCTCAAACTGGCGCCCAGGCTCTGAGATCCTCCTCCCTCAAAGGTCTTAAAGCCTGGGCTCCAGCCTGAGCCCGAACATCTACATTACAACTTTTAGCCCCATGTTCCCACCCAGCTTTCCTAGGCCAGCCACAGGTATTCTGCTGTAGTGTAGGCATACCCTTAGATTTTTTTGAGTGTCTAAAAGGAGCTTCCAGTATTAAAGGCAACCATTTCTTACAGAAGATGAGATATCAGAAGAGTTGGCCATTAATATTTCAGTGCATTTAAGATGCACTCTGGTGAAGAAGGGAAATTAAATTTGAATTTTCACTAGTTTGCAGTTCTCACACTGACTGTAAAATTAAAATGTCCTCTTAGGCTCCCTGAAGAGAGATCAAGATCAATACATGTCCTATGTGTACTTCAGTGGCACTTTTCTAATTAAGTCACACTTCACCCACAGTACTGTGCAGATGCTCAATCAATCTGCCCACTGATAATCTCCCAGAATGTGTGGGAGATACAGAGATGTATTGTCAAAGGAGTCTGAAAGAGAGACTTCTGGAGAGGTTTTAATGGCCCAGAATGAAGTGCTGCCCTCAGGGGTCTATACAAGCACCATACAAGCTGTGCTAAATGGTGCATTGTCAGTCTGTTTCTTCCCTCCTCCTCTGTGAACGCTATCAGGAACCCAGCACCCCTGGCTGTGAACATTAGCACCTTACCATTATTGCTATTAGCCAGACCCTAGCACTCTCAGGGGCACTGCTGTAATGACATGGCAGGGCTGGGAGAGAAGACATGAAAGCCACACACCCTGTATATATGCTTCCTTATGGGTCCAGTCTTGTAGATGCCCGTTTCGCTCAGCATCCATTGACTCCAGGGGGAGCTGAGGGCTTTCAGCACCTCAAGTCTATTTGTATCTATAATGTTTCTTTATAGCATAACTTACACCAAGGATTAAGTAACATGCTACCTCACCATATAAGAGTAGAACCTTCCTAATACGTAGGGGCAAATTTCAACACTCTTAACAGATAGAGTTTATATTTAGGAAGCCCATTAAAGCCAATGGAAGCCCACAGAAACCCTTTGACTTCAATGGGAGCTGGATCTGGCCTCTAACAAGAACTTTTTTCTGCAGTGGATTGGTTTGGCTAATACTGTAGATCTTTTCCCCTCTGCAGATGAGAGATCACCTTGTGACTTGCATTAAAACCACAACACAATTTGGCAGCATGGTGCCAGTTAGGGCTGGTGTAGTGGCAAATGCTGTAGTACCTAACTGAGATGCAAGCACGACACAATATTCACCCTGAGACTAGAACTTCCTCACTGTAGAATTGATTCAATGTCAGCTGTAGTCTATGGGAGTCTTCATTGACTTCAAAATGCATTGGATTGGGATCTGTAACAAGCAATAGATGCAGTCCAAACTTTTCAAACACTCCACTATTTATTTAAAAGGATTCATTTTGTCCTGATTTCAATGGTATTGAGCACTCTCAGCTGTTTGATTCCACCAGGAAACTGCTCAGAATCTCTGAAAAGTCAGGTCAGTTGCGTATAGCAAACTAAAATATTTCTTATGCTAGATACTTAGTTTACAAGTCTTCATTGTATTTGTGCATGTTTCTTTTGGGCATATGGAAGATGTATTGTTTTAGAAAGACTTTTCCAGGAGTTATTTGTACAGTATGTGTAGGAAAAAAAGAGCTGATAGCAATAATGCTCCTATTCTCTCAAGGAAAAAAAATTGTACGAGTTTCCTGCAGTAGGCAACCCACCCACTTCTTAACCGTGCACCCCTTTCATAAGTGTCCTGGAACTGTTGTGGCTATAATTCTCTGAGATGAAGGTTGTAATATAGTAAATTATCACTTATTTTGCAGTCTTGACTAGAAAAATAAATGCAATTATGTTTATGAATGTTGAAAAATGAAGCCAAGTAAAGCAATTCTGTATATTTGAGGGGAGTTTTCAAATGAAAAGCTGTATTCAATGAATTCTAATGAACTCTTTCTCTAGCATATGTTTCATTATGTGATCTTTCTGAATTAAGTGAACAGCTGTAGCAAATGGCACTAGCCAAATGAGAGATGGAATTTAAAGGCAGGGCACATTTTCAGGCTGTGAGCATAGTCCCAAGTGGAATTAACACAGTTTAATCCCCATTGTAGACCATTCATGATTGTGGATAATATATGTAAAAGTTTCATATGAAGTTTTGTCTCATATTTTTTTATGTGCCATTACTATTTGTTCACTCTATGCATTTTCCAAAGATCAGGAATTTGTAATTATTATAGAGAATTTAGTTAATTATAGCTGATAGGGCTGCTTTGAAATGTTTGTACATGTGCAGTATGGAGAAAGCTTGGTGTGAACATGAGAGGTCTGGTAAAATCTTACTTGCAGCTTCGCATTTGTATGTTTCCTCTTCCACCTGTGACTGTGGAAAAACCTCATCCACCACTTTGTGTCTGAAATCATCCTTCATCCTCCACAACATGTAATGCACCTATTTGGGAGTCAGTGGTTTCTGCACTCAGAGCTGCTGAAAATATCTGCTGGGGGCCACAGGAATCCCCACACTCTTTTCCTCACTTTTCAAAATATGCAGGTCACTCTGGGTGTAACAGGTCTGTGCTAGGACAAACAGAAGGTTAGCATGGAACTACTGGAGTAAATGCCAGCATTGTCCTTAATCTGCAGCACACATCATGTAGAGTACACAATGGAGAGAAAGGACCTCCTGGTTCATCCAGGCCCTGTTGCTCTAATGCAGGATTATCCTTGCACTGAGAGCCTACCCAAATTCCCCTTGTATCACTGCAAAGATTCTCATTGACTTTTATTGGTGTAGGTTTGAGCCCTGAGAGCATTTGGTGTTTATCTAGTGTTCTCTTAAATACCTGTAGTATGGACACAGTAATGACAAAACATTCTGGCAGAGTCTAGCGAGGGGAACAAAATTAAAGGCGGCTTGAGCAGGTGCCCCTCCTGGAAAGTCTGGATTTAATAGATGTGGTTCTTGCACTTCAGTGTATTTTAAGATGTATCAGATCAAGTGCTTTATACATTGAACATTAGTGTGTCTGGAATTCTACTGTCCTATATAAGAACATATGAGGAGAGATTAAAGAATCTAGGACTTTTCAGCTTGGAAAAGAGGGGACAAAGGGGGGGATATGATAGAGGCATATAGAATCATGAGTGTGTGGAGAAAGTGAATAAGGAAAAGTTATTTACTTGTTCCCATAATATAAGAACTAGGGGTCACCAAATGAAATTAATGGGCAGCAGGTTTAAAACAAATAAAAGGAAGTTCTTTTTCACACAGTGCACTGTCAACCTGTGGAACTCCTTGCCTGAGGAGGTTGTGAAGGCTAGGACTATAACAGGGTTTAAAAGAGAACTGCATAAATTAATGGAGGTTAAGTCCATTAATGGCTATTAGCCAGAATGAGTAAAGAATGGTGTCCCTAGCCTCTGTTTGTCAGAGGGTGGTGGTGGGTGGCAGGAGAGAGATCACTTGATCATTACCTGTTAGGTTCCCTCATTCCAGGGCACCTGGCATTGGCTACTGTTGGTAGACAGGATACTGGGCTGGATGGACCTTTGGTCTGACCCATTATAGCGATTTTTATGTTCTTATGATACAGCTGGGTCCACAGAAGAACCCATTCCTTTGCAATAATAGAGTGTCTATACTACAACGACGCAGATGCACCTGTGCCATTACAGTGTTTCTATGTAGACATAACCTGAGAAATGAAACTGGATTGCCCCACTAGCCAGACTGAGGTGTGGGCAGCAGACATTAGTCTACAATAGTTTTAAAAAGTGACTGTTTCCACTAAATTCCATTGTGGCTTCTGGGATTGTTGGAGACACCTCAGAATTCAGATTATAGATTCATAGGACTAGAAGGGAACTCAAGAGGTCATCTAGTCCAGTGCCCGGCGGTGATGGCAGGATTAACTATTATGTATACCATCCCTGATAAGTATTTGTCTAACCTGCTCTTAAAAGTCTTCAATGATGGAGTCCACAACCTCCCTGGGCAATTTATTTCATTACTTAACCACCCTGACAGTTAGGAAGTTTTTCCTAATGTCCAACCTAAACAGCCCTGGGTGCAATTTAAATCCATTGCTTCTTGTCCTATCCTCAGGGATTAATGACAACGTTTTTTCCCCCTCTTCCTTGTAACAACCTTTTATGTACTTGAAAACTATCATCATGTCCCCTCTTTCTTTTCTTCTTCAGACTAAACAAACCCAATTTTTTCAATCTTCTATCATAGGTCATTTTGTCTAGATCTAGATCTCAAGCATTTTTGTTGCTCTTCTCTAGACTTTCTCCAATTTGTCCGCATCTGAAATGTGGTGCCTAGAATTGGACACAATACTCCAGCTGAAGCCTAATTAGTGCAGAGTAGAGCAGAAAAATTACTTCTCACGTCTTACTTACAATATTCCTGCTAATACATCCCACAATTATGTTTGCTATTTTTGTAACAGTGTCACACTGTTCATTCATATTTACCTTGTGATCCACTATAACCCCCAGATCCCTTTCTGCAGTACTCCTTCCTAGGCAGTTATTTCTTAACTGTATGTATGAAACTGATTGTTCCTTCCTAAAAGTGGAGTATTTTGTATTTGTCTTTATTGAATTTCATCTTATTTTCTTCAAATCATTTCTCCAATTTGTCCAGATCATTTTGAATTTTAATCCTATCGTCCAAAACAGTTGCAACCCCTACCAACTTGGTATCATCCACAAACTTTATAAGTGTACCCTCTATGCCATTATCTAAATCATTTATGAAGATATTGAACAGAACTATACCCAGAACCGATCCCTGCAGGACCCCACTCAATATGCCCTCCAGCTTGATTCTGAACCACAGATGATTACTCTCTGGGAACAGTTTTTCAGCTAGTTATGCACCCACTTTGTAGTAGCTCCAAGTAGGTTTTATTTCCTTAGTTTGTTTATAAGAAGGTCCTGTGAGGCAGTATCAAAAGCCTTACTAAAGACAAGATATACCACATCTACTGCTTCTCCGCTCCCCTCCCCTCCATCCACAAGGCTTGATATTCTGTCAAAGAAAGCTATTAGGTTGGTTTGCCATGATTTATTCTGGACAAATCCATGCTGATGGTTACTTATCATCTTATCTTCCAAGTGTTTTCAAGTTGATTGTTTAATTATTTGCACCATTATCCTTCCAAGTACTGAAGTTAAACTGAATGGTCTGTAATTCCCCATGATGTCCTTGTTTCCTTTTCTATAGACAGACATTATATTTGCCCTTTTCCAGTCCTGTGGACTCTCTCCCAGCTTCCATGACTTTTTGAAGATAATCGTTAATGGCTCAGATCTCTCTTCAGTCTGCCCTCGGGTATTCTAGGATGTATTTCATTAGGCCCTGGTGTCTTGAAGGCATCTAACTTGTCTAAGTAATTTTTAACTAGTTAGATGTCTCACTGCAATATTGCAATCTATATCAGACATTCCTGACTTCCCACACTGCCATGTCTATTTTGTTGGTTTGTTTGTGCTTGTTTAACTATATAAACTTATGGGATATTTGAAAAAGGCACCACCATTGGAAAAAGTGTCCTATGTAAGCCCTTATCAGAATGCCTCATTTTGGAGAGCCTATAGTTACCCCAGCATAGAGACTGACAAGAGACAGGTTTTTTATAAGGGTGTTTAAATTAATCTGTGCTGACTGACTACACAGTCTGGTAGGGGGGGCTTAAGCTCTTATGCCTGCAGTCCTGAGTTTCTAAGTCTCATGCTTTTAAATGTCTCATGCTGCTCTTAGTCCATTTTATGATTGTATATGGCAGTTGCTGTCATTGTGGTATCTCAACCTAACACCCTTACCCCTCTCCCATTCATGTCTGAGTATTCTTCTTCAGTCAGATTTTCCTTTCCTATTCAGCCCTGTTCGCCCCTCCTCCCCTTTTCCCTATGCCCTCTCCTTCTCATTCCATTCTCCTGGTCACTTTGTGCCTCAGCTGCTGCCTCTCATTTACTGTGCACATCTTTCTTCCTATTTCTTCTTACACCAGGAACCCAGTTTCTACCCCTGAGTCTACAGGAACCAACAGTTAGCAACCAATAGCCAGATTTTCAAGAGAACTCAGAACCTAGAAGCCCAGTCAGCTCCCACTGGAAAGCCCCATCTCTCCTTCCTTCCTCAGACCTCAAGATTCTTTCTGCCTCCATTTCCTCTAACCCCTCATTCCCCTCATCTTCACTAGTTCCATCCCTCAGGAATCTCTTTCCCACTCATTGCCAAGTCTTTGCTCCCCACTCTCAGGAGAGAGATTAAGGGGAGGCTAATCATATTTATCTCAAGGTTCCAAGAAATCATAACTGTTCCGTTATAATGCAGCTGCATTGGTGCAGAAAGCATCACTCAGCCACATATCCTTTAAACGAGTAATAGAACCAGGATTTCAGAAGTCAGTCTGCTTGTTTTCATAACACAGTCTTAATTCTACAAGGGCAAAGAAAAGATGATTTAATCTAATTTAATTTTGCTCTTTGAGGGGAAAAAAAAGAGATCACTTGGCCAGCTGCTGCTCTGAGCAAACATTGGAGCATGCAGGCTACAAGATAAGCTTTGAACTTTATCAAATCTCTTGGCGGTGTATGTTAATGAGTGCTGCTAGGAGACTTCTGAAACTTTTGCCCCTGATTTTATTAATTAGTGTGCTGCTTCTCAAGTAGTAAAGCAGTTTGAGTGAGCTGTAACTACAAAATTAAATAAGTACAATTACACAGAGGGCCTTCTGCAACCCCACTGCTATTGTTGTGTTATAGAGCAATATGGACTCCAGGGTTATGAGTCTGGTCTAGCTGAGGCTTTGTGCAAATGGAAGTAGTTCCAAGGTTTTCTAAAAAACTCTTGTAGCAGTAGGTATTCTCTTCTCTTCAGTCTGCTTATTTATCATAGGAGGAGAAAGCTAACACTACAGCATGTTCTGCCTTTGAAATGAGGGCTTCTACTCAGTATACTGGAGCCTCTCTCATGAAAGAGAGGCCCTCCGGGCTTGGGGATTCACTTGGAGCATCAGTCTTCATGAGACTTCCTCCTGTCACAATTTATTTTTGTTTTACAGAGGAATTTTGCCACAACCTGGCCCAATCCCCCTCTCTGGAAAAAGAGGAGTATTTTGTAAGTGAATCCAACTGCTGGATGCCAAGGACTCTTAAGCCAACCACATGTAGGTCACTTGGGCACATTCCCAGACCCAAGTGAGGGCTCTCCCTATATCCTTTGGGGGTAGTGGAACCCTGCAGCCTGGCCATCTCTACCCTGGAATCAGTGCCTCAGCTCTCCTGAACTCCCAGTTTTTTAGACATCAGAGTCCACCTGTCTGGCGTGGGAGCTCTGGTTTCTAGTTAGCTCTTTCAGGGACTATGGCAGGAAAGCAACGAGCATAGAGTTAGCAAAGGAGTTTCTTAAGAAGGCACACTGAAGCGTCTGATTCAGAGGAGCATTACAAATCTATGGAAAATAACCAGCCCTTGAATGCGCCCCTCCAAGTCTGATCTCACCCGCTCTGGGAGTCCTGGGTTTGGTCAGCATCCTTAAGGTAGGCCCTTCCTGCCTTCTCTCTTCTTAGCCTGGACTTCTTACATATGAGGGTTATTTGGCCCATTTTTCAGAAAACACCCACCTTTTAAACCAGTCTGTCCCTTTTGTGCCTATTTGCTTCAGCTAGGAAATTCAGACTCTAGCTCATGCTGACAGGCTTCGAGACAGTTATTTAGAGTCAATGGCCCTATCAGTAGAAAACCCATTGGTTAGCAGGGAAGAGCCATTCTACCTTGATGTCTTTCATTGTTAGCCCCCTTCAAGCTGTCTCATACCTCAGTATGAGCAGGACAGTGTCCAGAAGAGATTGGCCTTGTCATGGCCAGTCTAGTTTACAACACAAAGTGATTGTCATAATCCAATTTGGAGGTTACAATACAAAGTCAAGGTTGCAGTAAAGGTTACCACCAAAATGGCATTCACAATTGGGCATAGACATACTCTCAATATGTTACACTTCCCAGACTTATTCTTTTCAGTCTTTTCAGCCAGTTTTCCAGCTTCCTATTTGCTGGGGCAACAGCCTTGTGAGGATCAATACAATCCACAAAGGGGACTGTGAAATAACATAGGAAAACATTTGCCCCATCGCTTCTAGAGCATGTGACCCAGAAGATCTACACAGTCACCAGCTAGCCCACTTTCACTGGGACCAACTGCAGTCTGTATAAGCCAGTCATCATAGGTACGGAGGGTTTGGTCTGCTGCCTCTGCCTACCCAGGGGCTGCCCCCTGCAATCCTAGTACCCCCCTAGGCCTCAGACTAGACTCTGCAGCCTGGGGAGTTGCCAGCCTGGAGCTCCCCAGCTCCTCTGGCCTTTCCCCCCAGCCCTGATCCACTTCGGGTACCTTCTCAAGCTTCCCTAGCAGCCAGGCCAGTCTACCTCCATGAAGAGGAGACTCTCTGAGCCCCAAACTCTGAGCCCTTTTATCAGGGCCAGCTGAGCCCTAATTGACCCAGCCCCAGCTGTAGCCGCTCCACCCCAGCTGCTTTCTGTTGTAGCCCTCTCCTGGGCTGCCTTTCCCCAGCCATAACCCTTTGCAGGGCTGTTTTAACCCACTTTCAGCCATCCCACTACACCTCTCCACTTTGTCACCATTGGGGATTTCACACCAATAATGTGTTGGATGGAAACTCCTCTTTTTTCATTGTCTTTGGGAAACATGAAGTTTTTTACTTGCTGTGACCCATGCAGTACAAGGAAGTCCTTCAGGCTACTGCTCAAGTGGGTCCGCAGTCCTGGATCATCTAGAGACTTAAGGAACTAAAGTCAGGAGCAGCTGTTTCTTGCACCTCGACCACACTCTTCTCTGATCTACTGTTTTCCTCAGGAATGTGCATAGTTACATCCATCTGAGATGCAGATATGGATGCGGCAGTATCTGCCAGATCGCCTGAACTCTAACTAGAAGATCAGGCATCTCCTCACCATTCACATCCTCAACAGGGCCGAAAAGCTCACTGTGAACGTTTGTGTCTATGTATCTGTCAGGGTTCCATCCCCTTTCTGAACTCTAGGGTATGGATGTAGGGATCTGCATGAAAAGACCCTCCCCCTCAGCTTATTTTGCCAGCTTAGGTTAAAACTTCCCCAAGACACAAGTTTCTCCTGTGTCTGGAACAGTATGATACCACCACCAAGCGTACCCCAAGAACTAGGTGCAGGGCCACTTGAAGCCCTCCCTCTTTCCAAAATTCCTTTCCCCCCACCCCAGCAAATCTATACCTCCCTCTCTGGGAAAGGCTTGAGAAAACCCCCTCACCAATTTTGCAAATAGCCTGATCCAAAAGCCCTGGATCTTACACAATGGAAAACAAAGCAGTCGGATTCATAAAAGAAAGATTTTAATTAAAGGAAAAGGAGAAAAGCAAAATATCTCTATAGGAATCAATGGAAAACACTTTACAATCACAAAAAGACTCAAAGAAAAACTCCACCACAGAGGAATTCCTCTCCTCTGCTGAGTTTAAAGTACAGAGAAAACACAGGATATCTCCCAAAAACCTGAGACATTCATAAGTGAAAAAAAAAGCTACAGCCTTGCCTGGCTAAATTACTTACTAATTGCTGATTAGAAAGGTTATAGACAGATGGAGAGAAGAAATGCATCTGGCTCCTTTGAAATCCCCAAAGCAAAGGAGAGAGACAGACAAAGCACTTTCCCTCCTCCCAGGTTTGAAAGTATCTTCAATCCCTATTGGTCCATTTGGTCAGGTGCCCCCAGGTTCCTTTTAGCTTCTTAACCCCTTACAGGTAAGCAGGAATTCTAGGCTACTTTATGCTTATGACAGTATCTCAGTCCTGCTTAGATAGAAAAGCTTCCTTTGCTTTCTTTCTTTTACTGAATGCTTCCCCAGAGGGGCCTTTTGTTCTTTCACTCATGACTGCTGTTCTGTGCCAGCTATAGTGGCTCTCAACACTCAGTTGAAGGGGACAAATAAGCAGGCTGGTTGCAGGGCCTGAGTGAGGGAAGATCTCAGTGTCTTGACGGCCTAACTGGGTTCTACTACCTCAGTTGACTGCCTGTTCTCCTCAAGTGAGTTTAGGGAAGGAGCAGGAAACAGGAAGCTCCTAGAAAAGCTGGTGTTAATCAGTTCAGGCTCCTGGGGGTGCTAGAGAGGTACAGAAGAGGCTCCTCCTTGTCTCTCTCCCTGCAGCTCCTGCTGCTTTCTGTTATTGCCTCTCACCTTTTCTCCTGCCTGCCTGTTCTGTTTTTAATGCTCTCCTTCCTCCAGCACAGCACTCCACCATCTCTGTGCATTTAGAGCAGAGAGAATACATAGGCACCAGCAGCAGACACAATTTTCTACACTCAGGGTCCTCGTGGCACCCTCCCAAGTCTGGCACTTGAGGTGGTCGCCTCAGTTTGCCTCATGGTAAGGCCAGCCCTGGCTGCCAGCACCAAGTGAGTTGCAGGTCACAGCAAAGGCTCCTGATGAGGGCAAGCCAGCCGTAAAGTCATCATTACTATAGTATGATCTTACTGTCGTCCTGTCAGGAATGTGGATGAGAATAAAACATCCTTTTCCTTTTAATAGCTCCCAGCTCATTTAATTAATTGAATTAATCTTGAAGGTGCTGTCTTGATCCATTGCAGAAGTAAGCAATAGGAGAGAAAAAAAAATAAAATCTGTAAATTTCATCAGCTGTCACAAGAGATAGTGGTTTACTAATTGCCCTTTGGTGTTTCCTGACAGTTTGCATCACTTATTAGCAACACAATCTGTCTCAAGACACTAGTAGTGTTTGTATGTAGAGCGGTAGGAATAAGGTTGCAATGACAGCAAATAAATTGTCAATAATAAAGTTGTCTCCTATGACACCGGGAACCTTTGAATATCTTGTGTTCCTGCTGCCCTTCCTCACCGCATTTTGGATTACAATGTGTACTGAGAAAGGAGATTTTAAGTCCTAATCCATTAGAATAAAATGCAATGTGGAAAAAAGTCTGTAGTGGTACTGGATGGAACAGAATGAAGTAGTGCCACAGGATAGTTAGTGTCTGAAGATACACCATGCTCAGAGCACTGGACCTAAGCAGGTGAGTCCAATCCAGACATTTGATGAGGGCTTGGCTACATCTCGGCCTGTAAAGCTCTGCTGGGGTTAGTTGGAAGGAGGAATTGATTGAGATAGGTTGTGTTTGGGGAAATAAAGCAATAGTGGAGCGGAAGTAACTCCTGTGGTGTCTCCTCTGTAGCTGGGTGATAGCCCTGAGGCTGCTACAGAGCTGGCCAGAAACCCTTGTTGGGGGGTGGAGCTGAAACCTGAAAGTAAGGACTAGGTTCTGTTGTTACAAAATGCACCATTAAAGTCATTTGTTCTGTATGGCTGATGTCAGGTGTGCAGTCCAGAATAACAGAGTAATATCTTGCCGACTTCAGATCTGCCAATCTCCTGTTTGACTTTTTTGCCAGTGACTGTGTGATCTCATTTTGAATTGTTTTTCCAACATAATGATGTGTGTAGATTTCTTGGGTGGTGACTCTTCTTAGATGCTCCTGGAGTACAGCTTCGAATTCAGCCATCAGCTCCACAATTTTAAGGAAGCTTCCCTAGTTTGGCACATACAACTGATGTGAAGTGCCACGCAGTGCTAGGTTTTGGGTAGGAAGCATTCTCGCAATGACAATGAGCCTTTTCAGAACATTTTGCCAGTAAAGAGACACTGATGTGAAGAGTTAAAAGACAGAGGTTTTTTAAATTTGTTTTCTGGTTTCTGTCAAGAAAATAAATCTCCTCCCAAGACTGGGTGTGGTAGCTTCTAGTTTGGAGCTGCAGAGAAGCTAGGCATGGTGACCAGTAGTGTTGAGTTTTCTTTCTGTCATGTTTCTAGCTTCAGAATATTGTTGTTACAAAAATAAAAAAAAAGAGAGAGCAGGAGTAAAGGCCAGTCATGCCGTGACTGTGTAGGCAGCAGCTGCAGGCTCAGTATTTATTTATACAGTTTAGGACATTAGAACCTGTGTGGTTGTCTTTAGTTAGGGTTTCTGCTCCTAGCATTGCCTGTGTAAAGGTTGGTTGTAATTGCAGCAGCCTTTGTGCTTGGGGGAGAACAACGGTTGCCTCTAACTTCCATCCATAGAATACATCTGCCCCAAATAGGAAGGGAAGAGGGCATGATACCTGGAAAGATACTGGAATAGATTATTGAACAATCAGTTTGTAAGCACCTAGAGGATAATAAGATTAATTAGAATAGCTAGCATGGATTTGTGAAAAATAATTCATACTAAACTAGCAGTTCTCAAACTATGGGTCAGGGACCCCAAAGTAGGTCCTGACTCTGTTTTAATGAGTTCACCGGGGCTGGCATTAGACTTGCTGGGGCCCAGTGCCTAAGCTGAAGCCCAAGCCCCACCATCCAGGGCCCAAGCTGGTGGTATGATACATTCATGATTCCGTGGTGCTCAGGGTTTGGTCCCCGCTCCTGGAGTCATGTAGTAATTTTTGTTGTCAGAAAGGTATCGTGGTGCAATGAAATTTGAAACCCTTTTGCTAAACCAACCTAATGATGGGGTTACCAACTAGGGGTTGGGGAAACAGTAGATATGAAAAAAAGATTTCAGTAAGGCTCTTGGCAGCCTCACATGACATTTTCATAAGCAAATGAGGTCCAGATGAAATTACTGTAAAGTGGGTGCAAAACTGGGTGAAAGACTGTATTTAAAGTCTAGTTATCAATGGTTTGTTGTTGAACTAGGAAGCCATACCTAGTGGGGTGCTGCAGGGGCTCTGGTACTGTTCAATATTTTCATTAATGATTTGGATAATGGAGTGGAGAGAATGCTGTCATAACCATACAGTTAAGGGTAGCCTAGAATTCCCCCTTACCTGTAAGGGGTTAAAAAGCTCAAATAACCTGGTTGGCACCTGGCCAAAAGAACCAATGGGGAAAGAAGATACTTTTAAGTCTGGGGGTGGGGAGCTTTGTACTCTTTGTTTTGTGTGTTTTCTCTCTGAACTGAGGGGAGTCAGTCAGAAATCCATCTCCTCCAAACAATCCTGAACAAATCTCCAATATTACAAAATAGTAAGTAAAAGCCAGGCAAGGTGTGTTAGGTTATCTTTTGTTTTAGCTTGTGAATTTTCCCTTTACTAGAGAGAGGTTTATTCCTGTTTTTTGTAACTTTGAGACTAAGTCTAGAAGGGGGTTCCTCTATGTTTTGGAGTCTTTTGTTATCCTGTAAAATTATTTTCTATCCTGATTTTACAGAGCTGATTCTTTTATCTTTTCTTTAAATAATTATTTTTAAGAACCTGATTGATTTTTCAGTGTCCTAAAGACAAAGGGGTTTGGGGCCTGTGCTCACCTTGTAACCAATTGGTGAGGATATTATTCTTAAGCCTTCCCAGGAAAGGGGTGTAGGGCTTGGAGGGTATTTTTCAGGGAACAGTAACTCCAGGTGGTCCTTTCCCTATTTCTTTGTCTAAATCACTTGGTGGTGGCAGCATACTATCCAAAGACAAGGGATTTGTGCCTTGGGGAAGTTTTTAACCCAGACTGGTAGAAATAAGCTTAGGGGGTCTTTCATGTGGGTCCCCACATCTGTTCCCCAGAGATCAGAGTGGAAAGGGAACCCTGACATATGCTTATAAAGAACTGTGGATGACACCAAGCTGGGAGGGGTTGCAAGGACTTTGGAGGGTGGGATTAGAATTCAGAACCATCTTGATAAAATGGAAAATTGGTCTGAATTCAACAGGATGGAATTCAATAAAGACAAATGCAAAATACCACAGTTATGAAGGAAGAATTGAATTCACAACTACAAAATGTGGAATGACAGGGTAATGACAGTATTGCTGAAGAAGATCTGGGGGTTATAAGGGCTCACAAACTGAATGTGAGTCAACCATGTGAAGCAACTGTGAAAAAGGCCTATATCATTCTGAGTCGTGTTAACAGGGGAGTGTTGTATGTAAGACGTGAGAAGTAATTGTCCTGCCCTATTTCTTACTGGTCAGGCCTCATCTGGAATACTCTGTCCGAGTCTCAGTGCCATACTTTAGGAAAGTGTGTATAAATTGGGGAGATTCCAGAGGAGACCAACAAAAATGATAGATTTAGAAAATTTGACCTATGAGGAAAGGTTAAGAAAACTGGGAATGTTTAGGTTGGAGAGAAGTCGACTGAGGTGAGACCTGGTAAGTCTTCAGATATGTTTAAGGACTGTTATAAAGAGAATGGTGATAAATTATTGTTCATATCCATGGAAGATAGGATAAGAAATCTTGGTCTTAATCTGCAGCAAGGGAGATTTAGGTTAGGTGTTAGGAAAATCCTTCTAAATAGAAGTGCAGTTTAAGCTCTGGAATAGCTTCCAAGGAAGTTTTGGAATCCCCAGAGGTTGAACAAACACAGGTCAGGGTTGGTGTAGGTTTACTGGGTCCTGCCACAAGGCATTGGGCTGGACTTGATGTTTTTTCAAAATCCTGTCCAGTCTGACATTTCCACGACTCTGCTCCATGTGCAAACTTAGAAGCTCCAACACAATTTCTGTATTCTTGAAGAAGAATTCTTCCCAAACATCATCCCCGCTCAGAACAGTGTGGCTTCACTTCACCCATACTCTGAACTGTGATGGGACTAGAACGCTAATTTAAACACACAATACTGTGGGATTTATAACTTCCACCCTGTCGCCCCTCTTCTCCCCAGAGACAAATGAGCAAGATCTTAACTAAGAATATCACACACAGTGCTTGATTTTCTCATATCAGTTAGTAGGAAGAGCACAGGGCCTATGACTCCCATCCTGCAATGGAATTTAATTCCCACAGTCTATAAAGCCAGAATCTAATAAATTCACCACCAGCAGAGGCATGCTGATGTGGCCAAGATTTTTTAGACACAGGTGCCTAATGGTCAACTTCTCAATGAATTGCTTGATTTTTCGAGAGTGCTGAGTACCCAACAATGTCAAAGTCAATGGGAGCCTCTGGGTGTTCAGCATTTTGTAAAACAGGCCACTTATGTAAAGCCTAAATGTGGCTTGAGGCTTCTGTTTTTGCCAGTCCTTGCCTAAAGCTCAGACTTTAGGAAGGCAAGCGAGACTGACAGAGAGGAGAGAGAAGACGAAACTCACTATCACAGAACTCTGAGAATATTTGCTGCTGGAGTTCTAAGAACATTCTCTGGATTTTGTACACCATGCCAGTTTTGGCACACAGAGCCAGTAAAGTAAATACAGTATATTTCTTTGTCTCTGCACAGAGCCGTAGTAGAATGAAATAAATGGAGAAAAAATGTTATCGTTTTATAGCTGTGCAGTAAACCACAATATGAGTCAGAATGCCAGCCCTGTCCAGTACCTCAGAAGAGCACAGCAAATTTGTTCTTTGTTATGCAGGTGTGCTTAGTACACAAGTAGACACTGTAACACTATCTCCAAGTGCTTAACAGTAAAAACATTATTGGTTTACCCCTTTTTTTTGGTCCCTTAAGAATCTATACACATTTTCAAACAGAAAAGATTTTACCTGCAATTCTCCAATATGTTCCCTTCTTTACGGCTCTGAGGACAGCACCCCCTGTTCTGTAGCTATTTTCTCCGCTACTATCAGAAAGGCAGAAGAGCCTGTATGATATAGCACCCCAGACTCTGACTATTCCCAGCATGGCCTGCTAAAAGGTAATGAACAGCCCTGCTTTCCCTCATTTAATTTTTTCAGTGGGACAGGTTTGCTTTACCCCAGGTAATAACCTCTGTTTTTCTTTGAAATAAAGACAAACTTTCTAAGGTCTCTTTTTTTTTTTTTTCTGGTTTTAGTTTTCTTGAAAGAAATGTTATGTGAAATTAAAGAAGGCAGGAGTTCTGATTTTTCCTGTTGGTTGGCTGGTGTGGGGGTTTTTTTGTTTTTGTTTTCTGTGGCATTCTAGCCTTGGAATCTTAACAATTACGGTGAATAAATCCAGCTCTTTAAAGTATATGGGCTTTCTTTCCCTGAGGCCCTTTCCTTTTCCCCCCATGACTACTTACTCTCTTACAAAATAGTTGGGAAGGTTGCATACAACTGGCCCATTTAGCCTAATAGTCGTGGTGGTGGCCATAATTCACTTGTGGATATAGAAAATGGCATCAGTCACCTTTGTGTGTGTGCATGAACACAGACGTACCTCTTGTAAGAGCTTTTAATTTTAAAGAGATTCCGTTTGGTGCATTTGAGCCTAGCATTTTATCAGTTTATTTTCCATTAAAAACCTCTGAATGAATTGATTGCAAGCAAATGCAGAAAGTTCTGCCTGTCCTGGTTGTTAATGGCTGAAAGGTGTTGCCATAGGGTTGCTTGACAATGTGTTGCTTGTCATACTTTAATTCCGAGCAGGTAAGTGTTGTCATCATAGTTTTGCATGTAAACAGTTGTATCTTGATCCAGAGTTGAGAGGTATTTCTAGGATAAGGAGGGAGAAATTCAGCCCTACTGCTGACTGTGCTATAATTAAGCAGAGAACTTTAGACTTCCAGGCACTCAGTTCAGCAGCTTTCACTAGTTCATAAGATAACAAAGGGATGCCAGCTAGTTTTCCAGCTTTCTTTACCAGGATCTCAGTTTATTGTTGCCTGTGATTGCCCACTATCAATTGTTTTTTACAGACGGATTGGGTTATTCATTTTATTTTTTTACAAGCTAAAAAAGTTTTTAGATCTTCTACTGAAACAGCAAGTAGAAGTGACTTTTTTTTCTTTCTTTTTTCCTTAAACTAGTCCCAGCTGTACATAACCTTAATTGCCAGCCAACATTCAATAAATGCTGGAGGAGGTGATAACCTACATGGAGACTTTAATCCAATCCAAGAGTTTACAGGCTGCATGGATGCCTTATTTAAGTGACACTCACTGACTGAACTTAAGGTCATAAAAGCAAGTTATAAAAATCCAAATCTGCAGAGACTGATTTTATTATGGCTAACCTTGTATTCTTGAAAAGTTCCGCCTCTGAGTTTATAAGGTTTTCAAAAGCACCTTTAGCAACAAGAGAAATGCTGAGAGCTCAGCTTATAGCAAGTTTTTTGAAGTGTTCGCTTTTCTGTACCTTAGTACAACCAGGCTGGCTCAGCTATGAAAGGAGACCTGGAATATAACTGACAGTTCTCCACTTCCTTGCACCTTTATGTAGCCACTTGCACTTGTGCAAAGTCAGTGTAAAACACCAGCATGGTAGCCCTATGCATATATTTTGCACAGGGATAAATGTCAACACAAAATGTGAGACAGTGGAGAATTAGGGTCCACATCAGAGTGGGCAAACTATGACGTGTGGGACCGTTCTGTCCGAACCATGAGCTCCTAGCTAGGGAGGCTAGCCTCCAGCCCCTTCCCTGCTGTCCCCACTCCCCTGGAGCCTCAGCTCACTGTGCAACCCATGCTCTGTGTGGAAGGGCAGTGCATTTGCCAGACATGCTGCTCTGAGTGGCATGATAAGGGGGCTGGAGCTGGGGGCATGCATAAGACCAGAGCTGGGAGTGGGTAGTCAGGAGATGGGGAGTAGAGGGCAGTTGGATAAGTATGGGAGGAGGGGGGGCATGTCAGGGGTGTGGATAGGGGTTGGGGCAGTCAGGGGACATGGAGCAGGGGGAGGTTGGATGGAGGTGGGGTCCCAGAAGGGGGTGGTCAGGGGACAAGGAGGCGGGGTTGGATGCATCAGGGGGTTCTCGGGGGGGCAGTCAGGGGGTGGGAAGTGGGAGGGGGCGGATAGGGGGTAGCAGGCATAGCCTTCCCTACTCAGTCCTCCATATAATTTTGTAACCCCAATGTGGCCCTTGGGCCAAAATGTTTGCCCACTCCTGGTCTATATGTACAGCACAAGAGATCCTCCTTTTGGGAATGATCCTGAGCTACTACAGGCAATAGAAGTTTTGTTATCAATTCTATTGAGCATAGAATCAGGCACCTAAAGAATACCCATTGTGATTAAGCTGCATGATGTGTAAGGACATAATGCTCAGATCCTCAAAGGTAGTTAGGTTCCTAGCTTTCATTGATTTCAGTGGAAGTTAGGAGCTTACATACCTATGAGGATCTGGGCCTATAGTCTCTTGCCAGTAGAGTTCTATTCTGTGGCCATTTCAATTTTAACATAGTTTAAATGTGTATATATATTTGATGTTTAACCTTTACAAAGAAATGTGTTAAGAATTAGTAATAGTGCTTTGCAATTCTATAATGTTTCCCATCAAAGGAGTACAAGGGAATTTACATACAATAATGTTGCAACAAAAGAATTCAATTTTACGTAGTCCCTTTCCATCAAAGCAGTCAGGTGGCCATGCAAGAAAATACCAAGAAAAATTCATTATAATAAAATACATCCGTGTTCAGTGGAATTACACAAACCAAGGAGAGCGTCAAGTTGTTAAAATGGTAAAGGAACTGAATACAAAGAGTAGATGGTAAACATAAGGTCAGCAATGGCTGAGAAGGGAATAAAGGGTGAATAAAGGAGTTTAAAAACAATTAAATGAATTAGATTTTAAGGGGCAGGCGTAGTTCCATGCTTAAAATTTCACAAACAAAATGCTTCTAGTTCCTGTTAGTATGCAAGCTTTTTGGGACAGGTCCAGTCTTTTTGTTCTGTGCTTGTTCAGTGCCTAGCACAACGTGGTCCTGGTCTGTGAGTGGGGCTCCTAGCTGCTACAATAATACAAATAATGAATAACTGGTTTCACATATGCAAGTAATAACAGTATTGTCCGTATTAAAGCTAAAGAGACTGAGGAAGGGGGCGGTTAAATGACTCGCCTACGACCCTCACATCTCCTAACTCCTATTACTGTGGCTAAACCTCAAGACCATCCTTCCTAGCATTTACTAGACAAAATTGAAAATAAAAGATTAAGATCTTTCTCCTTATTTATAGATGGGAAATTAGTAAAATCATAGAGTGACTGACCATAACATCAGGGTGCCAGTCATGGAATTCAAATGATACAAAAATTAAAGACAGGAAAAAGCTATGTGGTGAGGATAATTTTACATAGTATGTGTATTTCGGGTTACGAATTAGCATTTCAGCGTGTCTCATTTTTCAGGTTTAGCTGTTGGAGTAACAGCAGGTTTTAGTTTGAGGAAGAACTACATTTGAGTTTGGAATGAGATGAGTAACTAAGGGACAGCTGAGATGTACTAGTGAGGCTCTGACTTGGATGCCCTCTGGCAACTCTAAGTTTCACACACACATGGAAAATATGCGGTTGGCCTAGTGACCTGAATGCATTAGCAGCTTTGGAACTGTGATCTGATGAAGTCATTGAGGCAGAGACATCCTGCTAGTGTCAGCAGGAACCCAATTCCAGGGCGCTTGACAAAGCACAACAGGGGCCTCTAGAAAACATCAGTAGATAAACAGAATATATCAAATGCTGACTTGAGAATGAGGGGATGGACAGTGTGAGGGAAAGATCACAAGCTGCACTAGTTGGCCTACTGAGGCTTAAATCATTCCCTCAATCTGACTCCACTCTGGGCTGTCAGAGACAATACTGCGTACTGCAGGGCTGGTTATTTCTGCAGTAAAAAAAACCCCATTCTCTCTTTTCTTTCCATAAAGATTTTTTAAACTAAGATCAATATAAACAGGCAAACAAGCATAGCAATAACAGCCATTAAATGAGGGAGCATTGGGTAACCGTTAAAAGATCTGTGCAGATGTCAAGTCTGCCTCTGTATACCTAGAATAATGGCAATAACACACTACATTTCTATAGTGGCTTTCATCTCTAATTATCCCACAATGCTTTGGAAATGGTACAGTAATAAATACTGAGAGTTTCTATACACCATAGTGCTTTCACAACAAATCCTCAGAGCAATCTTGTAGCATACCTAAGTATTTTCATTCCCATTTAGAGAAGGGGAAACTGAGGCAGGAGAGGCTAAGGGATTTGCTCAAGGATATAGGAGTAAGATGGGAGGTAATATACTGATATAAGTTTGACTTCTTCACTTGCTCTTCATGTGCTAGTGATTGCTCCTAGCATTCCAAACTTCTGAATGCAGTGGCTGTTAAACTAAGACACCAAACAACTAAGAAATAGCTTTCACAATAAAGTATATCCCTTGAAATTAACACTGATCTGAGCTGTAAGATGTGCAGGACTCAAATGTTAAAGTAGATGGCCATTATCCTGAATTAGTCCCTTCTTTGCAATACCTCTATGCTTTACATTTTCAGAAATGTTGTGTCTGGGCACTTAGTCTCATTTAGTTGTAACTGGTTCAATGAGTCACATGTTTCTACCAGACAGAAGGGTAAAATCAAGTCGTCCTTATGAAGGTATTTGAGTGACGTGGGGGTCAGTGTATGTGATATATGTATAGAGTGGACAATGGTTTGTTTCTGGTCTGTATGTGGGGCATGGAGGGATCTCTGAACAAGGGTGAAAAGGAGTATTCAGCTCATAGTGGGTGAGGCCATTGTGCTGACTATTTTTCCCCCTGTTCAAACAATAATCCACAATGGCATTTCAGCACAAGTATACATTGGTTATACACCATACGCCTTTGCTTTTCAAACTCTTTCCTGTTTGAATTTTAGTTTCCAGAGCCATAACACACAATGCTTATGTGAGGGGCAGGGAAGTTTTCATTTCAAATTGACTGGGCCTGGAGACGGAGTGTGAAGCCTGCGGGCTCTGAAGTTGTCTTCTTTGGAGGCTTTGATCCTCTTCTCCTCGCACCACCCCACCTTCAAACAGAAGAGAGAATTTCCCCCTAGTAAATCTGCAGATACCAACTGTGTTTTATTTTAATGTTTGCAGTCAGTGCACTTTAAACTAGAGAAATTAGAGGAAAAAATGAATTATTTTGATTGGAATATAAATTCCAAGAAGCAGAGGATAGGGTATCTGAATATTAAAATCCAAGGGACTGTATAGTCACCTTCCTCTGTGGTAAAGGGGAAAGAAATCTAGTGGATCTGGATTAGGAGATCAGGAAAGGAAGTGAGACCCAGAGTCTCAAAAGTATTTAGGCACCTAACTCCCATTGGCAATTATTTCCTGCCTTTGCAATATTGTTTCCCCACTTATCAGCTCCTTCATTTTTGACTCTGTGGGCTTTGAAATGCATGAAGAGGGTGGGGAGGAGAGTAGTTACATTCCATGACATCTATCAGAGTTTCTCAATCTTGTGGGACTTTGGTAGGTAAATTAATACTCACGCCTGTAGTATTAACTTACACATTCACCATCAGTTCCCTGGAATCACCTCTGGGTGGCTGTCCCAAGGGCAGCATTTCCTAGGGGATCTTTTCTGTAAAGGAGTTAGGCAATCTGGGAGCTACTGTAGAGGTCTGGGGCCTCTGTACAGATGAGACTTTGCTTTCACAGATACCTAGGGAAAGTTCCTTGCTCTCAGAACTGATAATTCTATTAATTCTGCATGTGGGCAGACTTGCAATGCTTCTTGTTCTCTTCATGTGAATGGCCTGTGCCAGTGTTGGGCCACATAATTGGGATACGAAAAGAACAGGAGTACTTGTGGCACTTCAGAGACTAATAAATTTATTTAAGCATAAGCTTTCGTGAGCTACAGCCTACTTCATCAAATGCCCACAATAGCTTATGCTTAAATAAATGTATAAGTTTCTAAGGTGCCACAAGTACTCCTGTTCTTTTTGTGGATACAAGCTAATATGGCTGCTACTCTGAAATTGGGACACATGCTCAATTAATTCAAGCACATATGAGGCCTTATTCTGTAATGTTCCGAGCACTTTCCAGTTCCATTCAAGTCAATAGCAGCAAAGGGCCTCTACATCTCCAAAGAGACATAGTCCATATTAAGCACTAGTGCTGTGTACTCTAAATGGGAGTTTCTGAGAAATGAGTACAGCAGTAGTGTGACTGCTTTGGACTATCAAGCTACAGCTGAAGGGGTAGTTTTGCTACAGGCTTGTTGAGAGAAACCCTGGGATTGAGTTCTACAATAATTGTACTTTGCATTCCCTGCTAAAACGGATACTGGCAAGCAAGGAAAAAGGTTTAGATGCTAAAGCATGAAAATTGGCTGCATTCTTGGAGTTGTTTCTGCTCCCTTGAAAGTCTAAGCAAAACTTTTTCATGGACTTAAGTGGGTGAAAGATTAAGCCCATAATCTCCACAGCTATAAATTCACAGAGATTTCGCTATCTCCGAGGTAAAGCAGATTTTGAAAAAAAATGTGATTTTTTCAGGATATAGAAGACATTAATTCCTTGATCTAGTTCAGATCGCTCAATTGTGATAAAGATTTATGCATTTGAAAAAGGAATGCAAGGGATGAAAGTGGCATCACCCTGCTTAATTGTGGCCTCAGATTTTTCTTGTCCTAGTTGTGATGAGGTAGAAGTCAGGGAGCTATCTGATCCAGTTCACAGAGAATGAGACTAATCATGAATCCCTCTCAGTTGATCTGGATGCAGCAAAGTCTGTCTAATCCTCTGGTAGTTGTTTAGACTGGCTTAGAATTTTTTTCCCCCCAGTCTTGTTCTCAACATAGAACTCAAGGACTTCACAAGAAGTCTGTTTATAATCTATCAATTCATTCTTCATCCTTGAATGGCTGTTTTGTAACACTGAATTTATCCATAGCTTTGCTTTAGCACCTTTGAGAAAGTTAGAAAGAAGTTCAAAATTAGGGCTGGTCTTCACTAGCGGGGGGATCGGCTGTAGATACGCAATTTCAGCTACATTAATAACGTAGCTGAAATCGGCATATCTACAGCCGACTTACCTGCTGTTCTCACGGTGGCGACGGTCGGCGGCGCGCTCCCCCGTCGACTCCAGCTTGCGCCGTTTGGCGAGCTGGAGTTACGGAGTCGACGGGGGCGCCGCTGAGGATCGATTTATTGCGTCTTGACGAGACGCGATAAATTGATCGCCATAAGATCGATCCCTCCCCGCTGTAGTGAAGACAAGCCCTTAGACTTGCCTGTTAGAATTTCCAACAGTGCTTAAGTGATGCGGGCTCTTAAATCCCATTTTCAAAGATCACTTAGGTCCTTAAGGATTTAAGGCTCATTGACTTTTAAGGCTCAGTCAGCTTTAAGAGCCAAAATCATTTAGGTACTCTTGAAAAATCCTACCCATAAAGTAGAGAGTTACAACAGTATGGAATCTGTGTTGAGGGGCTGAGCACATCCAGCAAGGTGTGGGCATTACAGCAAGAGGATACTAAACGTGTTCACCCATTTCACAGGACTAGGCTAACAGACAGCAACCCTGGGATTGAGCTCTGCAAGTTGATTTCAGTTGTCTGATGTAGAAGAGAGCAGTAGATACAAAAGCAAAATATCTGGGGTTAACAATAATGAGTAGATTTTTTCTCCTTTATTAAGTGGATGAGTAAATCCAGCATCAAGTTTGGCTTTAAATCTAGATGGATTTGTTAGAGAATAGAAAATAGAGAAGGAAAATAGCATGACTGAGTAACAGAGTATGTGATGGAACATGTAGATGTTAACAAGCAACTGGAATACTGCACAGTGGTGACCACAGTCTAACTAGGTGCAGCCTTTTTATTTAAATTGAATTTAGTGATTTTGTATTAAACTACAGTGGTTTCAGCTCCTGTTGCTACAGTTTCAAGCTTGATAGAGTGAAAATCACATCTATTGCTTTTCTCAAATTTGGAGACTCCAGGAACACAGGAAGACCAAGGATAGAGATCACAGCCACAATCACAAAGTCTTATCTGCACTACATGTTTTATTAAAGCAATAAGTAAAGTTACAATCACCCATACATATATAAATCCTACAAAAAATAATGCAGTGACTAATACTGTAGTCATAGTCACATCCTCAGAGATATTCTAGGATAGATCTCTCAACAGATCATTGATAGATGAGTGGTTCCTTCTGGGGTTTCCTGTGGGTCTTCCTTAGGGACAGTGATCCCCAAATGTTTTAAGGTCACATCCCCCCTTACCCTTGGGGCCAGGAGTGGGGCCATGGCTGCAGGTGGGTTTGGGGCTGGGGCTGAGGCTGGGAATAGGGCCAGGAGTGGAACCAAAGCCGGGCTGTGGTCAGGGGCCGGGGTTGAGGGCAGGGCCAGAGCAGACTTGGGGGTGGAGTGGGGCTAGTTGGCACTCTCTCCTTGCCCCCTGTGGGGGCTTGCTCAGGCCCTGCCATGCCTCTTCGAATGTTCCTCTATGCCCCCCTAGGGAAGCACGCCCCACAGTTTGGGGATCTCTGCCTTGGGGTTTTCTCACTTCACCCAAACAACAAACTTCTTTTGTATTGTTCTGACCACACCTAACATCTTGTGTAAATACGTGAGGATTTCAACCCTCTTTTCCTTATCTGTACTTCCATGCCCCGTGAATATTGGGGTGCCCCATTTTTTTCATAAGTTGTTTTCTTAGTTCCCCTTCTCATTAGCATGTATGCACAACATGTTTCCATGGTAACTTGCGATCAAAGCAGAACTTTCCATGATATTACAGTCATGTGCTTTGTGGTCTATTGCAGACTATTTTTCTGTAAGATCACCTATTGGCACATTCTTTCCAATAGTATTCCAACCTGAATGACATAGGGTTATGCCTAGGTCACCCATTCATGTCACACATTTTTAAGCCTATGGCCTAACATGGCTAAGCAAAAATCTTACAGGCCTCAGCCCATAGGCTTTGTATTGCATTCTGTGCTTTTCTTATATACCTAATGAATACTCATCAGTCCTACATACCTGTCAATCTTATACCGCTATATATGAAATAGAATGTGAGTTGACCATAACGCTAAATAACACAATGATGAATGGATGATAAAATGAACTAATGGGCTACTACCCTCTGAGAACAAAGATGATACTTGCATTGACAAGAAGAGCTATTTTAACATCTACATTTATGAAGGGATCCATATGAAGGATCTGGAAATACAGACCCATAAAATAAATCTGCAGGTTCAGAGATGACTGTTAGGTGAACTAGTAAAGAACCGACTTGATATTGAAGATAGTGTCTAAATATACATAGATGCAATCTGGGTTGAAAGGAGGTGATTACTGTGGTGCCATAAGGAACATTCTGATGACTGATTGTCGGATTTTTGTAAAGCAGTGACTCAGATGAGAAAATGCATAGGGAGGTGATGAAAACACAAAATTCAGATTTCAGGGGACAGGCAGTGAAATCAAAGGAGGAAAAACAAACAAAATAACTTATGTAGACAAGCAAATAACTTGGACAATGCTAGAGGGAGAAACATAAGAGAATAAGGCTGTAACAAACAAAAAAGCAAACAAAGATACAATCTTAGTTGTACAGTAAAACAAAATAGTTAACGGAAGGGAGTTTATGGAGCACAAAGCTGTGGCCTTCAGTGCATTGCTTGGCACCATTAAAACAAAATACAAAGGAAACATTCTGGAATGAATAAGCAGATCTAGCGAAAATAAGCTGAAGGATATTATTGTAGGTCTGTCTTCAGGGCTGTTGAGGTCACCGTGATCAGTTGTGTTCTATTTAATCTAGAAGGGCTACTGTAGAAGTGGGGACAGAAAGGAATGATTTAGGGCCTTGAGGATCTAAGGTTATTTAGAAGGTTAAAGAACTTCTTCATAGTGGCTTGGGCGGAAGCCAAGAGGACAACCAAAAACATAGGAAAAGTATTCTAAAGAGAGGGTAGAAGTGTGGTAGCATTTTCACTAGAAAACCAGAACTTGCAATGGAAGAATCCCAGTGTCCAAGGACTAATTGTGAGCCCCTGTACCAAGATGTGAAGATTTGTTTAATAAATGGGTGAGATTCTCTCTCAGCTCCAGCACTTCCATGCAGGGTGAGAGGGCTGGAATAGTGTAAACAGGGTCTAAAATCCCTGAAGTGGATAGAGGCTGCTGTGATTTACACAGCCCCGAGGGATTATCCAAGGTTGTGTCTGCACTTTGAACTGAGATTGTGATTCCTAGCTTGAGGAAACCTACTCACACTAGCTCTGATCACGCTAATATGCTAACAATAGACTGCAGCCATGGCGGTGTGAGTGGCAGGAGGGGTTAGCTGCCCTGAATACGTCTAGGGTCTCATACAGATATATATTCAGGACTGTTAACCCCTTGCACTCCTGCATCTACACTCTGCTTTTAGCATGCTAGTCTCCTGGAGCCAGGAATTACATGCCCTAGGTTACCCTGGGGCAGAGTGGAATTGGGAGGGCATGCAGGGAACTGAAAGCCATCTTAACTTCCCTCCCTTTGGGCTGCAAGTTCCATGTTTCACCTCTTGAAGTCTCACTCTGAGTGGTGGACCTGAGGCCTAGTCTGTGCTCACTCCTCTTCAAGGGTCTCAGACATTGGTTCTTGAGACAGTGGGAGAAAAGCCCCCAGCCTACTCCCCTGCAATAGGGTTGCCCACTCTCTAATTGTACAAACCCAAACATCTATGCTCTGCCCCTTACCCCACCCCTTTCACAAGTCCATGCCCTGCCACACCCCTTCTCCGAGGCCCCGCTCTCACTCACTCCAGCCCCCCATTCCTCCGTCACTCACTCTCATTCACCCTCACTCACTTTCACTGGCCTGAGGCAGGGGTTGGGGTGAGGGATGTGGCGTGGGCTTTGGACTGGGAGGTGGGGCCGAGGGATTTGGAGTGTGGGAGGGGGATCCGGGCTGAGCATGGGGCATGGAGTTGGGGTGCAAGAGGGAGTTTGGGGTGTGGGCTCTGGGAGGGGGCTGGAGCAGGGGGTTGGGATGAAGGAGAGAGTTTGGAGTGGAGGCTCCAGCCACTCCCAGAAGCGGTGGTATATCCAGCAGTGGCTCCTAGGCTCACAGGCACCCAGGCAGCTCTGTGCACTGCCTCTGCCTTCAAGGACTGCCCCCATAGCTCATATTGGCCACGGTTCCCTGTTCCTGGCCAGTAGGAGCTGCAGAATCAGTGCTTGAGGTGGGGGCAGCACGCAAAGACTCCCTGGCCGCGCCTCCTTCTAAGAGCCGCTGCTGGACATGTTGGCGTTTCCTGGAGTGGCGTGGGACCAGGGCAGGTAGGAGCCTTCCTTAGCCCCGCTTTGCCACTGGACTTTTAGTGACCTAAAATCTGCCGGATTGGCTGCAGTAGCTTCTGGAAGATAGGGCCTGATTCTGGTAGACTCCCGGCCAAACAGAGAGGGTTAGCTACCCTGCAGCCAAGGGAATGGACTTAATCCAGGGTGGGGTATGAACTGGTAGCAACCCCTGTGGTCAAAGGAAGCTTCGGAAGGGTTGAAGATTCTTGTTTGAAACTCTTGTTTACCCTGGAAGGCCTAGGGGAGACCATCTTTTAGGGTAGCAAAGGCAGTGACTGCCTCCTGGTTGCGGATCAATTAAACATCGATTAGACTTATGCTGATGTATTTCTTGTTATAAGTGATAGCTCAGATCCTCAGTTGGTGTTAATTGGTGTAGTTCCCCTGACTCCTTTAGATCCATGCAAGTTTACATAAATTGAAGATTTAATCTCTTGTTCTCTGAGGGCATAAGTTTGCTGACTGCAACTGTATTTTCACCCCGGGAAAGTTGTTTCCCCAGCTTTGTACCCCTTTGTCCATCTTGCTGTTCAGAGGCCATCACTTCCTAAAATAAAAACAAATAAATAATGATACCACTTCAGTATATAGTACATAACAAGCAACTGTTCTAAACATATAAACAACTGTAAACCAACAGTATGAAGTGGTCAAGCCAAAAAGTAAATAAGGGGAAATAGTTTATTTCAAAAGAGGAGTTAGTGAAATAATAAGATAAGGGGAACAAATCCAGTTTAAATGTTTGTATCAAGTGATTTGACTGTTTCCATTGTCCATGAGAAATGAATGACTTTAGTGGTCAGCAAATGTCCCAGATTTAGTTAGCTGTGTGTAATCTGCTGCTTTATGTTTGTTCATGTTTAATATCTACATATACTATGTGTAACATACAGTGATTAGAACTGATCCTTCCTTAATTAATTAAAATGAATTTGGTGGTATTATGTGGACATTCAGAAGACAACCCATGACTCAGTTGTTTGTGGTCAAAGAACCTTTCTAGATAAAGGGGAGAAGAGTTTCCTTTCTTTTACCTGGAATACTTTTACTCTAAACAGAAGGGATTATTCATTAAGCACTCAAACATAAGAGGGAATTACTGGGGCTAGTTTGTGCAACCCATTCTCTTCAGTGGGACTATTTTTGTTAGAATGTCTAATCCTTACTCAGTTTGGTAAGCAGTATTTAGCCCTTTCATTGTGGTTGTTTTTTCATTTATTTAATAAATGGCAATTTTTTTCTTTACAATTTCTACATTTTGTTATGATTTGAAGGGCTAATATTTCAAATTATCTTCAAATTATCTGGAATGGTGCCCTGAGAATTTGACTGCAAAAATCCACATTGCACAAATGCTCCCTGGAGTGTGCCACCGAGACCTGGGATTTGTGAACATAACTGAGTGCTCTTGCACGTTTGCCATGGATAGTTTAAGAGTTTGCTGTGAAAATTGGTCCCAGGTTTGAAAAAGTCTCAAAGGAGTACTGGGACTGTGTTTAAGCAACCTGTGGAGATGAAAGAGTATGTTATAGGGTGAGACCACCAAATTCCCTTTTGCTTGCAATCCACTGCAGGTGTGGGGAGTTAAATAAGTTAGTACTCTGATTTACTGAGCCATCTGTCCTCTCTGACTGTATATTTTCAATGAAAAATATTTAATTATTTGGAGCTCTGTGTCCTCCAGATCTGTGTTGAATGTGCACAAAAAGATGTCCAGGTAATGCCTTGGATGTGTGCTGTCATGGATTTGTATATTCTGCTGAATGTATTTTTACTTAACTTGTGACTTTTTATTGCTCCAATCAGAGCAGTATTCACTTGCTTGCAATTCTGCACAAAAGATAGATATGTGGTGTGTAGTTCCTCTTAATCATCTCATCCGTTCAGCCTGTTGAAGCAAGCTATCAAAGGCTGAATTCCATTTCCAGCAGCAGGAATTAAGTCTCTTTAGGGATTACAGTTTACTGCACACAAGTACATTATATTGCTTCATTCAGATTAGATTTACATAGATTTAATTGAACTATGTTGCTCTTGGGGTTTTCCTATGCAGTTTGGTATCACTTGTTATTGGGAACCCAAGCTACAATAAAAAAACCCCTCCAGACTTTGAGTGGAAAAACAGTTGCATCAGAAAAAAACAAAATGTTACATATGAAATGATACATTCTATGAGTTTTTCAGAAAGTCAGAGTTGGAAGTTACTAATTAACCCTTTAGAGCCAGCTGGAATATTATGGAGGCATCAGTAGTATCTCTACCAATGGAAATAAGGTAGAAACGTAACAGTGATTATAATTTACCATTGGAACAACTTACCAAGGGTTGTGGTGAATTCTCCACCACTGGCAATTTTAAAATCAAGGTTGGATGTTTTTCTAAAACATATTCTCTAGGAATTATTTTTGGGTTGTTCTCTGGCCTGTGTTATCCAGGAGATCAGACTAGATGATTGTAGTAGTCCCTTCTGACCTTAGAACCTCTGATCTGTAGCTAAAGTTGAATTCAGTTTTTCACTTAAAATAGACATGAAATCAAAATGACACTATTGTCTCTAAGAGTGGAGATTTAGGCCTGGACTGAGCCATTTGGCTTAGAACTTAAGCAACATGTACAGTATCTGTGCAACCCTAGGAAAGAATTGTTACCATGACGTAAATCCCTGATGCAGCAGGTTGTTTTCTGTTAACTTTAGAACACTATCTCCTCTTCAGCATATCTCCTAAAATGAGCAGGCAAGGAGCTAATGCAGGATCAAAGAGACACTGAACTGTTAATAACCCTTGCCTGGAGAGGAAGAGGGTGAGCAGATAGCAGTGACTGGACTGTGAATACTTCAAGGACTGTCTGTTTCTTCCAGGCCAGGAGCAGGGGTGTCTGTGTTGAGTAGAATTTACAAGGACTTGAAAGGAAATAATAAAGTTTAGTAAGACCTAGGTGAACAGGTCTGTAGTGAGGCGCTGTCCCAAAGCATGTCCTCTTGTGTCCCTGCGGGTGCATTTTGCTCAGCATCCACTCAGGTTCTTTCAACCAGTTACCCATACCAGATTAGTTCAGAACATGTATGTCCTTTGTTGGGGGCCTGGTTCATGAACTCTTTCCATAAAGTGTAAACTAAACTCTTTAGCTGCTCAAGTTCATGCCTACTGTGGGTCAGTATTAAGACTCCTGGTAGGCTTTCCTTGCACTAGCCCTCCTCCCAGAGCGGAGTTTTAACTTCAGAAAATCCCTGTCTGTTAAAACAGGAATCTCCAGTTTTCCTTCTTGGAGCTAGAGTTGTAACTTAGGCTAGCTGTAGAGCCTCAGCCAGCTCTTCCTACAGCTGTCTCTCTTCTCCAGTTAGGGCTTTCTCCTCAATCTAGGAGAATGCAGAAAACGGACCTTTTTGCAGGCATTTCTCCCTAGTATGAATGAGGAAGCAACATATATGCTGGACCCCTTCTCGAAGCTCATTCTAGTTGGCTGGGAGAAAGTGGAACATTTCCCCATCCATTCTGTAAGGATCCTGATCATGGGCCTTTAAAGAAACCATACTGGGTTTTCCTTCCCAGCACCACATATTCTTGGGACCACCTCCACTCTACCAATGCCTCCTATTTCCTAGGTCCTTCCGTACTCCTAAACTCTTTAAAGGGCCACACTAAAGACAGTAATGGACTGCCCTTTGGGCTGCAGTGTCCTAAACAGGACAGATTACGCTGTAACTAGGCCTTCTGTTGTTTTACCCCTCCACTCTTCTTGCTTTGGGTGAATAAAAAACATGTGTTTTGAAGAGGCTTTTGTGAGTCACTTTAATCAGCTACTGTCATAAGTTCCTAGGGAGAAAATTGTTTATGGGTACCAGGTGGAGTTGGGCCTATCATGTTATCGAGGTTGGTAAACTGGGGGAACTGCAGCCCAAAGGTCCAGTCAGAGTGGTAGGACCACCTGGTTCCATCTGGAGATGTGAGGTAGCAAAACTGGTCACCAGAGGGGTGTACTGAGAGAGACTAAAAGGAGTCTAAAGCACAGCTTACCCTGTAGCCGTGACACAGGTAAATGGTTAAGTCATGTCAGTAAGCAGTGTTGTAGCTGTGTCAGTCCCAGGATATTAGAGAGACAAGATGGGTGAAGTTGTATCTTTTATTGGGCCAACTTCTGTTGGTGATAGAGACAAGCTTTTGCGCTTACACAGAACTCTTCCACAGGTGACCTGAAGATTGTCTCTCACCAGCAGAAGTTGGTCCAATAAAAGAAATGATCTCACCCACCTTGTCTCTCTGTCATGTTAATGTCAGATATTGATGGGGCAGACACTACGATTTCAATATGCTGTGGGCCAAACCCCAGCATGCTCTCCAGTTTTACAGGTACAGTGACATGCAGATGTGAATGTTAGTTTTCAAAATGTTAGCTGCCTGTGTCAGTGACTTGCAAATGCACTTGTAGCAGGTCATGTTTTGAGTTTAAGCTGTTAAACATATCTCCGTATTTAATTCTGCAGGCACCATTGCCATATACTATCAGCTTCCAGGCATTCCACTGAGTAATGTGAACAGGTCTCCTGGCAAGAAGACCTTAGCAGCTCATTGGCCTCTCAGATACCTCTAGGTATCACCAGCGCAAAGAGGACAGTATGAAGAGGTTTAAAGGGTTTCACAAAGTAGGTTTTAGACCCAGCATGTTAACCTATATTAAGATAGTGGGGAATATTCTTCAGATATGAAATTTTTAAAAAGCTAGTCGAAGCACCAGTCTGATCCAGAATTTTTAGTTTTTAAAAAATTCTTAAAGGCAACTTTGTATGTGATGTCCAGGCGATGCATTTGATGCACCTTTGTTTTCTGTGCAGCAGCAGTTAACTACCTGTACATATTAGTTCTAGAGCAGGGCCAGTATCTATGAAAGCAAGCAAGCAAGCCATGCCCCTACGTCGCAAATGGATGCACACTTCTAACTCCTGTGAGCATCGGGTGCAATTATGGTACACATATGTCTAGAAAGAAAAATATATCTAGAGTGTCCACTGTCCAAATAGTTCTGTGGTCACTCTGGTGTCAGTGACCCTGCATTTGACCTGTCTACAGTTTCTGTAATGTTAATCAGTTTGGTGTATATGGGACATCATCAAATTGGGGTGCTGTCAAAATGTAAATATCAGAATCAGAAATGGGTAGATAGTGGGAAATTATTCACAGCCATTTTTTTGAGTATGATTTGCTTTTTCTGATTTGGCCTTGATCAAGCAAATAAGGTGCATACCCATGGACATTTGCAACAATGAGTTTCTCTTTGCCTGAAGGCTGCATAATAACTTTTCTTTTTAATTATTCCTATACTTGTATGTGAACATTAGTATTTGCTGTTCATCCTGGAAGTAATGGTCCCTTGCTCATAAAGGTTGCATCATCCAATCAGATCAGGAACTATATTTTGTTACTTAGGTAACCAGACACTCACCACCATGACTAGCAGAAACAAACAGTTAGCAAGCAACCCCTGGGCTGAAACACCTACACATGTAGGATTCAAACTACTACAAACGCCAAGAAAATTCACAAACGTCAGCCTGTCAGAGTGGATAATTCACAAATGGGGAAAGCCTGCATTTGTTGGATAAACGATTGACTATGAGTAGCTTGCCCAGTTCTAGTCACAACATTGATTCACAATCTTGTATAATTATCTCTTTTTTTAATTTTAAAACAAATGACCTTTTTTGTTTTCATTTAATTGAACGGACAAATCAGGAATTCAGCTGGCAGTGGCGCTCTTCTGCCAGTATTTCACGAGGAATTGAAACGTTGACCGCTGCTCTGTTTTGTTCAACAGATGGTGGAACATCAACAACAAAAAAGGAGATAGTTAATGTCACTGTAGCCATTTACATTGGTTCACCAAGATCCTGCCTCCATATGTGCAGATGAAAAGGAATGCAAAGCATTTGCAAACCGATTCATTACAAGAGTCTGTGGAGCAATATGGCATGGAAAGCCAATCTGGCATGGATAACCGGGGGAGACTGCAGACTTTCTAATGCTTAAATGCTTTTCTGTGCAAGTTGTTTCTCTCAGCAGAGAGAATCAATACAGACTGTTCCGACCAGGAAAGACGCACATAATTTATTCATCTTTCCAGGTGTGGCCTCCTTCTAGCCAAGGACATCAATGCCTCTATAAAAGCTGAAGTGGCCAAGAGCTATGTTTGTTCTTTGCACTCATTGTGATAAGCAGAAGGATGGAAGCCTAGAGGAAGAAAAAAAGTAGCTGTCAGCAGAGAGCATAGAATTAGCAGGATTATTCAGGTGGCTGAAGCATTTCTAATGCCTTACCACTTGCATTATGTTACTATATCAGAGTGTTCATCAAGTTAGGAGGGCCCAGTTATTTATATCTAAGTCCCCTTTGAGCTGAAACCAGACTTGCATTCCATACCAGCAGAGGGGGCAAGAAGGCACAGAGCTGGAGGACAGCGTGCTCAGAAGTCTCGGGGGTATGGCACCAACCAGTGTAAATTACAGCAGCCACACACCTGTTCTAACTAACAGCACAGGCCAGTTGGAGCCCAGGATCGAGCATGGTGGAAAAACGATTTTTGGAAATGTCTTTACCTCTCCACAATGAACACAGTGCAAGTGAGGCAGTAGCCCTAGTTATTGGAGAGGGACCACATTAACATATGACTTGTGTAGGGCAAAATGCTGAGGAACAATTTGGTGTATTAATTTGGTTAGAATAAATGGGCCCAAAGAGCCAAAGGTGCTATCACTGTACAGGACTACACAGTTCAACATGGTTGGGATTTTGAGTATAGAGACCTTGACCTGTTTAGTCCCATAACAATTGCCGTTAAAAAAATATTAAAGATGCCTTTTAATAAAGATACACCAAAGAAGAAAACCTGTTAGAGCATTTAAAATGTAAAGTATTAACTAAGTCTTTTCTTTTAACAATATTCCTTATTCCCTTTAGCTGTAGAATTATGAGAAGGGAAAATCCTCTGTTTGACAGTCTTTTAGAAGGTATTAATTGAGATTTTGGGGAAAAAAGAAAGGAAGTTGAGATGGTCAGGAGCTGCTGTTGATTTGTCTTCAATAAAATGGGATTGGACTTTAACAACAACAAGATAAACACACACAAGGGGACAAAAAAATGAGCAAAGAGACAAAATGTATATTCGGTGTTTGGTGCTGACTCTTACTTGTATCTTGTTCCTGGAGAAACTTTGCGACCTGGCTAACTTGTACCAACACTGGGCTGTTTAGGTCATTACTTTTAGCAGCCTTTTTGGTGAAGGATTCATAGCAGTGTTGCAAATATGCAGTCTTGGATGGCTAAACCAGATCATTTAATGAACAAGGGAAAAAGAAGAGAGAAAAAAAAGAAGAGATCAGGTGGGGTGGGGGAAAGATACACAATGGAGAGGGTGACAACATGAACCCAAGTCTCACATTCTGGGTGCTGTGTGAGACCTAGCCTAAGCTACTGGAAGTGGTGGTTTCACTGCTTTCCCCTTTCTGATCTGGTGTGGTCAGGATGCCTTTCAATATAAGGATGGATGGTGTTAAGATGGATCTTGAAGTGTCAGAAGATGGTGGCAGACATGATGGTGAAGCTTACTCCTTCCGCTCAACTCATCTCTACCACTTTGACACTTCCCCCTCCCAGCAATTTTTAAAGACCCAAAAGGCATCTTTTCTCTTCACTGCTCACTCTAATTTCTGACACATCAATTTTGATCCTTTAATTTTTGTTTCTGCTCTCATTTTATTTACTAGGCATGATTTTAGTACAGTCCTTGGGATGTATCAATTAACCTTTTACTTTGGAGTAAATCAGTTTTTTTGTCTGTAACTTTTGCTCATTTTTGTAAACAATTTTATGTAACTGCTAAATTGGACTTTTGTTACTTTGGACAATTTGGAGCCCAGGCCTCTGTGCTACAAATTTCATATATGATGCTGGAATTGATGTATTGATGTTACAGTAGCATCCTTGACCAGAATATTCTATTGGTAATCTAAAGCAGCTTTATTACCACTATTCCTAACAGCCCTGTTCCCCGAATATGTAAAAATCCACATAAACACAACAAGACCAACATCTGTACCTACACAAACTTTCACTGCAGCACATACTTGAAAAAAACCCAATACTTATACTAATTATGCCTGTAAATTCAAACCTGGGGTAATGTGCTTGGGCAATTCTGACTCTTGAACACTGGTTCTGCCACATAGTATCTATTATTTAGGACACCAGAAATGTACACTGGGTGTAAATGTACAATGAGGGTGGCTGTACACTACATCACCTAGCTTACAGTCAGTCAAGTTCCTGTGTACCCCTTGGATGATTTTACATGGAAGGGACAGTGTTTTGTTCTGAACATGGCTGTTTGTTTGCTTGCTATTTTTAAGGCATTTACTGATAGGGGAAAGGCTGTCCCCTTTAATGATGTACAGCACAATAAACATCTCTAACTGCATAGCAGAGGAAAGAAAATGATGAAGTTTATGGGGATCCAGGTGGCCTGCAGACTCTCAGCTCATTTAAAACATGTTGCAGCAACAAATTGTCCAATGCTGCATCTTCAAAAGGTGGCACATCTATGCTGAATACTCAGTAACTACTCAGTTTTTCTCTCTTAGGAATACAATTTTCTAATTACACATAAGGATATAAATCCTCATGTTTCAGATGGTACCATTAACCACCTGGCTTTAAGAAGAAACATCTTCCTAAGAGCAGTTTATTCTATGTTTGTTCTGAAGTTTCTTGTACTTTCTTTGGAAGAATTGGGGATTGGTCATTTCCATTGGTCTAATCTGGTATGGCAACTTCTGTGTTACCATGTTAATGTAGGTAGAGTGTAACCTTAGTAGCTTTAAATGGAGTAAAAATAATTCTCACCTGGTCTTTCTTTTTCTCACATACATTGCATTTAAACCTTTGCATCTTACAGAAGAATAAAGTTATTATCGGGGGACTTCCGTGAATGGACACCAGTGGAGTGTACTTCAGCTATGTGACTTGTGCATTATAATCTGTGGGACTTGCACTGCTAAAATGACTAGCTTTGTGCCTAATGCATAAAATAGCTTTAACATTTCAGGTAACTAAAAGCTCTGTATCTCAGCTTTCCATGTTTGGAGAATCCCACATACCCCCAGAGGAAGGCACACACTCCTACCCTGTTTAGAAGGTAAGAGTGGAGATTAGAAAGAGAACATAAGCTCCATTTTTTTTTCTGCATGAAAACCTGAATAACTTTCAGTTTCCCCCTTGAAAGAGACAAATGTTTAGTTCACTTGAATACATTGATTCAGAAATATAAATTGCATAATGCACTCTTTCAGAGTGCCTTTGGGCAATTTATGTCATACATAGTGTCTGTCTTTCAATGTCTTTATTTCCTCCTTTTTTGAATATTTTGTGGTCCAATTCTCTTTTGATACCAGATACATATGTAAAGAAACTGTATATTTTTATGTGTGTGAGCCCTTTAGCTAGAATTTTATAAATCCTCTTAGATTTCCTCTACATTGTATTCTTACTTGCCTATAAAACACCAGGAATATCAGTGGTATTAAATATTAATAACAGCACAGTTGAGTATAGATTAAAGATTTGATTTTGAAAAAAAGCACTCTAATTTGGCAAGTGCAAATATGCACTTACAAGTAATTGTGTCATTTTTGCACATATTTTGAGCACAATTGGTGGGATTTTTGCCATTTAATTATCCAATTGTGTGTATTAATTGAGCACATGGCTGAGCCTCACCATGCTCCATGTGCCCCCCATTAACTGAAGGAGTAGAAATGTGGAGACTACAGCCTCAGTTTTTTGTGCTTGCAAAACTAGAGCTGGATTGAAGACATCTACATAATTTAAATAGAATAGAAGCCATATTTAAAGATCATTCTCCAAAAGTGCCCTGCTCCAAATAGCATTTGTCTAAGGCTTTAGGTAAGTGTTGCTAGAGCCACAGGAAGTACACCCCTCCAATCAGTTCTGAGTTCCATCCCAGCATCAGTGCATGTGCATTGTCTGTCTGCCACAGCAGCATCGTTATCCAGGAAAATAGCTATCAGGACTATTATATTGATAGTGTGACCACCTGGCTGCCTAGATATTTATCCTACTTCTTTGTGAAATGTAGTGGAGCTTTCCAATTAGGGGTACCTGTGTTTTCCAGGCTTCCTGAATGTTTGATCTCTAACATTGATATGTTTATGAAGTGGGTTCCTAAAGCAGATAAACAGCAGTTGGGTTGAGGAAATGTGTTTTACACTGAATACTAAGTGGAAGTACGTAGGAGAAATTCAGTACTCTAATGACCCAGATAATTCAGATTAGATTGAGGATATACCACTTGGTAGAAACCTGGGTCTTGCATAGTAATTTGTTGGGAAACTGCTGCATGCTGAGTCTAAACCATTCTGCAAACAATATATCTGGACTCTGCTGTTCCTCCAAATTAGGCCCCCTCATATTAGCTGTGAGACTGGAGAATAAAAACAGTTTAAAAGGGAAAAAAATTACCTCTCTTTGTTCAGTTCCTGAACATTGTGCTGAATGTTCCCAACTAAAAAGTCAGCATGGCTGCTTAAAATAAAATTGTTTGAATGCTGGATCTGAAATTTGTAGGAAGAGATTAGAATATCATGGAAAGTCTAGAGAGATCTGGAAAAATCTTTTTTTGGTGTTGTATTAAGAGTGGTCAACACTGTAAGATCAAGTCTAATAAGACAGTCCATGTTGAAAATAGCACCCCAGTGAATGTTACCAGCTTTTTTAGTGAAATATTCTAAGCCTTTACCATACCAAAAAGCAGCATAATTGGATGTGCTCTAAGCATGAGCCGCAAGCAGCGAGTGTTTAAAATGGAACGATGCATTTTAAACGGACTGCCTGTGGGGTTGGAAATTGGATTCTTCCTCACAGTATAAGGAGGCAAATTTACAAAGTAAATTGTGAACAGGAGCCCGCTCAAATTCCATCCCTCCAGTGGCTTGTATCATGATGCCCCATATGGCAAAAGTAATAAATGAAATGAAGGGAGAAGAGCTTTGGTATTTTAAATGTAAAATTTACATTTATATCTACAACCAACAGTGATCCACCCTGGGTAAATCCCAACCACTGCTAATGTTAAGTTTTTATGGAGCAAGTTGGGGTTGTGTTTTAGAACATTAATATTTCAATTATACTAGACAAAGCATCTCTCAACATGTGTATATTTCTGAGTCTATTCTGAACAATGTAGCTGATTGCTCACAGGAAGGGAATTTTTCATCCATATACAAAATATCATTGCACAGTTAGCTATGGGCATTATATTTGGTTTATTTTATCCATCTTCCTGTGAAGCGCAAAGGATCAATGACCTGGTTCAGGTTCCTTGTGCCTACGTACAGCAGTGTAGCCTGCCACTTTATAAAATAACTCTGTTCATTGAAGATAGTATATGTTTCTAGATTGTTAAGATAGATGTGATGCAGCATCCTATTATTATTATCCACTCACATTCATTTAGGGACTGTGTGATGGGTGAGGTGGAATAAAGGAGTTATCACAATCAATCTGGAATGATTGCACTCCTAAAGGGCCAAAACCATGAATGCGTTATGCAGGATATCCCAAACCAATACCTATAAAGCTTCTAAAAAACAAAGCTTTTCCATATTCTCAATATGCCACAGATGCTGCAATGAAACAAAACAGAACATCCCCTTTAGGATTTGTTTAGGTTTAAGTTTTCTAATTTGGGGTTTAGCATACATTTCTCCACCTGTTAAATCAGATTCTTTATCCCCACAAGCAATTCTGCTGCCGACAGCGAGGATCCTGGCCATAACGTGATGATGTAGCTGGAGCTTTGTTATTAGCAATTAACAAACATGATAAAGTGGCCCCCATTTAAAAGGTCACTGCCAGTCTTTTTAGAGTCTTCAGTTCACTAAATTGTATGGACAATCCATAGTTATACAATGGATTACTTTTTACTGGTGATCAGTCTACCTGTATCTCTAACCAATTGCTGATCAATAAAAGGTTTTGAAATGAATGTATTTAATTGACAGACACTAGCTACATCATGAAATCTAATTGTCTCAAATATACATTAAATTCTCATCATTTCCTGTGACTTCTTGTCTCCAAGGCTGCCTTGTTGCATGTGACAGGAAAATGAAAGCTATGCTCAGTCTGTTTTATAATATGGATGTAGGAAATTCTGAGCTGCTTTCCCTTGGCAAAGGTGGTTCAGGTTAAAGTAACCTGCTGATGTTAGTGTTACCTATCTTTTGTGGAGAGCAGGAAATATTGCTGAACAGAGATATTTGACAAATGCTTTAAAGATTTTGGTTTTTTTAATCTGAATTTTGCTGGATAGCTTTTGCATGAAGAAGTCTCAAGGCTATAATTACTCTGGGGAAATATCAGCAAATCTATCGGTATGATTTACATTTTTTAATAAAAAAAAGCTATATTTGTGCTCCATTATACTTGCAAGTGGGGTATCTTTTTGCTTAATATTTGGTTTGAAATGGAGAGGACAACTTCGAAATGGAAAAGGAACTAATGTCAGCAATTTATAGATTCCATCAGCAACAGTAGAGGTAGGATATTAAAGCTTCCCTTCACATGTATAGAGAATGTGATCACAGTGTAAATCTGGAGTAACTTTACTGAGGTCCAGTGATTCCAGAACTCTTGCATCTCCTGAAGTAGACTGGAAATCTTCTAAACGGGATACCCAATTTTCTTCTTCCAGGTCTAGCTGGGACCCAAAATGAAAAGCCAAACAAAATCTTTCCCAACTTGTCAGAGGCCTGATCAGCTGTTTGAATAGGGTCCAGAAGTGGACACACATTCAAGATTGGGGTGTGTCAATTTTAAAATATGTTACACGAGGATCTAATTCTGAAATCTGGGTCAGACTATCCCTGACCATGGGAGCTCTAGGTTTGAAAACTTTAAGAGGAGTTGGAATCTGAACCCCAGTCTAGACTTTACCGGTAAGGCTTATCTGTAACACACGCATATGAGTAAATGGAAAGATTGCTGCCAGTCATTCAGAAAATTAGTTGTGGTCTACATGAATTATTCATGTTTTCTAATTAATCGGAAACAAAACACATGTAACATGAGCACTAGTTTATATGGAGATCATAAAGGATGTGTTTTCTTAAATATAGTTAATCCTGGTGGGAAACGCTTGCATTTCTCTCATTTGGCACCGCCCTGATCACATTGGAACTAATGGGAGCTTTATCAGTTGATTTCAATGAGAGCAGGAGCAGGCTCTGAGAAAGCCGTTCCTTGTGACTATTTTAGTTTGAGCTCATTCTAGTCAAACAGTTTATGAACTTGTCCCAAATGCAGCATCTCATAAAATAGTAGGGAGAAGTCTGACTAAATGATTGCTTGGGAAAAAAAACCCTACCCATTCCTTTTTGAATCTGTAATAATTCTGATTCCAAAAATACGACTGAAGTTCTTGAGTTTACCCATTAGCCATTTTTCATTCTGATCTTTAATTGCCTCAAAACCTCACTCAAGTATTCTGTAATTTAAATTCTTACTGAAACATTATAGTTGGGATTAAAATGTTTATTACTAAACATTCTTACTAAAACATTATAGCTGGGATTAAAATGTTTATGCCTGAGCATACAGTGAATATGCATCATCAAATATTCCTTATCTGATTGTGATTAAAATGTATAACCCTCAAAAGATGTATAACCCCCAAAAGATGTCTAATAACTGTTTGTTAAACTACCATGGATTTTAATGCAGATAATTAGTGGATTAAAAATGAGGTAACAGTCCAGACAGGGCATGTCTTATCACTGGCTTCTAATACTTAGATCCACCAAGTTAGTGACAAAACAGTTTCTACAATACCTTACTGGTTACACAGAAGCCAAAAGACAGTTCCCTTAAAGGAACCCAGCCTGTAGGCTCCCACCCAGACAGCCAAGTCAAATATAATGAGGATTATTAAAAATCTTGTTTATCGTATAAATGATTCTATCAACCCCCCAAAATTGGACACATTACCCACAAAGTTAATGAATATTCCAGATTTTATCTAAATACATGTTTACAGTCAATCCTTTAGTATCTAATATCTAAAGGTTTATTTATAAAAAGAAAGAGATGAGAGTTAAAATTGGTTAAAGAAATCAAATACATACAATAATTGCAAAGATCTTACATCTGGCTTGAAGCAGTAATGTTGTAAATTGCTAACTGGTGAAGTGTCTGGTTGCTCCCAGTTAATTGAAAGGTCCAAAGTCCCTTGGTTAGAATGCTCCCATTAAAATAAGTCCATAGTCCAGAGATCAGAGTGGGAAAGAGACAAAATGGAGATGTTTCCAGGGTCTTCTATAGCTTCTATCATGTGGAGGGAAACTCATAGTCCCAAACAAAGACCTTAGCATAGTTTGTGGAAAAGTACAGGCACATAAGATGGAGTTTAGTGTCTGTGGTGAGAAGCATCTAAATTTGTAAGGACATTGAAAGTGTTAAGATCAGCTTAGGATGCGTTTTGCTTTTATTTCATTTGACCAAATCCGACTTGTTATGCTTTGACTTATAATCACTTAAATCTACCTTTATAATTAATACATTTGTTTGTTTGTTCTACCTGAAGCAGTGAATTTGGTTTGCAGTGTGTCTGAGACTCCCCTTGGGAGAACAAGCCTGTTATACATCAATTTCTTTGTTAAACTGATGAACTTATATAAGCTTGCAGTGTTCAATGGGCATAACGGGACACTGGAAGATGGAGGTTCCCAGGGTAGTGTCTGGGACCAAAGATATTGGCTAGTGTCATTCGCTTGCAAGTAGCTGGAAGCAGCTTACGTGCTAGAAGTTGTGCATGGACAGCCCAAGAGTGGGGTTCTCACAGCAGAGCAGGGTAAGGCTGGCTCCCAGAGTCAAGGATTGGGATGCCCTGGCAGATCACCAGTCCAGATAACACTAGAGGGGAACTTCACCATGGGTCAACAGGATTGTCCAGGAATAAGGATCCAGGGGTGAGAATATGTATACCGAAGGAAAGTGAAATGATTTATTTACATGGTCATTCATCCTCGAGAGTATTAGTCCTAACCTGGACCTACTCTTTTTAAGGCTGTCAGGGTGAGGCACTGTCAGACTGAGGTCTCAGGTTGTTCTTTAATACAATAGTAAAGAACAGCAAGTCACTGGAACCAGATGTTGTATATGCATGAGTTCTGAAAGAACTTTTAAAACAGTGGCTGAGCTGCTAACTGAGATAAGTCATTACTCTGTTGCTAAATGAGAGTATTGATGGGTAGTAAATGTTGGCCCTAACTTAAAAAAAGAAAGTGTGGTTCTAGGAGTTGCTAGCCTGTAAATCTTACTTCAGGAGCAGGTAAATTGTTTGAAACATTGTAGTATCATATAATGTTATGAAAGACTAACCAGTACCACTTCTGTAAAAGGAAAAATCATGTTTCACTAATATACTAAGATTATTTGAATGTCAGTAGCATAATGCATAGAGAACTGATGGATTTATTTGGACTTCTAGAAAGGCTTTGAAGTCACTCTCAAGAAGCTATTAAAGTAGTCATGGGGTGAAAAGTAAAACTTTGTTCAGGTTTAGAAACTGGTTAAGACACATCAAACAGTCAGACAGCAAATAGTCAAATTTTAACCTGGCAAAAGATTAACAATTGGTGCCATGAAACACCAGCTCCATACTAGAGCTGATGTTTCATATGTTAAACAACAATATGGAAAAGATAATGAGCAGTGAGATGGCAAATTTGCAGTGGATGGCAAATTACTTGAGTTTCTCTGAAATTCCTTAAAGACCAACATCTAGTGCAATAAACAGCATAAAGGTGTTGATATTGGAAGGGATACATTAAGCTGCTCGTCCACACTGCTAGGTTCTAAACTAACTGCAGCCATTAAGGAAAAAAAAATTATGTGGACAGCTGAGTGAAAAACCACTGTTCAATGCCCATTGATGATCAAAAAAACAAACAAAATGTTAGGATTTCTTATAGAGATTGAAAAAATTGGAGCTATTTAATTTGAAAAAGTCTGAAGAACATGATAAAAATAGGCAAAAATAACAGTATAGAGAAGGCAAATTGGGTATATCTGTTTATATATCATACCAAAACAAGGGGATAGACAACAGATCTGAAAGGCTACAGATTTAAAACTAGCTAAAGAAAATACATTTTCATGGCACATCCATAACTTCTGGAATTTATTGCTCCCAGTTTTCACTGACTAAATATAGGTAGCAGGATTCAAGAAAGTAATAGAAATATATGTAGATAGCAATTGGATGTATGAATGATAACGGATTTATATGATTACTGACAATGGAATAGATTTTAAAAAAGATAAAAAAAATTAAGGCATATAAATCCATATTTTTAAGGGCTGAAGCTTATTGCTAAATGTCTGTGGTTAGCGGGGAAAAAACAAACATGATGGCAACATTGGCTTAGTCTCTTATTTTTTAAAAAGTGATTTTCCTTATCAGGATGAGGAATTTTTAGCACTGATCAGAGCTGGTAAATATGTGAGCAGGTACTATGGAAATTTCTTCCTTTTATGATTTTGCAATGTAAATAGCCTTGGCCTGCTTCAGTCTCTGCTTTTGCAGCCCTGGATTGCTCCTCTGAAGAAATTACTAGTCATATCATGTTGTGAGGTGGCTTGTTCTGCAAACTACTAAAGGTGATAGATGAGAGCTCTGTCCTCCTTGAGCCAAATGCTGTTCTCTGTTACGCTGTTGTAAATTCAGAAAGAACCATTGACTTCAGGGGTGACTGAAACCATTGATTTCAGGGGTGACTGAAATCCAGCTGTTGTATTTTCCACTGTCACAAGATCTTAAACAAATATAAAGTAAAAATTGCACAACAATCCACCTCTGCTAGGCATCCTCATCCTCATATCACCAATGGCTACTTTTGAGGTATTCTTGTATTTCAGAGTACAAATTAGTTTAACCTTTAGGGACAACGTCAGGTGTAATCCAGCTGCACAACTTCAGTTTTGAATTTGTTTTTTATTAAATGTAAGGTCAGTAATAAGGCAACCATGTTTTCCTGGAACTTTGGGGAGAGAGAGAAATTCCAAGAAACACAGTTTGCTCAACAACTTGACATTCCAGTGCACTACTTGACACACAAGCATAGTAGAATTCTACTGGTGAAGAAGAACCTAAAACTGAATTTGAGTATGAATTGCCTATAAACAGTGAATCCAAATAGCCTTATTTTCATTGTTTTAATTGTGGAAAATGAGAAAGGGAAGCTCAACAAAACAGGTCACTTCTTATAAACTAATTCTTTATAGTTAATTACTGGTCAGATAAGCTGGATGTCACTATAATATCTTGTCTTTATATTGAGCTCACCACAGCACTATTTGAGTATTTTAATCCCAAAAGTCCTAAAATTTTCACAGTCTGTATTCTGCTGGGTATATATACAAGGCAATCACTTCAACAACCTCTGAAATGCTGCCACTTCTGCTGTCAATTTGTGTTTTCCACCAAGGCACTACACAGTTTAGGGCAGGTAATACAGATAACCAAAGGAAATACCTCACTCCTCTTGAATCTTCTTTCCAATTAAACATCAAAAAATTACACACAATTATTATGGAGCTATAGATTTTCAGAAGCTGTGAGAGGAGACCAAGGGTTTGGCTATACTTACACATTAGAGTTCATTAAAGCAGCCCTGGGCCCCCTAACTCCCAATGTGTCCACACTGGCAAGGAACACAGAGTGCCTGTACTCTGCAGCTGGAGCGCTCCTGCTAATCCCCCTCCACGAGAAGCATAAAGCTTGCTGTGACTCCGCTGAAATGCCCAGGCATCAGTGTGAACGAGGTGTTGCATTACTGCACTGTGATTGGCTTCCGGAAACATCTCATAATCCCCTGAAGTCAAGTGGCCACTCTTGTCATTGTTTCGAAAACAGCTGTAAGCATGTGGAGATGCCCTTTCAAAGTTCCCTTTCTGACAGCTGGCATGCTTATCTGCTTTGGGACAAAGCAGCAAACCATTAGTGTGGAATGTTGTTGCTGTTGGGAGTGTGTGTGAGAGAGGTGGGGAGGGGGATCTGTTTCTGTCTGAACTTACAAGACAGCATGCTAACACGCTCTCAGTCGCACCCCCGCAACTCACTCTCTCAGCCTTCCCAAAAGCCCAATCCCATTTGAAAAGCACACTGCAGCCACTTTCACGCTACGATAGCTACCACAATGCACTGCTCTTTGTGGCATTGCAAGAGCTGCTAATGTGCCCACGGCAGTGTAAACCCACAGCAGCATTTTCCCTGCTGTGGTCGCCAAAGGCTGGTTTAACTTCCAGTGTTCTACGTCTGCAAGTATAGCCATGTCCTGAGTCAGCACTTATGCATCTCACTTGTGTCAGCCTTCCCTTTATGGCCCAGGTTCAACAAAGCACTTTAATGTGCTAAGCATGTGAGTAGCCCATTGACTTTAATGGGACTTGTAATGACTCTAAAGTTGTATGTGCTCATACATGTAAGTTCTTTGCAGGATGAAGGCCACAGTTCCAATATTTTGTTTGCTTCATGATTTCATCACTTGAACAATATTTAAATGTAGTTTTTGTTGTGTGAATTAAAAAAAAACCCAACTGTTTAGGCAGCATAAAATATTGAGAAAGTGATTGATAGGGCAAATAACTGTTTACCTAATGGAATCAAATACCAACAGAACTGTTTTAGACTTTCATGGTTCCATATGCACTTTATCCTTTTTTAAAGCACCGGTAAGCTATAATTAAAGCTATAGAGCTGTTCTGGTCTATCGAGTAGAAAGAGACTATGCTTTTTTATAATAAGAATAGTTTACCTGATTGGAATAGGTCCTTGGCTAATGAAGACATTAGTCTATTATGTAAGACTCTCTTTAGCACTGTATTTATCAATCTGAAGTAAGGATAGTCAAAGTACAGGTAATCGTGACCAGGATGTCATTAACTGCACTTAGTGAGTGCAGCAGAGCTTTATTTAAAAGTTCTTTGTTGCTGAGATCGGTGGAATTATTGGTCACTGCAGCTAGCCATTGGAGCTCTTTCAGTAAAACCCATTCTTATTGCTGTGGTATAAAGGAGAGACCTGCAGGAGAGGGTAAGGTCTAGGTATATCTGGTGCTTAGGGAAACATTAGCACAATTATAATGGTAGCCAGCACTATTAGTTATTTGAGTATTGGAAACTATTCAGAGCATCAGAGAAACATAGGACTGGCGGGGGCTTTGAGAGGTCTTCTGATTCAGTCCCCTGAACTCAAGGCAGGACTAAGTATTAATGAGCCCTCTTCTGAGACTTGTTGGGCTGCAAACTTTGTTTTGCAAATCAAGGACTATGTGTGAGGTGGTGAATGGGAGGAAGAGAAGCTGGTACTGCTATTAGTGTTGTCCAAACAAATATTATTCTCAGACACGCTCAGATGCATTAGATCATTTACATGACAAAGAGGGCAATACTGTACAAGGGGATGCATTCCTGTCATTGGACAGAGTTGATACATGCTGATTAGTGACTCACAAAGGCTCTGAACTTGCACTGCTGAAGTCGGGGTGGAATTTTTTCAAGGACTTTGCGTCAGATATTGCTCAGATTGAAATCCAGAATCCTTACAGATACTCAGCACGCATCAGGATTTTGTGTGGTGTGACTGACATTGACCCCTTGACAGAGAGCCATCACAAGTCATTTTGAGGATTTAACTGAGTTATGCGTAGCTGTTGGCTGGCCCTTTCTTCAGCAGTGAACTAAACCCTATATGAATAGATCATCTGCACGAACCCTAATGGAAGCTATACATGTACATTGAGTTTAGGCCATTAGTGACATCCTAGGGTATTCACTGAATGGTAGCACACATTGGAGGTCAGGCTCTTCCTGTGGTGAACATCCTAGCTACATTGCTTCTGCCATCTTTTACTGGACACCAGAGGTAGCCCATATGCTTCCTTTTGATATTTCTGTAGGGGATCTGCCTTTAAATTTCACTTTTATTTTCTTTAGACCTATCCTTCAATGTCATTGATAAAATTATTACTAAGTTAGACCTTGATACTACACATTTGCCTTACACTGCAAATGTCAACCTATTCTAAGTAAACTTTACGGGAAACATAACCTCTAGCATTGCCCGGATGCTGTAACAATCAGAGATGAATACTTATTCCTTGTCACATGAGGATTTCAGCACAACTTACATTTTATTTAAGTAATGCTCAGAGCTCTCTCCATTGACCTAGAACCACACCTCCATTGTATAGATAAGAAAACTAGGCTAGAGAAATGTAGGGGCTAATCCAGACAGACTCATGTGTGCCTGTTTTGTGGGCCCTCATGTTGCCATGTGTTAAATCTGTGTGTGTGTGTGAGAGAGAGAGAGAGCGAGAGAGTAGAAAAGTAGGGAAATGTTTTGGGGTTACACATCATAAAACCATGTCTTGCAGAAAATCTGTCAATCAAAAATTGACCCAGATCTCCAAGTTGCAAGTCTTGTGCCTCAACCAGGCCATTCTGTCATTAAGAATGCCCTTGATTTTGCTCTTTTGGAGTGGATAATATCTACTTTGTACTGTAGTTGGCAATGCTTAGCATTCCATTTGGTCACAGTAAGTCATTCTCATCCATAGAAAGCCTCTGAGAACATCCACATACTGGATCACAGGAAATCTGTCAAACTGACTTATCAGAATACACATCCGCTTTTGTGTCCAATTGTACCCTTCTAGCCAGTGACTGGAAAGCTTGTTCTTTCTGTCTGGCTACTCTTGCCCATGATGTAGACAGACCCCCTACACTAGATGTTATTTAGTTCAAGACGTAGTGAAGGAAACTATCAGTTGGGTGGAAACCATTGAAAGATGCTGATAATCTAAGTTATCTGCCTGCCACCATTATTCAATCATTTAAAAAGGAGCATAGCTTAATAATACCTGTGATTTACCACTAGTCCTGGGATGCCATTGAGAATTTCTGCACTCAGCTATTGCACAAGCAGCAGAATCTACTGAAAAAGTCTATGGCTCACAATTAGGCAACTGTGAGTAAATCTTCACTCCCAGTTATGGGTATTACATCCTGTAATTCTTTGGGTTTAGATAATGAAAGAGAGCTGCAGACATTACCTTCCCCACACCAAAAAAAAAAAGGACATTGTTGAGTGTACAAACTGGAACTGGTACAAATAGTTGTTACAAATTTTGTCTCTTTTATTTTTTGGCTAACAAATTAATGAAATAATACTTCCTTCCTTCAAATATTTAGTTCAGCTATCTGATATTTGTATCATGGGGTTAGTAACTTAAGTAATATAGTATCCATTCCCACTTCCTGATAGAATTTCTGGCACAGGAATAAAATGAGTAACACTCTACAAATTTACACAAGAATAATTGTTTTCTAAAATTATGATACTTCTTAAATTTCTTGTGTGAATACCTAGCAGTCATCCAAATGAATTTATATGACCCTGTGAATCCAGATGAACTGACGTTGCTGTTTACATGCATGGAAATATTTGTGACTCTAGCTATTTTACTACTTGACTAGTTCAAGAAAGTGCATATTTGTCAGATAAAATACACAGGCCCTGCGTTTGCCCTAACAATTGATAAGGGAATAGTAACTGTTAGTAATGCCTCAGAGAACTTTGAATTTCTATGTGCATACCTGTCTTCCATTCCCTCAGCCAGAGGGGAATAGATTTCCAAGGATGTGCACAAATGTGCACAAATTCTAAACTGCTTTTTTACTACACCATATGGATTATTTTCATTATCCAATACATATGTCGTCATGCTCACCATAGACTGTTTCTTAAATGATATTGCAACTCTGTGCCCTACTAAGATATGTGCAAACAACATGGCATTTGAGGCACATACCTAAAAAAGTATGAACATTTGCCTCAATAACTAGGGCAGGTTAAAATACTTGTTTGGTTTGCTCTAATTGGTTGTACAAGAAATTTACTGCAGTTCATACTTTCCACCACTAGTGTTGACCTCCAGCTGATGTCACAAGGCCAATTTGTTCTTCCCGTCTTTGTTAGAGGGAAAGAGTGGCTTGGTTTGGATGGCGGGAGAATTTTGATGGGAGGAAGCACAGGTGAAATTTGAGTTCGTGCTGTTTATCAGATGTATTCAGAGAAATTTGGGGCCCCACTCCTCCTATTTCACATTATTTGCATAGATGTGACAAATGTTTTGAGCTCAGGGCCCTGGTACAGTTGTCTCCCTTTCTCCTCCCCTCTAGTCATGGACATTGGCCCCAATTGTTGCTGTTCAATGTTTTTACATATGCCCACATGTTGGGAGGAATGTTTTTCTGAATAACAACCTACAACCCTGTTCCCCTTAATCTTACTCTATTTTTCACATTATCCTCAGCCCCTACACTACAAGCCTGCCCCACTTTCTTGTGCAAAATTACCATAAAACTTCAGAACACCCTTTCTCCTATACATATTCCCTGGCAAACCCCAGATATTCATATTCATTCTCATCTATTGATTGTGTTGTAATTCCCTAGTAGAATATTTAAAATAATTATCTTTCCATAAATATTTAACTTCCATACCCAATTGGACAAACACATCTGATCAGATTTGAAATTAGCAAAGTTCTCTTTATACCCTAGTTGCACATCATTGATGCTAGTGCTGTGGACTTGTTGGCTGCTGACACAGGACAAACTTTGTATGTGTGTAGGTTCTATTTCAAGTGTTTTGTCTTTTAATTTCACATCATGATATGCTTTTTATTTTCTCTTTGAAATGGTTTGGGGCAAAATTCTGCCCAGGAACATGTGCGTAGAGCTTCTGCTGGTGCTACTGGAAGGTGCATTCATGTGTTCATGGACTGAACTTGGTTCTAAGAACAACATTACCCATTGGATTATAATAACTTTAAGGTCAGACTTTGCAGTCAAGCAATTTGACAGTGTTCTGTTTATTTCGCACTCATTCTTTAATGACAGCAACATTTTTCACTTCTAAACAGTGTGGTTGTACAAACTGAAATGGCATTAATGGAGGTCTTACTCTGGTGATCATGAGGGGCTGTCAGTGGTTTATTTCTTCAGCTGTCATTTGTCAGAACACACTCATGTAATCTTAATGAACAGTGTGCAAAGCCATTAAAAACTCAATTACTGCTTTCTTTTTACTGCAGACGTGAGAAAACGCAATCATAAAGTGCTGATGTGTAAATACAATAGCCACCATCTGCTACATATTAGCATTTCAGCTCTGCAAAGAGGATATATGTTGCAGATGCATCAATAATAGGAGGCTTATCAAGGCATCATTATGCACCAAGGGGGGACATTTTTTTGAATTTTATGGCCAGCTAGAGAGCACTTCATTGTTTAATTCACCAGTTTTCAGTGGTATAGTTAATAACTATGAAAGAGTGTTCAGTGTTTATGTTCACTGTCATTCTAGTGGATTTTTTAAAAAACCTTTCATTTACCACCTTCCCTTCCTACTTATTCCTGACTAATCTGAACATAACAGGTTCATTTTGTGATTTTTCAGGACACCAGCAATAACAATAAGATATTGTTTAAGCTAACCTGTTGATCAAAGAATACTAAATTAAGTTCAAGCTGGTTTAGCAAACACTCTTGTGTTCAATAAGTATGAAGACGTACTTTTGCACCACACAGAAAACTTTTTCTTAAGCTCTTGGTGTACAGTTCAGTACATATTTTTTTCATTACTGTCTTAAGATATTTAATTTCCCACAAGAAAGTAGCAAACTGGGAGTGTGGGTGGGTATGAGTTTTATTTTTCACAACCAAATATACAGTGGTCTATCAAAAAACAAAACAAACACTTGCCAGTTTTGCCTAAGATTAGTTACGTTTTTTATACCATTGTAGCTGTATGTCTTTCAATGATGTGTTGAACAATGTGGCTTGTATGTACTGCATGTTAGTTCCTTCTATGTTTCTCTGACCCAGGGGAAAAATGAAGGTTTCTTGATGCAGGGCCAGCCTGTAACCTGATTAGCTTGGTGAACAGTTACTTACACAGGTAATCCAATTAATTCAGAAAAAAGTCCCATTCATTTCAATGTGCCGTTCAGTGTGAATAAAGATATTGGAATTTGTCCCACAGTCATTAGGGAAGACCAGGTCAAAATGCACTTTCCACTTGAAATGGAAATTGATAACTTTTGAAATGCTACTTAGTTCTGGTGGGAGTGAGTTGCATAGTTTTGGACCAGCAACTGAATGCTGCACCCTGCACAAACAAGCTTCATCCTTTCAGTGGGTAATTCCCTTGTGGCAGAGAAACATAGCTGATGATTATGTGGTCCTGATTCCAGAATGCAGGGTAAACTTCCAGGGATATTGGGGGTCTGAATAATTAAGATCCTGGGAGATAAGAGAGAATGGCTTGAGCCTGATGTGAGTCACTGGAAATGAGTGCAGTGAGTGGAGGACAGGGTTTGACATATTTTGTGATAATCCATGTTGCTGAGCAGACATGCTGCTGTATTCTATGCCAAATGTGGGCTCCTCGGGGCTGTAGCCTTCATTCCTAGATAGGTGGCATTACTATGTTCCAAGCAGGATGTAATGAAGACATGAATTATGAGGCCAGCTCATGTCTCTCAAGGATGGGACACAGTCCTCTAGCTAGTCAGAATATGTGTGTGTTGTGGAAGCTGCTATGTGAGAATTCAGTAGCAATGAGGAGGCCAGCAGAACTCCTAAACTGTGGAGGGACTTAAGTGGAAGTGGATGTGTCAATTTGCCATGGAGATGGTACTGTGGTTGCAAGCTCTTATATGTTTTCATCAACTAACAAGCATAAACTGTCTTACTAGGGTTTAACTTCAGCCAGTTAATCTTAATTTCTACAATATTCCCTTATACACCCCTGTGTTTATGGAAGGGAATACCTTGTATATTGCAAATAAGAGATTACCTACCTGTAAATTGTCCCATAAAACCTGCCTGTCGTCTTCAGTAATTAAATATCTAAGACTTGGGGTGGATAAAAGGTTTTGCTTTTCCACTGATATTATGGCACTTCCTGTACATATTCTTGTGAATCAGTTCTAGAATTCTCAGCACTAGCTGCACAGAAGTCCGTTGCCATTCTGTTGAATAGCAATGTTTCAATTTTGTGTGGGGGGTGAAATTGAACTTTGTTTAAAAAACAAACAAAAAAACCCCTAAAACCCAGGCAAAACCCCAACAGGAATTCATGTTCCATAGGACACTATTTTTGCATTGAAATCTGTAATGTTGAATTAAATCTTAATTAGTATTATAGGAGCACCTGGACATCCCAGCATAGATCACAGCCCCACCGTGCAAACAAAGTAATCTCTTTGGGGCAGGGATCATCTTACTATCTAAGCAGACATGTCAGATAAAGGGTGGGAGGGGCACAGAAAAGTGAAGTGAATTTCGCAAGGATGCAACAGGTCAGTGGTTGAGCAGGAGTAGAACCCAGGTGTCCAGAGTCCCAACCTAGTGCCCTAACTGCTAAACCACACATCCTGGCCTTCTGCAGAAGCTCAGTTTTGTCTCCATTGAAGTATTTTTATTGGCTGTTTACTCTATCATACCCAAGTCTGACACCCGGGAAATGAAGTCATTGGAAAGTAAACTATCTCCAATTCAACAGGTTAATCATTAATATTTGGAGGATTTCCTTGCCATGCTGTATTAGGAGGGGAACATCAGCAGACAGACATTTAAATAGTTTTATTTAACTAAAACAACAACGTTATGTATTCTGGATTCTTTTCTTTAACAGCAAACATATGATATTTTAACAAAACAAGAATATGGATTTTTTTGAATTTAGTTAAACATACATAAGAAAGGCCGTATTGGGCCAGACCAAAGGTCCATTTAGCCCAGTATCCTGTCTACCGACAGTGGCCAATGCCAGGTGCCCTGGAGTGAGTGAGCCTAATGGGTAAGGATCAAGTGATCTCTCTCCTGCCATCCATCAACCCCCTCTGACAAACAGAGGCTAGGGGCACCATTCCTTACCCAGCCTGGCTAATAGCCATTAATGGACTTAACCTCCATGAATTTATCCAGTTCTCTTTTAAACCCTGTTATAGTCCTAGCCTTCACAGCCTCCTCAGGCAAGGAGTTCCACAGGTTGACTGTGCGCTCTGTGAAGAAGAATTCGCATTTTTAAAATCAGGTTTGTTTTTGTAAACATTGTTTTTAAACTATTGTTTAAACATTGTTAATTGTTTTTAACTAAAATATTTAAATGAAATGGTTTGGTTTTTTTAGAATATTTGCAAGAAAATGAACTGGAGATAGTGCTTGTCCCATTCATTTTCTTAATGCTTGTAATTTAACTCTGTCATTGCATATTTCTCTTTTTAAGATCTCACTCAGTTCCTTCCAAATGTCAACAACGTCAGCAATAAAACAGCTATTTCCCTGTTTTTTGTTCTTGATATATTGTTCAAAACAGTTCACTGTTGAGTTCCATCACGTGTCTTGTGGGAGAATTAGCTTGGTTCCTCCCACTTTTTCAGAGCAGCTGCTGCAAAGTGATTGTTATGGAAGTATTTTGCAATTTCAACAATATTAGCCTTTATTTCTGGAACAATGAAGTCTGACTAAAAGGTGCATCAAATGAGCACTGCAACTGTATGTTATTAGCTTGAGACTCTCTTCACTCTCTTCTAAATTTCTTCTCATTTTGGATACATTTGCAGCATTGTCTATGATCAAGCTGCATACTAGATCTTTGAATTTTTGTTCATAGTTTGTTGTAGCTTTTACTGCTACTTCTTGTAAGTATTCTGCTGTGTGTACATTTCCTGATGTATCAGTTGTTTCTGTAAGGAAGACATTCCCTTCTTCGGCTGTTACACAAGCACATGCAACAGGATCATTGTGGACATTGCTCCACCCATCAAGACTTGAGATAACAATTTCACCCTTTAGACCTTTTGCACACTGCTCAGTTTCTCTTTCATACACTTTATCCAGAAATTTGTCTGCAACTTCTGCTCTGTTGGGTGGACTGCATCCTGGTGTTAATGACTGAACCATGTTAATGGAGTGTGGGTTCACAATCATTTGGAAAGGAGACTCTGTTGCATAAACAAACCGGGCAATTTTTTTGTCAGTTACCTCTTTTTATAATCTGTTGGTTCTTATCACAATTTTTTTCTATGGTTCTTTCTGAAGGATGGAGATTTTTTTTTTCTTTTTGCTTTAAGTGCTATACTGTGGCTATGTGACATACATGATGTGATTGAAACACTATCATTGGCAGATAACTCTGAAACTATAGAAAATGATGGTGATCTTGAAGATGGATAGTCTTCAGAATCCTGCATGTTGAGCATGGAGTCTCCTAAACAAAATAAGTCAATGTCATTATTTAATTATTATTGCCATACTGCTCATTTAGTATTATTCATTGCATTCACTGACACTCAGTACTACTTTAAAGGTGAAATTGTAAAAGGAAGATCTGCCTATTTCAACTATTTATTTTTTATCAGAACTGCATCTAAAATGATAGTACTATAGAGTAACAACTATGTTTTTGCTTGAACATGAGAATTCAGGAATAGTCCAGAAGGAAGACAGGAAGTCCTTAAGAAAGAAGTATGAAATAAAACAGTTTACCATCCTGAAGATCCAGCATCTTCAGACATGTTCCTTTCATCATCTTCAACACAACTTCCTCTTGAAAAGGAGCTGAGCAGGCACGTGGAGAAGCCGCCTCTGGCTGCACCCTCTCCCCCACCCCCACGTAAGCTGCTGCCAGCGGCCCCATGTGTGGAAGGTTGAGTGCCCCTGTGGTGCAGCTGGAGGAGCAAAGGGGGGAGGGGTGTTGTGGCTGTGGCCAGAGGAGCAAAGGGGGCGGGGGGCGTGACAGTGGCCCTCAAAGCCCCTTCAAAAATCTAATATGGCCCTTGTCTCAAAAAGTTTGGAGACCCCTGTTCTAGACTGAGCACTGAGTCCTATTGGGTAGATAGAAAGATTAACCTAAATACTCTATACAGAAGCTCGTGGAGCCCCATAAAATTGAGTCCCTAATCCATGAACTATTGGAACTCATTTACAAAACTTTTCTTAAACATTACATGAATTGATTGTCTCATACTATAGAATTAGCATTTATAATCCTTATTCCATTAGATAAGTTTTTCCTCAAAAAACATTTTATCAAAACAAATCTGATATAAATAAAAAAATCAGATTTTTTGGATTATTTTTTAAATTCATTTTTATCCAGCCTGTTTACTATTATATTTGATGGGAGCAGAATTGTGTCAAAAATGAACACCTTTTAAAATCCAAGCATTTGACCTTGTGCTTTGGCATGATCTTCCTATTACAGAGAGGGATCAGCTGCAAAGTTTGGATTCAGATCTAAAGTTTCTGAAAGTCTAATGGTGCTTGGTTTTGAAGTTTCTTCGGTAACATCCATTTCTATTTCTACCACCTTGAGATGTCAGTTAGAATGGCCCTGAAAGGCTCTGCTGTCTTATTGCGCAGTGCAATCGTTTTCTCATCTTTGCTTACATTGTGGTTGAAGTTCCTAAAGTCCCGAGAGACGTTTTTGTCCCTTTAGTATAAAAGACTTATTTCCTTCTGCATCCTTGCCTCTCTTGATCCTTTATTGAGAGAGAGAAAGAGAGAGAGACTGAGTATAAACATGGCGGGGAGAAAGGATATTGAGGTGGAAAGCTGCCAGTGTCCGTTGATATAAATTTACAGCATATGGCTGTTCACTGAGCAGATTTGATCAAAATGTTTTTCTGGCTCATCTGGGTGTCTGTCACACTGCTGCAGCATGGATTAGAAAGGAAAAGGGAACTTCTACAGGTTAGAACTGAAGTGAGCCTTTCCAGACTCAATCTTCTGTGAACTGCAAGAGGCCAGCAGAGAAATACATTTGTAGCATGACTTGGCAGCAGTATCAGAACTGAGAATGTCAAGAGGGTTGCGTTTGATTAAAAATTATCATGCCTGGCTGCTGAAACAGAGGGTTTTTTTCCCACTCCTCTCAATACTTTTTTTCCAATTTCCCTGCGTGTGCCCACCCCAAAAGCCAATTCTTTGAATAGAATCAAACCAAATAACTCCCTTAATGGCTTTCTCATTGCTAATGTGTCTTGTCACCTTGAAGCGTCTGTGAAGAGACACAAATTTAAAACCAACACGTTTCAAAATAAAATGCTTGGCGTAGCAAGCTGTGGGTTCCTCAACACCTACTGCTGTGGTTTATATAAGGTAAGATCCAGGGTAAACAAACTCTTGAATCCCTTCTAATCTTATACCACCTCCCACTCCAGCATTTTCACTCTGAATGCCATTTGTGTCCAGTTCCTCACATGAGTGGTTTAACTGTCCTTGTTGCATTGTTTCCAGTTGGGTGTCACTGTTACACTCATGCTACACTGTTACTCTTTAATTCTTCTGGACTTTGGCAACTGGGGGTGCTGTTAATACAGGACGGTGTATAGAGGCTTATTATGCAGAGATAGTGGGTTGGATCTTGTGCTGTTGTAAGTGGCACAGCTCTGCAGTGATTCTACATTGACTTATGGCAACTGGGGGCCTCGCCCATTGCATTCTTTTATATTGTGCATGCCATCGGGGGCACTAGGTATGCAAGGGTGTACCCACATTTTGGAGGGCTGGTTACTACATGAGTATGGCATTACCAAAGTCATGGTCCATTTTGGTAAGTTTCAGTTTCAGATAGTTAAATCTGAAATTTCACAGTTATGTAACCGTGGGGGTCCCGACCCAAAAGGAGGTTGTGGGGGGTTCACAGGGCTATTGTAGGGAGGTTGCAGTATTGCCACCCTTACTTCTGAGCTGCTGCTGGCAGTGTCGCTGCTTTCAGAGCTGGGTGCCCAGCTCTGAAGGCAGTACAGAAGTAAGAGTGGCAATACCGTGACACTCCCCATGCCCCAGTAGCCAGATTTCACAGCAGAGTCCATATTTCATGGTCTGTGATGAGATTTTCCTGGCCATAAATTTGGTAAGTCCCTATATATAAAACATGGACTGAAAAGATGTGTGTTAATTTTAACTCAGAAGGAATATTTTCCTGCCCCATTATATAAAATGAGATTGACAGAAGAAAATTAAAAAAAAATAAGAACTCTCATAATACTCTGGTGTTAGCGGGCCCCAAATCTACTTGTATCTCTACTTGGTAAGTTTTATATCCATAAAATAGGAGGCCAGCTCCATGAAATGAACATTTTGTTTTCTGACTGCTGCAGATCATGTAAAGTCATTGACTTTTCTGATACAATTGCTCTGAAAAACCAAACCAAAAACCCTTTTCCCTTCTTTCTCTCTAGGTTCCTTCATGATGGTGAATAGCTCTGGACGGGCATCTGGGCAGAAAGCTCACTTGCTGTTGCCCACCTTGAAGGAAAATGACACTCACTGCATCGATTTTCATTACTACATGTCTAGCAGAGACCGCTCCAGCCCTGGCTCATTGAATGTCTATGTGAAGGTTAATGGTGGACCACAGGGTAACCCCATCTGGAATGTGTCAGGGATTGTTACTGAAGGTTGGGTGAAAGCAGAGCTTGCCATCAGTACATTCTGGCCACACTTTTATCAGGTATGTGCTTGTAATATTTCCTCCACCAAAGATTTGCTCTATTGCTGAGTTTGGGGCTGGGCTATTGTTAGCCAAAGAGGTATTGAATGTTAGTTCTGAAATAACAATACTGAAGTATTTTTCCCCTATACAATATCGGAGAAATTGTTACAATATGTCATGAGCTCTCATCCCATCACAGCAAGAAATGGTTAAAGTCCCACTTAGTCATTCACTTCACCTGGGTGATAATTAGGTAGTTCCTTGCAAGACAGAGAAGGTGGGACTAAGGAAGGATCAGGTAATAACAGACATCTGGGCCTTACAAACAGGTAGAGAGTCAAGCAGAGAGAAGCTGCTGGGTGATTGGCTTGCTTGCTCCCATGAAGAGGTAAGATGCTGGAGACCTCAGAAAGACTTGAGCTGGGCAGAATATACTCAACAGCAGAGCTGGAGAAAGACAAGAGGATGAGCACAGGAGCCAGAGGATAGTTAATGTGTCTTTGGGACTATACCTGGACATTTTGTCACCTTGGAAGGGTGCTGAAATAACCACTTTTCAGATGGAGAGCTGACTGGCATGTAAAGGCAGAAGGCCTAAAGGAGCCACTAGGGGAGAAGAAACTCTACAGCACTGCATGCAGACATGAAGGGAGAGATTGATGGACCTGCTGGAATGACGCAGTTTATTCTAGCTGTCTCACTGAGGGACAGGATTCCTGGATTCTGGTCCTGCTTCTGCTTCTTGGTCTCTTTGTGAATCTCTTCAGGGCAATCTTTCTGCCTCAGTTTCCCCATATTTAAAATGTGGTAAATGCTTACCTACCCAGTTAGTGCTGTGAGGCTTCTTTGCTGATGGCTAACATGCTTTGATATCCTCTTATGAGTGATGCTTATACAAGTAAAGAGTCTTGGTTTTAGAACTGGGCTTGTGTGTGGTGATTCTGTATGGTAGGAGCCTGCAGGAATCTTGAAGTATGCTGCTTTCTTCAGTGCTCTTGCTTCTAGAAGGCTTTCAGCTTCTGGAGGGAGGGCATTATTGAGCCAGTTGTTGGTCAGCACTTATGTGTTCCGAGAATAAGGATGTATAAACCTTTCCACCTGCACTTACCATGGCTCTGCATAAAATTGTGTAAATACGCATGCAAATTTAACTAGACATTTAACTAACTATCAGCACATACTTAACCCAGTTTGCCCATGCACCTTAGCTGACTGTATGAGCAAGAGCACTTGTTCATTTGAGCGGCTGATCTGTTTTTGAAAGGTTGGCCCAGATTCCTAATCTGAGTGGACTCTTCATCTGTTTGCTTTTTCTCCTGAGTCCTATCCCCTGTTGGAGTTTCTGAATTGAACTTAGCACCCGCAACATGGCATCTGATGAGGCATCTTTGGATTGATTTTTGCCATCTTGTAAGCTTGCTAAAGAAAGCAGAATACATTTAGAGCAAGGGCTGCTTGTAGCCCCGTTTTGCTTCTGCTGCCTAGCTGACTCCTTCCCTGAGTATTAGAGTAACTTCTTCTCTGGTGTCTCAAGCTCTTCTCCCATTCCCAAAGAGTGGGAGATAGGTCAGAACTATATCTGCTGGAACTGTGCCAGCTCCCACCGAGATTGATAGTCCTCCTATTTTAAAAGCCCAGGTACCTTTCAGATTGGAGAACATGCTGAATGAAAGTTAGCTTATCGGAATTCCAGTGAGTGCCAATGGTGACTATTTCTGTGGTATGGACACAAAACTGGAGTATAGTATTTCTGTATAGTATTGTCCGCTGGGAACAGGACTAAGAGCAGCAACCCATTTCAGAAACCAGGACTGGGACAGGATGCAAAGAGAAAAACAGACCCTTTCCAGCAGTCAGTCTCAAATGGGCAGGGAATTAGAGTTAGGGAAGAATAGTCAAATTTCTTAAGTCTCAGACTGAGGTGCTTCATATACCAATCCTGAACTGAAACTACGTGCTTTGACCTGCCGGCATTCCATGCAGATTGTGGACATAACAGTGGGCACCCGTAGCACAAGGAGCAAGCAGGCAATCTCGTTCTGCTGCTCTCCAAGTTTCTGCATCAATTTCACTCAAATAGGAGCACACGACAGTAGCCTAATCTGGACCATGGACATTTCATGTAGAGCTGAACGCTCGTTCAAGAGCATCCCCACCAGGAGCTATTGTCTTGTTGCCAACACCTGAGTGTCTCCAGGGCTACTGGGGGATTTAATGTAGTTTGCCATGATTTTTTGTTTGCTAGCAGCAGGACGTCATCAGCTGTTACTCAGGGTTTTTCAGTGACATCAGAGAATTGCCTGGGTGAAAGATGTTAGAAATGCTGATCAAGTCCAGATGTGGCTGGAATTTCATAGTTGTTGTCTCATTATTAGTCTTTCTCAAACAGAGGCTGGGCTTCAGTTAGATAAAATGGTTTTCACATCAACAGGATTATTTTTAAGAAGCAGATACATTCTTTATACCTGAGTGCAGGTAGCACTGTATTCTTCTGGAATGGTTCCCTAGAAGAAGAAGGGAGGTGGGTGGTTTAGGACTATTTAGCCCAAAGAAACCGTTCATCCGAAGGAGGGAGGCAGATGTAGAGAGCAGCTGCAGTGCTGTCTGGTGGGAAGTTGGGAGTCATCTCGCTTTGTGAGATCAGGGAGTAGCTGTGCTCTGCAAAGGGACCATTGCAATTTTATTTATGCAGAAGCACTAATATGCCACTTTAGGGGCTAAGTGAAGCGAAACTTTATTAGGAATGTGCAAGCCATGCTCTGGGCTCTTGCTGACTTTTCCAGGAGAAACTCATTATAGTGGAAGGTTTCAATTATATTTTACTACATTAATTTTGCAGCCACCTGTTTATTGCACCATCATGTAGTCTGTTCCAAACTCCTTTCTATGCACTTTCTTGGTCTTAATTCAGTAAATGAGTGCACATTCTTTTCACACAGGACACTTTTACTGTTCTATCAGAGACAAAAAGAAATGGCAGGGAACTGCCCACTACACACTGTAGAAAAGGTACATAAATTGCTGATCAGAGGCACAAATGCGGTAGGAATTACTGTAGATGAAGTTCTGCAAAATGCAGATAACATTCCACAGCTGAATGGACTGACAACAGCAGATGGTACTTTCTTTCCCCCCTTGCTTTTAATAACTGGATGGCATGTTGTTGTTTTTTAAATCTGAGCCATGGTGGCTTCTTGCCTTCCAGCCATAAGCACTTTGGTTCTTTCCCTTTTTGTGGTTGTTCTTTCCCATTCTGCTCAAACTTCCATTCCTCTCAGGGTGGCTATTAAGCCTCACAGATTCACCAGTCTCTAACTATACAAACTGTTCCATCTGATGGCCTAGAAACCACTGTTCATCCCAGGTCTTGCTACATTCAACCAAGACAATGGAGAATAGACTGAGGGAAATTTGTCTGCTTAAAAGAAGGAAGTGAGAAACTTTGTCCGCATTCACTCTTGTTGGTGACCTCATGGAATACCTGAGGCTATGGGCAGCGTGAGCTCAAAGATGGCTGTAAGCTGGGCACTAGATGCCTGGTGGGCTCCTCATCTCCCAGTTGTCAGGAATTGACACATTTTGAGCCTGAGCCATAGAAATATTCCTTGTTTCAAAAGTCTTTCCACCCTATTGACAGTTTCGATCTAATAGTGCATGCCAGGGAAATGCAGATTGATTCGCTGAGGCCTGTAATCATGTCCAGTGTTTCACAATGAACTCTTAAGATAGTGTTTCAAAAGTAACCGACAACCAGGAAAATTTGTCTCTAAATCAAAACACGGAATTTGTGTTGGACAAAATGTGGAGGATGCTCTTGATGCATAGAAGCACCTCCGGAGTCGTCATCAGGAACAGTGTTATGTTAGTAGTCTGGAAATTGGGCATCTAGCTCATCTAGGTGCTTTTCAAAATCCCACTGTTAAGAAATAAATTTCCAGGAACATCTGTCTTGTGCTTGACCCTCCGAGGAAGCTTCAGCCACTACTCAAAGCTATAGAGAGTCTGGCTATCTGAATACTGGTCACCAAGCCAGTTTCCTGCGGTCATGTTTGCAGTGCTGGCAATCCTGAACAAGATTCACATGAGTTATCCAGTTATAAAGGTGTTCTGTTGAATCATATATATGTGGAAGGTGGAGATTTATAATGGCTACCCCAGAATTTGTCACACTTGGATTCCAAGCCTGAATAGGTGTTTAGCATAGTGAGGAAAAGCCATAAAAGGACTGGGAGAGAGTTTATACATCACTGAATTATTGCATGCCATAAAAATGAGCCAAGCTCCAGAATGCACCAAGCACAGTATCGGAGTCTACCAGTAAAAGCTAGTGTGATGTACAGCAAGGAACATTATTGATCTATGCCTTAAGAAAACAGTTGTAGTACAACAGATGAACCGGGCTACTTTGCTAACCCAGACACTGTTTGTATAAAGTAGCGGTGACATGTAATGGTTGTTTATTGAGAAAGAAACATGAAATGGCTTAGATTTTACTATTCTCAAAGGCGTTTAAGAAAGTTCTGAAAGTGTAAAGCTTTGCATTTTGTCTGTTTCTATCTTAAGCTTTGAGCAGTTTGTTAAAATGCAAAACAATGTTAAGGGCCAAAATCTACAGTTTTTACAATGAGTAAGAAGTCCCATTGGAGTAAGAAATAAAAGTGTCACATTTATAGAATTGGGCCTTTAAATTAGCGTGCATGTCAGCTTCTTTCAGGCCTCTGGGCCCCAATTCTCTGCCTCTCAGAAAATCTGATGTGCTGTCATGGTGCTGGGGTCTAGGTTGGTGCAATGCAAAGGGAGAAAGAAGTTCTGTGAGCTTGGGTTGATGGAAGAAATTAGAGCATGAAGAATTCACAATGGCAGGCAGGCAGAGAGTGAGACATCTTCTGAAGCAGGCTTGCCTATTACTGTTCTGCAGATTCAGATCATTGAGGGGATGGAAAACATGGGGCTGAGGGCAGAATTCTCATCTGCTAACTTAGTAAGCAGTAGCTGCCCCGAGCCATCTGCCTCAGTCCAGTGTCAGTTCAGCATGCCATAAAGGACGTTACACATTGGATAGTCAACAGTAGTGAACAGAAGCTTCTATGATCTAGTGTTTGCTTTTGCCAGCTATTGATAGTTAAGGGCAATGCCTAACGCTTCTCAGAAGAATTCTCTTGATGATGGGACGTTTGGGCTCCGAAGAAGTTTCCTTAAGTTGAAGGTATGGAAGCTGATCACATGATTTTAGATGCCTTTTGGGCAGACTATTTTCTAGATGAACCGTCCTTCCTCGTGTATTCAAAAATTAAAACAATATTATGGTTACAGTTTGCAACCGAGGTTTGAAGGGAGCTGTAGCAGTAATTTCTTGAGTTATCTTCCTGATCACTGCAATGTGTTTCTCAAACGACTTGCTCATTTTAAAGAGCGTAAGCAAGAGGTTCTATTACATGACGCTATAGCACTAGAGAGCAAGTAGGTAGCTCATCAAGAATCCTTTTCTTTTTCAAAGCTGCCTGTGTAACCCCAGCATGTAGTTTTCTCGCTCCGGTATTTGCCTAACTCTTCAGTAACCGGTATTACCAATTTATCCTGTTGCTGCTGTACCTTGGGTAGTCTATGCCTTAACTACTGTCCTATGTATTTAAATTCCATTCCTGATTTTATTCAATACTTGACCTTTCCTTATCTTAAATTCTTTGCTCCCTTTGTTCTTACATTTCACACACTTTCCAATGCTTTTGCTGAATCTGTCTTTTCAGGACTTTTATTTCAAAAGGTCTAATTTTGGAGTGTTCTTGGTATACTAGGAGTAGTACAATCTTTGTGTTTTCTTCCATTAAAAAAAGGAGGTAGGCAAACTTGACTACAAATAAAGTTTTGGGAGCCCAGATGCAAAACAAACCAACCCTATTTGATTACAGAAAGCCCATAGACTATTTGCTTTAATTGACTATCTTGGGTGTTGCCAGTGCAAAGAGACCAAGTATTGATCAAATGGGGCAGTTTATCTATCAATAAAAGTTCTCTCTTTGGGGAAAATTTAGCTCTGTGCAGAGAGCCAGCTGAACAGCCATGCATATTCAGCCTTCATTTTCTTTATCCCAGTCATACCATGCTAAATTTCTCCTTACTCTTGATTACACCACCCAGATATTTGCAAGCAGCTCTGTTCTGTCCACCCTCATCCTTTAGCTTTTTATTACACAAATTGAACATATTCAGTTCTTCTCCCTAAAAAATTGCATTAACTTGTTTTTTTTCTTTTCTTGAGCTTTTCTCTGAGCTTCTACTCTATCTTTGTCTGATAATGAGGTGCCCAAAACTGAGAATAGTATTCCAGGAGGATTCTCCAGGTTACAGCAAAAGACCATTATTGCTCTACTGTGTAACTTGATGTCTTTGTGTGTGGAGCCCCAAATGGCTTGTTCATGTTCTCTGCCATACTCTTAAACAGATCTTCTGAATACATCCTCTCCTCCATGAGCATAATTTTTTTAAAAAATTAACGTACAGCATGTGTAGAGATACTACATAGCATATCTTTTTAGAACAGTATTTCATTTTCCATTTCTGTTGGTTTGATTCAGGAAGGGTAAAAACTAGAAGGCTATTCTTGCAATCCAGCAACTGGAGAGCGGGATGCATTGCTGTGATTTTATAGCTGTCTTGCTTGCACAGTGATTGTATATAAGCCAAACCATTTTCTTCCTCCAAAACTATTCATGTGGGGCTTGTGGTTACATAGAGGGATCTGGCTCCTGAGAAACTCCTGAATTCCCCAGTTGTGAGGCATATGAAAGACAAGGTGTCAACTGTGTCCTGTCTTAATTGGGAATCTCTACAATTTATGAATTCTGGTTGAAGTAGTTAGAATGTATTTTGAAAAAGTTCTGTATCATGAACGCCTCTATGTTTATGGATCTACCATTGCAGACAGGTCCCATAGCAAGTAGACACCAGAGAGAGGTAATGTGGTGCTTAGGGCTCAGTGATCCTATTCATATGCAAACACCTGGGTACAATGGTGAAATCCAGTCCAGTTTATCCCTCTAAAGAGAGCAAGGAGGGTAGGAGCAATGGAACTTTACAAGGACAAAAAAGTCCCAGGGGTTTAAATAGAGAAACACTGAGGAACAGGGAAGCCAGAAAGGAAGAGGAAACATGGGGCAGGAGAAAGCAAGGTTCTTCAAGCAGGGTAAAGTAAGCCATGAGGGAGAGAGGCCAGTCATTATGGAACATCCTGAATAAGGCATGGGATGCTCTGTCTTCCTGGAACCAGATGGTCCCCCAAAGGCTTACAACAGAAGGGTGAGCTAGTGAGGGACCATGTGGTTGAAGAGACTCGTTGTTGTGTATAATCTGTACTTTTGTGCTTTACAGGATGAAGTATAAAAGAACAAATGTGTTAGACTCTGTGCAAGGAGTAAGACTGTTGACTGCTTCACAACTGCTGCATATCCACGCAATCCAGAAGTTTCACAGCTTTGGGGTGGAGGTCTGGGAGAGGGTGTGTTTTTAAGTATGGAGGAGTCTGAGTGGTCACTTCTGTTCCCAGATAAGCTAGGCAGGTGGACAGTGGGGTCCAGTTCTCAGGTGGGGTTCTAGACTGCAGATCTGTGCCCTGAGAGTATGCCTTGGGACCCGAAGTGGCTGGACTTTGTTCAGGATCCAGGAGCTTAAAACATCCCTGGGAATCCAGACCACAGAGGGTTGGATTCCCTTCACATCAGTCCTAGTGAGTAGTCATGAGGGGCCACTTGCTAGGAGCTGTAACAGATACACCTTCCACTTTTATTGACTTCCCAGTGTGGGCCTCAGATTGGCACAGAATATCAGCTCAGGTGGGTCTTTATTCCAAATAAAGGACTGACAAAGGGTTCTCTGTTCCAGTTAACGAGCTCAGTTAGGTTATCATAAATATCTAGCAGTTTCTGTACTAAATGGAGTTGAAATTCAGTGCAAAACTTAGTTGAGAGAACATCTTGATATGTGTGCACACAACGAACAGGTCTTTTTTCCCCGCCAAGAATGACAGAATCGGGGAACTGTAAATGATTCAGGCACTTGGGCTAGGTGGGAGGGAGCAAATGTTAAATTGACTACTGCAGCTAGTGTTTGTAAGAAAGACTTTTCTCACTGTGTTTCAGGTGATATTTGAATCCGTGTCTTTGAAGGGACATCCGGGATACATAGCTGTGGATGAAGTCAGAGTCCTTGCCCATCCATGCAGTAAGCACTCTTCCTTTCTCTAGCCATGTTAATGTGTTATATCAGGCTTTGCAGACTGAAGGAGCAATTCACCCAATTCAGTCGGCTCTAAAACATCATCTTTTATCCTTCCAAAACGCTTACAGAGTGAAGGCAATCAGCCTGGAATAAATATATAATTTTGCAAGTTGTGCAACAGGCAGCAAAGCTCTGAATCTACAGCCAGTGCCAAAATGCCTGTTTAAATCTTTCTCTATTATTAAAGCAATATAAAGCTCTGATTGTTCGTTAGCTCTTATTCAGACCATTGAAGGAGGAAGAATGAAAGGTTTTTTGATAGTACAGTTAACTTTAAAAAGTGCATTTGCACACATTAGTGCAATGTTCCCAAATACCCCAAAACTATCTTCTTTAACGGAGTGTGTACTCACACAGCAGTTCCAGGAAGGTATTTAAAGAATATGTATCATTTTTAAAAGTGCTCAGCTTACTCTGGACTGAGACAAGGCAATATCTTTTATTGGACTAGCTTCTTTTGGTGAGAGAGAGAAGCTTTTGAGCTTACACAGACAGTTTAAGACAGGTCCATATCACTGTGCAAGCTGGTTAGTGCTGTATTTGTCCCTCCACTTTTATCTATATGTAATGTGTCCTATTTGGATTCTTCATTTGGATCTGAACTTTCCCATGTCTGTATAGATCTAGGGTTTTGGTATGGCCATTTAAGTGAAATGCAATTTTTAAAAATCCCTTTTTAAACATGGCAAGAGACTTCATGCCCCTTTAATGAGTCTGGCAATGTGCTCTTCCCCTTCAGACAATTCAGTTAACTGAGCTGAGACTCATGCTCTCCTGAGCAATCTGCAACTGCTCCCAGGCCCTGTATAGCTTCAATAAATAAGAGTTTGGGATTGAATTGCACCATTGGGTGACACCTCAGTTCTGTTAGTCATGATGTAGTGTTGCATATACAGCACCTACAGTACAGATCTTCTATCTGCCCGGACATACTTGGAAAGGCAGCAAACCATCCGCTCCATTTACTGTGCTTTACATCTCTCCTCTCACCAATTCACAGCTCCAGGTATGTTAGTACAGCTGCTAGGCTTCCTGAAATCACATTGATCATGTATCTATTTACTGTAACCTCAGTGAGCTGCCTACAACAGGGATTAATTACAACTTTCAAATAGTGGCTTCCTACAGTTAACATTTAATGTGATAGATGTCAGGGGACACGATCCAGTTTAATATAACAGGGCAGTTCTGATAGCTGAGATATGGATAATCACCATAATTACTTTATTGTATGTATATTTATGACATGTGCCAATTGTCTATGCCTTTGGGTGCATTTACCTCATTAAGGTATAATTACAATCAATATTAACCACATGCTGCAGCTGATTGGCAGAATCCAAACAAATCTCCCAAATGATGTGCTTACATGGAGTAACGTGTTGGCTGATACCTTTCAGTAGCAGTAGCAAGGAATCTGCTTACCCGGTCATCGTTGTAAAAAGGAAAAAAGAAGATACCGGCTCTGGCCCAAATTCAGGAAATCATTTGAAGTGGTGCCTAATCCCATTTCTTGAGTATGTGTGCAAGTCCCAGTCTGAAGTTCAGCACATGCCTAAGTATCTTACTGAATAGGGATGATTCCCTGATTTGACACCATTGTGTATGAAATCTATGTAGCAAAACAGCGATGCTGCAAATGTCACACTTCACTGACCTGGCGTGTGTATTAACCATCAGATCTTCAAAAATGCACAGCTCCTATTCTCCATGGGAACTGCTGCATTCCGAGCAGCTTGGAGAATCTGGCCCTAAAAGCTTAATCACTTTCTGAACCTTTGATTCCCCACATATTCTGGAAGCTCATTTATTGTCCACAACTGACTGCTAAAGCACTTTGAGCCTTGAGAAATGGAGAAGGGAAAAAAAATCCTTGTAAATATTCAGAAAGAATTGGACTTTAGCTGCCTCCTTCCTTTTAACTTTAAACAGAGCAGTATCTGGGCTGGCCTTACCATGAGGCAATCTGAGGCAGCCACCTCAGGTGCCAGACTGGGGGGGCGCCACTAGGACCTAGAGTGTAGAGAATTGTCTGCTGCTGGTGCATATGTATTGTCTCTGCTCTAGATGCACAGAGATGGTGCAGAGCTGTGCTGGAGGAAGGAGGGCACAAGAGACCTTCCAAAGTTTTGAAAGTAAGAGGGCGTGGAGGCGTCATATGAGCTCCCCGCCTCAGGTGCCGAAGTGTTGTGAGCCGGCCCTGAGCAGTGTAGTTAAAATGGATCACAATTTGGCCGGTATCAGTTGACAGCTCCAGGGTTCTTAACTGGAGAACTCCCATTCCTTTCAGTGACTGCAGGATCTCACTGCTAGAATTGTACTGATGGATTTGAGCTTGTGTGGCAATCCCGTTCTCTGGGATTCCCTAAACCTCCAGCTGCAAAAAGCTGGGACTAGATGATGGGGGATGGATAACTTGAAATTGCCCTGTTCTGTTCATTCTCACTGAAACATCCTGCACTATCTGAGGTCAGAAGACAGGGTACTGGATTAAATGGACCATTGGTTGATCCAATATGGCTCTCCTTGTGTTTTTAAATTTTCCATATAGCTCAATCTTCAGAAGTAGATTGATAGCTATATAAAGTGGCCCAAACCATGCACATCATACCCTGTTTTGGGGAGGGGACTTTTTCAGCCTGTGTGGTATAATGTTCCATATAAACTATAAATCCCCTGCAGTCTTTCCTAATGCTTCACCCCTCTACTGCTCAGGGTCCTATGCAGAGGTCCAGGAATGAAAGCCACCTTGGAATATCAGTGACATGTTCTGTGAACAATAGCTATTACTCAGAACACTGCTGAGGAAACTCATGCTGAAGAGGAGTTTAACATTATTAGCCCTTATTTTCACCTAATTTTTGCTTTTTTCATAGCTTAAGTGTGGCAGACACAAGCTTAAAAATCAGCAGATGTGCAAAGAAGTGGCCCCTTCTGATGCACTAAAGGGGAAAACTAGATGTCTCAGTTCTCCAGCCACTTCAGCTGTTATAACTTCTGCTGCAGCAGGTTGTTCATTCATGCTAAGGCCTCTGTTTCAGGCAACAGCGATGCATAACCCACCTTCAGCCAAACGCTGGTTTCTCAATTGATTTTGCTACAACTTCTTGAACAGCTATAAAGGTCATAGCATAGGGATACTTCAGGTCAGCTGGTTGGGCTGTTTGCAATGCAAGTGAATGGCAAACATTATGTTATATAGTGCAGCCATGTACATACAATGCACCAACTTTTCAGCTGGCCTCTGTTAACGTCTACCCAACTTGGGAAGTGGTGTGGACCGAGAGATGTGCTGGCCACTGCTTCCCACAGCCCCCATTGGCCTGAAACAGTGAACCCCAGCCAGTGAGAGCTGTGATTGGCTGAACCTGCGGATGCTGCAGATAAACAACCTGTCCCGGCCCACCAGCGGATTTCTTTGATGGGCTACGTGCCAAAGGTTGCCAATCCCTGGTCTAGTCATTCTAAATCTAGTAATAAACTCAGAATAAAATTCAAAACAGCTCAAGCCTAGGGATAGAAGTAGTATATACACCTTATGCTGGCAACCTGCACAGATGAATTTCATTCAAAAATGGTCAGCTGGAATATTATAAAGTTCATAGTCTTGTATGCTCATCTTGTAATGCTTTATTTTCCTCTCAGTTCTCAGACATGAAAGAGCCTGGCTTTGTTGCTTAGTTCTAAAAGTCAATGATCTGTTGTGATGTGTGTGTGCATGGTGAGTTTCATTTGTTTTTGGTGAATGAGAAAATGGACATTTAAAGTCTAACAGTGAAATTATATGGATCTGAAACTCCAGGGTTTTGCTTCACAATCAGTGAACCTGAAAAAGCCTTAGGAAAACTTGCCTATGTCTGGTTTAAGATTAGCAGCCGTGTTAGTCTGTATCCATAAATAAGGATGCATCCGATGAAGAGGGCTATTGCCCACGAGAGCTTATGCTGAAATAAACTGGTTAGTCTCTAAGGTGCTACAGAGTCTTCCTCATCTTATTTGCCTATGTCTATCACTCACTGCAAATTCACTATTTGAATGTTTGACCCTTTAAATTGTGACATTTTCCCATTTTACGAAAGAAATTGCTCTTTGCTTATAGCAAACAGTAATGAAACGGTACTGGTTAGAAATAATTGTGAACTTCTATTGTACAGCGGATATTTAGTGTATTTTCTTATTGTGCCAAAGGGGTAGGAGTCATCTGGCTTTACCAGACAAGATCAATCTCCCCATGTTAAATAATTAAACGGTATTCCTTGGCTTTGCTTTGTGAAGTCACTGTGTCAATCGGGAAGCCTGGCATTCTCCTCTGATCTGCTGAGCCTGGATCTTCCCGTGGCTTCATGATTCTGTCAATTACTGTCATGCTCTACCTGGGTAATACTTTGAATTTTTTTGGTTAGGAAAAGCGCCTCACTTCCTGCGGCTCCAGAATGTGGAGGTTAACGTGGGACAGAATGCTACGTTCCAGTGCATCGCCGGGGGGAAGTGGTCTCAGCACGACAAACTCTGGCTCCAGGTAAAGTGCCATGAAGCTTGGGCTGGTGATCTTTCCTTCTAACCATCCATAGTCAAAATGAGTAGATGTGGGGAAGAACTGAGGGATGGGGCAAAATTCCAAACTACTTTGTTGAAGAAGCTGTTTACAGTTGCCATTCAGAGTTCAAGGTAATGCTGTGGAACAGCACCATAGAAAGTGTAACAAATCTGTTATGTTCATAGTAAACCTATAGCCTGATCCTGCAACCTTTATTCGTATGAGTAGTACTTATTCACATGAGTCAAAGATTGCCTGACTAAGCCCTAATACTAACCTTATTGCTGCCTCTAGACATTGCCACAACACTAAGAATAAATAATAATCATGCACCTTTGATCATCTCACTTGTCTTTTGCCTCCTAGCAGACTTCCCTGAGAGTTATCCTACCAGATCAAATGGCCAAGCAGCTTCAACTGCCTGCCGTTATAATAAATCAATTTTAAAAATCAAGAATGTTTCCACCTTGTGTGGAATCGTCTCTTCCCTCCCACTCTGCCAAAGCACATTGATCACAGGCTCAGGACTAGCAGACAACGCAACTGGAAAAATGCCCTAAAGGGGCAGCTAGGGATTTCCTTTGGGTTGAATACCCAGGTGGTACAAAGCTGCTTACACCTTTTGCTCCAATCCCACCTCCCACTTGCCAATCCCCATTCCTCCCCAATTCCTGCATTGCTCTGTGCTACTATGGGGTTGAGCTAGCACCCAACTGGCTCCATGATCAGGGGAGCAAAAGGTCTTATTCCTCCATATGTCCCACCCCATAGCACAGGTTGGCTGCACAAGAACTCTGGGTACAGTAACAGATTTAAGACCTGAGTTTCACAGTCTCATAGAGTTAGAAATGGAAGCTTTAGAGAACTGGAAAGGGGGACTCCCAGCTTCTCAGTGAGGAACACTAATTATTTCTAGCCCTCAAAGTGCTCCAGCTATTGGATTGTAAAATTACACTCTTTTTTTCTACATAGAGGCTTAAATACTATTATAATTCTCTTCCTCTAGAGTCTGAACTGTTAAACTAGTAAGATCCAGTGAAGTCAATAAGACTTTCTTTTGCTCTATATACTTCAAATGCACAGGGTCAAAATCTGCTCTTGTACTTATGTTAAGTCTGAGTAAGGCAACTGTACTTAAAAATGAGTTATATGCTGGTGCAACTGAGGTTTGGGTTCAGCAAAGCACTTGTGTAAGGTCCATTAATGGCTACTAGACAGAATGGGCAGAGATGGTGTCCCAAGCCTCTGTCTGCAGGAGCACCGGGAAATGGGTGAGAGTATGGATCACTTGATGATTGCCTGCTCTGTTCATTCCCTCTGAAGCATCTAGCTAGGGCCAGCTCTCCCTTTTTCTTTTGCCGCCCCAAGCAGCAAGAGAGCCAAAGGAAAAAAGGCGGGGAAGGGGGGGGGGGGGGCAGAATGCTGCAGAACAAAAAAAAAACAAACCCAAACAAACAAACAAGAAGCCTGGAATGTGCCGCTCCAAGATTGACTGGAATTCCACCCCTTATAATGTGATGCCCCAAACACGTGCTTCCTCTTCTGGCGCCTAGTGGCAGCCCTGCATCTAGCATTCTCCCCTCTGGAAGATAGGATATTGGGCTAAATGGGCCTTTGGTCTGATCCAATAAGGCTGTTCTTGTGCAAGGCTCATTTAAGACAGCTGAACTTAAACTTTGCTGAATTAGGGTTTTAAGCGAAAAATAGTCCCTATTCTTTATTATTATTAGAACCTACAGAGAACAATATTTCTAGAAACTTCTGCTTCTGCAGACAGGTATGCACCATGGTCAAAGTTTCTGTGATATTCTTGATTTATTAACAAAGGGGTTTTTGTAGCATAAGGAATTAAGTTAAAACTTTTTAAACAAATTTAAATGCCGGTTTCATTCTAAACATGGGAAAGTGATGGGGGTAGGAATCAGTTTGTCTAATGTTGAAGAGATGAAAATCAGTGTGGGAGAATGTGGCAGGACAGGGGTAAACCCCCTTGAATTCCCTGCCACTGCTGGCTAAGCCCTGCTTTCTGACAGGAGGGCCAGGGACAGGGGTTTGAAGCAGTCAGCAAGGAGCCCAGCTGTGGGCCCTAAGGAGGGCTGGCTCACAGTAGTAGGCTGGGCTAAGTGGTCACAGCTGGGGCTGCAGACTGAGAGGGCTAGAAAAGCCCTGTGTTGAACTCAGTTGGGAGGTGAGCCTTGAAGTCAATAGGAGGCTGCTGCTGATCTGTCTCATCAGCACAGGCAGAGTGCCTCAGGGGCTTGGAGACCCTGGAGCCAGGTAGAAGGAGGATAACTTCTGGGGGTTAAAGGGAAGCACTTTCTTGCACTGAAGCCCCTGTTATGCACTGTAAATAAAAGGTACTAGAGGGAAACTCCAGAAGAAGGATTCTTATTTCTACTGGCCAGAGCACAGGGGAGAAAGAGAGAGACCTGTGCAGACCCTGTGACAGAGAAACATTTGAGTCAGTAAGAAATGTAATATGTTTTATACAAAATATCGTACGTCTCTTGAACTGTGTAGCTGTCACACACCTTCATATCTTAACAGTTCCATTTATCAGAATTTTTTTATGTTGTAATCTAGCCACCCTCTGATAGATGTAATTGCATAAGCGTTAGCTTGCTTGGATTCTTGATGCCAAATGCGTCTGCCATCATGATTAGAAGTGTGGGGAAATGTTTCTGACCTAAAGTAATGTGAGAACATGCCCACCCAGCTCAGATTCAGAGGTTTTTGGGGGTGGAGGAAGCATTATTGTTGCTAACAAGAAATTGTTTACCACTCTTCAAACTTGGAGCAATTAATGAAAGCGGCATCACCCAGAATGACTGATTGCTGGAAATTGGCAAAATGATACTACCTTTTCACAGCCTCACTCACCTATCTGCCTAGTTCTTTCCCCTACCTCAGTTCCAGTTGTTGTGAGGGATAGGTAATCCAGATTAGCCAAGGTGAATGTGAACCAAAATCCTGGAAGGTGTGAATCTCTTCAAAAACTGGGAGTATTTGAAATCTAAATGTGGATTTCAATCCAAATTTTGCAAATGGTCTGGCTTCAAATGAGTCTGAAACAGACTGCCACATCTGAACATCCACAAAGAAAAGACTGCACAAAATCTGTTCAGTTGTGGTAGTTGCACATGCTAATTAAGCATGCAAATACATTTTACATGAACATCTATGGAAGTCTGGATCATCTTCCTACTTAGACATTGCTGTATGTATAATGAGTCAAACTGTTAAATGAAATCCAAAAATATACCTGCAAAACTTGAAAGCATATGCAATCCCCAACATCAGTATGCAAGGATACTAGTGCATATGAGTGCACAGAAGCAGGTATTCAGTATGTTGTGTGGGTGCACATTTGGAGGTCTTTTGGAAACTTGCACCCATATAAATTCCAATATAGTAGATTCAGGTAAAATAAAAAGAGAGTAACTGTGTTATTGTAAAATATAGTAACAAATATTGGTCAGTAGCTTTAAAAAACCCATATTTTACAGCCATATCCTCATAACTTTTGTTATTCTTGGTTTCCCTAGCAGCAGTGGAATGGAAGGGACACTGCATTAATGGTCACCAGGGTGGTCAACCACAGACGATTTTCTGCTACAGTCAGCGTGGCAGACACGTCTCAGCGCAGCATCAGCAAATACCGGTGTGTCATTCGCTCAGATGGTGGCTCTGGCGTTTCAAACTATGCAGAATTAATTGTGAAAGGTAGGCAGCAAGAATCCAACAACACATATACCATGCATATTGTGTGTGTGTGTGTGTGTGTGTGTGTGTGTGAATGTATAGCACTTTTTTCTCCCAATGGCAGCTGTTGTGTGTAATATTTACAACCCTAAAGTTCTGCCTCCTTCATTAGTTTATAGCAATTTAGAGTTAAGCAAAATATAGAGTGTAAGCTACAAAAGAGTTTCAGTCCTGTTTTTAAAACCTGAATGAAGAAGGGAAACTTTCTCTGGCTACCGTCTTGTCTATCAGCCCTTTAATTATGTCTATCATACATATTTAAAAGTATTTTTAATGATACTTTAATTTGTTCTACAAAATTGTTTGACCACCTCTACATTTCAGCTTTGTTCCTTTCCAGTATTTTATAAGGCACAAATAACCCTGTCAAGGTGCCATAGATTGTCCTATGCTGCTATGTAAATGATGTCAGTGTGGACGGATCTGCTGCCCTGAAGTGCACAGCAGCGGCATCAATATTAATTGAGGAGGACTGCAGCCAAGTCTTTGTTCCAGTGCTATCTATTATCTCTCCTGTGTCAGTGTGCCTGAGACGGCCCAAGATTTTTTTTGCAACTATCAAAAAATATGGTCAGTCTTTGCCCAAAGAGCTAGCAATGGGGCAGGTTCAGAGCACACAGGATACACTGGATGCACTGTCATTTATCATGCAGACTTATTGTTTTTAACAAAATCCCAAAACATTAATTGTATATTTGATTTCAACGTACCTTGATGAGGGAAAGTGGGTTTCCACTCAGGCTCAGATCTTGAGCTGCACTTGAGGAGGGATCTGGACGGGAGAGTTCAAAGGTTTTCTTTAAGTCACCTTTATTGTCCCCTGAATCTGGGTTGATTTCAGTGGTCTGGCCACAGATACCATATAATACAGTCTCGGAATCCCTTAAAGGTGCTAAACAATGATGTGCTAAACAATGATTCGCAACCACAGTTATCCATGAAAGAAATGTGGGTGACTGCCAGGAGGCTAGGTGCAAAATTTGAATATTTTAATACAACTTGATTTTTCATTTTTAATAAAAGGAGGGAATATTTAAATAAATTCAGTAAAGGTAGCTGTTGTCTGAACAAAAAATATTTCAGCTGCTTGTGTTGAGCTGCTTTGAAATGCAGCCCTTTGTGGGAAACTGTAGTGGCTAATATATATCAAAGGGTATTGGGACTGAATTTGCCTACCACGAGACTTGCCCATATCTTGATACACATCCTTTGTATCATGGAGTTTTGGTGGGGAAGCATCCCAGAGATCAACATGTGTCTTCAGTCTTTGGCAGTGTGATGTTCAGGAATGAGCACAAGGCTGGGAGTCTCAAGGCCCTGAGTTCTAGTCTTGATTCTGCTGCTGGATTCTCAAACTACAAGTGGCGAAGGGACTGATCCCGCAAAGTGTTGTGTTCTCACAATTCCCATTGAGCTAAATAGGAGGGGTGCATTGCACATTTCAGGATTAAACATTAAAATAAGAAGTCATTCTTGTCTGAAATGGACATACACCTGCCTACAGCTGTCTATCTAGAAGCGTACTGTATTCACAAAGGAGTAAGGCAAGCCTCTAGAGTTAAAAAAATATTAGGTGCAACCTTACAGAGGTGTCTAATAGTCTCCTGATCTAGAACCATTGAAGGTAAGATGATTTGAAGAGCAATTTGTACATACCGGTGGATGAAGTATCCAGCAGATGATCTGTTGATAAATTTGTTGCTGGGGTTACACAAGTACCTAGATCAAGAGATGGTAGAAGGACTGAAAATGAGAGATAATTAAGGGCTAATAAAGTATTATTTTGCTAAGTGTTGCTTCTTTTTTCTAAGCAGGTACGTTTTTCAGTGCTTACTTTGAGGTTAGTCCCATGCACCAGTGGTGTCACTTTGGGATTGCATGGATCAGTGCTTCTGAAAGAAGCTGACTAATTTTGGTGTGGATAATAACAAATTCTAACTGTGTGCACACAGCTGAAATGAAAGCAAATTGGAATCACTTAATTCTAAAGAGATGTTTATTGAATTACAATAATGTACTTGGGTCTACATTAAATTAGTCTGTAATTGAAGTTTTGCTCAATTGACCGTCTTGTCCTTAAACTTGCTAGATTTGGGCTAATGCTCTGTCTCTAGTTCTTTCTCTTTCACACACAATCACGTGGTGTTGCTTGAACAAAGAGCAAGATTAAAAAGTTGTTTTTCCTTCTGGCAGGACTCAATTTACCTCCCTATCTCTCTGAATACGATTTGTTAGAGTTTTTTGGCAAGGAAAAGAACTCATGTTTCTCTGCACTATATGCATGTAGTCTGATAATACAGAAGGACAGATTCTGTTTTTGAATACATTTTATTAATCTCATTGATTTAAAGGGGAATGGCAGGATTTCATCTAAGGAAGTAAATTGGCCAATGAAATTAAATAAAAAACAGTCTGTGTGATATAAGAACTCCTGCAATCCCAGGTGTCTAACAAAATTAGAGCAACAGTAAAATAGTTGCAATCCTTAATGATAAGCTTATGAAACAAATGTCTGAGTTGAAAATTATGGTAATAATTTTCTACACAGCTAATACCTTGCTTTTACTCATAAAAATGCTTTTTACAGTTCCATCACTGATTATGCTAATACTTGTAGAGATAACCCAGGCTTCTGTATCAGTTAGCATAAGTCCTGGGTAATTGACAAAACAGATGTTCCAAAAATACAACAATTGAAGAAGGCTAACATATATCATTCCATTACACACCTTTTATGGAGTTTTGGAGTTTCCAGGGGACTAGGGTGCTCTTCTAGTTCTTAATGCAAGGTCTATTACTGTTACACATTTAATACATTGCTAGAGTTTGATTGCCTTGCATGCTTACTCTGAATGAAATAGAAGTAAAACTACAGAAAGGAGAATGACTAGAAACGCTGTATTGACAGTAGGTGAAATCCTGAAGGCAGTGGAAGTTTTACCTAAGTAAGGCAAATTTGGTGGTGGTGTGGTACAGCAGGGTATGAATAATTTTATAACACACAAAACAAACATGACAGAACAGCTAGCTACAGATTTCCCCTAACATCTTAAGGACCTATCAAGTTTTGCATAAACTGGTAGCTATGTTTTCTTTTCCCTGACTGACCAGAGCAGGGGGTTCTCCAGCCTAGGTTGGATACATGACTCCTGCTAGCCTCCAAAGAATCAGGTGAGGCCTTTAAGCTAATGTGAGCTCCTGATTCCCATTAAGGCCCCTCTGATACTGTAGAAGGGCTCACTCTGGTCAGGCTGTGGGGAGGAAAAGGGAGCCAGAGGAGAGGGACTGCAGCTGAAGGGCTGGGTAATGAAGACATGCTCAAGGCACTGGAAAAGGAGCCCTAAGGTAAGGGTGAAGAAGGTGTTGAGAGAGAAGCGGGAGAGCTGTGGGGAAGTGGCTCATGGAAGTGTAGAAGCTCTGATGCTGAAAGGTCAGCTACCAACAGCTGCTGCCACTAGGTTCCTTGTGCCAGAACCCGGGGCAGAGGCAGGGCCTGGGTTCCCCCAAACCCGCCACTAAAGAAACACCTCCTGGGAGGGGAAGAAAGGCCCCTGTCAGGACAGGGAGCTAAACTGTTCTTGAACAAGCCCATAGGGACAACAGAGATGGTGGGAGTTCTCTCACCAAATTCCTTGCTGGGTTATGATGAAAAGGGCGTAGCAGATTGTAACCCTGGTCCTAGAGAGAGAAAGGCTATGTGGAGGGTCATAATGGGCCTCTGAGACTAGTATAAATTGCCTGGAAGCATGGGACACACAGAGACAAGGTCAAGGACAAGGAGCTCTGCCACACTATTGACCGCTGTACTTACCTATATGCCTCTAGCTTTCATCCAGACCACATCACATGACACATTGTCTATAGCCAAGCTCTAAGATACAACCACATTTGCTCCAATCCCTCAGTGTAGTGGGGTCATCACCCTGCTCCAGCCCAGAAGGGTTTAAAAACAGCCCTGGAGAGGGCTGTGCCTGGGAAAGGCTGATTGGGGAAGCAGCCACAGCTGGGCCACGCCCCATTCTGGCCACAGCTGCCCCTATAAAGGACTGTCAGCTAGGGGCTAAGGGGAGTCTCTCTCTAGTGGTAGAGAGAGAAGGACCTAGTTGCCTGGGAGAAGGATAGCTGAAGTAGAGCAGTGCTGGGGAAGAGTAAAGGGAGTCGGGAAGCCCCAGTGTGGTAAACTCTCAGGTTGCAGATCTTGTTAAAGACCCTAAAGAAGGTGCTGGGGCTGCAGAGGTGCAGTCCAGGGTTAGTCAGAGGCAGCAGGTGCAAACCCCTTGCCAATGATGAGTGGCCATTACAAACTGCAGTTTGCCCCAGTGAGTGGGAGCTAGATGATGACTGGCAGTAGCCACTGAGGCAAGGTGGGGATAGAGGGTTGGGGGGTTCCTCCGGGAGAGGGACTGTGGGGGTATTGCCAGGGGGCACTACCTCAAGGTAAAGAGGCACCGGAGTCTGGGATGGATATGGGGCCAGCGACAAGTGAGACATTGGCCTGCAGAAAGCACTCGGAGTGCTGGACTTACTAATTACCAGAGGACCAGTAGGAGGCACTGCGCTGGTGAATGTCACCTCGCTTTACTCAGAGACAAGTACCTAGAGGATCTCTATCAAGCATTCTTAAAACTACAGTACCTACCTGATGAAGAAACAGATTGACAGCCAGAAGAGTACCCAGAAGTCACCTACTACAGGACAGATCCAATAAAGAAAGTAACAGAATGCCACTAGCCATCACCTACAGCCTCCAAGTAAAACCTCTCTGGTGCATTCTCAAAGATCTACAACCTACTCTGAAAGACGATCCCTCACTCTCACAGACATTGGAAGGCAAACCAGTCCTCACTTACAGACAGCCCCCCAACCTGAAGCAAATATTCACCACCAACTATATGCCACACAACAAAAACACTAACCCAGGAACCTATCATTGCAACAAAGCCTGTTGCCAACTCTGTCCGTGTATGTATTCAAGCGCCACCATCATAGGACCTAATCACATCAGCCACGCCATCAGGGGCTCATTCATCTGCACATCTACCAATGTGATATATACCATCATGTGCCAGTATTGCCCCTCTGCTATCTATATTGGCCAAACCGGACAGTGTCTGTGCAAAAGAATAAATGGACACTAATGAGACATCAAGAACTGTAACATTCAAAAACCAGTAGGAGAACACTTCAATCTCCCTGGATGCTCAATTACAAACTTAAAAGTGGCAATTCTTCATCAGCAAAATCTTCAAAAACAGACTCCAACGAGAAACTGCAGAACTGGAATTAATTTGCAAACTGGACATTATCAAATTTGGCCTGAATGAAAGACTGGGAGTGGTTGGGTCACTACAAAAAATAATTTTCCCTCTGCTGATACTCACATCTTCTTGTCAAGTGTTGGAAATGGGTGATGTCCACCTTGATTGCATTGGTCTCATTAGCATTGCAAAAGTAATTTTCCCTCTCTGATATTCACCCCTTCTTCTCAACTGCTGAGAATAGGCCATTTCCACCTTAATTGAATTGACTCGTTAGCACTGACCCCCACTTGGTAAGGCAACTCCCATCTTTTCATGTGCTATAATATATATTCTGCTTACTGTATTTTTTACTCCATGCATCTGATGAAGTGGGTTTTAGTCCACAAAAGCTTATGACAAAATCAATTTGTTAGTCTCTAAGGTGCCACAAGGACTCCTCTTTGTTTTTGCTTAAATACTGTGAATTTTGACTAGTTTCATAATATTTTAAATAATCTGTATGTATCACGTACCATTAGAACAAATGTACAGCAAAATACAACCCAACTATCCATGGACTACTGTTACTGCAGTACCAGGAAGACAACTTTCACTCTTTGAGCTAGATCCTATTTTAAGCACTAAGCAGAGGCATGGAGCGCTAAGCAGAGGTCTCACACATGTTCTTAAAGTTAGGCATGTGCTTAGATGTTTTGCTGAGCTGGGCCCTTTGGTTCCATAGATCTGTACTTAAGCAACTACAGGAGCAACTCTTTTGATACAGGGAGTGTCTTCATGTGAGCAAACCAGGACTATTTGATCCAGTAGAGGATGTTAGTACATAACATAATGCATTTTATAAACAGCTGTCACCACTATTTGGAAAATACGTTACTTTTTCTTTGGTTGATTGATTGCTATCTGAATACTATTGAGTGTGTGCAGTCTAGAAATGACTTGAGAGGTTCAGGATAAGGATCTTCTTGTTTTTGTTTTTTCTTCAGATTCTAATGTTTGTTAGAACCAAGGATGAGAAATCAGGACTAATGGGTTCTATTTTCAGCTCTGCCTGAAAAAGGAAAGTGGCCTTGTTAACCACCCCATTAATTTTACTTAGCCTCTCTGTGTGGAAGCTGGAAGCCTTGCTTTGCTTGGATTTAGGCAAGTGTATTTTTTGGGTTTACTCTACCGGGGTTTGCAGACTTGGTATTCATTGTGTCAGTAACACATTTTACGTAATTCTGCTGCAGAGCCACAAATCACTATAGGTTTGCTCAAGTCAAAAACTAGATAGAAGGTTATTGTGGAAAAACATGAGAAACCTACAGCCAAACCTCTTAAAAAAAAAAAAAAAAAAAAAAAAAAAAAGAGGGCAGATTGGGGTTATTGGTTACTGTATAAAGCACCTTTCAGAGCCATTCCAGATGCCTTTATGAATCTGCAAATCACTGTACCAAAGGATAGTTTTACTACTTTGGTTAGGGTACAGTGTAGAGCAGTGGTTCCCAAACTTTAACAACCCGTGAACCCCTTTCACTAAAATGTCAAGTCTTGTGAGCCCCCTCCTAAAAATGAGTATTTCCATGGATTTTCTCCCTTACCTCAGCATAAATTATAAAAGCAGTGATCTTGGAAATATGAAATTTGTTTTTATGACATGCTTATTACACACTATTTATCAATTATGCTTTATCATTACAGTATTTTTGTTACATTATGAAAACAGCAACATTCTTCCAAGAACTCACTTTTGTAGCTTGTATCACTTTTGATTAAGCCTGTTACAAGACAAGGCTCCTATCAGAGGTGCCAGTATTAAAAAGGTGTGGAGGCAAAGCCCCTGTACACTCTGGAGTCTGGGGGGGCATCGCCAGAAAAAGCAGGGCATGGAAAAAAGAGGAGAGACCCATGGGAGCTGTGCTTATGCGGGGGTGGCATGTGACCCTCATCAACCTCCATACTGGTGCCTCTGGCTCTATGTTTCGTCAAGGAGTATCAGATGTGAAACAGCATTAAGAAGCCAATCCGAAGAGTTCCTCTTACACAAGCATTCAGATCTTGAGCAGTCCAGGCAAACAATGCACATTACAACAAAGCTTAAACTTGTTCTTCATCATAATTTAAAAAACAACACTAGCAGCCTATTTCATTTTAAAAACAGCAAAAAAATATTCACTTCCCTTTCTATTTCATAAAAGGAGTCTTGAAGTTTAAATCTCCTCAGTGTGATAAATATGCTTGCTTTGATCTGCTTCACTCTTGGAAGTCCCCAAGGCTCTGGGCTGCTGGTCCTGTGCTGCTCAGGGTCCCAATGGACAGCTGTGTCCACCATTAGGGATTTTTTTTTTCCCTGAGAACCCACTGTAACATTTCCAGTTTGAGAACCACTGGTGTAGAATAAATCAGAGTCCCTGGGGAGAAATGTCTAAATTTTGAGGAAAAATTGCTGGAGTAGGGCTTATTCTCAGTTCAAAAATCAGTGTTTCTGAATTGTTACCTCCTCCCCTCCTGCACTTCCACAAAGCCCCAAGACTACTTCTCTGGCTATGGTTCTTCTGCTGATCCCATTTGTGTAACAGCCTGTTTAAGAGGCGGACTGGAGTAACTTGGTATGAGGGGCTTAGAAATCTGATAATGGATAATCTGGAAATATTGCAGTGAATATAGATTAGCTTGCTCTAGCCAATTCTCCTTTGAATGTTGCTTTCCGTAAAGTTCCCTCATTATATTGCCTCTGTTTGATGTTAATTGTCTCAATTCACAGGGCATTAATTTCTCCTAAGATCTCTATTCCACATCTACTAGAACATGCATAGAAAGGTTTGACAAAGCCCTTTACATACTGCCTAGGGTGTTTTCTGGTTCTCCTCCTGTTTCCTTTAGTTGCTTTTCCAAGAGTTTGGTTAGTCAACACAGCTATAAAATCTGTAATCTCCGATGTGATATTTGGAGCAACTCTACATTTATTATTCAGTTATTTTGAGTTCTTTAGGCACTCAAGGCTGATGTCTTCAGTATAGCAAGAAGCTGAGGTGGTTTCTTTTTAGGAGCTTTGCTTCCTGTTTCCTTTTGTGCCCTCTTCAGTGGTGCTGCTTGTTACTCTTTAATTTATCCTACATTTATTAACTCATCACCTACCACTCAGAGAAGACTGTACTGGTGACCTGAGCCATTAAGTCCTCTCCATACAGTACATGCAGGGGGGAAAAAAAGAGGCAGGATCAAGAGCTTCCATAGTGAAAAGCATGGCAGATATTTAAACACTTTAAAAGAAATCTGTACTCTTATGAAGAGCTGGTTATAGACATGAAATGCACACACAAGGCCACATGACAGAGGAAACTGTCCCTAGGAAAAAAAGAAAGGGAAAACCCAAGATAGTTATGAAGCTAGATTTATCAAGAAGTAGCTATAGAAAGTTTGATTACTCCAGGAAATAGAACTACAGTGTGTCCAGATAGCTCCATTTAACTACTGATTTTTAGCTAAGTCTACCTAGGAGTGAGAGGGATCTAGTGTGCTGATATAATACAGGTCCAGCTTATTCCAAACACGGCAGAAGGAGAGGGAACTCCAAAGTAGAGTGCACTGCTGGAGGAAGAGAAACTGCTCCAGAGAACAGACCCAGACACAGAATATGGGCAGAGAGGAAAAGCAGATGCTGAATTTGGGAGAGTTTGGGCATAGGCTGGGGTCTGCCTCCTGTAAGTACTTTGATCACACTTGGGGGGACACCGAGAACTTGTAGGAAAGTGGGATTTTTACTCGTAAGGTAAATCAGTGTAGATGGTGGAAAAATAATGATGCACCTCTTTTAAAGAACTGACCCATCTCTGGGCTTCCTTCCTACCTTCCATCTCTGTGGTGGTCAAGTCATCCTGGCAATCAGCGCATAACTGGTAACAGGCCAGATCGTCAGGTGTGGTTGAGCTGTATTTAGAACAAGCAGCAGTGGGAGATGGCTGTACAACACCTTTGCAATGTCCTGATTCATGGAGCCGTCCAGGAGCTTGGAATTGGTGTAGCACAAGGATGCTGTCCATTCTCCATACTCTGCTAAGCCTCTGATACTGGGGCAGTCATTTCTCAGCCATATGCTAGACAGGGAATTGCTAGGAAGGTGGATTAAGCTGCGTTTTTATGGTCCCCTTGCACTGCCAGAGCTGTTCAAAGTCACCATACCAGGAGCCATGAGTATGATTTCTTTTTAAAGAATATCGCTCCCCTCTGTTATAGAGCTCTTATTTGTGTGATACCTGAACCTACAAATGTATCATATATAATCCTCCTCAGCGATTTTCCTGAGATATGCAGACAAACTAAAAGCACAACATGCAAGGGTATATAGCAGGGGTCAGCAGCCTTTCAGAAGTGGTGTGCCGAGTCTTTCTTTATTCACTCTAATTCAAGGTTTCGGGTGCCAGTAATACATTTTAACATTTTTAGAAGGTTTCTTTCCATAAGTCTATAATATATAACTAAACTTTTGTATGTAAAGTAAATAAAGTTTTTTAAATGTTTAAAAAGCTTCATTTTAAATTAAATTAAAATGCAGAGCTCCCCAGACCGGTGGCCAGGACCTGGGCAGAGTGAGTGCCACTGAAAATCAGCTCGTGTGCTGCCTTTGGCACTCGTGGCATAGGTTGCCTACCCCTGGTATATAGCTTAGGGCAATGCATGCACATGATAGCAGGGCATGCAGGTCTTGGAGGCCAAGATGGGTAAATTGTGTAGCATAAAGAAGGCAGCTTAGTGTCCTTGATAAATGCAGCAAGTACCATCATCTAGGATGCCAACAAATTTCCAGTCATTTTATATGTAATAAAAGGCTTAGGTGGAGATAATGGAATTGAATGTAACTCTTCCAAGCACCTATATTTTCATTTCTTTGGTGAAAGGATAGTTCTGCACCCTGGATATTCAGCTTTAAGATACTCATTACAATTGGCTTGCTGTCCCATGGTTGCACAATAGTACAACAGATTAAGAACTGCAAGTGCACCAAGAAAGTGAGATCAGAATCCATGTCTCTCAGGGATGACTATAGGAGTGAAATGATGTATTGAAAAATTTTATAGCAATGTATTTCACCACTTCTATAGTCCTGAAAACCCAATCCAGTCACTTATAAACCATTCAGGTGATGAGGTCAGCCCTGCTCAGGAATACATGCATTTTAAGTTTTAATATTATTCTTCAAAGACTTTTTTTCTGTGAGGCATAATAAAGTTCAGTTAAGTAAGGGAAATACATGAAAATTCCTATCTGAGCCACCCAGACTGCAGAGACTGCTGGATAGATTTGGATTCGTCTGCTTGAGCAAAGCATATTAATCAAGATCTTCAAAATTACCACCTTGGGAAAAGGAAAAATTCTCTTGTGCTTGCACTACCTGCTGTATCAGTTGAGCTGCGATAATGAGGGTTCCCCCAGGGTTGGCTGCTATTTCTCTCTGTGTATTTTTCTGTATGTGAAATTAGATTCAGTCTTAAAATTTGCATGCTCGGCACCATGAGAACTGTAGATTTGATACGGTTTGTAATGAGATTGCTTCATCTAACCACCTCGCGCAGACACAGGTAATGTGTTTTGTGTGAACTGTCTGTAAAGGTTTTGCTGTGTCAGAAATTGCTCTCACAAGTGAGAACAGCTCTTCTACTGAAGAAGCCACTTAAGCTCATTTATCAGCTTCCTTAGCGGATTTGGGGAAATACTGTGCACACTTCCTGGAGGTCTGGGCCTGATGCTAATTGCTTAGATTCTTCATTTCACAGACTGTTTTAATGGTCTAATTAATGGAGCACACAATTTTCCTCATTATGTGGATGTGTGATGATGTGAAGCGGGGAGAAGAGATTTCAGCCTCTCACCGTTCTGCCACACCTGAACTTTCTTACACATGGTTTTTCCTTTCTTTCATTCCAGCTAATGATTCTACAAACTGGCCTGGGAGGAGAGAATCTACCATTCAAAATACCTTAGCAGTTAGTGTGATGTGAAGGAATGGGGAGAATGATGTAGATTACTTCAAGGAGACCCTTCCCCCCACCCCTCAGCCCCCTTCCCATTTAGCTCTCCAGATGCTAGGACAAGAAATCATTCTCTCTAAGATGTGGCTGAGGCATCCTTTACACACACAGCCCAGTTTTAAAGTGTATATGCACCACCAAGTGGACTTGTTCTCACATATCTGTATGTGTGGTTATTAGGCAATATGTGTGTCTGTATTGTGTATGCACAAATTTGAACTACAATATGCAAGATTTGTATATGTGGTCTTCAAAGAGGACTCATAACCAGCAGTGTACCGGCAGCTCATCTTTCAGTCCTGCCCAATCTCTTGTGTGTGTGGTTTTTTTTTATATATACTTACTTAATGAGATCTCTGTCTTCTGTGCAAAAGCAGCAGGGAATATTTTCTAGTGACTGGTGCTCAGTTTAGCTGCCTGTGAAATGAGTGTACGACTACTACTACTTTCCGTAGCATGCGAAGGTGTTGAGTGTGAATATTTACTGTGAATTCCTCAGTTGAAAAGCGCTATGTAAATGCAAAGCGGCGTTCTCCACTCCTGAGGCAAGAAGTTTGCATCTGGATTCAAATGTCATCATCTAAAGTCAGGGTATGGTGATTTGGGCTCATCTTTAAGCTATAGATTACTATTGCCTATTACTGTGTCTAAAATATTGGACCAAGTGGGAGGAATAAGTGTCAGTTAATTGAATACAATAGGGCAGGAAGGTCTCAAACTGTGTAGAATGGGGTCATGGAAACTCTGGAAGATGCCTAACAGCTTTTTTGTGACCAGGTGAAGAGATTCATCCCCTTATCCCCCGGCAACCTTTTGCTAAGTCTGGCTACTTAGGCTTAGGGCAAAGCAGGAATCATGGTATTTCTGATTCGATGCAAAGTAGAAATTTCATGAGCCTGTTCTTGGGAGATTTTGTGCTCAACTCTATTGTTCCAACTAGTGCATGTTGCTCAAAGAAAGCTCAGATGAGTGTTTGCAATTCAAGGTACTTTACCATACAGACCCGCAACTTTTTCTATCTACCTTTTACAGCCCTCATCATCATAGGATGAGTTACCTCTGAGTATTTAAAATTAACAGTCTGTGTTTTCCTCCACAGCATATAGTAGAAATAACATTACTTTATATGGCTGTTTGTGCATGTGTAGTTTGAGGGAAAAGTAAATCAAATGAGTTTTGCATTTAGATATGAATGCAGCAACGTCTCTGGTTGGTGTCTCTTGCAGAAGTGAGTTCCATAGTCTAGTTCCAGCTCTTGAGAGCTATTTCCCACACATCTGAGTTATCCCTTATTGAATGAGTTTCATTATTCATGTGGAAATCATGGCAGCCATTTGGGAAATCATGGTCATGGAGGGAAGGGTGTTTTCATGCAGCTGGGACCATCCTTGTACAGGGTTTTGAATATCAGTGTGTCCCTGGTGTGATGAGTTCTCAATGATCTCTGCCGCTAAGAAAAAAAGCTGGTGTGTTTTGTACCCATTGGCACTCTTTCAGGGTGTGGCTTCATTCTTAGATAGAGTTGCAATAAAACCTAGAGGTGATAGATTTGTGGGATACCTGTGGCAAGGTCTGTCGGATGAGGTGGGCACAATCTTTTGCCAAGTCAGACATGGGAATGAGATTCTTGGCTACTGTGGCTATTTCGACATCTGATAGCACTGAGTACAAAAGGGCTCCAAAGATAGACGGACTTAATAAACCTCTTGACAGATGCCTTCAATAGCAGGGGAGTTATAGAGAAGCAAGTTCTTCCATGCATTTTCTTTGTCCTATCAGCATCACCTTCATCTTGTCTGGACTGAGCTTCAGGCAGCTGATTTCGATTAGACATTGAGAGAGCTGGGAGATGATGCAAGTCACATGATATAAATCCCTAGTTTATGCATTCATGGAAACAGCAGCAAAACGCTGAGGAAAATAAATGGTAAAAGTCATAAACCTTTTCCTCTGAGTAAACTGAGCAAGGATGCCAGTAGGCATGACAGGACCAAGAGAACTTCTGTCAGTTTGGCGAGGAAATTAGTTTTTCCAGTCCTCACCCCGGTTTTTGTTTTGTTGTTGTTGTTGTTTTGTAATTAAAGCCTTGCATTTTAAGGATAACGTGAGTAGAGCACAAACCAGACCAGTGGAAACCAGACTTTGTCATGTGGAAGATTTCAGATTTCCAAATCTTTTCTGTTACAAAATGTGACTTTATCTGCAGAATGGAACTGTTGGAAAAATACTGTGCTTGGTTTCCATTGAAAAATTTTGAACAGACACTGACATATTCCTATGAAAATTCAGATGCTGTTGAATCAGCATTTTTTTCATAGAAAATTGTTCCTATGGAAAATTTTTGATCAACTTTAAAGTAGAGTCTCTCTTCCAGCTAAAAACCTTCCTGGAGCATGATGTTCAGAAATGAATTTCAACAGTACTGTCATTCTTTAAAATGCATCAGACAGCTTGTTTTAATTGCACCTTTCTAATTATTTTGCATTATTTCATGTGGTGGCTTGTTTGCTTCTGGCAGGGTGTTGAAAATACACCAATTGTGGTGTTTTTGTCTTTGGATTTTAACTAAAAGGAAGAAGACACAGCATGAAAATTAAAATTGCATACATTGTTAAATCATTTAGTCTCATTCTTGTCTGCTTCACCAGTGCTTTTCTAGTTTTGTGAGAATATGCCAATGTATATGCCAGCATCTTCCAGCCAGGTATAGAATAGGTGACAGGTATAGAATAGACTGTGTTCTCAAGATTGCCAGCACAGGGCTGCAGTCCTGGAAAGTTTAGATAATTAGGGACAGACTCTTTGAGTTTTGTCTGTCACTAATATTGGTATCAGTGAAGGTTCTGCTCTGATTTATGACAATTTTGCAACAGTTGAGGTGTAACTGCAGGGTGGTAGCCTAACCCACGTGTACTGTCCCTGTAAAGGAAAGGATACCTCATGTGCTTCAGTGTATTACTGCTGTGAAGAGCTACAAAATGGCATGTCAGCTGATGTTAGACTCCGAGACTTAAAAGATTCCTGCTCTCAGAATGCTGCATTCTGTAGCTGCCTGCTTGCAAGAACGGATCAAGCAGACAAAGCAGAGCAAAAGTACTAGAGCTAGGGTGTGTGTGTGATGGGTTGCATCACAGAAGCCTCCTTGGGCTGCCAACTGATGTGCCAAGACTATCTCTGCCCCTGATTCCTTGCCTTGCCAGCTTGGGACTCCAGTACCCTGCCTGGTTGGAGCCAGACCCGCTAGCCTGCTACAAACCCCAGACCCAGGTCTGAACCGCATCCACTAACAGCTGTAGTCTTGCCTGGAAGCATCTTAAGAAATGTCCCTGTCTTTAACACTCAGATGCTCAACTCCCAATGGGGTCCAAACCCCAAATAAATCTGTTTTATCCTGCATAAATCTTATACAGGGTAAACTCTTAGATTGTTTGCCCTCTATAACACTGATCAGCACAACTTGCTCTTGAATATTGGTTTGATCTCTGGTTTAATCTGAATTACAGAGGGGGGAGTAGCAGGTTTCTAAAATGTGCATAAGAAAAATCAGTAATAAGAGAGACTGGCATAAGAGAGCTAAGCTAAGAATGAGTTTACTGTGTAGTGAACTCTGCAGATCTCATCTGAATAGAGAAAACAAATGAAATTCCAATCAAAAGAATACATCTGTTTTTATTAATACAAATCCCACAGACCTATCTGATTATTGGGACTTTCAAGAATCTTGCAATGCTAGACAAAGTGGGTAAAGAGACAATTACTTATACCTCTTCGAAGGACACAAGCCACTTCAGCTAGTGGACTTTCTCCAAAGGCATGTCATTGATTCCAGGAGAACTGAAGTAAGGAGTTTAAAAATAGTTCCTGAAAGGTGGACAGCCTGTTGACTTGAGGAAGTTGCTAATGAGTTCCCTAGATATCTTAAATCTGACCTAAGTGTTCTGAGCCAAAAGACCTAAGCTTTCCTCTCTGCTGGCAGTGTGTGAGTGTGTGGAATGAAGCTGATGAATGCACAGTTGCAGTTCTTGAGGTGAATAAGCTATTTACCTGACTCTATTTTCCCTTAGGTATGTAAACCACAGTACAGGATGGCCAAGAGCCATGTGCTAGTTCTTGGAAAACTATCCCTCAGTTCTAGCCCTAGAGAGGATGGTCCTTTTAAGAAATGTCAGGATCCACGCTCATTTGGTTGTTGCCTTTTCTAATGCATCTTGGCCCACCTAGGATGCTCTAATAACCCACCCAGGATGCTCTGGCAACCTGCCCTCCATTGTGTACCCAGCCTTGCATAGTGAATTTTGCATCTATCAAGGCGACCAACTGGAAATGACTTGAAATTAGCAGAAATTGGGCTGGATTTGTGCAAATAACTATTTTTTTTAAGATAACCCTAGCAATAATTACTTCATAGTTGCTGTAATTCCATTGTAAAGTGGGTATAGAAAATTTGCCCTGTCAGTATCCAGGCATTTTTAGTTCTTTATTGGAATCTAATTAAGCTATTATAAATATATGTTGATTTCAACCAGTTTAGAAATGTAATAACCATTGCAATAGGGGTCTATCTGCCAGATATTCAGATAATGTAAAACAGATATCACTCCATTGACTTCAGTAGAGCTAAGTTAATGCACACAGCTGAGAATATAGTTCATAGTGTTGTAGCTTTTAAAATGAGCTTAAAAAGACAATGTGGAGGACTGATCCATCTCTGGCCCTTTGATAAATCCAATCTTTGTTAGGAGAATTTCTACCAGCAATACAAAGATTTGCAAAGATGTTTTGCGTCCTGGCACCTTTGAAAGAGGTTGTCTTATGTTCTCCTTCTCTTCCTGTTCTGCAGCATTGTGATTTGAAAGATGACATCCGTTTAGTGATGCCTGGAACTCAAGAAATTTAGTTTTAAAAGATGCTCAGAAGTTTGAATGTTTTTATGTTATCCAAGCTATTTTATATTGCAAAACTGAACTGGCAATTGGATGAGAACAGACATCTGTAAGATATAAGATTTTCTGTTCTTGTTCCAGATGGATTCAAAATATCACAGGGTGAGCCTTTCCCTTGATATTTGAGCCTGTCTTTGGAATAGATTTTTTTTTTTTTAAGACTTTGCGGTTTAACAAGAAGCTGTCAAAGTCTTTCATAAACGATGGTTTTCTAGAGATGCGGGGATGTTGCTTACCTGACTCAGAATTAGACCTGGGAAAAGATGGAGTTGAGTGACCATTTGTTGTAATAAAATAAACTGCATTCTATAGTACCTTTCAGCCAACCATCTCAAAGTGCTTTCAGGTAAGTAGGCATTACAACATCTAGCTTTATAGAGTAAGGCCAACATTTTTAAAGATGACCTCTGATGCTGGTTCATCAATTTCTGCATGCCCAATTTGAGACAACTTAAGCCTGTTTTTCTGAGGTACAGCATATGTACAGCTTTGACTGAATTTCCTGAAGGTAGTGCTCTGAATGTGAGACACCCACACTAGAGCTAGTTGGAGAAATTTTGGGGGGAAATTCTCTCCTGTTTTTCTTCTTTATTCAGTTTTTTTAAAAACTCCTTTTTGATTCACTGTAACCTAAAATTGGGGGCCATGCTTGCTAAAGTCATACATGTAGGGTGACCAGATAGAAACTGTAAAGGTCAGAATAGGGAGTGGAGGGGTGATAGTTGCCTATATAAGAAAAAAGCCCCGAATATAGGGACTGTCCTTATAAAATCAGGACATCTGGTCACCCTACATACAAGTTAGTGACAGAACTTGGGATTAGCACCCAGATGTCCTTTCTGCTAGGACCCTTGTTCTAACATCTAGAAAATGTATATCCCTTCATACCACCTGGGACTATGTGCATGGTTAATAGTAATATTATTACTATGGTTAATGTGGCTTTAGTTTGTTTTGATGGAAGAAAGTGACTTCCAGTTGCTGAACAGAGATACTACACTTGACCAATTTGTGGTAATGTGGCTGATTAATAGTTTTGATGAAATCTGCTGCAGTATTTTGGTAACACCTAGTGAGTCTCAAAAGAAACTTAGTTTGCAGCCGTTTGGCATGAGAAATTTCCAGTCTCTTCAATTAACACTTTCTTATGCACTGACTGCAGTAACCCTCCTAAATGCATAGTACATGCTTTACTGACTCCTTTTTCTTCTGGCGTCCTGCAATTCAGTTTTCCAGTTGCTTTGTGCTTAAGAGTCTGCAGTCAGCCCGTAAAGGAAGTACTTTCACGGCAAGTGGATCTCGCCATAACCTCTAATTAGCTGAATGATGTGGAAGCCCTGTAGCAGGCTCAAATAAAATTAGGCACAATTAAACTCCATTGAAAAGAATGGTGGTAGGGCCTGTGTGTGACATATCAGGCGCACTTGCCATTGTGCGCTCTGCAGATGAACACTGTGAAATGGAAATTTGAAGTGAAAAGCAGCATATGTGAATACTTTCCAAAAGTGCCAGTAGGATGCACTTGCCTTTCTTTACTGGTTAGAAGTAACATATGGCCATTTTAAAGTAAAATATTTTGGTGGCCAAAATTTAACTTGTGATAGGAATTGGAAAGAAGAGTTTGAGTTTTGGGGTGTGTATGAACAGACATCTTACATTGACCCACTGATATATGAGGAGTTAAACTGAGCTGCTGTTTGGTTACAGGAACGTAAATGTTGAGGCTACGCTTCTAAGCTCAAGAGCTGGTAAGCTTTGGTCAAAAGATGGTGTAAACTGCACAAACTACTCACTGTGCTCAAAACTAAGGAGATTAGCACTGGCAGCTCCAGAATCCCATTAATTACAAAGTAAGGAATTTAAAAGATCTGTTGGAGCCTGTCAGATGTGCCACCTAATAGCTGTAGAAAAAGCTACTGTTAGAGGCAGATCAAAGTCAGAAGACAGGAATTGAAGCTGAGGGTCAGAGATGGATTAAGTGGAGTGAGGGAAGGAAGGAACAGGGCTGGATCCAAGGCTGGAAAGAAGTATAGAATCATACAGATTTGGGGGGCTGGAAAGGATACTGACAGGTTATCAAGCCCAGACCCCTCATTCTGAGGCAGGACCAAGTAAACCTAGACCATTTGTGATACAGGTTTGTCCAACCTGCTCTTAACAACCTCCATTGACAGGGACAGCCTCCCTTGGTAACCTGTTCTGTTGCTTAACTATGCTTATAGTTAGAAAGATTTTCCTAATATGTAAACTAATTCTTAATTTGCTGCAGGTTAGGCCCAGTGATCACCATCTTTGTAACAGCTCTTAACATATTTGGAGACACTCCCTATTTTAATCTATTTCCTTCCTTTATTATGACGCAGTGGTTTTCCACTGTGGTTTGCAGACCCCTGGGGCTCTACAAGACTATGCCTAAGATTTCCAAATATGTCCGCACCTCTGTTCTCATTTTTGTGGGTGTCCATAAATGAAAAAAGGTTGAAAACTGCTGTTCTGAATAATGACTATAGCAGTAGCACCCAGGGACCCCAATCATAGTCCAGTACCCCACTGTGCTAGGCAACAAACACAGCAGCCTCTGCCTCAAGGAACTGTACCAATCCGCCCACTGCTTTTTCTCTCCTCTCTTTTTTTGACCTTTTCTCAAGACTTCCTCCCACCCAGCTCTCACCTCCCTTTTCTGTTTCCCTTGCACAGCAAGTTCACAGCAGGAGACTTTCCATCAGATGGGATGTGTGTGTGTGAGGGAGATGCAAATTGTTGCAAGATCTTAGGTACTCTCTTTTTGGGTCCCATAACTCAGTGTTAGCATGTGCTTTACCGTTCTATTTGCTAGCCTGCAGCTAATATTGAGTCACATGACAGAACATAATTTGCAAATTGTTTGTCGCTCAGCGGGATACAAAGTCAAATTAAATAGAAAAGGGCCAAATTTCTACTTTCCTTAATTTTCTTCCCTTCCCCAGTCCCCAATTTACAGCAGATGCAGAAGAATTTGAAAATCTTCCCCCCCACCCACCTTTTGCAGCTTCTAGTGTGTTTTAAATCAGTTGGTTATTTCTGGTAACCTCTTCAGTTTTTAACAAGCAAATACAGTGCTGTTTGGTATGTAAACCTGAACTGCTCTTTGCTAGTCAGTGGTTTCTTATTGTCTTACCTATTTTTGGGCCTGAGGCTTTGAGAGTACAAAGCTCTCTTGTACTTGCATTTCTGTCCCTTCCTGCTGTCTTTCTACCCTTTTCTATTTTCCTCTGTCCTGTACCCCCTCTTCTACCCTAAGATTCATGAAAATCATTCCCTCCTACTAGGGTGACCAGACAGCAAGGGTGAAAAATCAGGACAGGGGGTGCAGGGTAATAGGCACCTATATAAGACAAAACCCAAAATATCAGGACTGTCCCTCTAAAATCAGGACATCTGGTCACCCTACCTCCTACACACACTCCCTCCCTCCCTCCATTATAAGCAAATGCAGAAGAGTTTCAAACTTAATTCTTTGGTTGGTGTCAAGGGTATGGTGCTATTACAGTACCTCCAGGGATATTGACACTAGTTCTGTCAAAGTGACAAAGAGTCCTATGGCACCTTATAGACTAACAGATGTATTAGAGCATAAGCTTTTGTGGGTGAATACCCACTTCATCGGATTCATGTTCTATCAAGTTCTCTCAAGTGCTGGTTAGACAGTTAGGAGTATGCCATCCAATTTCAGTCTCCCAGTTTGAAGAAAGTCATGTGATAGTGATAACCTGGCCTTATGTACTCCTCAGAAAATCACACCTATATTCTGTTCTGTCACAGACCAGAAATTCTACAGAAGCTTCAGATATTTTTTTTCAGAATGGAGGCTATCTAAATTAAATATGAAAATTCATAAGTCAATGCAATACCAACTGTGTCTATATTAAAGCAAATGTACATTATGCTGCCTCAATTTTAAATCTTTATCATGCTGTATATTTTATATACATGAATAGAACTCTGAAAACTTGTGAAAATTGAATGCACTATTCATTGTGTGTTTCCTATTAGTGAAGAACAAAATGATGTCAAAGGCTTTGTGCTGGAGCACGTCCAAAACATAGAAGGCTTACCTCCACCTTTCAGTATTAGTGTGCACTGAGGTCAATGGGCAGAAAGATTTTCTATGCCTCCTAGATATACAAGATGGTCACTTGGCCCTCTGACTGCACCTGCCAGACGTTCTGTGATTTTTGTGTAAGGATTCGTAGACATTGCATTTGGCAGAAGGGTGTGAGGAAAGTTAACTTTAAATACTGTGTGCGTATATGACAATTTCTTTCCCTATTTCTCTCCCTGGAGCCAATATGTGATTAAAACCTCAGGGTGAAAATCTGTGGACTGTTCTGTGCAAAAAGAAAACTTACCTGTGCTTACTTGGAAGTATTCATTCTTGAAGTAGGAAGATTCACAAGCTCAACCCACCCTCCATTAGATGGTTTTAAACAGGATCTGAATTTTCACCAGACTTCAGCAGAGAGAGAGAGAGAGAGAGACTTATAAGCAAATTAGCACATTGCTTTACATATAACTACTCTGATTAACAGATTTTTTTTTAGGGCCAGAAAGGACAGTTGTGATCAGCTAATTTGAACATCTGCGTACTATAGACCATAGAATTTCAACTAGTTTTTCCTGCATTAAGCTCAATAACTTGTGAATGCAATGGTGGAGAACTCACTGCACCCTGAGGCAAGTTATTCCAATGGTTAATTATCTTCAATTAAATATACATACCTTATTTCTAGTCCAAATGTTTCTAATTTCTACATGCAACTATTGGATCTTGTTATATCTTTGACTGCTAGATTAAACTACCTTCTAGTATTGGATGCCTTCTCTTTGTGTAGGGACTTATATAGATCATGATCTCAAATTTTCTCTTTTTTCTTAGACTGTGAATGATTTGTGAAAAATGTATAGAGGTTGATTATGGAGTACAAAGAAACAGTGAGACAACATTACCTATATAAATAAGACAGACAGGTGGGTGAAGGGGTAGGATACATAAGCAGAGGAAACAATGTAATGGCAGGAAATGTCATGTTAGTGCAATGAGGTGGGTTTGTTTGTTTTTTTGTTTTGTTTTTGAAAGGGATCTGCAGGAACCCCTGCTTTGGCTACTTCTGGTTGTCCTGGGTGGTTTGATTAACAAGTGATTTCCTTTCAAGACTCCGATGTTGAAATGCTGTTGCCTGTACTGTGGAAAGTATCTCAAACTGGACTCTCCAGGGCTATGTGACACTCTTCTGTCTATGATCGTCAGGTCTGGTTTTGCCATCCAAGTTATAAGGAGGCTGAAGATCCTTTTTTGGGTTCTGTTCCTTTTCCTATTAGAAGAAAGGAATTTTGCAGGCAAGCATGGATACGTTTTCCAAGTTTCACCTTTCAGCAGTGACTAATGCACAAAGGAATGAAATAAAGGGCATGCAGCATATATTCAAAGGAAACAGCTTTGTTGCCAAACAGAACTTTTCCATGAAGCACTAACTCCATCTTACTTTATGGCACTTTTCTGAAGAGACACTTTCTTTGCCCATGTGACAGCTTATCTGGAGTCAATACAATGTCAGCACAAATGTCTTAAAAGTTTTTACTGTTCAATAAAAAAGTTCACAGACTGTTAGGCTGCGGGTTAAGGAGCCTTTCTCTGTGAGCTTGCTGGTTTAAATTCAGTGATGGGAGTAGTAAGCAAACATTTATGTCAGATAGCTGTTTGGGGTCCTGTGTAAAATTAACGGCTCTCTCCATAAAAGGAGCCCTCATCACAATTCTCATGAGGCATCAGGAATTCATTGGCCATGGAGACTGAACCCTCTTTATGTTGCTAGAGGGTGGTCCCCCAGGTCAGATTTGAAACATCTTTTCAATGCATGGAAGCTTGTGCAGCTGCTGCTCCTGCTAAACCTGAGAATAAATTGGAGTCTGTTTCTGGAGCCATTTAACACCTTTCACCAGCATTAAGTTCCCAAATGAATATAAATTGAATGGGGTGCTGCAGTTTGGGTCTAGCTTAATCCCCAACAAAGTCAGAACTTTGACCACTGTCATAGTTGTTCCCTAGAACTGCAGCTTGTAGCTCAGCATCTCATCAGAGATACTTTCACTACCTGTATGTCAGGGAAGAAAATTAGTAGTGGCAAGCAGGCTTAATTTATTGCTCAGAATGTCTTGAGTTTACATAGGTTTAAATTAGACCCGGAGATGGTGGGGAGGGGTTGGTATTGCTTCATTTGCCGTTCAGTGTGCTGGGATTTAGCTGCAGAACTTCAAAATTCCTTGAAATATTATTCCCTCCAGACCTGCACGCATCAAACTCTGCAGAAATACAGACACAGAGGGAATTTTATTTTATTTTTTAACATTGGCAACAGCTTAGTCACCAGCAACCAGCAGAATTGATAGGTTGGGCTTAAAGTAAAGCAAGAAATACTGTATGCTTTCAGAATGGATGTAACCTGGTGCCAGCTCTCCCACTCCTTTCTTGTTCTTGGCCACTGTGTGTGTGGTAAATTCAACTTCCCTCTCTTGCCTCCAAGTCTCTAGAATCCCATTTGTGAAATACCAAGACCTATCACTCACCATTACAGCTATTATTACACTCACGCTCACCATAAAAGATATTTGACTTTCTAGCATTTATGACTGCTTCAATATGCATTCTGTGAGGAAACTAAAAAAATCTGATCTTTTACTGTAGTGTTTTGGATTCTCTTGTGGCTGGGGCACACTGTAAATTGAGAAGCATGTTTTAAGGCTTAGTTTTAAACTGAAAATAAGCACTTGTAGAACCCAGCCAAGGATGGAGACGGGGAAAGGCCTTTGTGCTCTGAAATGATCTGCAGCACATCCTGAAATACTGTGTATGTATTTAAACAAAAAAATCCACCTAGGTTTCAGATATTTCATGTAGGCTAGAACCCCTTTGGTAACACTTTCACCATGCAGAGCTTATAGTTACATTAATTTAAGTGCTATTTTATCAGCAGGCTGTTGAGTCTAAGAAAATAACAGCACATTTTGCAGAGCTGCAACCTGCAACATGCTCTTCAGCCATCATTTATCAGTGGCAGACTGACAGAAATTGAGAGTTCCCTAACATCACAGAGGACCTTAGTGTCTGCTTCAGTTTATAAAAAAGCTGTTTGCTTACAGGCAGGCAAGCTTTAAAATATATGGTTTACCCAAATCCACTGCTGTCAGACTCTTACTGCATTCCTTGTCTACTACTAATCACCAAAGCATCAATACGTTCTGTTAACTGAAACATTTGGCTTTATGAGTAGTGATGTTGATGATGATGATGTCCAGTATTTCATAGAGTCATAATAATAAAGGACTGGAAAAGGCCTTGAGATTAGTGTTTCATCTAGATCAATGTTTCTCAACCTTTTTGATACCTGGGACCAGCTTGTTGCCTTCCTAAACTGTGTCAGGGAAATCTCAGGGACCGGTGCTGGCCCACAGATGGGTCATTGAAAAACACTGACCTAAACCAGCCCACTGCGTTGAGGTCGGACCAAGCATACTTGGACCATCTCTGAGAAGTGCTTGTGTAACCTATTATTTAAAACCTCCCATAATGGGGATTCCACAACCTCCCTTGGAAGCTCACTCCTGTACTTAACTATCCTTATAGTTGGAAAGATTTTCCTAATACCTAACCTAAATCTCCCTTCTTGCAGATTAGGCTGATTACTTCTTATCCTACCTTCATTGGACATGAGGAACAATTGATCACCATCCTCTTTGTAACAGCCCTTAACATATTTGAAGATTGTTATCAGGGCCCCTGTCAGAATCAAGCCCTGAGTATTTCTAAACCACTTTAAAGAGGTTAGCAGAATATTCAAGAGACTCCTTGTCATCTAAATGGTGGTTATTGGTTGAGGTCTTGGTATCTAATGTTTACCGGTACATAGCAGGCATTCTGATTTTAAATTATGCCTAGTGGAATCAAACTTCGATAGGTGGACAGGTTTAGCTTAGCCAACTTTTCAGTTACTTGAACTGTTCCCTATCCTCCACCCCCAACAACATTGTTTGCAAATTTCAGATCACTCAGATTTGAAAAAAAGTCCTGCAATCTTGAGAGAACAGGCTCTCTCATGAGATTTATAGTGTTTACTAATATTAGTTGGGTTAGAAATACTTCCTTTCATAGTGGCTCTCCCCACATACCCCTATCCAGAACCTGGAAATGAGAAGATGCTCAAAACTAGACAAAATGGGAAAAGCCATTAGCCAATGTTTATCCACATTTCTGAAATTGGGCTAAAGAATAAGAAGTTTGTTTTGGTGCATACTGTCTGGACTGGTTTGCCTAGCAAATGCCTTGAATTTTCTATGGAAATTACACCTGCAGTGGCACATGCAAAACACTGTGGTGGTATGGTGTGTTGCATGACCTTTGAAATGTGGACATACAAAGTATTATCCAGAGGATGGTTTCCCACTATATACTACTTGCTCAGTTCTACAATGTGCTAAGGACCCTCAGCACCCATTGAACTCAATGAGAATTCAGTCATTTGGTTTCTGTAGGATCTTAGTCCTTAGTGAGCACTCCCTGGCATGGAGGAGGGAGGGGCCCTTCTGAAGTGTAGCATATGGGGAATATCATTGTCACTGAACAAATGTTAATGCATTTTCATAAACTGAAAACATCTTCAGCACTGGTCATGGCTTCAAAAGCAGTTTAGCAATAAGATGTGGTTATGATGGAGCAGATGTCTCTAAGGTACCGGCATGTCAAATAAGGGATATTATTGAGGCAAGCAGCTTAGCAATGGATTAGGCAACTGTATGCATAAGAATAGCCTCTGCAGTGACACTGCCAGTAGCTAAGAAAAACGCACAATGGCTGACAATCCTTCGACTTCAGGTCATAAGCTGAACACCACCTGAGACCATGAAAAATATCCCTCTAAGCTATAACATTGCACAGTTGGTGAGGTACATTATAATTAAATTCTTTTTGGCCTACTTCTAGAGTGCCATGTGTAGGCTGCTCTTTCCTTGTCTTATTCCTCAGTCATGGCCTTAAACACTATAGCATGCACTAGTGTGATGTTGTTTGGATCAGTTTGTTGCCTGTTTTAATAAGGGTGGTATGGCCATTCTGGAGTACAATCCAGACCAGTGAGGAGTTGGGTCACCAGCTGCCCTGAACCTGGGGTGCCTTTCAATGCTTTGCTGCCGTAGCTCTCAATCTGGGCCCCTCACAAACAGCATGCAAGTACACCCTGAGTGGCTATATAGCTGCAGTCTGCCTCACACTCTAGTCACACTCTGGTTTCCACCAGCCTTAGTTACCACTTGCAGAGTGTCCCCAACACACTCCCAGTCCTAAATTTTCCTCTAAAACATGTTTGGCGCTGCCCAGTCCCCTCCTGGACAGTTCAAATATTTTAGGCCCATTGCTCCTATAAAGGGATAAATATCCAACAGTTTTGCTCCTCTAAATGGAATTGTCCACACAATTCAGTTTAAGCACAACATGGGGTAAGTTTTGATTAAAGAATAAAACAAGTTGATTTAGCTACAAAGAGAGAGGTTTAAGTGAGTACAAGTATAAGGCATTTAAGTCAGAAATGATCACAAGAGAAATAAAGATAGAACAATTTCTAGTAACTAAAATTTATCAATTGCTGACCAAATTCTTAGGCCAGGATCAGTTCCCAAAGGCTGTTTCTTGTGTCATCTTAGATGAAAGAGAGAGAGATGGATAGGGAGGGAGAACCTGGAGTGTTTTTGCCTGACCTTTGTAGTCCGATCTCTCTTTAAAATGCATTTTCTTGAGGGTTACGTCTAGATAAATTTATTCCCCCTGTGATGATGATGATGATGGTTTGCTAAGATGCAGAGTTGTCTTTGCCACTCTCTTTGCCAAAGAATGGCCTCCTGATAGGTGACAGCCCATCAACTTTGACACCTGGCTAAAGGCATCAGCTTGTCCTTTGCTATTGAGAAACTGGTTTATTCAGGCTTGTCTGATAAAAACATTTCAGACCTAATTTCAGCTTAAGTTTATAACTTTACAAATTAATATCTCTCCACACATTTCATCATGGTATTATTGACCGGTGAGTTGTTATTTTTCAAATCATACTTCACAAGGCATATTTTGTACAAAAATTATTACAACAGTATGTAGAGTGTGAATATAGAGATGCATTTAGGCACAAGAGGACACTGTCCTAGTTGAATCCCTGATATATCTCTATTGTATAGAAATTTAGGAATTGATACATGTCTGCTCATTCTTCTCCCCATCAACTGCTCTCTAGAGCAGCCACTTGAGTGACAGGCCATAATGTTATCCACTCCTTAGCAAGTCTTTCCACATCTAAGTGTTTTGCCACAGGTAAGATGATGGTTTTCTTTGTGGCTCTTTGATTTCTGCAAGGCACACTTGATCTTCTTTCCAGTTTAAACAAACAAAAATGCTGTGCATTTTCCTTGTAGAGCTGGAAAATAACCATAATTGGCTAATGGAAAGATCGAGCTGCTAGTATCACTGAAAATAGCAGTAGTTTATTTTCAAATATGACAGTGCTGGCCCTTCCTGGGACTGCATTGCTGACAGCTGTTGCTTTTGGTTTGTGTCTGTGTGTGTGAACACCTTTTAAAGAGGTAAAGCAGGAGAGCCAATTAATTTAAAGAGAATAAAGGAGGCTACACACTAAATTCTGCTCTTATACCATGTGCATTTTTATGGAGTTGGAGTTGCAGGTATAACAGAAAAGAATTTGAACTAAACTCTGTACCAAATCTATTTCTTGGGCATGATCTACACCAGGGGTCGGCAACCTTTCAGAAGTGGTGTGCCGAGTCTTCATTTATTCACTTTAATTTAAGGCCTTGCATGCCAGTAATACATTTTAACATTTTTTAGAAGGTCTCTATAAGTCTATATAATATATAACTAAACTATTGTTGTATGTAAAGTAAACAAGGTTTTCAAAATGTTTAAGAAACTTCATTTAAAATGAAATTATAATGCTGATCTTACGCTGCTGGCCCGGTGGCTCCTGCCACCTGAGGTCCCAACTGCCAGTCCCACTCAGCCTGCTGCCGGTCTGGGGTCCTGGCCCTGCCCACATAGAGTGGTTACTTACCTTCTCTCTGATTCTGGCCCCTTCTCTCTGTACTGAGGGTGGGAGTGCACTGAGCCATGGTAAATCCGGTACTGCAGGGAAGGCAGCAGTGTGCCATTAGAAATTGGCTCACATACCATCTTTGGCACATGTGCCGCAGGTTGTCAACCCCTGATCTACACTGAAGTTAGGTCAACACAGCTGTGGCACTTAGGGATGTGAAATATCCATGCTCATGGGTACTGTACCTATACTGACCTAACCCATATTGTAAATACAGCTAGGTTGACAGGGGAATGTTTTTGTTGACTTAGTAACTGATGCTCAGGGAAATGGAGTGACAGGAAAACACCTTCTGTCATTGTAGGAAGCATCCACCACTGTGATGCTACAATGCTGTAGTTGTGCTGCTGTAGTGGTTCTATTGTAAGCATGGTCGTATGTTTTTCTCCTCTGGCCTCTTGTCTGCTGAACATAGAAGTGTCCTCCACAGCTTTTCTTTTATGAAGATAGGATGAAAATTTGACTTGTTACTGTTTGTATCTTGTGGTGGGTGGGCAAAAGTCTGGATGTATATTTGTGTCCCAGAAGAGCTTTGCATCAGTGTTACTTTTGAGAAGATACAAAAGAATCCAGGAAGCTTGTGCAGTGAGTGAATTAGCCTTTCTCACAGAATAATCACTCATACCTGCATGTATTCCTCTTATCTCCTTCCACCTTTATGGACCTAAATGAACCAGTGGTCGCTCAGCCTGGAAATTGCTCCAGTAAATTTTCTTATCCCACCATGTACATATAGACAGTCTGGTCCTTTACAGCTTCTGCCTGAAACCGGAGTTCAGATTGTCCCCTTTCCTACCATGACGTACAAATCTAGTACTCAGTTGCTGCACATCTTTTGTCCTTGTCTGGAGATGTCTTTGGCCTAACTAATCCTTTTTTTAAAAAAATGGGATCTGTGCATAGTGTTTCACATAAGTTAAGTCCAGAGGCAAATTGGAAAGTTATTAAACCTTGTAATGAATACAATTAATTCAACTCACTTGACACTGCATGGGGAGATAAGTATTCCAGGTTTGGGTCCACAGAAATCTCACTGCTACTGTATTGAAACTTTCAGCAACTTGTCATGATGTAGGGATGGTATCATTGGAACTAATTTCCACTGCCCCTATTTTAATGAAAACATGACATTGTTGCTATCTGTTTGATTGGTGTCCCATTAGGTCACATCCAGTCACTACTCTGAGCTAAATCTAGGCTCCCGTTTTTAAGCTCTGTCCCAGCCATCCTGACTTTTTTTTTTAACAGAAAATAGGCATTTGTCCCGTTTTTGCCTTCCAAATGATCTGTTGACAAGACAAAAGCCCAGTTAATGAAAAAAGTCGGGTGTACTCCCCCAGGGAGGGTGAAGGGGAATGTTGGGGGGTGGGGGTGACATGAGGTGCCAGGCAGCAGGGTTTCGGGGCAGTCCCAGCTCCAGGTGACACAGATCTTGGGGATAGGGGGTCAGCCCAGCTGTGGGTGGCATTGAAACTCGGGGTGGGCAGCACAGGCAGCATGGGGCATGGAGATCGGGGGGCCATCCCTGGCTGCGGGAGGCACAAGGTTCGGGTCGTCAGCTCCAGCTTCAGGCAGCAAAGGGTTCAGGTGCTCAGCCCCAGCTGCCGGCATCATGGAGCTTGGTGGGGATCAGCCCAACCATGGGTGGCAGGGGGATCAGGTGCTCAGCCCCAGCCATAGGTGGTGGGGGAGGGGGTGGCACTGGTGAGCCCTGCGGGGGGTGGGGGAGGAGCAGGGCGTGGCTCAGGCGAGCCCCAGCTGTCTTATTTTTACTTTAGAAATCTGGTCCCTCTATCCCACAGAAAGGCAGAACGGTCTCTGAAATACTTGAGAAATGTTGAATTGTGTCTGAGGAAGGACTAAAGATGAACTGCATAAGAGCTTCAGCTCGTGGCCTTACATATTTTGAAAAAAAAACCCAGCATGGACAAAATCCATTTGATTTATGCTGGTGTTTTGCTCACATAGTCCAAAAATCGAGGCTGTTCTTTGTATCCAGGTCCCAATCTGGATTAGTAATGGTTTGGAATTTTGGATTGGTTCAGCTAGGCGTACAGAAGTTTGCATGCTGATATGAACGTCCTGTATGTGCAGATTGGAAATGGTGTGTGTGTGGGGGGGGGAGTTCTTTGGCAAGTACTTTGGCAATTCTGCTTCCAGTCCTTGCTGGATCAAGGAAATGTAGACGTGAAAATGAGGAGGGAGACTTAATGACAGTTCGTGTTTTCGGCACCCCTTTAAAGTGACTGATCTTCTGCAACTGTTTCTCACAGCCCTCATATGACCACACACAAACATTTCCAGCAGGGATTTGGAAAATAGCTGTTGGGCCTGATCACCATCCATATCTAACTGAGATTCAGATTAGACTGTAAAAATGGAAGGTTTGTTGTTGGGACAGACCAAAAAATGCCTGTTAAGTCTAGGAAGAGGCAGGCCTGTGAAACTTCCATAGGAGCAGTGTGCCCTTGCTTAGCCTAGTGATAGATGTGCATCTGCTAATGGCTGCTTAGGAAAGAGCTCAGTACAGTGCCTAGGCAGCCAGATTATTTTAATAAAGACTATGAGCTTTTTTCCCCTCTAATTCCTTGATTATTCTTTTAAGGTTCTCTTCATCAAAGGAGAAACGAACTACACATGGGAAATGATGACGGCAGTGGGCATTTGACAGTCCTGTGTATAAACAGACTAGGGAAAGAGGGAATTTGGTGGGATTAATCCTGGGTTACTTGTAACTATACCAGGCACACAATTTTCATACAAAAGTTATCCAGCTGATAATGTCTACACAGCATTATGCTCAGAAGGTTAGAATACTTCTCACCCTACCACCATAGGACTAGTAAATCCTACCATCAAAGGGTTAAATCATAGACTATATAATTGCATTTGTATAGATCCCATATGTAAAACAAAACATTTATTCCATTACACCTCCCTCTAAGATGGTATTTGTTAATTTTCATGAAAAAGTGAACCCAGGGGCCTTTTAGACATTGTCTAATTAAATGATTGTATTTGGGACCCTGAGGCTCATGGTATAAAAGGCTGGTTGCATTAGGAACGCTCACCTGAAATAGCATTTCAAACAACTGATATGTAAAATGAGTTTTCATGTATTTAGCTCATTTGTGCAGAAATGAAGCCTGGTTTTCATTATATAAATTATTATACTCCTTTTTGAAATCACCAGTAAACTAAACGTCAGCAAAAAACCCCACTGGGTTCAATTTTCAGGAAAATTAACAAATGCAAATGTAATTAGAGTAATAAAATTGGGGAGGGACTGGGGGAGTTAATCTTGTGGGAAATATTCATCCAAGAAGAAAACCAAAAATATTTTTTATATAGGGGTCTAATAATATATTGCAAAGTTATGTCAGGTATGTTTTCTGATCCTTAGACTGCCGGGATATATTGTAGAGCAGTGGCAATCTAGTCTGCCTTGTCTAACTCTTTGCTTTCTTTGTGAGACTCTGACTGCTGATATAAGTCCTCATATTAATGAAACATACTAATATGAACTGGGGTAGTACAAACACCCTATTCAGATTTTACCCTAGTGCTGTCCTTCCATTGCACCTCAGTCCATTTGATCTGGGTCTCTGAAGGAGAAGATGCTGATTTTATGGATTAAAGCTGCTTTTGGGTAAGATCTGGGCAAATGTCAAAGGACTAAGACTACTTGCTTGACTTTCACATATGATCTGAGTAAGGCTCTGAACCTCCACCCCTCAATCTTTAGAGGTGAAAGGCAAGCAAATCCTTAACACACTGTCTCTGAGATCTGTTGTGTGTGCATCACTTTTGACCAATTAGTATTTCATTTCCTGACTGGAGAAGGAATTGCAGATTCAATTAGTCATCAAATGCCTCTCCTGTTCTTTCAAGGGAGCGTTAGGGGGGAGCTATTTTCACTTAAGTTAAAATTAGATTCGCTTCTTTAATAAGGTCAGTTTGAATGTTGAAAAAAGGTTTATTTTAATGGAAGACATTATTCTAAATGGTATAAAAATTTATATTATATTTTATATTTATATTATATTGAAATTATAGCTTTACATTGCTAGATTTTTTTGGGAGGGGGAGAGAGGAATGATTTAAAGTTTACAGTAAACACCATCACCATCTGTTCTCTATTTCAGAAACTTTGGGTTGAGAGTATCTTTAGGAAAACTCAAAAACCCAGCAAGGGGTTTTTTTAGTAATTAAAAATGATGAAACGTGTGGAGCTTTTGTCTAATTTTTGGATGATTTGATTGCAGTTAACCAGATGTTAAAAAAACAACAATAATAAATCACAAAGCCCATAACAAATTATATTATGCATATAACATGCAGCTTGACAAAATATCAGGCTAGAGCTGGTGAATATACGTGAGCTGGAGGCATGACAGAACAGAGAGACGGATCTTACCCCTTAGAAGAACATGCAGACCTTTTATAGTGCCTAAAATGAATGAACTTATTCGTCAGACAGGTTTGATATTGACATTTCAGGCAATTTGTGCATCCCCTATCTTACTCTGTGTATTTATTGTGTATGTACACATAGCAACAGCCTTGACCTCACAAGTCCTTGCACACTGTGCACTAACATGTTCAGGATTTTTGCACTCCAGCATGAGTGAGATTGAAGCATAGTTCTCATTACTGAATGGAAGTTGCAGATCTAATCACAAATGATTTTACACAGGTGAAAATTGGGTGGCCTCTAAAAGCTTGCTAACATTACCTTAAATAGGTAACTTGAACACCAGAGGTATTCTCTGCACTTCTCCTGCACCTCTATAGGAAACACAACCTTTTCAGTAATCAAGGCATCTAACTGCAAACACTTATTTTTTTGTCTAAAGCAATTGATATCCCCATAAGGAGCACCACTGTCCATTGAATGGCACTCCAAGGCATATTAGTGTAGGAATACAATGATAATCATCTGTTGTGGAGTCTTTATACCCCATGCTGGTTCAGCAGCCAAAGGGTTAACCAAGCAACTGTTTGCCTCCTCAGCCAGAGCTGATTGGCAGGCCCCACAGCAGCTGTGAGGATAAAAAGGCTGCAAGGCAGGAGGTGGCTGTCAGGGAGGCAGAGAGTTTGTAGAGAGAGGACCTCACCAACAGACTAGTGAGAAGCTTCTGGACAAACCAAAGTTCCAAAGAAGGAGAGGCAGGACAAGAGGCTGGGAAAGCTATGGTGGCAGAGAGGCGGGAAGCAGCTCAGGGACTGAGCGAGAAAGACAGGATCTGGCTTTTCCAAACAACGGCCTCGAGCTGGGCCCCAGTGGTGTGGGCAGCCCTGGGTTTCCTTAGCTACTGTGGCCAGGGGCTTTTGGAGAAGGTCTTACACCTAGGAGACCTAGAGCTGATTAGCTCACACTAGAGCCACACAACGTCTCACTCCACACCATCCTGAAGGGAATAGAGACTACCGAGGACCTGGCCAGGAGGGCTCAGGTCATCATCATGCAGAATTGGGTGTGGCAACATAAAAGGATGGAGCCAGGTTGGTAATGCTCCCCATCTCGCTAATGGGGTGCTAACAGACAAAGGATTCCTATATTACCACATATTTTATAGTAGGCTGATAAAGTCCTGGCCTTACACTTCTGCTCTTAATTCAACGCCATCCTCCTAGTAAAATGTGTTTCTGAGACGTCAGATTAGCGTGGATAGTCTGCTTCATCGCATAAATGAACTTATGTACTGAGCTATATGGCATGTAGCTCTTGTACGTGAGAGACTTGTAGCATAATTCTAACCCTTTTTCCTATGAAGTAGAATAAATGAACATCAAGAAGTTTAGTGGATAAGGGCCTATCAGGTAAGACCTTTAAAAATGGAGGTCTGTGTGCTTGGCATGAACATTCAAGGTCCCATATGTTTGTCCCAGCACCCTTTGCTAAAATTTCTTCTCTTTGTTCTGTTGTGCTGAATGCAAGTTAGATGTCTGTCTGCTGCTCCCCAGCCCAGAGGTGGCTGCATCTCAGTGGTATTGCATGTATATCATAGTTCATAAATTGTGTGAGAATGAGTCTGGTTATACATACAAGACATGAGTTGTTTCTATCAATATTGCATATACCTATATTTTAATTTGCACACCGAAGTGGAATTCTTAAACTATCTTATTCTGTTATCCAGTTCTGCTTATGAAATGTTAGAAGCATTTCCAGGAGCATGTGTGTTAATAGAGGAAAGCATGAAGGTGTAACACAGGCTCCCCCAATTATCCCAGTGGCACTGCAATTAGTGCATCTCTACTGGTTTCTCTTTCTTTTTTAGTAAAAGTATAGTCCTCACAGTACAGTCATCCGCTATGACTCAGTAATCTGCCTAGTTCACAGGCAAAGCATGTCATCTTTCATGAGTCCATTACAAAATATAAATGGAAAATAATGTGAAAAAAATAAAAATTGTACCTAAGCACTAGCCTAACTCTTTGGGGGAGGAAATAAAATACATTCTGACATCTCTTTTCTTAATGATGTGCTTGCTTCTATCAAAACATCATGACCAGACACCCCATAATTTCCATTGGCATTTGCAAGTGTCTCAGAAGCGATGCAATGACAGGTAGAAAATTTTTGATTTTTTTTTTTTTTTTTTTTTAGTCAGCCTCTCTCTAGTTATCCACCATTCCACTTGAAAAGAGTCAGTTCAATAATCCCTGTTGGAGCAGCCAGTGAGTCAGGCCTGGCCTATATCTAAAATGTAGGTTGGCCTAGCTATGTCTTATTTAAACTGACGAAGGCTTGGTGTAGACACCACTAGGTCAACAAGAGAATTCTTCCATTGATCTAGCTTCCACATCTTGGAGAGCGGGGGTGGGGAGAGGAAGGTGTAAATTTACTACAGTGGGGGGATGTAACCGAGTGGCGACTCACCCTGTGGCACCTCCTGCTGGTACGTCCAGGGAATTAGCTTGTCCAGACTCTTGTCTTCTTATGCAGCTAGCCACCTGCCAAGGTTGGAGGTAGGATCCCAGAATGGGATACATGACCATATATGAATAGTAATGGATCCAATAAAACAGGGATTCTGAACCTTTTTCTTGCTGAGGCCCCCCTCAACATGCTATAAAAATGCCAGGGCCCAGCAGGGATGGGGGCAACTCAAGGCTTCCGGTGGGAGGAGATGGGGGTCATAGGTATAGTTTTACTTCTATTTTAGGGGGACAAGAGCTTATGGGGCTTGAGCCAGCTCTGTACTGTGGGGTCCAGAGAGAGAGCACCACCTCCATCCCCTTACTTACTCAGGAGGCCACCCAACCTGTCTGGGCTGGGCATGGATCAGCAGAGACCTGCAGAGTGGACATGTCTCATTAACAGTAACTCCATATTCTGTTTCAGAATAGAATGCTACCCAATGTGATATATTCTTGCGGTGTGGTGCAACCAAAAACTATAACTGAAAGTGGGGACTCAGTTCAAAAAGTTTGAAAACTGCTCAGGGTGCAGGCATGGGGGTAGCTATGGCTATGTGCAGGTCACGGGGGGGCTCTCAGTATGGCTCTCAGCTTTGAGGGAGGATGTGGGGGCTCTTGGCTTCAGCCCCCTGCTGCCCTGGGCTTGTTGGAGGAGGTATGCTGGCTTCAGCCCCACACTGCTCCTGGCTTTGGTGGGGGGTGCTGGCATCAATCCTGTGCCACTCCTGGCTGGGAGATGAGGGCGGTGGGGCTGCTGCCTTCAGCCCTGTGCTGCTCCTGGGGGTCATGATGGATAATCAACTGACGATGAGCTCCCAGTGTGATGCTGTGGCCGAAAGAGCTCATATGATCCTGGGATCCATAAAAGGGGAGTAGGGAGATTATTTACCTCTGTATTTGACACTGGTACAACCACTACTGGAATATCCTGTCCAGTCCTGGTGCTCATAGTTCAAGAAAGATTTTGATACATTGGAGAAGATTCGGAGAAGAGCCCTGGAAATCATTTAAGGATTAGAAAATATGCCTTCCAATGACAGACTCAAGGGGCTCAATCTAGCTCAGGGGTAGGCAAACTTTTTGGCCTGAGGGCAACATCTATGTATGGAAATTGTATGGTGGGCCTTAATGCTCACAAAATTAACAATTCAGAGCTATTCAGAGCGGGGCTCTGTAAGGGATGTTACTGAGGTGATAGGGATTCTTGCAGTGTGGTGCATGTGTGTGTGTGTGAAAGTTCTACAGGGGCTGTACTGGGGTCTCCTAGGAGCCCTGCTGGCAGTGAGATCAAGGTGGCTATACCAGGCACTGCCACAGGTGAAGGCACTTTAGCTGGGACAGGTGCAGCCTCTGGGCGGTCTCGAGGGTGGTATCCTGTGATGCTGCTGGCCTTGATCATTGGCTAGTTTGGGCAGAGGCTGGTGTGAGGAAGCTGGGGTTCGGGGATTGGGCACTCTGCTGTATAGAAGTGGGGTTCTGATCCCAGAAACAGTGTGTTGAAGTCTGGGTAAGCGGTGCCGGTCATGCCTGCACAGTGTGGCTCTGCATATGGGAAGATGGTGCTCATCAAGGTATTGTGAGTTGCGGGCTGAGGAGCGTCAGGCTGGCAGAGTAGGGCAAGCCCCAACCCTGCTCCCTGGCAGGAGCTTCAGGGCCAGATTGAAAGGTCTGACAGGCCGGATGTTGCCAGTGGGCCATAGTTTTTCCACACCAATTTAGCTTAACAAAAAGAAGGTTAATGGAGACTCAATTATAGTTTGTAAGTATATACATGGGGAACAAATATTCTCTTTGATCTTGATAAAGGCATAACATGATCCAATGGTTCGAAGCTGAAGCTAAACCAATTGAAATTGGAAGTTTTATGGTGAGAGTAATTAATCATTGAAAAAAATGAACAAGTGTTGTGGTGGATTCTCAATCACTGACCATTTTTAAATCAAGATTGGAAGTTTCCCTAAAAGATCTGCTCTGAGTAATTATTTTGGGGAAGTTCTTTAGCCAGTGAGAAGAGAGACTGGATGATCATAGTGGTCCCTTCTGGCCTCAGAATCTATGAACAACTGAGTCTTAGTTCACAGGCACTGTAAGCTGGACCGTAAAAGCCGATAGATTTGCTTGGAGATAATGCCTTACCGAGACCACTCTCTCTCTTAGTTCTGGTGAATTTAAAAGCAATATATGCTTCCCAGAGACAAATGAAATTGCTCTGAGCAGATAGAGCTGCTGCTGTCTTACCTTAGCCCAATTAGAGGAGTTCTTTTTTTAATAAGGTATTAGGTGTACAGATTTTCATTACTCTATGCCCTTGAAGTCCGGTTAATACTTTTCATCGGGATGATGCTGATGCATCAGCTTAGCATCATAGCTCTGTGTGCTATGATTTCAGAGGGAAAGGACTGTATGCAATTCAGTGATGAATTAATCTAGCCAAGTAATTAACTTTATCAGATGGAATTTTATAAAACTGATGCTTTCATGCAGTCATTTCTCTTTCATGTGGCTACTGTAGGTCTCCTGAGGTTGTGTTGATTGAAAAGCTAGATGCTGCTGTTATTAAATGTCTGGAGGTAGCATTGAACTTAACAAATCAAACAGAAATGTATAGGTTCGTAACTTGGAATTCAAGTAAAAACACTTTAAAGACACTTGCAAAGGCCATTTGGGTCAAGCTGGCTAATTATAAATGTTAGCTGATGAAGTGTTGTCTGACCAATGAACAGAGGTACTGATTTGGTATCTGTGGGAGTGTGCCACACCAACCTTCTGCTCTGTTCATTCCACAGTGTATTCTGTCATCAGTCAAATTGTCCCTTTGTTTCAAGGCTGGTGAAAACCCTTCTGCAGACTAGAGTGGGAAAATGAACTTTGTGTGCTGAGACTTGTTAAATTCCATCAGAAAGCTTATTGCTTGGATTTCAAGAGGTTGAACGAGGAAACGTAATTGGTCTTTTTGTCCTTATTGTTCAGGCAACCTGAGGCCCAAATTTACTTTTTGTTAAGTTTAGACTGCTTCCTCAGAATGAATTGCAGGCACAAATCCAAGTCCTGACAACTCAAGCTGCCTGGTTTGTGCCTGTGATTAAAATAGAGGAAGTTGTAGATGTAAAATTTGGAGGTACGAATTACACTTGCAAAACCAAGGCTGTCCTCCTGAAAAAATTTGGCCTTTGAGTCCAAATCTCAGTGATCCTTTTGCTGGGAGCAAACTGAAAGCAGAGAACTGTGTTTTCTGCTGAAACTAAAGATGAATAGTTACAATTAAATTGACTCCATTGGGGCCACTTTTTGATATGCTAGAATTGTATTTGCCTACCTAATTCCGTGTAGTTTCAACTGCTGTATTCTTCACTTGTCCTGTAATACAGTATATTCTTGAGGTAGAGTCTGTCCTTGACCTAATATCTATATTGCACATATGACTGGGATATCTAAGCACGCACTAACAGTATTATAATATACAATAGCCTGAGAACTGTAATCCTCCTGCTTTACCTACTGGTGTGTCAAGACTATTCTGTCATGTTCAGAAGATATTGGGGGAAGGCTAATGTTATAAGAAGGATCTTGCATCTGACAGTATGATCCATGGTTAGTCTAATATCTAGTGGAAGGTCAGTCCATAGCTGTGAGCCTGCTGTTCAGAAAATGGAATCTGCGTTCACTTCATAACTCACATGTCTGCAGTGGGTGAATTGAATTGTGTAGATTGATCTCTGTATTATACCCTCAGAAGAAAGTGTGCAAAAATCCAAGGCCATGATGAAGTCTTCAGTTTGGAAACCACTGGGGAAGTTTTGGGAAGGCAAGATTGAAAGTGGTGCGGGGATGTGAGAGCATTAAACACTTTTCACACAGCTAATCTTTTGGCCTGACTCTACTACTGGCCCCAGAATATGTTGAGAAATAGCGACCCTCTAATTGCTTTACCACCCAGATTGCAGGAGAGAGTCCAGGTAGGGCAGAAACCCTTCTGTGATGGAATAGTGCCTATTTCCTGCTGTTTGAGTGTTCTCTGTGTCATCTATCATGCTGACATAAAATACCAGGCGTCCTTCCATTGTAAATACACATTTACTTACAAGATGGTGTGAAGCATTAATGCTGTGGTTGCCCCAGGGTAATCAAATGGCCTTAGTACATGTTATCTTGGATGATAAGGATTGTGAACGAAAATGATGCATCGGTGCCACAGGCAGTCATGAGTGATAAGCTAACATTGCAAATGATAAAATAGTGTGTCTTCCATTAAAATTCTACATGCAGTTTCTACATGAAGTTTCTACACGCACAATAAATTTCAAAGCAGTTCATATGCACCCCTTAAAAAAAGGAAAATGTGTGTGCACCTCTTGTTGCTACTTCAGTCCTTTCCAGTCATGTGTATAACTTCTATTTATATTAATGGAGAATATTTTAATGAATATAAAGAGGTGAGATTTCAGGGTGAATTACAGACATCTCAGTCAGGATGTCAGATTAGATTAGACCACTGGTTTGTTCTGGTATTACAGGGTGACCAGATTCCCAATTTTGGGGTCTTTTTCTTATATCGGCCCCTATTACCCCCAATCCCCTGTCCTGATTTTTCACATTTGCTGTGTGGTCATCCTAGTGTGTTCCTATATACAGTATATGCACCTTTTGCAGTTTTGTACCAGATGGAAGACAACCCATGTCATTTACTCAGTTACATGGAAATATAGCGATGCTTTGTGTTAAAAATGAAGCGAGATCATCATAAATCCATGGCAGCTCATGTTCCAACCAGCAGATTATCACAGACATGTATGTAACGGTTTTAAATCATGTGGGTTCACTGTACTCTGTGTTTTACTCAAACAACTTTCAATAAAACAGTTTTATGGTGATCAAAATGATCACAGGAGGAAATTGCAGGTACAGAAACATGACATGTTAAAGAGCTGCTGAGGCCTTTTGGAAAACTTTCGTTTGCAAATGGAATGAATATATTTTAATCTGCTGCTTTATTCAGTCTTAAGTATTTCTCTTCACTTGTTAATTATCAAGAACACTTGTAATCAAGCTGACTCTTGGCTTCTGAAGAGTTCTGTTATAGTTACGGGGCTAGCTTCCACCTCTGTTCCCTTACTGATCTCTCTGAGGGTACCCCTGCATGTGTCAAATCTCATGACTTTATCTGTCAGGGGAGGTGTAAGCACATAATTCTTCCACTCTTAGACCCAGCCCTAGGCTATCGTACATTGTGAATCAACCATGCTTACCCAACAAGTTCAAAAGGGTTTGGTACCTGCAGTTCAGCTCTTCAGCAGTCTTTGACCAGTGGTGAGTACAGTGACCAGACACACTTTATAAAACCAAAGTATTGTTTAATCTTAGCGGTAGGAATAAAACACTTAGATAAAAGAATTTTAAAACAGTCTGCCAGCATGTCTGTCTTGCCTGAAGCTCTGTCGTCCTGGGATGACGATCCAGGCAGGCCTACCTTCTTCAGACATCCCCAAGGGGTGCCTGTGTCAGTCTGACCAACTCCCCAGCAACCCATCCCCTCTTAGGCACAGTGACTTTCTATCCAGGTTTTTGGTGTCTGATCTCAGCTGTTGAACCTGCTTACCCAAACCAGTTTGGTGGGCTGAGTGAGTAGTCATGCCAGATCTTTTTGAGCCATGGCTTTCCCATTGTCCTGTAACAAAACTCAGGTATTTGCTGAGGGGGTGTCTTAATTTGAGCCATTTTTTGTCTTCCTGTTTGTTTCTCAAGATTTGCCTAAATATAGTCACATTATTCATAAATATATTACATAGAAGTGCCATGTCCCTCATCAGTTCATCTATTCGTGCCCCACCTGCACTCCTGGTCATTGCAGTATTGCCACAGCAAGAATAACGCTCATGATTGGGATGCATGGAGTCTGTTTACACTACAATCCAGAGAACCATGCTTTCTGTAGCTGTTTAAACATGGCTTCTGCTAGCAGGTTTCTAGCACAACTACCTGGTAGACAGGGATTGATGTTCCTCTTGAGAACACTGATAGATAAGTTATTCTGTAGCCTAAATTCTTAAAGTTTCTTTTTAATCCTGTCTGGTAGACTGGGGAGCTGTGCTAGGGTCTTACCCAGCAGGAAATGCTTTCAAAGCAAGCACAGTTCACAGTCTGTGAATTATTTCCCTCTTGAGTTGGTTCCTATCAATTAGTTCATGTGGGATAAGAAGTTATTGCTATTTCAGGTTACTAAAGAATTGAGGAGCAGACTCATGGCTCATTTGCCTTACTGTGTTATCTTAATTTACCCTGCTGGAATTGACCTGAATTTTGAGCAGTATTTGGTAGAGCAGAAGAAGGCACAGAGTTAACTGTTCTTTGGGTGTTTGTGAATAAACAAATCATCAGGGTCACAAGCAATCAGCAGCATTGTTTGAAATGTTGAGATCCATTTGAAATCTGAGTGCTTTGGTAGGAACATAAAGCTAGAGGTGAGTTTTGACCTCATTGTCTTGTACATTATGTGGCAATGAAGCAACTAACTCATTTTTTTGCATAAAGTGTATGTGACTGTAAAATGAAAAAAAAATGTTTTGTGAACTCTCTTTTCAAATCTCGACCAGTCTGTATCGGTGGGAGTTCCACATATACACAACAATGGGAGAATAGACCCTTATGTATTTGTTTTAAATATCTCCGTAGTATGTGCTAAATGTAAAGCTAATACATGTTGCTTTGATATTTGTTTTAGAGGATTCAAAAAGCACAAATGTTCAGGGTTCCATGATAAATCTTTAGTAACCCAGCCTCTGCTGTGTCTGTCACTACTGACCACCTTCACCCAGGGACTCCTCAGACACAAGCACAGGAAAATGGAATCGAAAGGAATGGCTGCTGCATTGAATTGGGAAGCAGAATCCTCACACATAGTGACAATCCTTCTTGCAGGGCACAATCTGAAACTTCTATGCAACCGGATTCAGGGAGACAGTTTGTTCATCTTGCCGTTTTGACGTGTCCCTAACCACCAGTACAAACAGCATGTGCTGGATCTTTAGTAGATGCTCAACATATAACTCAAAGGGACCCAAACTATTTAAGGAACTTTCAGCCCATTAAGTCAGCACATTAACTGCAATCTGAAAGTGGATTAAAAAGCCATGGGCAAGATTCACACCATTAGATGGAGTAATAACACGCTCAACATTAACCTGTAGGGTGGGCAGAGAAGAGTGCTTTGGCAGAGAAACAGCAAAGCAGGTACCAGGTCAAAAGTACACATATTGACTGGGCATCTGCATGTTCATCTTTCAAAATAAGAGTGTTCAAGGCTGAAGTTCCTTTTCCCCTTCCCTATAGTCTGCTTTTCTCTTTCCACTCAGCTCATATCTTTGCATTTTCCTCCCAAACTGGTATCTTTGTGGGCTGTTTCCTTGTGTAAGGATCAATAGGCATGTTCCTTTTAAAGATGAAGGAGAGGAAAAGCTTTCTCTAAGACAAGCATGTCCACCAGTCAAACTTCCTATTATTCCTTCCCATGCTTCTGTGGTGGAGAAATGATCATATATCAAAACTACTTTCTACAAGTTTGGGATGGTGTATTTCCATTGTGCACTTTCTTATAATTGCACATTCATTATTTGCTTTCACAACATTATTGTTTAATCTTAAAATGCAGTTAGTCAATGGGTTCCAGATACAGGGCTATCACCTCACTGAAAGCTCCAAGAGATGTTTATTAAAGGGGACTTGACTTGTATAGGGATGAAGGAGATGACCATCTATCACGTTTTGTTCTCACACATAATACTCCCTCCTGCAGAATCCTCTTCAGAATAAGAATTAGTTCACAAGGCAGTGACATGATTTGGTCTTAACTACTTTGAGACATTTTCATATTTGATGTAATGCCATGGAAGTAGTTATATCAAAGTGCAATCTGGGCCCTTGGTGTTGAATTTGGACCCCAAGTTAGGCGAAGGTTTGGGAACATGTTTAACACACTCGCAAAGTGTGCCCTCCATTGGCTGTTCTACTAGAAGAGACTAGTCTATTATTGTTACCCGTTGATGTAACTATTCTTTCAGTTCCAGTGGTAGTTGTCTATTCTCTGGACTGTAGACTTTGGGTTCTAATCCTGTGGCTGACTATTCAGGAGGTTTATTACCCATGATAGAGGTTAGTAAGTGTTAACTGACCAAACCGGTCTGTCTCACACACTATTGTAGCCATAGTCTTATCTACCCTGTTGCATGATTTCAGTGTGATTATGTGGAACTGGATGTAGTTCCATGGTTAGATTATAGCATGATGAAGAAATGGGCTGTTGTTTTTATATGGATGCGCTTAGTGTGAGCAGAAAAAAAGGAGTGGGATGTTACAGAAAACAACTGATACATAAGCTGAGTTGTTAAAGCAGGCAGACTTTTGCAGCTATCTAGGCAGTATCAGATGTTTTTCAGTGTAAGGAAATTCAGGGACTGCAGGTCTATTCAAGATATGTTCACATAAACTGAAATGGACAGAAAAAGCATTTTGAAAAATGCCTTCTGGACATGGAGCATAGTGAGGGACAACAGGGCTGATGCTCAGGTGTTCTCCAAATGGCACTTGGAGGCAGAAGTTGTGGAAAGTTTTTGTTTTTGTCGAGTGGGAGGTGAACTTGGAGAATTCATAACCATCAGAGTAAAAAAAATCAAGTTAAAGAATAGTTTGGTCTACTGGTACATTATGGAACATATTCTTCCCTTTTTTCTGTACACAGCTCTCATTTACATTACATTGGAGAAACATGGGTGTCATGAAGGGAAATTAGACCCCTGTACATTGGTAAAACCACCATATAATTTGAAGACACTCAGCTAGAAAATGTGATTCCATTTGCAGAAGTAACAATCCTAACATTCACTGTGCTTTGCTCTTATCAGCTTGCTGATTGTTTACACTGATGTATAAATTATTGGCTAAAGAATAGGCATCCGGAAAGATTCCGTTATATTTCTGGCTGTGCTGCTTATTTGCTCTCTGCATAATGGGGAAACATAATGAACTGCTGTAAAGTGCTTTGAGATTCCTGGATGAAAGGCACTCCATACATGTAAATTATAATGCAAGTAATGTCAGTCTGAGAGTAAATGGGGATGTTCTGGTACAAAAGGAATATTAAATGTCCTGGATATTGTACTACTCAGAAACCTTCTTTAGAACTTCTAGCATTTGGGTTCAGCTTCACATCCAAGCTTGCTGCCAATTTTAGAGGTTTCCCCCAGGGCTCTGTCATTTCCCCCCTCCCATAATATCCTACCTCTAAGGCCAAGTTTACACTACCTGCTGGATCGGCAGGTTGTGATAGATCTACTGGGGCTTGATATATCACATCTAGTATAGCGATAAATCGATTCCCGAGTGCTCTCCCCATCGACTCTGGAACTCCACCACCGCGAGAGGCGGAAGCGGAGTCGACGGGGGAGTGGCAGCGGTCGACTTGCCCCTGTGAAGACACCCAGGTATGTCGACTTAAGATACCAGTGTAGACCTGGCCTAAGGGAAATTCATTAGGAAGCTCCTCCCCTTCTCAGTGTCTGGAAGTGGTCAGCCTCTCTTACATATGTCTGCTCCTGGAGCTTTCCGCTTGGTGTGCAGTGCCTTGTGGGGAAGCACCACATAAAACATGATAGGAATAGCTTTGATGAACAGTAAGTGCTTGAAAGGAGTTTTGGAGTCCCCTGGTTTAAGCATGGGTTTGGGGTGAGTGGAAGAGCAGTGGTGGATAAAACTGGACCACAAATCTGCAGGAGACTCAGGTTAGCAAAGGTTTTCAACCCAGGTTATTGGTTTTTCTATTTTTGTTTTATCCATTCTAATTTAAACAGAACAATAAGGCAGGCAGGGACCTGGTCATACTCCCAATGCTTTACATTCCAGTATAATTTAAGACTGGCTTTTGGAAGGCATTGTCCAGGCTTCTAGGTAGGCAGCCTCCATCTCTTGTTTTTTGTTTGTTTTTTGTTTTCCCTCACCCTACCACTTCAAGGTTTTGAGCCTAATTAGACTCAGCTGCTCCTGATTAAGGAATAAATATGGTAGAATCCCAAGGTATCTCCTCGCCACCCCCCAGTTACTCTCAATTAAGGGAAATATTCCCAGGCAGAAATAGGAAAATTCAGGAGTCCCTGCTGAGGAGTCCCTGCGGAGTCCCATGCTGCTCTATGTTTGGGTGGAGTTCATCGTAAGCACACAGCTGTGGAGCGTATTGTTTGTGCCACCCCCTGAAGGGCCTATATACCCCCTTATCAGTCTGGGGACTGCTTTTGAGGTCATGGAGAGAAGGTCAAGTCAAAGGAACCTTCATTTCTAAAACCCTGTGCCTCTAGCAAATCTTATTTGTAAACACTGCGAGTCATAGAAGATGAATGAAATGGAGCTGTGATAATGATCAAAGCCTGTTTTTGCCTTCTGCATTGAGCCCCTTCCTCACCTCCCACATAAATATTAGTAAAGGAGCTGCACCACCATGTAAATATTAGTGTAAAATCTGCAGAATGACTTCCAGCAGGGACAAGCTCAGCCCGATTTCTGCCAGAAAGGCTCCCTTCTGACTCAGCTGGCAGAGCCGCGTCATGCAAACTCAGTGATCCCAACTGGTTTCTTGCCCATGACAATGTGAGGGATGCAGATGCATGGGGTGTCCTGCCATAGCAAACTTCTGCTAAGTGGTTGCAACTTTGCTTCTGCCTCTTATAGTGTAGACACAACAGTTAAATGTCTTCAGTGCTGACCCAATGTTCTAGGTACATCATGCTGTCATATTATGACTTCATTGGACACCTAGAACATAAAAAGATGTTTGCTATACATCACTATGGCATTAGCACCAAACACTGCTACTCCTACTCTTCTTTGTCATTCAGTGGCTAAATGTGACAAAAGGGGTCTCCCTCCTTGCAGGGAAAAATTCCATTGGCTTAAACTTGAGTTTCATCATTTTATGGACTAAAAAATCCTTAAACCTGTAATACTGTCCCCAAGGCACCCTTTTACTAAGGCAGTGGTACACTCTAATAGAGTAGGCTGGATGCTATTCCAAGCTCTGTCACTGGCCTGGCTGGGTGACCTTGGGCAAGTCACATCACTGCTTTGTGTCTCAGTTTCTCCATCTGTAAAATAGGGATAATGATATCAACCCCCTTTGTACAGACGCTCCCCAACTTACACAAGTGTTCTGTTCCAGAGCGCCTTGCATAACTCAGAATTTGTGTAAGTCGGAAACATATCTCTGACCATTACGAAAAAAAAACCCTCCTATTTTTAGCTTATGGGGCTTTTTCCATAAGTGTGGATCTCGGCAACTCGGATTTCTGTAAGTCAGGGAGCATCTGTAGAGCGCTTTGAGATTTAATTTTGAAAAGTGTCATGTAAGAGTTAAGTGGTGGCATTATTATAATTTATTATTGCTTTATTAGTGATGAGAGCAGAGGGGACAGAGTCCTTCTTTGTGACTCTAAGGCCCTCCCTTAATCACTACCTGTTTTTATGTCTTTCAGATAGGATTATACTACTTGCCTTACTACGGTGTTGTGAGCATGGGTGGCGGGTATAATAGGCCAGGGAAGGCTAATCCCTCCTGGGCAGAGGCACTGCTGCGAGACACCAGGTTGTGCATTATGCAGGTTTCAAGGTGGCTGATGAAGCAGTATCTGCAATTCAGCTTTCTGGGTTCATCAGTGATCTCCATGGACTCCCGGGAAGCTGAGTAGCAGATTACACATCCTCAGCCACCCCGGAACTTGCATGGCACATATCAAAAGCACAGCATTCGTTCCAGTGTTCTTCTGCTGGGTGTCTGTGGGTCTCGAGAGGTGAGGTGCATGTCTGGCCTGGGGCTAGGACCGGCCAGGGGTTCAGGTTGGCGGATCAGCCCACCAGATTGGCTTGGACAGCTAGGGCTGGCCCTGGGCTGGGATTGGTCAGCCGGCCAGCACAGCTGGGACTGGCCTGTGCTCAGGTCTGTCGGCCAGCACAGCTGGGGCCAGACCAGGGCTCCTTTAGTGGCGGGGTAGGGGCAGATTATGTTTCCAACAGCCCAGGGAGTCTCCTGCCATGGGAAGGGGGTAAGAGGGCTCAGGGCTCCTGCCATGGGGGAACGGGGCCTCATCTGGAAAGAGTGGAGCTGCGGGGCTAGCCTCCCCAGAGGGGAGGTCTTCCCGCTGCCCATGGTTGTGAGGATTAACTAGTCAATACATACAGGGTGCTTTGAAAAGCATTGCACGTGTGTATGGTAGTCCTGTGGACAGGTACAGTGATACTAGCATGTGATGGGTATGTTAGAAAATACTGAGGTTAGAGGTGAGAGCGGAACCAGCAGTGAAATGATGGGCCTGATGCTGTTGTGTCTGGAATTTCTTCTGCATTGTTGGCCTTTCATTTTCAAACCCCATTCTAATTGTTGTGTCCGTTCCACTGGTTTCTCTCTGTCTGTTCCCTGTACCTTAGATGGCTGGTTGTGGGGAGGCGGACAGCAGTGGACATTTAATTCCCCGCTTTTCCTTAAATGAAATGAAATAAATCCTGCCTTAGGCTCTCGCTGCAAACCTAGCAGGTTGCTATGGATTAAGTTACTTACTCAATCCAAACAGACCATTCCACACTGCTCATAGTAGCTGGTACCTCCAGTCACTTGTCATTTCAGCAGTATACAGACTAGCAGTCCTTTTTTCCGGAGACAGGGATGTGCCACAAAGCAAAAGTTGCTAAATAGCCTCTATAAGAGAAGCTATAAAACCTCATCACCTTCATCCTTTTCCCAATTCATAAGATGGTAGCATAGCAACTGATGAAGCTGCTTGAACTTGAGTTGACCCAAAATTACATGTTTCACAGCTTCTACGTTTGTTTCTTTTTTTAAAAAAACTCCCTTTTCTTTTTTCCTGGTGCTTGTAGAATTTAAGTAGTCCATCCCTGTGGGAGATTAGCAGCTTGCTCATGCAGAAACCTGAAATGGCTTTAATAACACATGATAGATGAGCCTGAGTGGCTCATGGAGTTAAGAACTAGAGCCATAACTAAAGCTGGGCCGAACTACTTTTAGAGGGGACCTGCCTTTTTGGTGAGTGGCAAGTGTAGTTGGCATTATAAATAAGCACTATTATGTACCAGGTGCAGCCTCACAGAGTAACAGGCTTCCCTAGCCTTAATCTGATGTAGAGTCTTAGCTGAATATTGCAGACGGGATATAATAGATCATTAAAGGAGAAAAATGCATAGTGTAGAAGATTCATAAACTATAATAATCTCCAGTATTCTGAAAGGAGAGAATCAGTTTAAAATTCCAAGGGACCAGTTCTGAAGTAAGCAACTTAGAGTAAAGGAGAAACTTCTGGTTTGTATACACCGGGGTTGGCAACCTTTCAGAAGTGGTGTGCTGAGTCTTCATCTATTCACTTTCATTTAAGGTTTTGAATACCAGTAATACATTTTAACATTTTTAGAAGGTCTCTCTCTATAAGTCTTTAATATATAACTAGACTATTGTATGTAAAGTAAATAAGTTTTTTAAACTGTTTAAGAAGCTTCATTTAAAATTAAATTAAAATGCAGAGGGCCCCCCCCCCCCTTGGACCAATAGCCAGGACACGGGCAGTGTGAGTGCCACTAAAAATCAGCTTGCGTGCCATAGATTGTCTACCCCGATGTACACTGTTGCAATAGTGTCTAGTAAAAAGAGAGCATTTGCTCACTGTGGCATATAGGATACTGCCATTATGTGTATGTTCTGAGTTGGAAAAAAAACCCTCTAGGCTTTCTAATAGCAATGATTTTCTTCCAGTTCAGCTTTTGAAACAATTATTTCAAGTCTAATAAAGAGTTTAAATTGACAATATGCCTTGTTTGACACATAAGAAAGCATCAATGTTATCACTAAGGCTGAAACACAAAATAATGAAAAATGACCATCCAATTCAGGGAAGAAAAGGAAGGAAAAAAAGCATAAGGATTTAGGTTGCCCTGTAGAAGGGCAAATCTTTTGCCAAGTGTAGTGGGCCTGGTTGGCTGAGCCAGCTTCACAGAATGTAGCCCATTGTTGTGAAATTTTAAGATCCTATAAGGCATGGGGCTTACAAGTAGTTTGATCAGGGAAACAGTAGATGGCACATTCATGACCGCATTATTTGATGGATGTAAACTTCTTTTCTTCCGCTGTGTTCCTTTGAAAAGGCCAGGTTCAATTACGTTAAGTTAGGCAGCATGGGCTAGATTCACAAAAGTACTTAGGCAGCTAAGCTCCAAGTTTTAGGCTTCACTGCCTTCTACAAAGTTCCCACTTAACTCTGTACGTGTCTAAACTCACTCTGGGCCTAAACTGTCACAGTAAAAGTGCCCCCAGCCCCTAAATTTCTGCCTCTAGGCATGTGCACTGCTGCCTCACTGTAGGTATCCAGACATCTCTTTCAGACTAATGAACTGGGGAAGGTAGGTGACCCAGCAGGCGTGCTTAAAGGTCGCCTATCTGATCAGGTTGCATTCAAAAACTGTAAGGAGATGGCGGTGGTGCCCACCTTAGAACTTTTCACCCAGTGGTTAGACCAATCACCTGAGATGTGAAAGATCCATGTTCAACTCCCGTTTCTGTTCAAGTGGGCGAAGGGAGACCTCTGTTCAAATCCTACCCCGCAGGTGTGTGCTCAGACTACAGAGCTATGGGATATTCTGATGTGGAGCTCTATCTCTCCTGTTGAAGCTATTCTGTTGCTGATAAATGCTTGGGGCAGTCATTGGGCCAGAGAGAGAATGGCTTTGTAGCCTGGTGCTCAGGGCATTCACTTGAGAGGTGGGAGACTCAGGGTCCAATCTCCCTGCTCTCATGACTCTCTAATAATTATCTACTGTGGAACAGCTTCAACAGGGGAGATTGAGGGAGACCCAAATCAGAATATCCCATAACTCAGTGGTTAGGTCTTGTTCAAGTCTTTTCTCTCCCTACAACAGAGGAGAAAATTGAATCTGGGTCCCCACATCTCAGCTGAGTTTTCCATCTATTTGTCTGAAAGTTATATAAGGTAGGCCTTTCTTCTCTCTTCTCTTTCCCAACTCTCCCCCATGTTTTGTGTGTCATTAGGTGCCTGCCTAAGCAATTCTTACAAAAAGCGTCTCAGGCGCCTAAGCTGCCTGACTCCAGAAGAGAGGTTCCTGTGTGTGGATCGCTAAACAGAGCTCAACTGCTCCCTGCAGCCTGGATTTAGGCATCTATCTCCATGAGAGTGGTGGGGATCAGCACACCCACCTTCAGTCAGCATCTCCCATTGACTAGCTTAGGCGGCTCCTTCGGGTCCTCCCCTAGTGTGCTGGCATTTGTGAATTGCATTCTTGGGCATGTATCTCTTCCCACATGGTGTACAGAGACCTTCAGGGTCTAACCCAGTCTTTGTGAATCAGTGTTGTTCCTGTGCTCTTTTTAAGCAACTAAAAGTTAGGCACTGCTAGACTGAGGCTATGTCTATACAACAGCACTTACAGTGGTGCACCGGTGCAGCTGCGCTGCTGTAGCACTTCTGGTGAAGACACTCTTAGCTGATGGGAGAGGACTCTCCCATCATCTGAACAACTTCTGCGTCCGTGAGAAGCTCTCCCACCCACATAGTGCTGTCCACATGAGTGCTTAGCTCAGTATAACTTGTGTCACTCCAGGGGGTGGATTATTCCCATATGTCACCATGAATGACGTAAATTATACCAAAGTAATTTCTTGTATAGACATAGTCTCATCTGCTGTGAAACTGAGGCTATGTTGCTCCCATTTGCCATGTTTTTTGCAGTCAAAGGTTTTTGTGCCTGCGTATTTGTGTATATATGTTAACGTGTCTGTTATTACCCAATATGTACACCAGGGATGGTTATCCTTTGCACTCACAGATTGTACATTCATTGCCTAAGCCAGCCCTCCATCAGAGGCGAAGAATGGTCATTCTGCAATGCCCCCAGGCTCAGAGTCTGAGGAATGGGATTTGTTCCGGGATTGGAGGCTCCTGTGTGGTAACATTCATGCCAACAGCGAGCCATTGCGAGACTGCAATTTTATTCTTTTAAAGTATAAATCAAGACTCAAAGAAGAGCATTCAGTTCTAATCTGTGTGAGCTCTTGTAATAAGCTTCACAATTAAAGCACAGAATCTTCCATCTAATTCACTTAATTTACTTTGGGAAATGAGATACAATTCTACTAATCCAATTCTGTTTCATTCTTTATTAAAGAAAAGCATCCTCTGACACTCTGGTGGGATTCATACTAAAGCGTCTGAACACAAATAGTGTGAAAAGTTAATGAAATAGAATGCCATGGTAATTTTCCCTTTTGCTGTTTGATGCCCTTACATTTTAACCTATCAGACAATTAAAGCAAAAGTTGGCAGGAGCTAATGGGTTTGTATTGACTCTTTTGGTGTCAGGGTGGCTTTGCCAATTTTTGTTTAATAAAATGTTATGAATGTAGATGAACTTTCTGCACTTGGTAGTTGTTTCTTCTGTATAACATTGGGACTGCATGCATTTTCAGAACTGGGTCAAGAAGTTTTCTGCTTTGTTGTAGCTTTTGTAAGCATTCCTGTATTGTCTACTTTCAGCATGAGCTGCCTGGAGCCTAAATGAAACCATGCTCCTTGGTGATTTGGGTTAGGCATTCCATCTCAGAGGGGTAATATCGAGTGGAATGAATGTATTGTTCATTTTACTCCAGTAGTGGAAATACACAAATTTCTCATAGGGCTATGCTAAGAGTTTGACCTCTGCAATGTTGGCACTCAATAGATTTACAGTTAGAGCTAAAGTTTTAAACTACTTTACATGCTGGAGGTGTGATTCTCAGCTCGAGAAGACAAATTTGCACTAGCTCTCATTCAATAGCATGTTTAATAGAGTGTAGCAGTTATGGTATGACCGGTGAGAGAGGATAGCTGCCTCTAGCATGTACCCATGGGAGATGGTAGGCACATGCTTGGGGAGGCTAGCTCCTCCCACCAAAGTTGCTACTGCTCACGCCACTGCAGCTGCACACTATTCTTAGGGCACTAACTTGATCAGAGCTAGCGCAGGTGCTTCTCCTTGAGTTATGAATGTTGTCACCAGCTTGAAAGGTAGTCATATTCTCAGGGGCAAAGTGGGTCAATGCAATTCCTTTGTGCTCTCAATCCCTTATTTGTAAGTACAGAAGGTAACTGCAAGTGAGATCAAGTGGTATGTATTTATGTACGTGACACACAAGTACAGGATTCTGGAGTGCAAAGGGGATGCCCAGCTTCATCATGTGCACTGTGAACCCTGAAGCTTTCAAAGTTGAGGCTTTAGGCCTGAATAGCTGAACACAGTTGCCTGTTTTATATATAGGGGGCTTGCTTTATCCTTACTGATCTTTGGACTTCCTATGACAAAGATGATCAATCCTTCTTGAAATCTTCTCCTTTGCTTTTCACAACTGTCTTCTACTGGCTCTTGTCCTACCTCCCTAATTGTTCCTTCTGCATCTATTTGGCTGGGTTATCTTTTTTGCCCCAGTTCCTATGGAAGTTCCACAGGGCTTTCTTTGAACCATTCTTCACCCTCTGTCCCTTTTCTCTAGGTGATCTCACTTGCTAGTGCCACCTCAACAACCCTTTCTATCCAGTGACTCAGAAAACTACCTCTCCTCAGTTGTCTCCCTCCGTTCAATTCTGCATCTCGATCTAAGAAACCCTCTTTGGAGGACTTGCAGCAAACTAAAATTTAACATGACCCAAACTCAAACCACTCGTCTTCCCTCTGTCTCCCCCACTTTACCATCATTGGCAACCCCAACACTCTCTGCCATTCCTGGGGTTATCTTTGACTGTGTCCTCTCAAGACCCCTCTCATCCAATCCATGTCTAGTTATTGGCTTTTTTTTTTAACTCCATAGCATCTCTAAGGCCAGTCTTTTTTCTGTAAGTCCTGTTAAACTCTCATCTAGATCCTTGTTATTTCCTATCTTAAGTCCTTTAGCTCCTTCATTTGTCACACCCCCTAACACTATGATCTTCATCCTAGTCAGTCATTTAGCCTGCTTCCCTTTTTTCCACTGCATCAAATACAGTCATCAACTCCTTAACTTTCAAAGGCCTTTCTCAGCTTAGCCTACAATTCACTCTTTTGTCTTATCATTTCTCCCACTTGTCTTCTGCATTCCACCAATACAAGTTTCCATTGCCTGTACTCTAAACAGTTATTCCACAGCTGAATCAACTAAAACTTCTATTTTCAAAGCCATTGGGAAGAAACTCCTATCGCTATAAAGCATCAGAACTAGCAATATTATGCAATTTTTTTGTTTTGCTTTTAAAATGTTAAGTAAGGATTGGTAAAATTAGACATCTGGCAAGCTTTGAGTAGAGGCAGGTGTAAACTATGAAGGGAAGATTGGGAAGAAAAAGCAAACAAAACAGGATGACAGATTATTAATCTTGTATATCAGCACGTCACCGGCACTACAGAGCACTGTGCCAATCTGTTTTGTGCGGGTGAAGAATGTCAGACTCAGAATGTTGGAGGGTCACATTGTTCATTCATGGAGTGAACACAGCGCAGGACCTTTTAGCACAAGCATCTCATACTGCTCATATGTCACAGCTCTAATCTATCGCAACCATGTCTAAGGCCAGAAAAAGCATTTTAGCCTCCTTGTGCTTTCAATCTTCAGCCCCTCTGCTGAGACTGCTACTGAGGCACAAGGGGGCAATTCTGGTGGCTTGTGCAGTGGTGATACTTCCCCAGTAAGACCAGCTCATTTCACATAGGTCACTGAAACAGCATCCTATGTTACTGACTTTGCAGCCCTACCTATGAATGGACGTCTTCCCTATTTGTTCTCCAAGTGCAGTCCATATGCTATGTAAAGTCCAGCCCTTCCTCATTGTCCTTTCCTGGAGTTTGACTTTAACCACAAAATCAACAATAAAAAAGCTTAGTTAAAAATTTCCTCCTCAATGTAGCTGTTTCCCAGGTTGCTTTCCTGGGACTGTTCAGCAGACACCCTAGATTTTCTCCCAGAGGCACTCCCCATTACTTGCATTTCCAGATAGGCTGATGAGGCACTTGCAATAGTGAGCTGGCAGAACCGTCTGAAACTTTTCCCAGAACAATCAGCACACTCCTGGGTAGGACGTTTCAGGCAAATGCTGTCAGACTGTTACAAATATACTCTTGGGCCAGATTTGAACTTCTGACTTTGAGGCAAAAGGCCCCATCGCCCTGTTGCTACCTTAGTGACCCAACCCTCCACTGGATGTTGTAAAATCCTTATACCATTTTTTGGGAGACTGAAATAATTGGCGGCTCAGGCAACCACCCACTAACAAACCACCTCATATTTATAATGCATGCTGCAGAATAGTCTTGTAAGCAATGTCAGTACAGTATAAATACTATAATTCAGAATTCAGGTTGCTCTTTACTGAGGTGTAAAACCGGGAGCTATAACTTATGTGAATACAGTTCAGACAGCAGTGTGAAACATTAACAGCAGGTTATAGTCATAAACAGGATGAATAAAATAGTAAGTGAAATGGTGACAAACTGTTTAAATGCAGGGGGGGTGGGATCAGAATACAGGAGCTTTAACACATTCTCATTCTTCTTTGAAAAGCAGTTGGTTTTTTAAATCCAACGTAAAGTACATGTGTTCATTGCAGTTCTTAGTTTGTAATACACCCTGCAGCTACTGGGAAGGAGGCCATGCAAACATGCTTTGTTCTTTATTATTTATAATACCCTCTGAGAAGTCTGAAATTAAGTTGCCTTACCTCCCAACTCCATCCTTACCCATTTGGCAAACATTGATCAATTCCACGGCCTTAAACTAGATATCACAAGCAGAGGCTTGCGCTTCCCGTTAGCTGAGGAATGTGCAGCGGTGGGTGACGTCTTTGGAAACGCAGATCTTGTTTTTCATGTAAATACCTTTGATTGTAAAAAAACCCAGGGAAGATAAAGAAAGATTCCTCCTGACTTTATTGTTGGAAACTATGCTGTGTACTGTGCATGAGGCAGAGCAGTGCTGGCTGTGTGCATGTTGTAGATGTAGAATTTGCTGACTGGTCATGTATGGGGCATTCACAGCTGATGCTTTTATAAGTGTAGAGTCTCCAAGCTAGTTCAGGATGTCAGCTAGATAACTTAGCTGGGAGTGATCTGGTGTTCTCAAGTGCTAGGTTACATTTCTGTTTTGCTGCTGCAAAGAGGGATGTAGAAAAGCTTTTCTTGCTGGCATGATTGCACAGAACAGAATGAAGGCATGATCTGGCTCTTTGGTGGCATTTTGTATAACCTAGAGTGTTTTCCAAAGTTTTCCATATGGCATCGGTGGCTCTTTATATGTAGACATCTTCATCTAAAAATATTAAAGACAGCAAGAGATCACCTCTTTGTTTGTGCATTACCTGAGATGGACCCATTCTGAACTAGTAATGAACATTGAAAAGATTCAGAAATTTAAGTCAGATAAGCACCTGTCATTTGGAATGCTTATTCAGAGATCTTGGGCTGGAAATCCCAGGAGTAGCTTTTTCTCATGGATTGTCTGGCAGGGTATTTTCTCCTGCTGATCAGGCAAGAAACACACTGAGAACAGATTTTTTTTAATATTCTGGGACTTCTGGTGAAAATGCAAAAGCAAAAAAGCTCCTAAAAAATGCTGGTGGGGTGGGAGGTGGAGGAAATTATGTGAGCTTCTGGTCTCAAATGTTCTAGTTCATGTTATTTTTGAAGGTTCAGTTGGATTCTTTTATCTGCACCAGTCCATCCATCTCTAAGGATGGGGCAAGGTGAGAAATTGCATGTTAGTTGTCAGCGAAGACTGAACAAGGTTCTGTTTTCTTTTGGAGGGGACATTTTATCTCCCCATTGGTACTCAGTAGAGTTTCATTTTTCATATTTTCCGATCTTGCTGCTTTAATCTTTTTTATTTTTTTATAAATGACAGTCTCACAAACCACAGACCAGCTGTTCTCTCCCTGCCTTTCGCCACCCTTGGGGCATTTCATGAAAGCCTAAAAAAAAACAACCCTAAAACAAAACCCTCTAAAAAACAGTTTGACAGGTAACATTTTTCACCATATTGTGAGAGTGTCAGAAGTATCGAGAGCAGGAGGCTATTGCTGCCAAGACAAATTTTCAAGAGCTGAGTAGTGCATTGACCATTAAAGTCACTTCTCTCCATTCCCACACATCCGTCTTAACCAGTTAGTGCGCACGAGAGTTTGATGGGTTGAGTGCCAGAATATTTATTATTGAACTGGGACAGAGGTAGTCTTGGAAGGTAGCATAGTGCAATGCTCCCATGGCTCCATACTGAAAATCAGGAGATCTGGATTATCTTCTGAGCTCTGCCTTCGTGACCTTGGGAAAGTTATTTAACCTATTTATGTCTTAGTTTCTCTATCTATAGGATGATAGTGGATCTCAACTTTGTAAAGCACTCTGAGGTCTATGAATGAGAGGAAGTTGGAGCAAAGGGTCTGTTCTGACGATTCACACTCCCAAAGGAAACCAGAGTGCCTCCAGAAACATCTTAGGGATAAACTTGTGTTCTGACTCTGGGGATGGATTGTCAGACTTCACAATCTTTTTCCACAATTAACATGGTGACCTCCCAGTTGTCTCCTTCAACTGCTTTGTCCTCACATGTCAACTTGGTTTATTGATGATGAGCAACAGATGAAGTGAGAGGGGAAATAGCTGGAGTACCAGGTTTGGGGCTCCAGGCTGCAGACGGTTGACAAAGATTTATTCAGATCAAACACTACGGGGCTACCAAAGATATTTGAAGCAGGTGAGATCAACAAAGTCTTTTAGCGAGTAAGAGTGTGGAGCTGGCAGAGTTCTCCATGAGGCCTCCTTGGTTTTGGAATTCCCCAACATCTGCTGCTTTGTGTAAATGAGCCAGCCATCTCCTGAGCATCCACTTGTGGCCTGAGGTCATTCTGCAGGTTCCCTGAAACAGTTTGTCATCTTCAGCTCAAGGCCCCTTAAATCAAAGTATCAAAACAACACTGTTTTGGTTCAGCATGCCCCTCCTTTGGGGCTGGATTTATTACATTAAAGTCAGTTCCAAAATAAAGTTCTCAAAAAGCTCCATCAAGTCCATATTCCCAGTTTCTTTCTCAGTTGGGGTCTCTGAGGCGTTCCTTGCATAGAGCCCTGTTCCCTGAAGACTCAGGGTTTACTGCTAGAGCCTATTCACTCCTAGTGGACTTGTCTCTCCCTCTCCTTAAGCATCCCCCCTTTCCTGGAGCTTCCTGCTGCTCTTTGTAGAAGAATTGGATCCTCTATACCATACATAGCTGGGCTAATTGTCTGGAACTGACTGCTCTAGGCCACTGACCCTTAAAGGTGCAGCTCATCCCATTACAGTTTGCAATAGTTCATTTTTTGTTTGTTTATAGGTCATGCTGCAAACCCCATCTATTTGAAACAGACCTTTGGGGAAAATGTAGTGGTGTGGATTTTCAGGAATCCATAATGTGAAAAATTCCAGTTTTCTGCCTGGATTCTTTTGAGAAGAAAAAATATTTGCATTTTTAATTTGGTCATATGTGCCCAGTCCCTGGAATTAGGTGCTTTTTCATATTTTATACTTTGACAAAAATATAAGCATCAGAGCAATCACTATTGCATCTAACTGGACATGTTAGTCTCTGTTGATGTAGAGATGTGACAGCTACTGCAAAAAATGATTTTGTCCATTACAAAAAATGATTTTGTCCGTTGCAAAAAATGCATGGGAGAGAGAATGGTAGATCACTGAACACTTTCTGGTGAGCATAATAAAAACAGAGGTAAAATTTTTTAACCAGATCTAACATACAATGCTTTCCTGTAGTAACTGATTGCTGCATCATATTGTTGTACAAAGATGGAGGGCAACAACTGGCATTACTTTCTGTGTCATAGTAGTACTTCAAGATCCCATTGTGACGGGCACTGTTTATAGATACAGTATCTGCCCCAAAGAGTTTAATGTAAATTGGCAAGACAGAGAGAGGGAAGTATTATCCCCATTCCACAGATGAGGAACCAGGGACACAGAGTGAGTTATCCAAGGTCATATAAGAAGTCTATAGTAGAGCTGGGGCTTCAAAGCAGATCTGAGTTACCATCAATATTTTAACCATAATGCCATCCTTCATCATCCATTGGAAAGAAATGGTCTCCAATGTGTGAACGTTATGTACAAATGCTCATTAAAGCTGAAGGGCCTTGTCTCACATGGCTCCCGTTCTGTCCTAGGTTTCCCCAGTCATTTCCAACTTCAGATGAAAGCTGCTAATATAGTGGTTGCTCTTAAAAGTTCACTGGCTTGGAAGATTCAACCATTTCTATTAAATTACCTATTTTAAAGTTATGAGATGTTTCTGAAACTGAAAGTCTTTTAATCTGGTGAAATTTTAAAGCAGGCATGCTCAAAAAGTTAATATGGAGACAAATTAATGCAAGTGATCTCATCTAAGGCATTTCAGCGCCAAGTTAGTTCTTCCAGTGCAAAGAGTTTTTATGTCATAGTCTCTCAAACAGCTACTGATCTCAAGCAAGGGACTCTGTCTGTATAGTCGATAATCTGAGAATAAAAATCACATCTAGCTTTCAAGCTAAATTAGGGTTGAAATAGATTTGATGTCTACCACCATAGCCTATTATTTGACCCTAGATTCTAACATTCAAGTATTTTTCACCCTGTCTGATCATTCACTGTACTACCTGTTGCCTACAGGGAAATTCATCCCAGTCCCATGACTCTGTAATTTTATGAGCAATCATAGTCCATTGTAACCACATCTTACTCTTCGGAACACTGACAGGAGCTCCAGATTTGTGAAGGTTTTGGATTAAAGCTGCAAAAACAGAAGGTCCCTGTAGAGAATTGGTACCTGCTAGGATGATATTGTTATAGCTGCTATTTCTAGTATGAAACCTATTGCTCATTGGACTAGTATTAGGGGAAAATGTACCATACAGATTATCTCAGTCTGGGAAGTAGTTTAGTCTAATCCATTTTATGCAATTTTATAAATGCTTAGGGTTTACTGATCTATTCACATTATCACCCAGCACCTCTTTAAAAGACAATTGCATTTGCTATTTCCCAGCCTTCCCACATAGTTTAAAGTGAAATTGTGTATTTATCAGGAGCTTGGGCATTTGATTTTAAAATTGCTTTGGAACTCTGGTGTGCATACCATCTGGTCCTAGGGATTTAAACTGATTATTTAAACAGAATCATCCCAAACTACCTCCTCACAACTCCCTTTTTTTTTTGGACACCTCAGTCTGTGAAAGTGCATCATCCTTACCTACCCTGAACCTATTCTCTTCCAGATATCTCCCCAACAATGTTGCAATGAAGACCGGTGCAAAGTAAAAATGTAGCCTCAGCAATGGGCTTATCCTCTTCATAATTTCTTTATTCTGGGAGTCAGCAGATCTGTTGATTTCTCACAAGCTTCCTGCTTTAGAAATACATCATGTCTTGTTTTGTTTGTTTCTTTGACTACTTCTCTTCAGATGTTCTCAATTCCATTCTTCTCTTGGCTTCACTTGGGCAGGGTTCCAATTTGTTAATACATTTTCTTCCTTCTTTGCCTGCCTTTCTCCATCATTTGGTTTGATTGTGGCTGATTCCCTTACTGTCAGGTTTGCTGGTCCTCTGCAATTTGCCATTGCGCTTCCCCCATGCTGTATTTGCCCCGTACATGAATGCTTTTTCAGGCTATGTGGATTTGATTTCTATTTGAAAGTATTTGGTTTTAAAAACACTGAATAGAGAGCTGGGTCTGAATCCCTCACTGTGGGAGAGTTGAGATTCTGATACAAATTAAGTTTAATTCTAGATTAGATTTAGATCAAATGGGTCTGGGCCTGATGCAGATTAGAATAGAAGGATGGTCATTTGATTAAAGGACTAGACTGAGAAGTATGAGATCTGGGTGGTATTCACAGCTTGACCATAAGAATCCTCTGATTTTTGGGGAGTCAGTTAAACATCCCATGCCTCAGTTTCTCCATCTGTAAAATGGGCATACTGATATCTGTCTGTATAAAATATTTTGATATCTTTGTTTGAAAAGCTCTCTGGAAGTGCAGTGTTATCTTCAGGCCTGCACTTTTGAATTGTACAAAACTTAGATGCTTTCTGATAGTCTCACTACAGAAAGGTTAAACGTTCCTTTTATTTTGTAAGCCTTTTGTTCTTTGTTTAGTGTCCTTCCATTTTCTCTTTTTAAATTCTATTAGTCGCTATGGAAACAATGTCACTGGTATCGGTGGGGCCTAAATTGCACTCCCAAGAGAAGTGTACAGACAGTTAACATAATAGCATAACATTCATACAATGCTTTAGGAATTAAAGGAGTTGAATAGAGAGAGAGAGAGAGATTGTGATGGAGTCAGACCAGAAGGGTATAGGAGAGTGCTGGAAGGCAGGTATATCAGCCTCAGGATGTGCAGGTCCCTGTTCCCTGGATTGCCAAACAAAGGCTACTCCAGGCCAATCAGGAAGCTTCTAGAAAGGAGTAGAAACAGCTAGCCTGATTGAGACACCTGAAGCCATTCAGGCACTGGCCGAAATCAGATAAAAACCTCCCAGTTAGTCAGGTGGGCTGTGGGTGTCAGGATCTGTGGGAGGAAGTTGTTCTGTTGGTGAGACTGAGTGGTGGACAACATATCGTACGCAAGGAAGGAGGCCCTGAGGTAAGGGTGAAGTAGAGTTTGAAGAAGTGGGGACTGCTGTGGGGAAGTAGCCCAGGGAATTGTATTGTGTTTTGTGGATAAAAGGTCAGCCATCTTAGCTGATACTATTAGGGTCCCTGGGCTGGAGTCTGGAGTAGAGGGAGGGCCCGGGCTCCCCCGCCTTTCTGCCTCCCTTAATTAGTTACTGAGAAAGGGAGGTCACTCTGGGCCTAGATGAGTTTCTGAGGCCCCTAAATCTCCCAGGAAGTGCAGGACCCACAAATACAGACTCGGAACTTTGTCACAATATATAATATATTCTTTTTGATGACCTGGTCAAATCAGCTGTCACATTGCAGGGGGTGATGTCTGTCACAGTCCGGCCAGGTCCCCATTTCCAAACAGATGCCCATCTGTTATGAATGGACCCAACCTTTGGATCTCACTTGCTTTTAACTCATCTGGGCCTGGACATAACTGGTTACTGTACCTAGGTCTGGGCGTCTCATGCACATTCCCAGGTGCAGACCTCATGTCTGACATTCTTTTTGGGCAGTAGGATCTCGCAGTCTGGCTGACTTAAACCCCAGAGCTACAAGCCTTTCTGAACCCCCAGTTGCTCTTCTGCATGTTCCCTCAGTTCCACCTTTCTGTGGGCATGCTGAGTTTCTGATTAACCTCTTGAAGGACAGCATTGCAGATATATAAGGAACACAGGCTTAGCACAGTAATTTCCTAGACATAGACGCTATGGCCCAGATTTTGAAGGTACATAGGTGCTGCAACACTCAGCATTTCAACATCCAAATTATTTGGGAGCTTAAATCTCATTTTCTAAAGAGAGTTAGGCACTTAGGTATCTAAATCCCATTGGCTGTCAATAGACTTTAGATTTCTAAGTGAATAAATTCTTTTCAAACATGAGAATTAGGCTCCCAAATCAGTTACACATTGAGACTATGAGCACAGCAATACCTAAATACCTTTAAAAATCCGTTGCATTCGATGAAGTGGGCTATAGCCCATGAAAGCTTATGCTGAAATAAACTGCTTAGTCTCTAAGGTGCCACAAGTCTTCCTCATCTAATTTATGGATACAGACTAACACAGCTGCTAATCTTAAACCTTTAAAAATCTGGGCACTTATCAAAGCACTCTAGATTTACTTATCTTTGAAAAACAAGTTCATGAACGGCACTCCTCCACTCAAGTCTGATCTCATGCCTTCCATGAGTCCTGGGTTTGTTCCGTGTCCTTAGGTGCTAGACAGCCCTTCCTGCTTTCTGTTTCTCCTTATGCTTATGTTTTTATTTGGGAGTCACCTCTCCTCCTCCTAACTCAGAGAAATGCCTCATTCCCTGTTGGCTTTTGTGTAGTTCTTCAAAGTTGATGGCCTAGCAGAAGAAAATCCATTGTTCTAGCAGGAGAGTCATTCAATATTGATGACCCTTGATTGCTCTGTCACCGCTTCTCAGACATAATCTTTCTACTCGATGTCAAGCTCCTACTATAAAATGGATGTTCTAATCCACTAAAATGGTTTGTAATACAACATGAAGGTCACACACCCAACAAAGGTTTTATTATAAGGTAGGACCCCTGGAACGAAATAGGGTTCATAAAAACAAAATGGAGTTCACAGTTTGACACAGATAAATCCTCAATCTGTCACCACTCTGTTTAATAAGCATTTAAAATCAATTATAAGATCACATAAACATTAACTAGAATCGCCAGCTCATAACAGCACCAGGCGGGCAATTTGTAATGGTTACAAGTGCAATTTAGTAGCATAGGCCACAACAAATATACTGCTCCTGCTCCAGGTGCTTGCTCTGATAAATAATGGCTTAATTCTTTAAGGTGAAATATTTCAGTATTTAGGTCCAGAATGAGATTAAAGTTGTGCTCCTAATCCTATTTAAATTGATGGAAAAGTTCCTGTTGCCTTTAGTGGTGCAGCATTGAGGCCAAAATAATTAGTTCAACTAATGTTCATTCAAGTTCATTCTTTAGAATTGGGTTGACAATCATAGGCAGTGTTCATCATTTTCTTGTGATGTTTTGGCACCTATACTCCTAGTCAGAACCTGAAAGGGCAGAAATATATGGAAACAAGAAAACATTGGACAATCCTTCTGAAAGGTTTGTGTTGAGCAGGATTGAGGTGAAAGGGGATGGAGGAGAGCGTTGTGGATTTCTTATTCTGAAGCTGTTTGCTAATCCTTAGAGTATCTAAACTTGCTTAAAATATGTAGAAAAGACAGAGCTGTACTAATTTAACTGTGCTTCCACTAAATCCAAAAGTCATTTACATAACATTGCTATTATACCATGTGAGACTCAGGAGTCTGAGGCTTAATATTTCATTTGTCTCCTAATGTGGGATGTAACTTGACTTGTAAGATGACTTTTTTTTTTCTTTTTTTGGCAACAAAAAATAAATCTGTAAGATTTTCTTTTAATTATGGTGCAGAGGGAAAAAATAGTTTTACCCATGCTTTAATGTTTTGAAAACAGATATGCTGAAGACATCCCTAATGTAAACCACTAGCTTTTTGACGCTAAAAAGTTTCTGCCTGGAGTTTGAAGAAAGAAGCAAAAACTAAATTTTCAAACATTTGTTTAAATTTTAAACAAACTGTATTTCTCGCACTGTTTTGTTTGCTTTTGGGAGATATCTATTACTCTTGTTAGAATTGTGATGATAAGAGTTGCTCATTCTTCCAGGGAACACATAGTATGATTTCTGTGGTTGATCCTAATGAAGCAACATGGCTCAGATTTTGAATAGGAAGCCACAGAGTAAATAACATTTACCATAAATTTTGTTGAGTAACTTTGAATAATGGATTAATGGGAGAAAATTATCTTACGCTAACAAACCACAAATAGGGCTGGAATTTACTGAATTACTTATTCATTAGATTATTTGTTCAGCTCTTTATTACTTATTTATGTATCACCATGCTAGTTCTGCTTGCTTTACAGACAATGGCTTGGATTCACAAAAGGAGTTAAATACCTAGAAAATTGCTGTGCTTCACAAAGCCAAAGTTAGGCGCCTAGGTTCCTCTACAATGAATGGTGAGAGACAGGTGCCTTAGACTGCAAATCACAAAAGCCAGAATGCTAAGCAGGGAGCCCACCTAGGCTTTAGCAGCATCTCCCATTAGCTAGCCTATCTCTGCAATGTTGTTAGCGATTCTCAGCTGTGACCCCTCTCCTGTTGTCAGGTGCCTACATGAGTGGTTTTCAATCTGGGTCCACAGACTGCGTCTAAGGGGTCTGTGAATGATTGTCATTGCCATAGAACAGTGGTTTTTCTACCTGTGGTCCACGGACACCTGGGGGTCCACAGACTATGTCTAAGACTTTCAAAGGGGTCTTCCCCTCCGTTTGACATTTTTAAGGGTCCCCAAATGAAAAAAAGGTTGAAAACAAGTGATCTGCACCATTTTAACAAGAAGCCAGGAGGGACGAGGTGGACCTCCCTCATAAATTTCAGCCCAGTGGTCAGGGTGTCCATAGGTGCTAAACGTTCCGAGGGAAGTCCTCCTTTTCCCTTCCCTCAGCTGTTTTGTGTGAACTCACCTGAAGGGCCCTACCCGGTAGTAATGCCCAGAAGGGCACCTGCAGGATTGGGCCCCACACATGACTTAGCTGGCCGAATGCCTGTCTTCGCCTGGTTCGTGAATCACTTTGTGGTTTAAGTGGGAGATAGGTATCTGGGTGCCTAGAGGGAGCAGCAGCATACACGTCTAGAGGCAGAAACACAGACACGGAGAGAACTTAGACCCTGAAAAGGTAAGTGTTGAGTGAGTTTAGGTTCCAGCAGAGTTCAGCAGGAGTTTTGTACATTACAGTGGTCCCCAAATTAGGATTTAGGATATGTCTATGCTGCAGTAAAACACCTGTGGCTGTCCTATGTCAACTCACTCAGGCTTGAGGGGCTTTGGCTACGGGGCTATAGAAGATTACAGTGCTGACATTTGGGCTCTGGTTGGAGTCCAGAATCTGGGTACCTCCTCCCTCATGGTGTAGACATACTGTTAGGTGCCGAAAACAGGGACTTAAGCGCCTAATTCATCTTGTGCATCCAGGCCCAGGTGTCTTGCTAGAGCGCTTTTAATCTAAGGCCCTGATGCTCTACAGAATTTAAGCTCAGAGTAAAATTCCCTTGGCTAGGAAGTCTTGTCAATGGAGTTGGGTGTTTTCTTCCATCAAAAATTGCAAATGGGGAACTGCAGGATCTCCTGTGACTTTGAGTAACCTCCATGCCCCTACAATGAACCTTGTAAGTTATGGAATGGGGGACTAAGGCGCTTCCTATAGTTCAGTGGGGCATTTCCACACTTGCAGAATGTTCTGCACACCCCAATGTTTGCTCTCAATTCCCCTCAATGCATATCTCTTGAGCTCTCTGTGGTTTGCAGCCAAGGCATTCATTCCTTTAACTAATCACAGGAGGAAAGCTTATCATTCTAGTCAATTCAGAAGGATTTTTAGAGTAACTCTTACATAAATCTATTTTTAAAACTTAAAAGGCTCTGTGTCACTAACTTCTATAGGACTTCTTTCCTTAAGAAAAATGGTGTCTGCTGTGTCTGTCTCCTTAGTTTCACAAGCAAAGAGAATTTCTGTGTCCTCTGGGCTGAGGGCAAACCAAATTAGAGGGGTGGAAAACAGACCAGATGTGATTAAAAAAATCGTTTGGAACCTTGCACATTTCAGTTCAGGTTTTCAGAACCACAAGGCATACAGTATTCATGTGGCTTCCAATATGCCAGTGTTATGTATACAGGGATAGTACCAAAAATGAGGCAGGCTGCCAAGCCCCTGTAGACTTTTTGAAGGTTTCATCAAAGGGTGCTGGAGAGCCGGCTCCTGATTTGCTCTCCTTTTTATCACAGAGGTAATCTGCACCCGTCTGGTTCCTGCCTCCTGATGATGCTTCTCAGACTTTTTCCAGGCAGCCTTCAAGTCTCACGCAGGCTTAACTTTAGTGTCATCACCTATGAAGTTAAACATATTTTACTCTTGAACACCATGAAGTCTGTTAAGTCGCTGTCTTAGTTTCTCTTTTAGCCGCACTATAGCTGTAATATAGTTACATTGAACTTCAGCAGCATTCTGTTTATGTTACTATTAAACAAACAAAGACCCTCAGGCATTTAAATATATTTTCAATTGTATTTTTAAAGATCCTGTCACCTAATTTGGTCTCCAAATGTAGCCTATATTAAGACTACAGCCTCTTATTAAAATGGCATTTTAAAATTCCTTAAATACAGTGGCCACCGATAAAAACATGGTCTTTGCCCACAGATATACAGTGCCATTTGATAGACTGCATTTTCTCCTCTTAGAGTGGGAAATAACTATGGGAACAGTGTTGACCTTTTCAAGTTACTATATTTTATTTTAATAATCACTCTGTGGTAAATTACTCAGGAGATGGGCGAGGATAAAGTTCTCTATTTTGTGATGAGTACGTGGGATTGGCTAAGGTCAGGAGCTGTATTTCGTGAGGGTATTTCTAAACAGATCAAACTTATTTTACTTTCATATTATGTGGCTCCTCGTTTTCCATAAAGTGTGGGACTTTCTGCCTCCTGGAGTCTGTTACAGCACCTAGTTAGGAGTAAATATGTTAAGTCAAATTATGCTCAATTCCATGGAATTCAATCTCCTGAAAGGTATTGTCAGGTACATATCCATGACAAGTGCACCTGTGTAACAGAGCAGAGTTTGGACCAGCCTTTCTGCTGAACATGGTGTATTGTTACAGTCCGATCAAGTTAAGCACTATTAACACATTTCATGAGCACCTTCTAATTTTTTGTTACTTGCAGAACCTCCCACGCCCATTGCGCCCCCTGAACTGCTGGCTGTCGGCGCCACCTATCTGTGGATCAAACCCAATGCCAATTCTATCATCGGAGATGGGCCTATAATACTGAAGGAGGTGGAGTACCGTACAACCACTGGGAACTGGGCAGAAACGCACATCGTAGACTCCCCAAATTACAAACTGTGGCATCTGGACCCTGATGTGGAATATGAGATCAGAGTGCTCCTCACCCGCCCTGGTGAAGGGGGCACAGGGCCCCCTGGGCCTCCACTCACAACAAGAACAAAATGTGCAGGTAAGGGTATGTTATGGTTTAGTAACAGCACTTTGGTTTTGGTTTAAATGTTTTGTGATTGGAAGCTGAACAAGGCTGCATTACAGTGCAAGCAGTGTCTAGCTCTATTCTTATTTCTATGCACCAATGAGTTACTGGCCCAATTAACAAATAATATTCCCACCCCACTTTTGATGTAGCTGTATTGTCTGGAGCGCTCTTCAAATTCAGGATATGGATTGTGATATGTTTGTTTTCTTACATTTATTTTTCTGTTCCGGTGGCATGCTTTTAATAGGAATAGGCAGCTGTTTCGACATCTACAATGCATTCCCACTCTCTGTAGAAGTGGGAAACCCAAGAAGACAAGCCAATGATGATCTTTCAGACTAGCTCTCTGATGGTCGCATTGACCCTAACACAAGCCTATTATCAATGTTTCCTTCTCTTAAGTACATAGTAAATACATACTTTCCCTCTTAGGTAATTTTGCAGTGTCAGTCACAAAACAGAAAGCTTTCGGCACTTTGTACAAACTTTGCAATATGTAATTCTGTGATTGTTTCAAAATGTGTTGTTTTGTTTTGTCTTTAATTTCCTCCCCAGACTTATTTTTTCTTCAAAACAGTGCAAATCTCCACCCACTGATACACTGAATTTATCAATGAGGGCTTTTGACTTTCAGAATCAAATCAGACCTTGAATTCATAGGAACTCCATTATAAAACTTCCTGATGTGCACAAACCTGAATGAACATACAATTAATTTCTTTGTTTATAGTTAGCAGCTGGACTTTATATTGCACGTTATTGGAAAAATCTGACCTTATGGAATTGTGATATAGTAAAATATGGACTGTCCATGTAATTGAAAAGCTTTCTCACCAATTACCCAGTGAATAAGTCAGAATCTTTAGCCAGGTTGTTTGGTTATTAACCTGATCCTGAATAAACAATGTATGATGTAGTATGTTTTGTTGTAACTTTGCCTTACTAAAAAGTTCCAACAAATCAATAGCATTGATGACAAGTGTTAGAAAGGGTGGGACAGGTACATTTTTGTCCTCCATTTAAGGAGGCTGAATATCTCTCTTCTGATTACTGGCTGCAGCATTTAGTGCTATCTGAATGTTGCAGCGTATCTTGCTTTGTTCCTTCCACATTTTCATGGAGAAATTTTGAAGAAGGAGGTGGAAGAAACCAGTTCTGCAATCCAGTTTTAACTTTCCTAGAATGGAACCAAGAACGAGTGTTCTGAATATGCTGTGTATTCATCACCTGCCAAGGGAAATAAAGCTTGTTGCCCAGCAATGGAGTGAGTTAGTCATCCCACTGTAAGTTCTTTCCTTCCATACTGCTTTATTCTCAAGGTTTGGATCATATTTCATCTGCAAATTTCTAGATGTTACTTGCCATAGTTTAAACAAAAGAGACAAGTTGATTAGAGGATGTATCTCTCTTCCTTCCACTCTAGGGTAATACAGCAGGTGGGCTTTAGTGAGCTCGTGCAAAATATCTGATTCCAAATATCCATGTTGATGAAGTAAACCAACCAACCTGATGTCTGCAAGGGAGTTTAAAGTATTTTCAGCAGTAGGTCTGTTTGGCCAAATGTTTTCCTCTGGTTGCATTAGTATTCATCACACACTGCCACAGCCTGAGATCCCACATCAACCCTCCTCCCCGCTCCAAATGGGAAAGAGTAGAGAGTTGTGTGCAGCATGAGGAAAAAGGAAGCTTCCTAACTACATTCTGTTCTCTTGTGAAATGGGCAAGTAAAGCACTTGGCATGCAGTGTTTTCTTGAGACAAATCAGCAGTGACATTCATACAAACTGTGCAGATCTGGCACACAGGTGTTTGATGTTGCATGATATCTGACAGATAGGCAGGAGCTGGCAGATGGTCGGAGGGTTTTCCACAGTTGTTGAACATAGAGAGAAAGAACAAAGATGCTGATGCCAGACTCCCAGTGCACTCAATATATCAGCAAGTGCCAATGTGCTCATCCTCTTGCCTTCTTGTAACTCTGCGAACACCAGAATCACAGTCAGATTCTCCATCCTTCAGCACAAATCACTGTCTGATTGATTGTCTTAAGGGGCTAAGATGGGAACTAGTGTTACATCGGTAATGCTGAAGGTCAAAGTTTGAGATTTGGAGCCTGATTGGGACCTGTAAACACAGATTTCTGCATACAGATAACTGTATGCTCAGGGTTCAGTTCTTGTTTTCAATCATAGTCCTGAAAATTACTGTGGAATTGCAACACTCCCAAGGAGGTATAATCCTTCAAGCTCCTGATCCCCGTGGAGGATACTATACCAGTCCTTACAAGGTATAGCATGAGCTCCTGTGTCCAGCCAGCTCCACATGATGGTGGAGAGAGGGAAATGGACAACTCAGTCCTTCTTCCTTACTGCTCCCTTTTGCAGTAGTTTATGACTTTCAGGGGCTACTGAAGGAAACATTCTCTATACCTCTCCAATGCAGGAACTGCAATTGTGCCATGACAGGGCTTGGTTTGCCCTGCAATTTCCTGATTTGTATTTGAAAATAAAAACTCACACACATTAAGTGTCTTAAACAATGGGTGCATTGCCGAAGCAAAAGAAACCAGCATCTGCAAACTCATGCATCTCTGTAAAGAATGCTTGCTTTAAATTAAAGCTTACTTCAGTGGAGGAGGAGGAAGGGGCACTAGTACTGCCCCTAATGAAATCTTGTACTGTGCCACAGATCACTGGGTTTTCCTTTATTCCATATGGCATTGACTAACATCACGAATGATGATGTAGGTAATCGAACCAATTTGGCTAACTAGTGTCACTCTATTTTTTTTCAGTTGTAATTTTTACTAATGAAATCTAACTGTGGAGAAGGTCACTGCATTAATGTTAATTGTCATATAGAGGTTGTTGAGATTGATAGTGATGACATTTATACCCTCTTGAAAGCACCAGGTTGGAGAGATTCTAATGATCTAAATGTTGCCTCTAAGGAGGGAGGGAAGATGCTTAGCCAATATCTGAAGATTTTATATAATGTCCTCATAATGGTAACTCAAATAATAGACTGGAAAATTTAAATCATTATCCTGATTTTCATACAGGGTGGTACCTCTTCAAATATCTTATTACTAGGATAATTGTATCAGACTTATACAATAACAATCCTTCAAGACTGTTCTGAACAAAGTAGAAAGTAACACCATTAACTGGATATTATCTTTTAAACTGGCAAATGAAAAAAAACAGTTTACGATGGAGCATCTTTTTAGTCTATCCTGATGTGTATGTGTGTGAGTGTGTTTTCTGCTGAACTATTTGCAAGTCTATTTCTGCAATAAAAAAAAAACAAATGTTTACACAAGTATATGGCTTTGTTCATGTAAATAGCTCTGCTTTGTGGTCAGTCCTAAAAGACTCTACAGTACAAACAGCAAAACTGACTATAGAAATGGTTTCCAAGTGCACCATGTAAACCGAAAAATGATCACTAGCATATTTGTTGCAGAAACTGTAGGTGGTGATTGTAAGTATAATAGGTCCACAGTGATTTAGTTCAATGGTATCCTGTGAAATAATCTCCAGTATCCCTTTGATATAGGCATTCTTCTACAAAGATAGGGAAATTGAGACACTAGATTTCAGAGGTACCCACAAGTCTTGCTGAAGCCAACAGGAGCTGCAGATGCTTTTTGCCTCTGTTTTGGGCAATATGTTATAACCTGATTTTCGGTGTCCTACTCAGAGACAGCTTTACAGTCATGCTCCCAGTCTTGTATCTAGACCACTGAATCACTCTTCCCTCCCTCTTCCTGTGCAGCTATGGAAAATAACTTTCAAAGTTACAATTATCTAACTTTCTTTACCGCAGGCCTTGCATCCAGTGGAAGCGTGACCGAGACTATCTTAGCATGAGTTTAGGAAGTTACTGAACCATAAGACAATTCTTATCAAAATCATCCATGATTTGTCACATTATTGATCAGAATAAGGGAAAGCTGTTTTCATGGACTTCAGAAAGGTTTTTGATTAAATAAATCCCCTATAAAGAAAATGATTATGGAATGTCCTGATTTAAATAACCATGCAAGGATTTTATTGAAGTGGATAATATCTTATCTAAACTTTCCCAATCAGTATATATCCACACAAAAAGGTTTCTTATACCACTGATAGGATGGCTGGTTTTCTGCAGGGCAGCATTTTTAGGACTGTAGCTGCGTTTGATCAGTCTAAATTATATTCAAAATAAATTAACTCCCAGCATGGTTTTTTACTGACTCTTTACAGGCTGGAAAAAGCCATATGCCCCAAACTCATGGCAAGCACTATCTTGGCAAGTGAGTGATGGTGGTTTTTGGCCTGTTAGTGACAACAGGTGAAGTGGGGGCAGCTGAGTGAGCTCAGGCCTGGCAGCAGTAAGTTGTCAGCCAGAAGGAAGGGTTAGTTAAGGAGAATGGAAAGATGGGAGCCGAGCTGCCTCTGGGTAGGAGCAGAGCCATGGCACAGAGCTACAGTTAGAGACGAACAAGATGGGTGTTTCTGATGTCAGCCACAAAATCAATGGTTTAAGAGAGAAGAACCGGATCAGGGATGAGCATGTCTATGAGAGGTCTCAGTCAGATCATGTACGTGTTAGTGCTCTGATCAGAGACCTTTGGGCACTGAGTGTGGGCTTTTCAGCAATCCTTAGGTAGCTAGAAGTGGAGCTAGGTAAATATTTCAAAGTTTTTGTTCCACGGGTTTCAAACAAAGGTTTTTTGTTTGATTTTTTTCACCCAAATGTTGCAAACTGAAACTGTGTGGGTTTAATTTTCTCTGTTTTGTCACTGACAGGGGTAGGAGAGAAGAGACGCTTCTTTTAGATTTCATGGGGGGCAGAGGGATGAACGGGAAGGGAGGGAAACTTATGCCTGTTTAGTTTTTCAGCCAAGAGGGCTCTTACAGAGGGAGTAGATTTTAAATTCAGGTTAATATGAGTACACTGCTAAATTTATGAGACCAACTGAGAGTCAGATGCTAAAATCAAAAGAGGAAAGGAAAAAAGGCCCCAAACCTCCAAATAAGTAGGGCTCTACCAAATTCATGGTCCATTTTGTTCAATTTCCTGGTCATGGGGTTTTAAAAATAATAAATTTCATGATTTCAGCTTTTTAAATCTGAAATTTCATGGTGGTGTAATAGTAGGGGTCCTGACCCGAAAAGGCATTGTGGGTGGGATGCGATACTGTTAACCTTACTTCTGCACTGCTGCTGGCAGTGCACGTAGAGAGCAGTGGCTGCTGGTCGGGATCCCAGCTCTGAAGGCAGAGCTGCTGCCAGCAGTAGTGCAGAAGTATGGATGGCATGGTACGGTATTGCCACCCTTCATTCAGCACTGCTACCTGCAGAGCTGGGCCCTCAGTAAGCATCTGCCACACTCCAGCCACTCAGCTCTGCAGGCAGCAGCACAGAAGAAGGGTGGCATGGTATGGTATTGCCTCTCTTACTTCTGCACTACTGCTGGCAGGGTGCTGCCTTCAGAGCTGGGCACCTCGCCAACAGTTGCCAGTCCCCAGCCACCCAACTCTAAAGGCAGCACAGAAGTAAAGGTGGAAATACTGCGACCACCCTTATATTCCATTTTGGTCTAGGACCCCCAATTTGAAAACTGCTGGTCTCCCCTGTGAAATCTTTATCGTATAGGTAAAAGTATATAGAAGACAGATTTCCAGGGGGAAAATCAGATTTCACAGTTTGTGATGCATTTTTAATAGCTGTGAATTTGGTAGGGCCCTAAAAATGGGACACTCTGCTGCAGTGATCCTTCACCGGGCCAGCCTGTGAAACAGGATATAAGGGCTTTCAATTCTTTTGATAAGATAAATTAATAGAAGGACTTTTAAAGGGGTCACATCCAACCTTCCTGTGTATTCAGCAGATATGGAGATTGGGCGTATCCAGCTGGAGGATGCGAGTTAGCTCCTAGAGAATGGAACAATGGCACAGATCAAGTGTTTAAGGAAATGGCAGTTAGTCTTGACCTATTATTGTTGAAATATTACTTCAAAAAAAGGAGTCAAGTTGAACAAATGTTACAACTTCAACTGATCTATGCCTGCTGAAGTTTGGTGTGTGTATTAAAGACAGAGTGAAGGGGCTGGGGGGGGGAGGGGTGAGCTGACGATATTCCACCTGTGTGTATGGGCAGGTGGAATTTAACAACAAACTATTGCCATGAAATAGAGTGAAGTTCACAAGTCAGAAGTAGTGTCAGATACTAGCCATGTCTCTGGGTCTCAGAAATTAAGGCCAGAAGGGATCATCACATCATCTAGTCTGATCTCCTGTGTGTCGCAGGCCACCAACACCACCCGATGCCTGAAAACTTAACCCAGCAACTTAGACCAGCATGTTGCAGCCTTCAGGAGACTAAACTATTGTGATTCCACAGGCAGCGAATAGGAGGGACTGAGATGCACCAGTGCCTGAGGCCACTGCCATGGCAACAAATTGATTAAGTGAGATGTACCGAGATGATTCTGGAAACTGACCCCGCATCCCTTGCCCCAGAGGAAGGTGAAGCCTGCCCCAGGGTCGCTGCCAGTCTGATCTGGGATAAAATTCCTTCCTGACCCCACATGTGATAAATTAGACCCTGAACATGTGAGCACCTATCAACCAGCTAGCTGTGGGAGGCAGAATGATTGGGACCACCTCAGAGGCCTGGCCGTCCCCATCCAGTGATCTTTCTCCAGCCTATGGCCATTTCTGATGCTTCAGAAGGAGGGGAAAAAAACCCATCAGAATACATGGGTATGGTGGGGGGCGGGTGTCGTTTGCTGGCACTTGCAGAGTTACTTTGACAACTTTTGAGAGTTTGGAACTACAGTTTCATATTTTATTAAAATGTTTTTCTTTTCTATGTCTGCTGTCACACACCAGGAAAAAATGATTAATGAACTCATGTAACTGGCTGTAGAGAGAATGATCAAGTGTACAAAAAAGGAACAAACTTGGAAAACAGAATTATTTTTCTCTAAACTCTGTGTTACTCATTAGGCATGAATTGTAACAATAATGAGTTTAAGAAGAGCTTTGGATAGGAGAATTATCTTTCAAGTAAATGGTGTCTCTTTAAAATTTAATGGAAAAAAAAAAACATTTTATATGTAGAGTTGATGCTAAAATATAAGATTTAGGGTCCCTATATTGATATAATTAATATTTGATTTTTCACAGACGCACATAAAAATCTGAAATATTTGCTGTAAATAACCACTATTCAGAAGAGATTATAAGTAGCATATTAAATAATTTTAGATGGAACTTGAGGCAGCTGAGACATAAGTGTATTAGCCTAAAATCTCCTTTTGAACATTATACTGTAATCAGAATTAATGGAGATACTTACTGTAGTTACCTGTTCCCCATCTTGCTTGCTCGCTCACTCGCTCTATAGATACACCCTTAAGAGTACATAATTGTAAAATAGGTTCCTATTCAACAGAAACTGATTTTTTTCAAACCTCAGATTTTTTTTTTTTTTTTAATGCATGCTAGTGAGTGGAACTTATTACCTAGATTTCTTTTTCTTTCTGATTTGTTGATAAATGTTGGGGGGGATTTCTTTAATTTACATAAGATTAGGGATATCAGAACATCTTTTGTTTGTGCTCAGGCTTACCCTCCTGCAGAAACACTTGAAATAAAAAAAAATGCATAGTATAATGACCCCACAGAACTGTTCTTTGCAGGTATTCTTTCGACAGAAAGAGGCCCCCAGAGAGAGTGGGCATAGCAGGTGACCTGTTCAGTATGGCAGGATGTTGTCTGAGCATTATTTGATGTCTTGGATTGTGTTTAGCCTGTGGGGATGGCAACCACTCTAGTGACTGTCCATTAACTTCAGCATTTTGTTGGTGCTTGAGACTCTGCTTTTGTTCTAGCCCAGTTGCCTTTGGCAAGTGAACTGGAGAGATAAGGCTAAGTTACAGAAATGTTGTGCTCCTCATTTTGATCCTTTATTCTCAAATTCTGTGTCTGAGAATTGACAGCTATACTTACCAAAGCGAGGGGCTTCAACCATAACATGTCCTTGGGGCTCAGTCCCTTTAAATATCAGAGGATGATTTTCCCCATCAGTGACAAAATTGACCAAACAGATAATAAACGTTTCCTGATCCTCACATCTCTTCTTTGCCTTGTTACAAGTGGGAAGCAGCACACTTTCTATTACCAAGCAGGTGAAACATCTTCTCGAAGTAAAGTGGCAGCTTTGATGATCAAATATGCTATGTGCCCTGGAGCATGTTCTGATGGAATCTTGACAATGGTGCATTTGATCTGATGCTCTCTTCTCTCTTTCCCTCAATCTTTTCACCTCTCTCAGCTCATAAAATTCACATGTCCAAACTACCATGGAAAAATACAAAACTCTGCTGCAATTTATGGCCAGTTAAACTTTGCAGTTTAATAGTTCGATTCTGATTTTTAAAAGGACACTGCCAAATATCTGTCCAGTTGCTCTGCAAGGAAAACTCTAGTCAGTTGCCACATCTATCTGCATTTCAGTGGAAAAGCTGCCTCTTTCAGTAACTGTTGATTATGAATTAGATAGTGCCGGAAGTGTTTGCTATAGAAGTCTGTTTGGTGCCAAGTGGAGGGATCTAGTGGAGACAACAAATGGCATATTGTGTGCCACCGCAAACTCCAAGGAGAATGAAAAGGGAATTAACACAGAAGTTAATTTGGCAGTGGGCCGGTTCAGTCACAAGAAGTGGTGATTTATGGAGCAGAGAGGGACACAAGTGAAAGATGGAAATGCAAACTGAAAGTTTTGTGCAAGATCTGAGCAGGTCTGTTTGAGACCAGAACATGTTAAAGACCCAATCCTGCAAGTTGTGACTCCTTTCAACTCAAGGGAAGTTGAGAGAGCAGAGCACATACTAGGGTCAGGCCTTAATTGTGGTGCCATGGAAAGGCCTTCATTCTTTTGTGTACAGAATAATACCATGCAATTTGCTATACTGAAGCAGATCATTCTCCATAAAGTCTGATATTTCTTTCCAACAATGGTCAGTACCAGCTAAGTCCAGAGTAAGGCATAGCATGACCAGAATGCCTCTAACCAATTGAGCAGTGAGATGCATATGGCAAGAAAATTCCTTTATCCTGACCCCAGCAGGAGATCAGCTCATGCCCTGAGGCATGAGATTTGATCTCTTATCCTAGCCTGCATAAATGCAGTTATTTTTAATGTTAGAGTGAGACTGTCATGATAATGTTTTGGTCTGGTTGTTTTCTAGGGGGATTTTGTTAATGGTGGATTTAAATTCTGGGAATTTTTCTACCAGGTTAAGCAGTTTCTAGTTTTCCTCACACACACGGTTTGATTTTTATTTATGAGCATGAGATCTATTTGTTCATTTCCACATCAAGCTGTTTCTATTGATTTTATTAAAATGTTTAATTATATGGCTTTCTGTAGCATGGTTTGAATTTAGAATTATGTTCTGAGCAGCGAGCTGGTAAGTAATTAGCAGGACACCTTTCATGGGGGCACTGGGGGTCTCACTGTGGAAATAAACAATGTGTTGCTAACTATTGGCTTTTGTGGACTCCTTTGGGAGAGGAGAACCTGCCTAGTCTCTGCTTTTATACTGTCTAGACAGAAGATGATTGTCCTTTTTGATCTTTCTTTACATTCATTGGCTATTAGCTCCCGAGTGCTGTCTTCAGTTTGCATTCCAGAACGCTGAACATATGGGTGCCCTTTTCTGTGCCTATTCAAGGCTGTTATTCTCAGGGCTTATCTATACTACCCGCCAGATAGGCGCACAGCAATCGATCCAGAGGGGGTCAATTTGTCACCTCTACCTTCGACTCCAGAACTCCACCAGAACAGGAGTGCAAGCAGAGTCGACGGGAGAGCATTGGCAGTCGACTTATGTCAGCTGAAGACACCGCGGTAAGTAGATCTAAATACGTTGACTTCAGCTACATTATTCAAGTAGCTGAAGTTGCATATCTTAGATCAACCCCACATGGTAGTGTAGACAAACTCTCAATGTGGGAAAAACTAGCTGGAACATAGTATCTGAGGATGCGTGCCTTCCTGCCACACCTGCCCCAACACTCCTCTGTGGTATTTCACAAACTAGTAAAAGAAAATCTTACACTTCTGGCTCTAGATTCTCAGCTTGTACAAATCGGCATAGTGCCATTCACTTCCGTGAAATTACGCATATAGATTTATACCAGCTGAGGATTGGGCCAATGAGCTGTAATTCTTAAATCAGGAAGGAGTTTGTACCAAATCCACAGATCCAAACACTGGCAAAAAATTGAATCTATGTCTGGATCTAAGGGCTTGTCTGCGTTGGCACTTTACAGCGCTGCAACTTTCTCGCTGTGAGTGCAGCAAGTTTCAGTGCTGTACAGCGCCAGTGTAGACAGTACACCAGCAGTTGGAGCCACGCTCCTCACGGAAGTGGGTTTTTCTCTCCCCGCGCTATGCCGTGACTACACATGCCACGTTAAAGCACTAGTGCAGGAGCACTTTAACGTTGCCAGTGTAGACTAGCCTTGAAAAGGGCCTGATTCTCCTCTCTCTTCCACTATTTGTCATACCATTGACTCCAAATGAGGGTTTACTTCTTGTTTACATGGATGCCAGTGATAAGAGAATCAGGCCCAAGTTTCTGCAATGGGCTCAACTCTAACTTGAAACTGTGACTTAATGGGGGAAAAAAATCTTTGCATATGTGGCACTTTGTGTATGTTAAGAATCAGAGAGGTAGCCGTGTTTGTCTGGATCTGCAGAAGTGACAAAGAGTCCTGTGGCACCTTAAAGACTAACAAAAGGATTGAAGCATAAGCTTTCATGGGCTAATACCCACTTTGTTGGATGCATGCAGGTGCCACAGGACTCTGTCGCTTTTGTGTATGTTGTTCCATGTGTAAACAGACAGCAATTCTAATTAGGGATCTGATTTACTTTTCTGGTTACATAGTGAAATATGCATCCAGATTGTTATCTGGAGTTTCTTGCACACATCCAGGTGGTAATCAGACAAACTCTTTGTGTTTTGTGGCTTGCATGCAACCCCCTTTTTTTTAATGGCAAGGGGTGGGGAGGGGCATTGAACAGGTAATGGCAGCAGTCCGAAGGCAGAATTTCTCACTTCGTGTATTCAGCTCTTTTGTAGTTCTCAACCTAATATATGTTCTCGTTAATGTGACCCTGACAATAAAATGTACATAGAACCGGATCCTCAGCTGTTATAAATTGGCAAAACTGAAGTCAACAATGCATGCTGGCTGAAGATATGGCTCATGATTTATAGAATAGTCTTTTTATTTATTTGTTTTTAGACAGAAGCAGACCAGATGCTGCTTCTCAATTGTCACGCAGTCCCCTGCTAAAAGCAATCTACTCAAATTGCATGGTGTCTTTTTAGTTTTCAGTTAAGTGGCATCTTTCATAAAACTTCATCCATTATTACCATATTATTATTGCTTCTGTTATTTTTTTGAGAGTGTCAGATGAGATGATGTTCCAAGATGTTGTTGCTTTATGCTACCATGAAATGCTTAACTAGCAATAGGAGTCTGGAGAGGATAACGCTAGGTATGTGTTTTTGCTAAGCATGAGTTAAGCATTGAACTTTCACCCAGGAGCAACTCAAGGGAGAATTTTTCTCTATTTTCTATAAATTACAAGGCACAAACATGCTTATGGACCCAATCCTTTAGGAACTACACAGGAAAAGCTCTCATTGAGCTCAGTGGAGCTGCATAAACAGGATCTTGTCTCTCCCCAGGGCTATCAATTCATTTCACTGTCCCTAACTTCCTCTCCATCTCTTGCCTATGCTCCGCCTCCTTCTCTGATGTAAAGAAACTACACAGGCCAAGGAAACAGTATCTGTTGCTTGCCAACCAGTCATAAATACCTAACTCAGTAGTTCTTTAAATGGGAGTTCTACCTAAAGAGTTGACATGGAAATAATTACTACAGATTATTTGAAAATTACACTTCAGTCTAACTATACCTAAAATACTATACACTTCAGTTTTAAGGATAGAGACAATCAAGTTTTTTCCTCCTTTACTTACAGTGGCTCTGCCTTTATGGAAAATCCCTATAGAATTTAATATAGCAAAATAGCCCATTGGACTTTATATTAGGAGATTTAGGTGTATTTTGAGGCACATGGCTTGGAGGGATTTATTCCACACATCCTTCCAGTACAAAGGTAGATTTTACTAAGAGGATAAAAGAAAATGATAGAGAAGTTAATTTAAAAAATGGCATATTCTGTGGCTTCTGACTTTGAATGTCTAATGGATCTCTATTAACTGTCTAGATTTTCTGTTGTGTTTTGGTGCTTATAGGATTAGTTTCTTTCAGGTACTAATTTAAAATGACTTTGTAATGTAGATGTCTTGGTTTTGTTCATGGGCAAAAAATATTCCAAGTGGTCTGCTCTGCCAGCTGTCTCTATGATATAACCTGTTTCAAGAGTAAGTATGAAAGGGCTTTCCTGTTCTTCTTGGCCTGACCTCATCTGGTGTAAATTGATGTAGTTCTATTGATTTAATGAGAGCTATACCAGTTTACACCAGCACAGACTCTCCTCCTGTGTGTGCTCAGCACTAATAATAAGAACGCTATTATGAATAAATCAAAAGGATAAATAAATTTGAAATGACATGTGTGTCCGTATTAGTAGAGAACCTCTGAACATATGGTACCCGATCCATAAACATGGGGAGAGAACATCCCTAGCATGGCAAGAAAAAGCAGTTTGGCTAACTTAATGTTTGACTTGTGCTTTGAGATCCTTGGATGGACGGCACAATGCAAAGAATGATTTAGGAAGTGATATTTCAGAAGTGACATTTACTTCAGTGCTAGGTAAGTTGACGTGCTGTTGATGAAAGACACTTTCTGTATGCCCTTGTTTGGAGGTAATGAGTGATGTATCCAAGTCCTTTGGATCAGTGCAGATGATGGATAGGAGGTTAGAGATTGAAAGGAGAAGGCCATGTAGAAGTTTCCAGCTCTGTGTTTTTTTATGGATACATTTGTGATTTATAGAAAAATGTGATTTAAAGAAAAAAATGAGTAAGTGAGTCAAATTTTGCTGGTTATCATACTATATTGGAATCCAAATCCACTAATCTTAGACCTCATGGTCTCCTCCTGAGTCCTTTACGCAGTGTGCTGACAATGTCTGTCTTATCAAAATTTTCATTTTTGTCATCTTTATTTAAAAACAAAAACAAACAAACCAGGAACCCCAGCCCCCGCCCCTATCTTGTAGGATTGTCCAGCAAATGTCAAAATTTCTAAGCACAATCAAAGTGTCGCTGTTGAGTTAATAAAGAATATGCCAGTGCCACTGCTATCTCACAGTTGTGTTAAAGATCTATTGATCTGATCTAACTGGGGAGACACCATTATAATGTTAAAACCTGAGGTGCTGTTTGTATTGGTTTGTCACCACTTTCTCAGTAACATTTCCCAGGAATGGAAGTCAGGTAGATAAATAGCAAGAAATACTTCAAGCACCTTCCTTGTCTGATAGATGAGTTGACCTGGCCATAAGGAGTGTATCTTCAACACGAGGGGATGCGGTCTGACTCACACGTGGCAGCTGATTTTCATATCCTTTTCCTGCATGACAGCTGCAGTGTTGGGTGTAGGTGCTGCTATCTCTTCTGTTACACTGCCAGTGTAGCGAGGCCATTCCAAATTGAGTTATTGGGGGAGGAGGAGGCATGAAGTATAATGATGATTATTCAAAGTGAATAGTGTCTGAGTTTGGTCATTGGTTATCTGGACTGACTCCTCAATGCAGTTTAACTGTGGATTTGCTATGGTTGAAGAGGAAGAAGATTTTCATGGCAGCTTTCTCCTGCTGCCTGCCCTCCCTCCCCACACACACACAATGTTGTAAGTTTTTAAGAGATCAAAGGAATACACAAGATAGTTCCTGCTGACACTGGTGTTGCCCCTGCTCTTCATGTGTCAGTACCTTTATGTCTGCTTCTGTAATTTTCACTCCATGCAGCTGAAGAAGTGGGTTTTTACCCACAAAAGCTTATGCCCAAATATATCTGTTAGTCTTTAAGGTGCCACCAGATTCATTGTTTTTTTGTCTGGATACAGACTAACACAGCTACCCCTGCTTTAGTCACCTGTTCTCATGTTTCGTCTGGCAAAGAACTCAGTGAGTCCTGAGTATCTCTTTACATGGTGTTCTGGTAGGAGTATTTCTGAACTACTGGCAGTATTTATACTAGGTGAAGAGTATAAACCTGGTTAACAAATTACCACTTTAGGGGTGAAATCAATCCCAGTGGTGCAGGCGAGGAGCCATGAGGGTGGCTTCAGAGGTGGAGGAGTTGAGAGAGGAGAGATGTGATGTGAAAGAGAAGTTGGGTAGCACGGCCCTCCTCCTCCCACCCCCGCATACTGAAGAGTTGGAATTTGTGGAGGTGGAGTGTGCCAGAAACGTAGTGGTGTAGTAGCGATGGGGTCCATGAACTGTGTGGATCACTGATGCTAAACTCTGCCTATAGGAGATGCTATGCACTTTTGTTGCCTCTACTTACAGGCTGCAGTAGAGGAAGGAAATGGCTGCACAGATGATCCACACCGCAATGTGTTCCAGTTTTCCTGGGCAATGTATGGTGGGCTAGGAATTCAGGTGTAGCCTTTGGGAAGCTTCCAAATTTTTTTAATCTAATTTATCTGCAAGATGGTTCAAAACAGAACCGCCTTTAGTGATGAATTTGAGGATGAATTAAAGGGATTCTGTCTGACCACTTAAAATGCAAATCTTAATTTACTTTAAAATTGTTATATATTGATTACACTTTGTTTTATTTTTTCTCTGTGTAAAAATACCTCCTTTTAATGATGAATAAATAAGTTAGAATGAAATAGAAGTTTAATAAAATAAGTTAGAAATTAAATAGTGCTCTTAAAACCGTACTTCAAGGAATTTTTGCAACTAATTCAAAACAAAAGTGTGAAGAGCAAAATCACATGATTTTTAAAATATGGATTTTGTGAATTTGTGTTTCAGTCAACACACTTATGTGGAGGAAAGGGACAAACACTGCTGACCAATTTCCTGCTGATGTGTTTGTTTCTTTTCATTTTTCAGAAGACAGCTGAAATCTAAATGCCTCTTTCATTTTCAAATGCATTTTTAATGTGCACAACTCTGCATTAAAAAGCACTCAAATAATAAGAGGCATTTAGGTTTACACACTTAAAGTGCCCAATTTTAAACATTACAAAGAATAAAGTGCACTTTAATTGGCTTTTTGGAAGCTCTAACATGTAATACAGAAGGCAAGGCATGAGCCAAATTTAAAGGGACACTGTTAAATGCATTTTTTATCACTTCATGTTTTAACCCTCCAATGTTGTAAGACATTTAGGAGCAATTTCATCTCTTAAGACTTTAGTTGTTTTACATTTTGTCAGATGAATACTTCTCCCCTTCCTCCCTTTAGATATTGTTGAATGCCTTTCCCACAAACCCACAGCACTAGAGTCACTGCTTGGGGAACATTATGGCGTTTTTAAAATGCTCCACAGAAACAGCAGATGGAGCATGAGAGCACAAAAACCAACTATTTTTTGTGTAGGCCTTAAATATATAGTGCCTGTTTCCTTCATTTCACAGCAACAGGGATAGCTTTTTTTCCTTTTTGTAATATCGTTACTATTTCTTCTCCAGCCAGTTAGTAGCCACTGCAGTCCATAAATTCCTGAAGCACTTGGATTTTTTGAGTACCATCTTTCAAAGGTCTTCATATACTGTAGTGGCTTTCTGTGTGCATGGTGTTGCCCTCCAGTGGCTGGGGCACAGAGAAGATTAGAAACCTAGCAGTGCTAGAAGTTCTCCTTTAATGTGGCTGTCCTTCTTAGTCCTGCTTAAAATTTAGATCCTGGTTTAGATCTTGCTTAAAATGTCATACTTCTTAGTTTATGCTTAAAATTTAGATCGACCTATCTACAACATTTGGGGTGTGAAAAATTTACACCCCTGAGTGCTATCGTTAAACTGATCAAACCCCCGGTGTAGATGCGGCTAGGTTGATGCTTGGGCAGTGGGTTACTGATAGGACAGAAAAAAACCCTTCTGTTTATATGGGAAATGTCTACGCTACGGTCTACACAACATGGCTGCAAAGCTGCAGATTCCCCTCACCCCTCTTCAATGAGCTAGTGAGCTAATAACATCTTGCTCTTCAATTTAGGGTGACCAGATGTCCTGATTTTATAGGGACAGTCCCGATTTTGGGTCTTTTTCTTATATAGGCTCCTGTTACCCCCCATCCCCACTCCCGATTTTTTACATTTGCTGTCTGGTCACTCTACTCTTCATTATTACAGAAAGAGTTTTGTTGTATCCCTGTGTGAATTCTCCCTTCTTGTCTGTACAGCTCTTTATTCAAAAAAATATTATTTGTAGAAAGGAGGTTTTGACAGTGGGGTAACTTGAAAATGGAGAGTGTTTTACAAAAGACAATCTACTGGTTCTTCCTGTATTCCTCAAGATGGTTGTAAGCATCTCTGTGGCCCACATCTCTGTAGTATCCAAAAACTCCAAAATATTGGTGAATTAAGCCTCACAATCCCTCTTTGAGGAATCCCAACTCCCATTTTATAGATGGAGAAATTGAGGCACAGAGATTAAGGGCTTCAGCTACCACAGTCAGTTGGCTTCAGTGGGCCTTCAGTCAGGCCCCAAGTCTCTCAGAGTGATCGAAGCTGATGCCAAAACTGAGAAAATAAATTTGATCACACTCTTTCTAACACTGGTGTAAATCAGTAGTTATCCCACCGACATCAATGGAGTTCCATTGATAGAAGTGAGAGAAGAGTCAGACTGCAGGAATCTTTGACTTTCCATCCTTATGCGCTACTATTGAAGGGATTTGTCTCTGGATGATTTCTCCCTTCCACTCTACAGTTGTCCCTTCCTGCTTCATTTGAAGCCCTAAGCCAGTGTTTGTGGCCTCCCCAGCCTGTTGCCACAGAATGGATTACGATGTCACTGACAAATCATCCTGACGTCCCTGAAGGATCAAGGTGGAAGAAAAGATGAGATCTAGGTGATAGTCAGTCATCTAAATGTGTTTGCCTGAGAGAGTGTATTGGTGAAATAGTTATTTAATAATTCATCTGCAAATAATGTTTCAAACATGTCTAGAGATGGTCAAAAATGAAATGTATTTTTCACAAATTATTGTTATCCTTATTATTCACAAGGAAATATACCTGATTTTGATAGATGAGCTATGTATGAAGTATTTCCACATCTATAAGGAGGTGTGCTGAGGACATTTGTTTATAAACAAGGTTTTTAGCGTTTTCGGAAATTCATTGTTATTCCAGTGGTAAGATGTATATTTCATTGTTTTATTAGTTAAGAAAAACAATAATAATTTCTAAAGCTTTTTAGTCTAAATTTTAGTTCTTGCCAGAATAACACAGAAAAATCTATACAATACAAGACTGCATTTTCAGCACATTTGATCTGTTTTATTTAACATTTTCAGCAGATGAAGATGCACTTGGCTCATGTGAATAGCTCCGCTAGTATAAAGTTAGGTGCATAGGCAAGTCTTTACAGAATCAGGGCCTAACTTCTCAGTAACTGTTTTGGTGATGTCCAACAGAAGTTGTAAAATCAACAAATGACATTTCAATATAGCTAAATAGTCTTTGTTTTTAAAAGAAGGAAACAATGAAAATGATAGTGTGTATTTTTTTTAATGTGTTACAATCTTAAAGTGGAAAGCCTAATTAAATTAACTTTTCCCACTGTGAAATCTCCTGTAACCATTTCTGCATGCTAAGGCTTATGTGGGTTTCATTAGTCAGTATATTGTTGGAAAGGACAGCACAAGTCATTTATGGTGGACCTTTTCAAGATGGGAGGAGAGTTATGGTATGCCTTATGGGACTAACATAGTAGTCAATTAGACTACGGCTCTTATCATATTGAAGTACTTTAAATATTATTAAAGACACACAGACTTGAACTGCAGATACTGACAGATGTTTTACTAATAAAAAGGATTTCACTTCAGATCTATAAATTCTCAATTTAGCTGCCAATAATTGTTGAAATAATTAGATTAATCATCACGGTATACAGAACACTGGGTAGAGGTTTACAGTGAGCCCATCCCCCCAAGTTAACGAAAGCCTCTGAAAGTCCCAATGACCCTGTTTTCTGTCTGTGGCTCCCACAAAGATTTCCCAGGATTTAATGGAGGGAGAACAAGATGGGGACAGAAGGGAGGAAGTGTGTCCTAACTATATCCCCAGTAACTAAAAATCAGTGAGCACCATTAATATTCCACATGTTTGAAAGATTTTATCATTGTCCAAGTGAGGACCTTGTTTGAAAAATTAAAAAGTCTGATATTGGTAAAATTTTCAGTTAGGAATTTTTAAAATGCAATCAATCTGGTTACCTTTAAAAATGAAGATAGCTTAATTAATTTTATCTTCTTACAAAACCAGCAGAAAGATGTCTGATTCAAGAAAAGGAAATACAGCAGAACTGTCATTTATGGGCTGGATGTATGTATAAGGTTATATCAGTTTGTTTATTTAACCAGTTCATCCCACTAGTAATTTAGGAAGATGTTAAACAGTGATTACTAAAGTCAGACATTTTTACATAAGTGGATCCTTCAGTGGTAATTTTTAAATCAAGATTGGATGTTTTTAGAAAAGAAGTGCTGTAGTGTAAAGAGGAATTAATTCAGGGAAGTCTTATGTGCTGCATTATACGGGTCAGACTAGATCAGGGGTTGGCAAATTTTCATAAGTGGTGTGCCAAGTCTTCATTTATTCACTCTAATTTAAGGTTTTGTGTGCCGGTAATACATTTTAACGTTTTTAGAAAATCTGTTTCTATAAGTCTATAATATATAACTAAACTATTGTTGTATGTAAAGTAAATAAGGTTTTTAAAATGTTTAAGAAGCTTCATTTAAAATCAAATTAAAATGGAGAGCCCCTCAGACAGATGGCCAGGACCTAGTAAGTGTGAGTGCCATTGAAAATCAGCTGGCACACCACCTTTGGCACCCGTGCCATAGATTGCCTACCCTTGGTCTAGTTGATCACAGTGGTCCCTTTTTGGTTTTATAATCTATGAAACACTTGGTTCAGTTTTCTTCAGACTGATCATTTGTTAACATAATACATGCAGTAGGTCCTTCCAGTTCTGTTCTGTTATTCTTATTGGTCCCTTTTCTATGGTGTGTGCTGATTTTTGCACTTCTAACATGCTCTCCTGCAAAAGAATCCATATGCATGGATTCTTGTTCCTGTGCAAAATCCCACAAAAGCTAATGGAACTCTGTCTGGAAGTCAGAATCTAGGTTTATGGTGTTTTTTTCCCTTTTATTTTTTTTTTTAATTTGGTTGGGATTGAAGCCATAGTATGCCTGTTCAGGTAATATTGTTGACCGTCTGTCATATGGGACCCCAATGTCATTAGGACCCTACTCAATGTGGAATATATTGAAATGCCGGTATATATTTCTGCATGTGCTCTGGAGTTGTATGATTTACTTTGTGTTGATTGAGAGTTTCTCTCTCTTTCTTATGAGGCCCTGGCTAAGATTCCATCCATTATTCTAATTCACTCCACAAACAGTCTCTCACCTCATGTCTGCATGCAAGATCTTTTCTTTCCTCTTCCTTTTCCACCACCCCATACACTCACTCATTCTCTCTCTCCCTTGCTATTGAACAAGGAGTGGTTCCCTTTTCCCACCTCCAAGTAAATCAGGAATGAAGGAGTTAAATGTGTGAACTTTGCACAGCTGGTGTAAATCACATGTGGAAAAAGATTGTTTTGCAGCTAGTGTAGGCTGTATTCTTATTTCTGTCCTGTTGGTGTTTCCAAGTAGGTGTTGATTCTAATTAGTGCTTTTCATTTGAACCCCTGATATGCACCTTCTGCCAGTCTTCTCAGTTGTTGTCTATGTAAGGCTTAGCCAAGCAATTTGTAGCTTTCTCCTGATCCAGCTGGCAATACAGAGCAAATATTTACTTATTCTCACAGAGGAGCAAATTTCTCACTGTAAAAGAGTTGGAATGACATTTTATGCAAAGAGGTGTTTCATATATTATCAGTACTTTAAGCTGTAGTTAGTCAGGGACTCATCCGAACCCCCTAAACTCATTACACTTATTGGACCCAGGTTTACAATTACAGCATGGCAGCCTGCCTTATGTTACTAGAGCTGGTTCATTAGTATAAACAACTGTCCATCTTTGTTCATCTGTGTGTGTTTGTGTGTGTGTGCATGTCTAAACTCAACAGATACGTGCAATCATACTAAAATAGTTTCCAAATCAGATCATGCAGACCCATGCTGAAAGGAATATCATCTTGATAAATTACACTTGAGCAGCTTCTGCAAATACACCTGCATGCTGAAGACATAATCAATAGCTTATTATTTTTGCTTTCCTTTCATGGCAAAGATGTCCCCTTGCGACTAAAACGGTTCAGAATCTTGCTGTAAATTCTGCTGATAAAAAGGAAATAGAGCATTGCCTGTTTAATAAAACTAACAGGGCGTGCTAAAAAGCAATCTGACATGAGATCTTAAAGTCTCAATGGTCCAAATTCACAAAGGTACTTAAAAGCCTAAAGCCCAGATTTAGGCACTTAAATCTCAGTTTTAGGCTACACTGCAGTTCACAAAACTGCTGCCAAATCGTGTAGGTGCCTAAACCTATTTGGTACTTAAATTTTCAGGATAAAAGTTCCCTCAGTGTTTGTTTCTGCCCCTGGGTATGTGCACTGCTGCCTTACTCTTAAGTCCAGATGATTAGCTCTAATCTAAGCCCCAGAGCTATTCATGAACCAGAGGAAGATATGTGTTCCTCTGCCTAAGTCACCCCAGGACCTGATGTGGTAGGTGTGCTCAGAGGTCACTTCCCAGATTGATCCCATTCAAAATCTGGCTGTGAGGGGAGGCAGTCACCTTAAAACCTTGTTGGCACTGCCCAGTTTTTAGCTTTTAGCCCACTGGTTAGAGCGCTCATGGGATGTGGATGACCCGGATTCAATTCTTCCCTCAGGATGAGGTGAGGAGAGGATTGATCAGTGGTCTCCAACCTCTCAGAAGAGGGCTCTGACCATAGAGTTATAGGATGTTCTGATGTGGGCCTCTCCTATTGAAGCTGGGCCACTTTGGGTACATAATTTAAGAATGGTTGGAGAAGGAAGACTGGGCCCTGAGTATCCCCAGTTTCCAAATGGCTGTCCTAACCATTTGGCAGAGAGGGGGTGGGGAATGGAACCTGGTCTCACGTACCTCAGTTGAGTGCTGTAACCACTACAAATTATGACATGGGCATCATCACTAACACCTCCTGTTCCTGTTTTGTGGTGTTAGGTGCTTGCCTAACTCTCTCTCGCTCACAAGAGATGCCTGATCTCTGGAGGAGGGGTCCTGGTCTTGACTCATTAGCAGAGATAGAATCATAGAAGTATAGGGCTAGATGGGACCTCAAGAGGTCTTCCAGTCCAGTCCCCTGCACTCAAGGCACTAGACCATCCTTGACAAGTGTTTGTCTAACCTGCACTTAAAAATCTCCAATGACAGGTTCCACAACCTCCCAGGGGCAATTTATTCCAGTGCTTAACCACCTTGACAGTTAGGAAATTTTCCCTACTTTAAGCCCTTACTTCTTGTCCTATCCTCAGAGTGAACAAGAACATTTTTCTCCCTCCTCCTTGTGACAACCTGTTATGTAATTGAAAACAGTTATCCTGTCCCACGTCAGTCTTCCCTTTTTCAGACTAAACAAGTTGTTTCAATCTTTCCTCATAAGTTGTTTTCTAGACTTTTAATCATTTTTGTTGCTCTCCTCTGGACATTCTCCAGTTTGTCCACATCTTTCCTGAAATGTGGCACACAAAACTGGAAACAATACTCCAGTTGAGGTCATATCGGCACGAAATAGAGCAAAAGAATTACTTCTCGTGTCTTGCTTACCACTCTCCTGCTAATACATCCCAGAATGGTGTTTGCTTTCTTTTCAACAGTGTTACACTTTTGAATTCAATTTAGGTTGTGATCCACTATGACCCCCACATCCCTTTCTGCAGTACTCCTCCTTAGGCAGCCATTTCCCATTTTGTATGTGTGCAACTCATTGTTCCTTCCTAAATGGAGTACTTGGCATTTGTCCATATTAAATTTCATTCTCTTTATTACAGACCATTTCTCCAGTTTGTCAAGATCAGTTTGAATTTCAATCCTATCCTCCAAAACATTTGCAACCCCTCCCACCTTGGTATTGTCCACAAACTTTATGAGTGTAGTCTCTATGCCATTATCTAAATATTTGATGAAGATATTGAACAAAACTGGACCCAGAACTGATCCCCACAGGACCTCACTTGATATGCCCTTCCAGCTTGACTGTGAATCACTGATGATTACTCTCTGGGAATGGTTTTCCAACTAGTTATGCACCTTATAGTAGCTCTATTTATATTGTATTTCCTTAGTTTGTTTTATGAGAAGGTCATGTGAGAGTGTATCAAAAGCCTTACTAAAGTCAAGATATAACACATCAACTGCTTCCTTCCATCCACAGGGCTTGTTACCCAAAGAAAGCCATTAGGTTGGTTTGACATTATTTAATCCTGAGAAATCCATACTTGACTGTTACTTATCACCTTATTATCTTCTAGGTGCTTACAGATTATTTGCTCCGTTCTTTCCGGGTACTGAAGTTAAGCTGACTAGTCTGTAATTCCTTGGGTTGGCTTTTTCCCCCTTTTTATAGATTGATGCTATATTGTATCATAAGAATGGCCATACTGGATCAGACCAAAAGTCCATCCAGCTCAGTATCTTGTCTACCAACAGTGGCCAATGCCAAGTGACCCAGAGGGAGTGAACCTAACAGGTAATGATTAAGTGATCTCTCTGCTGCCATCCTTCACTCCCCTCCTACGAACAGAGGTTAGGGACACCATTCCTTACCCATCCTGGCTAATAGCCATTAATGGACTTAACCTCCATGAATTTATCCAGTTCTCTTTTAAACCCTGTTATAGTCCTAGCCTTTACAGCCTCCTCAAGTAAGGATTTCCACAGGTTGACTGTGCACTCTGTGAAAAGGAACTTCCTTTTATTTGTTTTAAACCTGCTGCCCATTAATTTCATTTGGTGGCCCCCTAGTTCTTATATTATGGGAACAAGTAAATAACTTTTCCTTATTTACTTTCTCCACACCACTCATGATTTTATATACCTTTATTATATCCCCTCTTGTCCAGGCTGAGAAATCCTAGCCTCTTTAATCTCTCGTCATATGGGACCTGTTCCAAATCCCTAAAGGAACAATACATCCTGGCTTCCAGTTATATCTAAGATTGCTGTTCCCTTAACAACCAGGTCACAGATATGTTTATAGTGAAAACAAGTAAAAGTTTATTTAACAAAGTACAGAGTCAAATAACAGCAAGTAGAACTATTGGAAACAAATGGTTAGACATAAAATAAAAGCATGACACACATTGTAGAGCCTACACTTAATTAGTTAGATACTCTCATCTTTGATAAATTATTGCTCACATTTACTTTTCAATCAGGCAGTCTGTGATCCCTTTTTCACGAGACAAACCACACTATCAGGTGATGGATACCCTGTGTCTCCTTGCATTCCCCTGATAAACTGGACTAATCCTTAGTCATGAACAGGACATCTTCCTGCTGTGTGTTCCTTCCTGTAGATTTTGTGATCGCTTGTCGACTTTGAGGTCTTGATTAGCTGGCAGCTCAGTATGCAAATAGCTACATTGTGAGGTACAGAATAATCAGACACAGAGATAAACGTGTTACCTCCTGCCTGAACGGAACCCGTTCAAGGCATGTTGTGTCCTGCTGACCTGCCTTTAACTTCAAGCCTTTAAGAATATAATTTCCAGTATTAGATACAAACTTCTTAAATATTATTTGTCTGCAAGTACATTTCTCAGTGATTAAGAAAACCAGGGCTGTTGGTAAACACCCTGCACCATTTGGAGAATTATTGTGCATATACTTAATCAAGGGGAACCCTATAAAACTCTATGCCCCTCTGTGCCCTCTGCCTGTTGGCAGAAAGAGGTTCATAAGTCACAACTCTCTCTCCCTTTGTCTCTGTATATTGCCTGGTCAAGTTGGTCTCTGATTTTCATTTGGGACATTTAGGTGCTACCGTAATATAACCAACCACAGAGTTCCTGACAGTTGCCCTCAAAAACACAGCCTGTATTCTGAGCTCATGCTTTTTGAATCTACAAATAGGCAAATATTTTCAGTGGATGGTGCCCAGAGTTTGGCATTTAAATCCATCCATATTCTGGCATCTATTTCCCTCTTAGACGCTGATCCAGAAAGATACTGGACACCCCCTTCAGGACACCAAGTGCGTCCTCCTGTGTGCAGTATGCCTTCAAATCCCTTTTTAAAAAAGTAAGGGTTGAGTACTCAGATAGTTGATGTACTCAGCATCTATCTGGATCTGAACACCATTACTCTCCAAAGGTGATGACATAATCCATTCACAGAGAAATGAGTGTGATACATGCTGTAAAATGTAATGTTTGTTTCAAAGTTAGCTGTGCACAATATCTGATCTGGTACACAATAAGCAATTTGCAAGCTCATGTCTGTTATCTGCACACATAAGTTAGGTGCACATAGCTGCATGTGCCAGACTGAAAATCTGTCCACAAGTCCTTTGCATTTAAAAGGATCAACAGCTAATGGACTGAATAAAGAATAATCTTGATTGTAAACATCATACAGCACTACATAGCTATTTTCATCATTGACATCTACTCAACTCTGCAAATATTTCATAAAGTCACTAGTGATTTTGAGTGTGTGAGGTTGTTTTTTTTTTTTTTTCTGCATGCCATACTTGAGGCCCCTTGCAGGACCTTGATTTTAAGAAAAGATTGAAAAATCTCTGAAATGTAGGCCTCTTAAAGATGTCTTTAGCTGGGCATCCCAAAACTGAGTTGCACAAAATCACTAGTCAGTTCTGAAAGTCATGTCTGTTAGCTAATTCCTCCTCAGAGCATCCGTCTCAGACAGATTAAGTATCAGCCCCATTTTACAAAGATGGGGAACCTCTGGCTTAATATTGTTGTCATCCTTGCCAGAGCAGAAATTGGCACCTCATCCTACACTAAAACCATTTTACTATGCCTGATCTTCAGTAGCACTGTAACTATGTCCAACTCATTAATTAGAACTACAAGACTAGTTCATTAACTTCTCATTTAACTTTTGAAAGTGTCCTTTCCTCATCCTTCCTTTAAAAGCCATATTTTACCCAAAGTCCATGGACTCTGCCATCCAAGTCTGTATCTCCTTTCCTTAACTGCCGCTGTTTGTTGTAGGCAAAAGCCAACTCCATCATTAGCTGACTCCAGCTCTGACCCAACTGCTTCATTGCCATTCCCAAGCAAGTTTGTGTGAAGCCTCAGTCCAAAGCACCAGCATGGGAAGTGTCAGGTCCCATGCTCTGATTTATATGAAAGAAAACTATTTACTTATCTGCAGATGGAGAAGGAAGGACAAAATTTCCCTTTGTATATGATGCTTAAGTGGGAGTTGTCAAATATGATCACTTCAGACAATGGCTTTGAATGTGTTGAAAGGAGAAAGGGATGCTTTTTAGAGACCAAATGCAAGCAGCTTTTGAGAGTCTATGAAAGAAATCTTACTTTGTTGGAGCCATGTGATACTCTTCCAGGGTAAAGACACAGATTACTGGTAGCATCACCGGCTTTATCCCCTTTAAGTGTTGTCTTCCTGAAAGGAACCAGAACTGAAATAGCAAAAAGTTGCCTGCAGCCCTCCATCTGTTCCCATCTGAGAGTGTGAGGACAAGTGTGAGATGTGCAATAAGCCCCTTCCAACATTCCCCTTCAGGGTGCCTAATTAACTGTGTATTCAGAGCACCCGGGCTCTGTCCCTGAAGAATGCACGGGACAAACCACATCCTGCAGGCAGCTGCTACAGGTGCTGACTGCTGCACCATTGACACTGTAGCATCTCGTGGGCAAAATAGGTAACTGCAGGTGGCTCAGACAAAATTGCTGAGCTGCTGGTGATTTTGCAACACTCTCAATAAGGTCATTAGTGTGGCAACACTGCAATTAGCACAGACCACCTAGAGAGCCTGGCTTTTTAAATGACTGTATGGGAGTGGGGGGAGGAATGGGCATTTGGATGGATTTGTTACCTTAGTTCTGAAACTTTTAGTTTGCCTTCATTAATATGTCCACAAAACATTCAAGGGTATCTATTTGCATGATCAAAAATCTGTTTCCCTGTGTGCAAATAGTTGCTGACATCTGAGTATTTGCAAACTCAAGCTACTTGTTACGTATGCACAAATACAGATGTTTGGGTACTACATTAATGGAGACTGGTTGTTAATTGGTCTTTAGATCAATAGCCAAATGTAATGGTTTCCTTTCTATTTGGATCTTGTTCAGCACATAACTTGGTTTCAAAGTTGTGATACCTTAAGTTGCATTGAAATATGGCAAGGTTTTATGTGACATTTTGTTGCATCCCAGAAGCAAATCCACATGAATCATGCCAGTCAATGTGGTTTGAAAAGCTCTGTATTTCACAGATAGTTAACACAATATATGGGTGCCAAAATGTACTGTACTAAGGAGACATTTATAAGTGGAGATTTGACATGATGTTTCAGAACATCACAGCTTTTTGGCAGCCTTCATGCTATAGTGTATCATCCTTCTTGTATGGAGGCATTGTGATATTAATATGCAGCACTAAATGAAGGAGGAAAAAAGGAGGAATCTTCTGTAATACTATTGAACTCATTGTGGATATGGTAAAGCTGGAATGAGTGCTGTTGAGAACATGTTGGTCACACCTTCAGCCTGCTCTCATTCCTGTTTTCTTTTATAACATATATTTTTAAACTATTTTTTGTCCTATTTTATTTCTTGTTCAAGTGAAAAAGCAACTTTTGAATTCCAGAGCCATGCTGTTCCTTAATTCCTGATGGAATAAAGTGTGCTCAGCTCCTGCTCCATCTAAGTACAGTTTCAATCTCAGTTTCCTTTACATTCTATTCTGGAATTCTGCTGTGGAGTGTCAGGTCACTTTGGGCTTGGCTACACTTGCAGATGTAGAGCACTTTGAGTTAAACCAGCCTTCGGAGAACGCAGCAGGAAAAGGGCTGCAGTCTGTCCACTCTGACAGCTGTAAGTGCACTGGTATGGCCACATTTACAGCACTTGCAGCGACATTGGGAGTGGTGCATTATGGGAGCTATCCCATCATTCAAGAGACTGCAACATGCTTTTCAAATGCAGGGGGTGGGTAGAGTGTGACAGGGAGTGTGTTGTGTGTATGTGGGAGAAGAAAGAGTAGGTTTTTGGAGTTCTGAGAGTGTGTCAGCGTGCTGTCTTGTAACTTCAGCCTCCCATTCCTCCCTGCTTCTCTCTCACTCACTCAAAGCAAACAACATTCTTCAGCAAATGTTTGCTTTGTCCTGGAGCAGATAAGCATGCTGTCTGTCAGAAACAGAGCTTTGAAAGGGCACATCCGCATTCCTGCAGCCAATTTCAAAACAATGAGAAAAGTGGCCACTTGACTTAAGGGAATTGTGGGATGTTTCTAGAGGTCACTCAGAGCGCAGTAATGCAACACCTCATTCACACTGATGCCCGGGCATTTCAGCCAAGGTGCAGCAAGCGTTATGCTTCTCGTGGAGGTGGATTACCAAGAGCGCTCCAGCTGCAGAGTCCAGGTGCTCTAAGTGCCTTACCAGTGTGGACAGGTTGTGAGTTAGTGCACCCGGGACTGCTTTGATGTGCTCTAGTTTGCAAATGTAGCCAAGCCCATTGTTTGGGTTCCGTGGATCACAGGCTGGAAACCACTGGTTTAGAGAGATGATAATGACAGAAAGGATGGGATGGGAACCCCTTTCATCTAATCTAATACACTTCAGCCAGGTAAATCCTTCTCCTGAGATGTAGCCATCTTCATTGCACCCCAGTGAGGCAGGTACAATGGGGCCTGGCATTTACAGATATTTGTTGTGGATTTACACTAGTGTAAATGAGCTCAGAGTCTGGCTCCATATCTGGAGAACTGACTCCTCCTGGCCAGAGATCAAATGTAGCCCTGAAAACATTGGTGGTGCTTCGGGGCCAGGCTTGGGCTAAGCAAAGGTGTCTTGAACACTCTTAGCCAGAGTGAGCAACAACTTGTTTAAACTGCTCGTAGTACACACAGATAACAGTAGGGGGCACCAGAGAGTCGCTTGCTTACATCACTAGCCAGGTGCCTTGAGTGGCTACCTTTCCTAGGCTCCTTCCCTCTAGCCAGCAATGGAGGTCTACTGACTGTAGGTAGCCTAAGATAAAGGCTGAAGCTGCCATCCTGTTCCTGTCTCTTGAGCGGAGAGGTTTATAACTGTGTAGCACTGAAATTTCAACAGTCATCCTGGAAGGGAGATCCATTTGTACAGAATGTCTGTGTCCTAGCTGGTGGAGAATGCCACTGAGTGGTGGTAGCAACAGCACTGCCGTGCTCACTGAGGAGGAGGGTGCAAGTGAAGAGAGACTGAAAGGGGAAGGAGCGAAAGGGAGCAGGAGACAGTGTGGATGGAAAAGGAGAGAGAGGTTATATATGATATGGTTGTGAGGGGGAGATGTGTGAAAGAAGAGGAGTTGGGACGGGCTGGAGGGGGAACCCAATTTAACACTCTTGCAGGCCCCTTAATTCCAGAGTCTGTCACGGGAGTGGATCTCTTCTGGGTCCTTTGGCCTCTCTAATCCATGCAATGGATCTTAATAGTTGTACAGTACTGAGCTACTGGATTTTGGACAGAGAAGGAAGTGCTGGGATGTGCTGAGCCCAGGAACCCAGTGCCAGGGCAGGATTCAGCCAGAGAGGATGGGAAAGTACCATGCAGTTCCACTCCTTGCTGCTGCCCTACACAGGGCAGGGAATTCAGGGGAGTACCGCTGACTACAGCTCACTCAGTGTCAAATGCAGAATGGAAGATTATTAAGTGCTCTGCTTTTCATTTGTGTTTAAAGCCAGATGCTAATAGAGAAGGTTAAATGAATAGAAGGAACCTCTTTTTTTTCTCTTTCCCTCCTCGATTGTGCTGATAATTGTATATTGCTTATTAAGTAGCCAAAGGCCTTTTGAAAACTCTCTTCATTTGAGAAAGATGCGAGGCAGAGCTCTTCGCAAAATAATTACAGAAAATGAGTGTTGATGCATGTTTTGACTTTGCTGCAAAAGTAAATTCTGTCTCTTCTAGTTGAAGTAATTACATTTGTTTCTAAATAGAGCCAAAGAAATGGTAATTGTAAAAAAACCACATAGATCTGACTTGTGCAAATATATAGTGGCAGATAGATGAGAAGCAAAAACTAATTATAATATTAGGATAGTCATTATGGCATGTTGTACATTAATTCAGAGGAAATGATACTCTTAAACATATTGTGAATCATGAAAAATTTGCAGAGTTTATAGAAGGACAGTTTACCTGATACATACTTTCTTAAGCATTGTGTTGAATGCGGATATTCCAGCATGTCTTGTTTATACTGGATTTGATAAAGGAGGTTAATGTATGAATTCACCAGTCTTTTGTTACTTTTACTTTTTTAATTCAGTGTTCATGAAAGGAGATATTTTTGCCAGTGAAAACTAGCTTCATTTCACTTTTTTTTTCTTTTTTTAGTCCTTATTTGAGATGACCAAGAAGGGTAAAATTGTACTGGCAGCAATATGGTGGTATAGGTACTTTTTGACTGTGAAGAGGACTGAAACCACTATGTTATTTCCTGCTGGAGAGCTTTGAGAAACATTCTTGCTAAAAACACTTGTGCTTCTGCGTCATGGTGTCTTGCCTCACTTTCTTCGTAAATGACAACAGAAGCTTTGTTTGGTCAGAGTTAATCCTCTCCTGTTCTTTAGTCTCTCCATGAAGTGATCCAATGTTAATGGGTATGTCGACACAGCAAAGAGAAACCCTTGGTTTGCCTGTGCCAACTGATTCAGGCTTGGGATGCAGGGCTGTTTCATTTCTGTATAGACTTTGGCTGGTCCCCAGCTCTAGGACCCTAATTTGCTGTGTAGAAATTCCAGGGGACACCAAACATCAGTCATTTCCATGTCAACCAGCTGTGGTGCTACAAAAGGAGAGTTAAACTTGGCTGCTGGTGGGAATAAACTATGGAATTAGTTAGTTTCTTTGGATCAAATTCTACCTTGGGATAAATATATACAGCTCACATCAATACATGACAGATAGCAGAGTTGCCCTCTAAAACACAGATTTTGTGTTCTTGAAAATGTTGTTATAGACATTAGAGGGGAAGAGAAATACAGAACAGAATATTGTCCTAAATTCATCATGGTACAGCTCGGCTTTTTTCTAATCTTAGCTAACTTTCCAGTTTCCTACAAAAGACACTTAATTTCCTTGTCTTTCTACTGTGGTTTATTCAGTTACTGGGAACTGAGGGGTGACATTAGGAAAAACTTCCTAAATGTCAGGATGGTTAAGCAATGGAATAAATTGCCAAAGTAGTTTGTGGAATCTCTATTACTGGAGATTTTTAAGAGCAGGTTAGACAAACACCTGTCAGGAATGGTCTAGATGATACTTAGTCCTGCCATGAGTGCAGGGGACTGGACTAGAGGACCTCTCAAGGTCCCTTCTGGTCCTATGATTTTATGATTAACTGGTGTAAACCAATGTGACTCCATTGACTTCAGTGGATCTATCCAGACTTATGGCAGTTGTGCATCTGGGTCTTGCACCTTCTGGGTTCTGACAGAACTGTGATGTTTGGAAGCCACTGCACCAGTCAGGCCCCCTCAGAGGTCCAGTGTGCCCTGGGTCACTTCCAGCTTTTGAGGCTAGTAGTCAAAATAAAACTTAAAAAATGACGACACATGAAAACAAAATAAGGGACCAAAAAGGAGTGAGAGATAATGTGAATATTTTATTATTTAACAAATGCTTTTCTAGCCTTTTTCTGTGCAAATGCACTCATTATTGAGCAAAAATCTAGCTTCTGTGCAATGTCACAGTTGATATTTAGCATGGCGAGCCCATTCAAGTGCTGTTGTCCGATAGTTGAGCGGTGATAGTTCTTTACCTGCTTCAGCATGTTGAAGGTGTGTTCACCTGAAGCCACTGATGCAGGCAAGCTGACAAAAATATGCAGTGCAATTGTGATATTAGGAAACACTCCAAAGAATCCAAGTTCGACTATTTCTTGAAACAATTCCTTTTGCTTGCAATTCAATTTAAAGTTTGTGGAATATATTCATTTGAGGAAGATGACCTCATCACTGAGATCTTTTGAGATTTCTTTGTTGTTCTGTTGCTGAAATTGTTCAGCTGAAGAAAAAAGATTTTCATTACTCAGTTTGTTCAACTGCCAAAGAAACCCAAAAAGGGTACAAATTAGTCACAGTGACTCAAATCGACATGTAAAACCTGAGTGAATAGAGTCAATGATGACAAGGAAGTCATTGACCCTATAATGCTGCTCGGCCTCGGATTCAGTAGGTAACTTGCAATTGGTGGAGAACTGAAATGAAATGCCAATATTCTGTGCTACTAATTTGGACTCAGTGAGGATCACAGCCCATTATTCACGGGTCTGTTGAATGTCATTGATAAGACTTTCAATGTTATCCTTCTCAGTATTGTGCAGCATTGTGTGCTTCAATTACCAGATCAGTTTGGTGGATCATTGTAATTAGCTTAATCCACAAGGATGACATTAGAATATATTCAAATCTGGACATGTGCTTCTGAATAGACTGAAGTTCACTTTGAGCCTCTGCTCTGAGATTGAGAGATTCAAGTGCATTTAAAGCCTTTGTCACTGAATTCAAATGTTGTGCAACTGGTTGAATATCATCAATCCATGCAGACCATCTAGGTTTGGACATTCCATGCAGTGAAACAGAAAGATACTGCTTCAGAATTTCCCCTTTTGTGGACTGCTACTCAAGAGATTATACATTTGCTGAATGGTTCCAGAGTAAGTAATTGCCTCCTTGCTTGAGGCCCTAACATAAGAACATAAGAGAGGCTGTACTGGGTCAGACCAAAGGTCCATCTAGACAGTATCCTGTCTACCAATAGTGGCCAATGCCAGGTGCCCTGGAGTGAGTGAACCTAACAGGTAAAGATCAAGTGATCTCTCTCCTGCCATCCATCATCCCCCTCTGAGAAACTGAGGCTAGGGACACCATTCCTTACCCAGCCTGGCTAATAGCCATTAATGAACTTAACCTCCATGAATTTATCCAGTTCTCTTTTAAACCCTGTTATAGTCCTAGCCTTCACAGCCTCCTCAGGCAAGGAGTTCCACAGGTTGACTGTGCGCTGTGTGAAGAAGAACTTCCTTTTATTTGTTTTAAACCTGCTGCCCACTAATTTCAATGGGTGCCCCTAGTTCCTCTATTATGGGAACAAGTAAATAACGTTTCCTTATTCACTTTCTCCACGCCACTCATAATTTTATATACCTCAGTTATATCCCCCCTTAGTCTCCTCTTTTCCAACCTAAAAAGTCCTAGCCTCTTTAATCTCTCCTCATATGGGACCCATTCCAATCCCCTAATCATTTTAGTTGCCCTTCTCTGAGCCTTTTCTAATGCCAGTATATCCTTTTTGAGATGGGGAGACCACATTTGTACACAGTATTCAAGATGTGGGCGCACCATGGATTTGTATAATTGCAGTAAGATACTCTCCATCTTATTCTCTGTCCCTTTGTTAATGATTCCTAACATCCTGTTCGCTTTTTTGACTGCCACTGCACGCTGCATGGACATCTTCAGAGAACTATCCATGAAGACTCCAAGATCTTTTTCCTGATTAGTTGTAGCTAAATTAGCCCCCATCATATTGTACGTATAGTTGGGGTTATTTTTTCCAAAGTGCATTACTTTACATTTATCCACATTAAATTTCATTTGACATTTTGTTGCCCAATCACTTAGTTTTGTGAGATCTTTTTGAAGTTCTTCACAGTCTGCTTGGGTCTTAACTATTTTGAGCAGTTTAGTATCATCTGCAAACTTTGCCACCTCACTGTTTACCCCTTCCTTCAAATCATTGATGAATAAGTTGAATAGGATTGGTCCTAAGACTGACCCTTGGGGAACACCTCTAGTTACCCCTCTTCATTCTGAAAATTTACCATTTATTCCTACCCTTTGTTCTCTGTCTTTTTAACCAGTTCTCAATTCATGACAGTATCTTCCCTCTTATCCCAAATTGTCCTCCTGATCCCCCACCCTCCCTGATTAGCCCTGGCACCAGCCAGTTGTCACAGATTATGTAGCCACAAGGGTGGTCATATAAAATTACTCAGATTAGTTACAGGATCAATGTTGTGAAGTAGCTTTGTGATTTAACATGCTCTCCAAAGGGCACCATGTTTGTCTCCTGGCTGGTCATTCTTCACATGAACTGAGCATCCAAGTAGCCAACAAACCTACTCCAGAATACCTGCAAGTCTTGAGTGGGCTTTTAAACAAACATCTTTGTTCATTTCCAGTAGCATTTTATCTCTCTCAAAGGATGGATCTGTTTTACAAGGAGGACACTATGGGGTTTTCCACCCTCTTTTTTTTGAGAGGTAGAACTATGCTTAAAAAGACACAAGCAACGTCTTACTGTGGGAGAGAGAAAAAGGACAGGAGGAATTAATCATTATGGTTTTGGTTCAGCATCACTTTTTCATGAATTAACAAAACGTTGTGCAGATTTGCACACAGCTTGTCTATCCATGATTCATGAGGATACTCAATTTCCTTTTTCTTCTTGTGCTAAGGACTTTACAAGCCACACAGGTCTGTGAAGATTGTCAAAACTTCATACACACTCAGTTTCAGCTGTGGGCTAGGGAACCCCAATGTGAATAAGAGGCTGGAGAAACTGATAAGCTACCTGTGATGACTAAGAAGGTTGAGATGCCTCTTCTCTAAGATCATAGGCAACAGAGGATCAATTTGTTCCTTCGTTACTCTTCCCTTTGTTCACATATTTCCAAGCATTGGAAAAAAAATATAGAGTGTAATTCCTAATGGTATTTGGAAGTGAATATTCAGGATTGTAAAGATTAAAAAAATACACCTCGTTGTAGTTGGCTCCAAGTCATGGTGACCCCACTTAGCTAGGGCCTGGCTGAAATCCTGGTGAGAAATGTACTAGTAATGCTTCAATGGGGTGTCACTGGCTGGCTTAGAGTGATAACTTTATCCCCCCTGGCAAAATAGCATGTTTCATCCTCCCTTCTTATTACTGTCACGGGGGCATGTCACCGATTTCCCCTCACACACACACCTTTCTCATTTTAAGAAATACATCCTGGCTCTGGACAGCTACCCTCATTCATCCATGCCAGCTGAGATGGTAGAGGGGAGAAGTTATTGTGGGAAGAGAAAGTTGCAATCTGATTCTAGCCTTTACAGACAATATGGCTCAATCAAATGGCTTTGTGGGCAGGGACCTCAAATATACTGTACCAAGGGCTATTGGCACCTCTGCCTGTCCTCTACCGTGGTGCTCCAGACACACCGATCTCTCACTCCCCGATGGGAGCTAGGAAAGACAAGAGGCCTTGTGATGCCAATACACTGTTGCAAAGGTGACTATTAAATAGTTTCTCCATGCTGTTCTTCTTTAATATTTCTCCATAAAGCTGGGTGTTGTGCTTTTAACTCTGAGAGCGCGGCGCTTCATCTAAACACCATAAACTCCGTTAAAGCACCTTTATAAATCACTCGATCCATTGCATGGATCCTGCAATGCAGGGTTGTTGCCCCAAAGCAGCCGTATGAGGGGCAGTGCAGTGATTTTGCTCAGTGGGTAGTTGCTTACACCAGATTTTTTAAAAAAAATCCATTTAGGTGAAAAAGGGATCTTCAAAGCTGTCATTTTTCAAGTAAATAACTCTTTAGTTTTGATATGCCTGTTTCATGTTGACGTGTCAGGCTTGAAGGAAGATGTATCGTAAATCAAAGTGGACAACTGAGAATAGAAGCACATAAAAGATTACAATAAAAGAAAGGAATCATTGTCATAAAAAACTGCAAGACATGGTTTTATATCCGTCACAGCAAGCACCCTTAGGAGTGAATTTCTAACGTGCAGTCTAAACTCAGATGCTTTTGTGAACTTTTATCATTGTTTGTTTAAAACTCTGCAGAGCAATGTGAAAAATAATAAAAAATCCCCAACCACAGGTTTTCTGTCACTCTGAGTATCAGGCTTTAAAAGATGGCCATTATGAAAGGAGGAATCTAATTGGTTGATAATTAGTTCTGCTGACTGGGCAGGTGCCCATCCTACATAAACACATGGGACAGGATTCCTTAGCCAAATGCTTTAACAGTGAAATTGACAAGATTAATGTGAAAGCTGCATGAGTCATTTGAACTAATTCTGTTCTGGAGATAGCATTAAGGAGTCGATCATGCAAGAGGCTGATCATTTTCAGTTTCCAGTGACCTAATTGGGAGTTGGGGGCATTCAGCACCTTCAGAAGAGGAGCTTAGATCAGCCCCTTAGGCACTTGGCTTCCAAACTGCAACTAAAAATAGGCAAAACCAGGGCTGTCTTTGTAGATCACCTGTTTATCAAAACCCCTAGCAAGTGTGGTTTGGAGCCTTGTCTCATTTCATATTCAGAGCTGATAGGTGTGTTTGGATAAATGTTTCTAGAATTGCCCATCTCTAAGATTGTCACTCAGTGGTGTGTTTGTGGCAATAGTTTTGACCTGTTATATGCAGATGCTGCCACGTTGGGAAGCAATGGTGTGAAACAATGTTTGATCAGCCCTCAAACCATCGTTGCTTAGTAGTTGTTCTCTGCTGGTGTCTGCATGGGAAGACTCTTGGAGACTTCTCTGAGGCAGCTTTCCATGCACCCATGGCAGCAGAGATGGTGTGTGTTTTGCCTAACATGCTTGGGTATATTGAGAACAACTGTGTGTCAATTTCATAATTGAAGAATGTGTGTGTGGCAAGGGGGTGATGGGCACTAACAGAGCAGGGTGAGTGCAGAGATTTGTAAACTAAATAGAGAAACCTTGGAATGATTTCTCCATGTCCCAGTCTTTCTAGCACCTTTGTTGGGACTACTAGAATATGCTGCTTCTCCCTCATGAATAGAACGAGGGGCAGTATATATGTCCCTTCCCATCTTTTTGGCTTTGTTTCTTTTACTGCTGAGTTATTCTGAAAACGGCAGGTCTGCACCAAACCATAATGCCCATTGCCCAGTACAGGGAGATTTGCACTCTAGTGTAGTAGTAACTGTGTGTGTGAGAGAGTGTGTGTGGAGTTCAAAGGAGGGCTGCTAGCTATTGGAGAGGAAGCATGGTCTGGTGGTTAGGGACTAACCTAGCCCTTGGGAGACCATGGTTCAATTCCTGCCTCCATGATAGAGTTCCTCTGTGACTCTCTATGACTTAGGTCCCTCCCTGACTGTAATGTGGGGAGAATACCATTGCCCTGCCCTGGAGTGATATTGTACTAAAGACTGTGAGATGCCAGATACAGTAGTGATGGGGTTGACTGTACCTGTGCTGAGTAACTAGCTTTTACCCTGTGCTCTCTGTCAAGGAGTCTAAAGCAATTCCCAAAGGTGGGCAAGTATCCTCATCTCCATTTTACAGCTAGGGCAACAGTGACAGAGGGAATAAGTCATGCATAAGAGATCCCACTGAGTCTGTGGCAGACCTGTGGACAGACCGCCCCCCCAGGGGTCTCTGTTAGCTGTACCGTGCTGCTTTCACAGTCTGGCCTAGGAGCTAGGGATAGACATCACTTTTTCTTCCCCACTCATCTAACTCACTGGGGCTAGGATCGTAACACGTCACAGCAGACACCCAACAATAATAATGTGGTACACACAATATGTCATAATGTCTCATACCATGTCCCGCAGTTCCATGTGCTGACTCTGAAGTGACCAATACCTTATGCTTCAGAAGAAGCAGAACTCCCATGCTGTACCCTACCCACTTGTGTATGGTTGGTTGTTAGAAGGGGTGAGGAGGAGGAATTCATTACTGACACCTGTTCTGTTACAGGAATACCCATTAATCTGATATCCAGGTACAGTGGTAACAGTGGTTAGATGTGCCCTCATCAGGAAATAGCAGCAAAATCCCCTGCATTATCCTTTGGGAGCAATTGTTTGTGGTAATGCAAGGTCTCATAGAAGTCACATGGGATAGGTCTCATAGAAGTCACATGGGATAACTTGTCACTAACAATTGAGCCTGGGTTTGCAATGCATGAGATGTTTCTTCTGAGACTTGGGATCATTTTAGTAACATTTTAGATATGTAGCATGTATTTAAAATATTATTTTCTCGGCCTGTAACAATCTTTAAATTGTCATATATACACTGTCCTGCAGCGTACAGTACACTAAGATTGCCTGGTCCAGGGAGACTTTAAATAGTTGGTAACATTAACAGACATATGGGAGAGGTAGACTAACAGTACAATACCTTTAAATGAAAAGTTTGCATTTTGTAATGTCTTGGCAATCGTACTTATATAATTCCTGATGCTCAATTAGTGCTTTTTTAACTGGAATGATCCTGAAATGTTTTACACAGAGTAAATACAATATAAGGTTAAACCAGGTATCACTGAAATGCAGCCGCCACTGAAGTTGGCACAGCAGCCATATTACACCATTATGAGATATGCCAACATCATACAAGTAAAAAAAAAAAATACAACTCCAGCTGAAACTACAGATGGAAATTAGTTTTAGGTAATTTAGTCCCGACTTTTAGCACCCTCACTCACGCAGCTTCTTTAATGTTTTCAGGTGGTTAGGAATTTTGTTTTAAGTCTCTTCCAGAAGGCTGATATGTGCCTATTTCAATTATATATTTTATGTGCAACTGAATTTTATGAATCATAGTATATTTTGCCAAATGAAAATTATTCAGAACGTTAGTCAGGTAGCCTGGATGATATATTTTAATCCTGGCAAAACCAGTGGCTTGTATGATCCTGGGGCATCTCCCTTTACCTCTTTGTACTGCAGCCAATGATGCCAAAATACTACATAAAATATGCCTCTTCCCCACCCAAATGGTAGCTGCTGTGTAGGAGCAGAATTTTCCTGGATAGATAGATTACAAAGAAATATAAATACTTCACTGCCCAAGGCCCTGTGGCGTGTGCTCAGAGTAGGAGAGTTTGTCAGCAAACAATGCAGCATATTCCAAGAGAGCAGTAAAAGCAATTATCTTCCTTGGCACCCTCACCTTGAAAAACAGCAGTGTTGTGGGGCAGGGAGCTAATTGGTCCATCTGTTGCTTTGGGTCTCTCTGAGGAAGAAAAGTGCTTTCTGCCACATTGTGTAACACATAACATGCCCAACGTGGACGGATCTATTCAGGCAGGCTTTGGCTTAGAAGCAGGCAGGAGTGGATGCAAAGTATAAGGTTGGGGAAAGCTAGCTGGCTTCTCTAGGTGCATTTACTATTATTTCATTGAAACTTTAATATTCTTAACAATTTTTGGACATTGTGCATGTAGTCAAAATTGCATCTACAAGTGAAGAATGTCTGTTACATTGAAGGCAGTGATAGCTAGCTGTTCCTCAAACATATGTCCTTATGAGTGCTCCACCATAGGATGTACATGAACACCTGTGTGAACTCAGAGATTTTACCTAGCAGTGTCCACTGCTCCGTGTGTGCATACTATACAACATTGTGTTCTACTGTGAGGGTACTTAGGAAGGTGACAACTTGATGCCACCCTAGTTCCTTCTCAACTGATCTCGGCTTGAGACCATTCAGAATAGTGCCTGCTGCTTTCATAGCTCTGTTTGTTGTTTTTATTACTTCTATTTTTTTTATTTTCTCTGGTTCATTTACTTAATTTTTCCTTTCTTATGCACTTTTGTGGTTCTGGGGAGTTTCCCCCTGTTGAATTCTTCCTTTTTCTTCAGCCAGGGACTCCTGCCCTCTACCATTCTCTCTGGAGCTTTCCTACTCAGGGTATAGAAGGACTCCTGGCTTCAAGGCTTGTGAGATCTGCTGCAGGACTCTCCAGCTGCCTCTGCTACCTTCGAGTTTCACATCCCATTTAAGCGCAAGGGCTGCACCAGCTTTAAAAGCTGATCTCGCAAGCTGAAGAAGGAAGGGCTGAAGCATCTTCTCATGAAGCACTTTTAGAATCAAAGCTCTCGTGGAGAAAGAGACCTTGTACTCTGGAGAAAGAATCCAAGAAGAATGGGAAGTCCCCTTCAAGGCCAGAACTTAGGGAGCGATCGCCTGCCTGGCACAGGTGCTCTTGAGGCTTCCATGGGCCTGGATACTGATGCACTGGCACGCAGTTAAGAAAACTCCCAGCTCATACACCAAAGGGTTGTCTAGCGAGCACTGATGGGTGATGCATGTGTTTCTGGAAGATAATCCCTTCACAGGTTAAAGGACTCTATAGCTTGGGATGCCTCTAAAATGTCCACATCAACCTCAGTACCACACTAACCTCTTCAGGTTGCAGCTGCAAGGATCACCTTGATCATACACTGGTACTGTTCTCCTCAGCCCTCATCCCCAGAGGCCACATGGACTGCACCTCTGTACTATACCCAGGCTATGATGGAGCATACCCCCAGGTTCTCTGGTACCAACTATGTTTTTCTCCCTTGAGGACCTTTTCATCCCTTTTAATGGGCACTGAGAGGGATCGTTCCCTGGTGCCATCCCCCTGGTCAGAGCCAAAGCCTCCAGCTGTTGTGTTGTACCCCAGTACAAAATCTCAACCATCACCTGCCTCTCCTCAGGCCCCAAGTCCTTATATGAGTTCCAAAACTGATGCTGGGGACTCCCCCTCTGGATATGGGTGAGGATACGTCCTTGGATTTGGATATCTCTGTCCAGGACTCTGCCCCTTTGACCCTCTCAACATTCTCTGTAGGTTTCTGGATGACAAGACCCGATCTATGACCAGTTCATGGTCTCACTATCCCTGGCAAGAGCAACTGTGGAGTCCTGTGTCTTTCACTTGTGCACCATAGTGGGCTTATTGGAACCCTTAGGCCCTTGACAACGATTATTGGACTGCCTCCCACAAAAACCATATACCAAAAATCACGTCCAGTACTGCAGTAGCTGTTGTTATGTCAGCAACTTCTGATACAGCAGGACCCACCACCTCACAAGGAGACTCCACAGCGAAAAGAGCAGGTAGCTAAGGAGAAGATGCCGCCATCCTCCTACTCTCCCATGGAGGCCATTATATCTCCCCTGCCAGCTTATGCCAACAACTTCTGATCCTTTCAGGACCCAATAAAGAGAATTACAGAGTCACTCTAGATTCCCTTAGAATAAATCCACAAAATTCAGCATTCTCTGTCGGACACTTTACACTTTTCCCAGGGTAAAATTGCTGTGTGTATCAGTGAGACACTGCTGTCTCCATACTATATGGTAGAAGCCTACCTGCAAAAGAGCAGACAAGCATAGTATATACCAGCTAAGGGTCTACAGTACTTTTATTCCCTCCCTCATTTCCTTAACTCTTTGGTGGAAGATGCCCTCAATGAAAAATTGTGACAAGTCCGTGGCAAATTGACCTCTCTCCCTGACCAGGAACTCAAACAGTTGACTTGTTAAGGTGAAAGAGCTATTCTTCCATTGCTATATAGTTTAGACTTGCTAACTCTCAAACCCTGATGGTTAAATATGGCTTTACAAATTATCCCAAATTCATATGCGTTATTGCCCCCTCCCACTCCACCGCCAGCCACAGGATCAAAGGAAACAATTTCAGGCCCTCATCTTAGAAGGAGGACTGTTGCCAAGGCTTCTTTGCCAGTTCAATGCAGCTGATATAGCCTCTTGCGTGGTGGCAACAACTGTTGTTATGTACAGAAGCTCCTGCTCCAAACCTTAAATCTTTTGAGGGAGGTTCAGAACTCTGTTGAGGATCTCCCTTTTGAAGGACCAAAGCTCTTTGGCAGTGATGCTGACACTCTCTCTACAGCCTGGAGGACTCTAGGACAGCTCTGTGATCCCTCAGGATACATATGCCTGCAGTGAAAGGGCAGTTCAGTAAATCTTTGATAGCTCAGCATTCCAGGCCTACCCAGTGCCATGTTTACAAAAGGCCTGCAGAACCTCCTTAAAGAGGACCAGACCACACAAAAAAGGGCCCACCTTGACTGTCACATTACAGTTAGCAAATTCAATCAAACAGCAGTTTTGATGGCCTAGTTGAGGGTCAAGTCCAGCTGGAGTAAAAGAGCTGGGCCAGTTCTACAACACCAGGAAGCTGAGAATAGTGAGGTGCTGCGGGGAAAGGATGCTGCAGTCACCCCCTGAGATGAGGGAGGTCAGCAGGGACTTGGAGTACCTCCAGGGGAAAGTAAGAGGAGTAAGGAGCCTGGCAAGAGGCTAGGAAGGGTGAAGTAGATATGGGGAGTAAAATAAGTTCAAGCGGTAAACACAGAAAGAGGCAAGAAAATAGAGGGGCCGGGTAGAAAGGAGCCCAGGGAAACAACAGGGGCTGAGGCTGAGCAAACCTGGATTGTTGGTTGTAGGGTCCGTGGGTTGGAGTCTGGTATAATGAGCAGGCTGTTCCCCTGCCAGCCATTGGTATAGTGCCACAGAGCCCTGAGCTGGGCTGAAGACTGTCTGGAGATAGCATTTGGAGAGTTGTCCTCTTGTACTTTGTAACCCGGGGGTATGGGTGGAATTAAATAATGGCCTGGCCGGAGGCCTAAGTTACCTGAAGAAAGACTACCGCAGACTGAGCAACAAGCAGCCAAGAGGGTGCCCAGTCCAGTGAGATCTACGTTCTCTGACATAGACACAAGGAGGTGTGCTGGTGGTGAGTGGGAACTCTTTTACAGGGTCATATTCCCATTCCGACCCCTTTCCATCAGCTTCCATATGTGTGTTATTGCAGGTGTTAAGTGACTGCTTTAGCTGTCTGGTGTGAAGAATAAAAAGTGCTGAGTGCTTGGGGAATAAGTATTAAATTATGAGTTTTGTCATCGATCAAAGAACAATAGAGGAAGTGTTAAACTGATAACCAATTTTCATATGGCATTTATCTTTAGTTCTCTTGTGAGATGGGACAGCTCAGAAAGATAAATGACATAACAGAGATCTGTCCCAGTATACTTTTTCTGTTAACAAAAGAATAAGCAAACATCTAATAAAACAAGGCTGCTCTATATGCCAAAGAAAGGAATGAAATACATGTTAATTTTATTAGACTTTCTATAAATAACTTTTTTTTAGAAAAAGATGTCATATAACTATCTGAGGTTTGTTTATGTAAAATCATTTAAAATATTTCAGATGTTCATATCAACTTTAAAGCTACAGAGCCATCTAGAAATGAGCCCCAGCCCCCAGCATCCAAATATCTTTAAATGTTGCGGTAACTGAAACACAAACTTTACTCATGGCCCTTAATATTGTGCTAGACTGATAAATTAAAGTCTGATTGGAATATCCCTGGTCTTCAGAAAGTTCAGATTTGGCCTTAGAGTTTGCATCTCTCGCCCTTCTCTAACACCATTAACCTGAAAACGTTATATATGGAGTTTATAACTAGAGTCTGGAGATAATTTTATTCTCTCTCTGTTGGTGTAAACTTGTATAGCTTCATTGACTTTAGTGGAGTGGTGCCAATGTACACCAGCAGAAAATTTGGCCCACCGTCTTCACATGTTTCATTACTGAAGTTAATTGTAACTCCAGTAAGAGTCTCCTGATTTGGATTTCAAGTTTGGATACAATGCCAAATCCTGGGCCAGTTCTGTGGATTAACTCATCAAATGTATATATTTGTCAGGAATCTTGGACCAAATTTCAAGTGACCCTTGCTGATTTACCCAGACAAGACTTCACTCGGATTCATATAGAGATTCTGAGGAATCTGAAATTCTGATTAAAACCTAAGTGGACATCTTCCCCATACCTCAAAATGTTCCTATGAGCACAAGGTTCTATTTATGATTTTATTTACTTTGATATGCTGTAGGGTTAGAACATTTCTATTAAAAATATTGCTTGTTTATTTTATTTATTCCAACCAAACTTACGTGAATATCAAATAGAACTGAAGCAGGAGGTAGGGAATGGTTTGAGTAGGAATCTATGCCCAAACCTTAACCCATCACACTTACACTTTGTGAGGTTCAAAAAGTTTCTATTAAAGACATTCCCAACATAGTTTCTGTGGCTCCCTTCTGTCTCTCCCATATGATGGGATATTTGCTTCAGGGATGAGGGTGGTGAATTCATTGTTTTTCTATTCCCCTCCAGCATCAGCATCTCATCTCACTGGGGACAGTTTGGTCCCTGTGTCAGTCTCTACAGAGAAAAAGCCAGACCTTCTTATTACTCATGCAGCTACTGCTATTGAAGTCAGTGCAAATGCCTGGCTGAGTAGGATAACCGCTAATGAAAAATAGTATGTGAGTGTATTTGTGGGATGAAAGCAATAGGGGCTTTACAGAAATGTGTTTTCTTACATTCTGTACATTTTAAGAACAGAGTTTCAATTGGTTGTGTTTTTAACTGTCCTATAAAGTTTAAATGCAAGGATATAATTTTCTCTTAAATTGTGTAGTACAAAGCGGGCTATACCCTCATGTGTCAACTATTAACAATTCTTTGTTGATTTGTCTATGAAAACTGCCTAACACTACATGATGGAGGCATTTTGCATATCTGTAAACTGAACATGCACGTAGAGAGAAATCAAAACTCAATGTAGGTAAACCCCAGTTACCTGGAACTTTACATTATCTAGTTTCTTATAGAAACTGAAATTTATTTTTAAGAAACTTTCTTTATCCCTAGGTTTAGGATATCCCCTGAGACATTTGGACCACCGGTACAGTATTATCTGTACTGCCAAATATACTGTGTCCCAAAATCTTTCAGTAGCATCATTTAAACAAATTTCTGAAAACAAAAAATCAACTCACAATATTTGCTGTAAAGTCAAACTTACTTTATGTAATCCCTATCTGAATAGGCATAAAATGTACCCTTAGAAATTCTAATGCATGTGAATACCCACACAAGCCTATGTGATTTTTGTGAACATGTTGTCTCCCCATCTTAGATCATTACTTAGCCATGTCTTATACCACCTAATTTACCCAATCTCACAAGTTGCCTTTAAGAGTTAAAAAAAAAAAAATCATAATTACAAACTCCTAGGCTTTCAAGAGAAGGAGAGGGCTACCTCAGATCTGTGCTTATCAAGTGCATGTTTGTGGAAAATCAAAGATGGTGTTTTTATTATATTTGATGATTTTCTCTTATTTTTTTGTGGGGGTGACATAGGTTTGTCTGAAGGAATATAATGCCCATACTAGACTGTCAGCCCCATAAACCAATGTACTTAATTTAGCCACAGAATAAGAACCTCATGAGCAATGGTAGGGCAAGTTCTCCCCACCCCCACTCCCATCCCCACTCCCATCACCTTGTTAATGTGCTTTAGCTTTGCTCTGGGAGGCATCTTCGCTTGAGGTTATAGGGGAGTTTGGTCTCCAGGATCTATTCCTCTTTAGCCTCCCTGTGATACTGTCAGTAAGAATGCCAAAATAGGCATGGTGGTAATGGGGGAATATTAATTGTTGTTGTTCTGTGTTTGTTTTGTTTTTGTTTGTTTCTAGCAGGACTTGGGTGGAAACCACCAAATTCACATTATGTAGGGGAAAAAACATTAGGTGGTAACAACTTTCAGTTCCTACCACCTTGGACTAGACTTGAAATGGAGATCTCCAAGTAAAAGGTGCTTTATCCAAACCCTTGAGCCATCAAATGCCAATATTGACTGGCTTCAAGAGGAGGGACCACAAAGTATTGTGTAAGAGTTAAATCCACTCCTGATATTGAAAGGCAATTATTCTGTGGGTGAGAGAACCCCTGGGCATTGCAGTCTGTGTAGGTTTGCTGTGCAAAACACTGTGTGCATGAGATCCACAATTCTTTTCATCCTGTGGAGGGGGCAAACTGGGACAGGTGGTGAGACCAGGGATGAGCCTATTACATCCTCAGGATTTTTCTGGCTGGGAAAGGGGATTTTTTCCCTCTTGGCCAGTCCCCATGAAAGTAACCAACATGAAACCAGGTATTTGAACTTTGTATGGGGGAAGAGAATTTGCACCCAACTGCACAAAGCTTGAAGGAATAGACCAGTCTGAGGTCATTGTGTGCAAGCCAAGTGGAACCCATTAACATTTAAAAAATGTACTGTCACTGTTTTATTATAGGTGGATGCTGGTTAGCAGCCACTTTTCATTTTCTCAGCTAACCCTGAATTCATATTTATTCCTTGAAGTTCAAGATCAGATTTTAATGGAAAATGAATATGTTGCTGGCTGATAAATAGATGAGAAAAAAGGACAGCAGAGGGATAAATAGATTGAATGTCAGTACAGGCAAATGTACGGCACGGTAATACAAATACAGTACAGTGATGGAGCCGTCAATAACTGGAATACACAGGGGAACATGACTAGGAAACTGAAAAGTATTTTTCACTGTTACACTTATAAACTTTTAAACTATTGCAGGTTGAGGTTAGAAAATAAAACATTCTCAGATGTTGCATTTTGTGGCAGTGACAATGGCAATGTAGTGAAACTGTGGGCTAAGGTATATAAGGACATATGGGAACCTGTAAAATACACGGGTAAAGGTTGAAAATACTAGGGCTTACCCTCAGACCACCAGTTAGTGCTGAGGCTACCTGTTCTTCCCCTCCGCCCCTCCCTTACCGCAATCCCCCTTTCCCTTTTTCTGTGTCTCATAACAGTCCTCCCTCCAATCCTCCAGTATAGAGAACCAAAGTGTCAGCTGTGGAGGGTTTGTTGCAAGGTGGATATATGTCCACTTGGCACTTGATGGTGACCATCACACTTTTCATTAACTGAACGGCACTACTAATGTAGGATATAGAAATGTATTTTGGTAACAACTGATTGTGGGTAATGTTGAACATACTAATTTGGTGGCAAAAAGCCCATTACCAATCATCTTCAGAAATCCTGTTCCCCAGAAAAGGGAACAAAAACCAATAATTCATTTTCGTTGTGGTTGAAATAGCCAGAATAGCAACTGTCCCTGCAAGTTAGCATTACAGGCTGATTTACTTTCCCATCCATTCCTTACAGAACTGTGCAGTTTTAAGCAAAGGTTGTTGCTTTTTTCTAGTATTACACAGTAAATTACCAATTACAGTTAGGTTAGAGTTTTTTTATATACAAACCTTCTCCTAGCAGTTGCATTTCAAACTGTATTCTGATGAGAAAAGGCGCATCACTCAATTTCAGAAGAATTACAGACAGGTGGGAAGAGGAAATGAGAATTGGAGACAGCTGAATTATTCCAAGTGATTAAATTGTCTAATGAATTTAGCCCCTTTTTTCTGTTGACAAACTCTCTGCCAACAAACCCTGACTCCCTCAAATGCTATTATTTATAAATATTCACTGAAAAGTTTGGATGGACAATTTTCAGTTAGTGTGTATCTCACATCCTAAGCAAATATTAAGCCCTTGCTATGTTTGGCTTGTTGATAATCCTATGATAAAGGCACTAGGAGGAAATAGAAATTATATTTCTTTGAGGGATCATACCTTCAGATCAATCCATACAAATTACCATATGCTTTTCTTTAGTGGTAGTGATTGTTTTAATCTTTCACCGTGATGGATAACTCATTTAAACCAAATCTCAGTACATCAAAAAGTGCAACACATAAAACAGAATAGCTGTTCTTAATGGAATAAAAATAAATAACATTCAGTATGCTGTACATCAGAATAATGTGAAATGGAAGCATTACTGAAACGCTTGTGAACTCCCATCATTAGAAACATTTTCTGATTGGCACAGGGGACACTTAGCTTCTCATTTAAGTCTTTAGATTGTATTCAGTGCACATTGGCTGCGAGTGAATGATTTAACCATGTGATTTCTGTACAGTTTACATGAAATAAGTTGGTGGTTTTGCTGTTTTTCCTGGTCGATGGGAAATCACTTCAGAGATCACACTAATTAGGTTCTTTTTTGATAGCCTCAGCAGACAGGCCAGGAATTGAATGAGCATAGATATATAATGTGGACACCTCTAAAGGCTGCCTTCCTACTTCAGAGTTGTGGCACTCTGGAGAGCTCCTACCTTTGCTGTAGCTAATCTGTGGATCTTTGTGGAGTTGGCCTTTAGAATTCAATAGGAATATAACCAATAATGCTATACATTAATGTAAAAATCTGTAGATTTTAAGAAATATTTATGCCTATCATAAAGGGTTTTTAAGACCATCCAAAAATATTCTATAGCAGGAATAAAATGTTTCCATTAAATTCTATAGGACAATATAAAAATCCTACAGAAAGCATTTAATTTTCTAGAGGATTTTTCCCATAAAGGGATAAGTGGAGAAATTTCTGATTATCTGGACCTTTAATCAATACTAAACTCGGTTTTAGGGAGAATAGATGTTAACAGATGTTCTGAAAAGAGAAAATGGCAATCTATAAAGCATACATCACAGTCAAGGAAGCATTCATGGTTTGAAAGTGTAGAAGAAAATAAATATCTCAGTAGCAGAAAACTATAGGGAAAAACACTCACGAAAATTGCATTTGGGCACAAGAAAAGAACGGTAGGCAGAGTACTGAAGTTTTTGACGGAGATGGTGAAGACATCAAGCATTTGGAATGTGAAATGAAGGAAGGCCAGCCTCTATTATTTCTACCATCAAATAATATGTGACTTCATTTTTTTCCCAAATGGCCTCAATAAGTTTTACGGATGTTCCTTATTCAGTAGCAATACAATGACTAGCATTCCACATAGCTGCACTCAGACAGATCTAGAATGGAGAATAATTCAAAGCATCAGTAACACAATCAGAGACTGCAAAGCGGTAAAGGACAGTTTAAATGCCATCATTGATCTTTATGGAAGAGAATATCTTCTCATTATATTCCAAGACTGCTGATCACATTCCCTACTTATTAGGGGGTGGAATGGGAGGGTAGGAGAGGTCTGAGATTTGAGCTATTTTTATCTTTTTCTCACTAGGGTGACCAGACAGCAAATGTGAAAAATCAGGACAGGGGTGGGGGTGGGGGGAATAGGAGTCTATATAAGAAAAAGATGCAAAAATTGGGACTGTCCCTATAAAATCAGGACATCTGGTCACCCTATTTCTCACCTTAAAAATAAAAACCAGAAACTGATTATAAGCTATACTCAAATTTGAGACCTATATATGGGTATGTGGTTAGGTGAAAATGTCACTGTTGGGGAAACACCAACCCTGTGTCTAATTATATCCCAGTGATCTCTATATTGTGACATTGCAGTACCTTGCACGCTAAGAATTTAAAGAATGATCGGAGATAATTTCAGTTTTTTATATTTTAGCTGTTCAGAGAATGCCATCAAAACATTTCAACCAGTCTGAAAGTTTTACTGATTCTAGCAGTATTCCTCCTTAATGTGAAAAAATATGTGTCAAACAATGAAAACTCTTTCAATTGTGCTCAATGAAAATGCAATTTAAAATAGTCAAGACTGCTTCCAGCTTCAAAATGAAGACGTCTTTACTTATGACCTGTGGCAAGTTTTTCTGATTAATAACGTGTGACCCTAAAAGACCCAGGTGTGAATGGAAGATACATGGGTAAACAGTACTGTACGTGAGTAGAACTGTAGAAAACTGATGTCTAGATGTTTGAAAACTGGAACAGATGGACCTCCAAAAAATGCACTTATGCTTGTAGCAACCTGTGTTTGTATGTCTAAAAGAACATTTATGTCACATAAGAGGTAATTGTATGAGCAAGTGGGTACTTTCACACAATTATCCCTTTGTAGTATAGACATGACATTTTAGCATACTTGAACATGGGGTTTTGGATGTGCTCTGGGATGCATGTACACTATTGCAGATGCAGTGGATGAGCATGTATTTTGGCCTAGGAGTTATCCTTATTTGAAAATTGGGTTCTAAAGGTTGCCAGCTCCTGCTGAAATTCATGACCAGGGATGGGCTAGGGGTTCTCAGATTCTCTCATAGTGAGGTCCACATCATAATAATATTGTATAGAAACTTCATGCCCCATTCATGATCACATAGACCATTTCTTTGTCCTGCTCCTCTTCTATATTCACGGCCTGACATCCCTGTGGCAACGGCAGCAATTGCTTCCATGGCAATACAACAGGACAGCATTCAATAATCAAGATTTTCAAAAGCGACAAATGATTTTGTTGGCATCTCACTTTTAAGCTACCCAGCTTGAGACATCTTCAAATGGGGTTTGCTTTTCCTCTCAAGGGCCCAGGGATCTGATTTTCATCTCAAGTTGGGCAGCCAGAATGGTTAATTGCTTTTGAAAATTTTGACCAATATAGGGTTTTTTTTTAGCTCCTTTCAGCTTGAGCTTAGCAAGGCTGTTTATGAGCAAAACTTGGACTTTGATTTTAGCTGTAAACCTGTCAGTGTTTTTCTGTACATATTCCATACAACTATAGTTCGCCCATCAGATACTCATGCTGTCCATTGCTACTGCTTAGCAGATAGCGAACTTTATACAGACATGCTAAGGCCATAGCTATCTTCAAACATAGATGGCCAGCAAAGTAATAATGAAATATTCCTTATTGTCACACAATGTTTCTATCTCTGCATTTGTGCTGCACTGTAACAGGACTATGTAGGCTGGCTGTTTTCTCAAGCAGAAATCTAATTGAAGTTTCTGATCCAATGCAGTGCTCCAACTGTATAGAATAGATGGACTGACATAAAAGTTTTTCTTCATCCTAATATCAGTTTTTTAAAAAATTAACCAAACGATACTGAAGAAACTGAGGGGGAAAATCTATCTATTTTATAGCTGTAGCCTTTGGCAAGAACAATGTCTGCTTCTCTAAATTCTGTTTGAAACTGTGGAACCTTTCATGTGGTAGCAGTGTTTTAAATTAAACAGTATTGTGCTAGAGAATCCAAGCACAAATAACATGGTCAACATCCCAGTGCAGTGGGAAAGCGATAGGAAGGTAGCCAGAACATGGGAAAGGAGGCTTCATCCATTTTCCCACTCCTGCACTGCACTCCCTACTAGCATCCTGGGAGAGATAAATTAGCAAGCTGCCCAGGATCATCAGGTAATTTGGATGTTTGTGCAGCCTTCATTATGTTTTTGTTTTCTTTCTTTTTTTTTTCCCCAAACTGCAAGGAGAAAACCAGGCTGGAGAAGCTGTGTTTTTAGATATCTTTGAAGAGATAACAATAGACACTGGAACCTGTGGTTTTATAAACATCAGAGACCAAGTCAAGAAAATCAAAAGATTTCTTTGCTAAGTATATCGTACAAGTACAGTAGACTCTCACTATAACTTTGACATTATCCAAACATTAGACTCTGCAGTATAAAACTCTTGTTTTCCAGTAGAGTTCTAGTCCCCAATCCCACAATATAGTCTTGGCAACCTCTTTTTCTTTTTCTTTTTTTAATCCTCATTTTGTGAGATTTAGTGCTGCAGCCAGCAAACCCTCTGGCTCCAAAGGACTGAAATAAGTTGAAGGAGTCATTCCTGTACCTTAATTGGGCAAGAGATGTCGTTCCCAAGCAATGAGTCTCCACCGGGAGGTTAGCTGGATAGTTCTGTAGGTCTCCCAGGTCCAGCTAGACTGGACAGTGAGGGGCAAAGGGGAAAGTATGAAGATTCAGACCCTGTCTACACTAAAGGGAAAAGCCAATCTAAGCTACGCACTTTGAGTTACGTGAATAGCATAACTCAAATTGATGTAGCTTAGATCTGCTTATCGCGGGGTCCACACTATCTGATGCCGATGGAAGATGCTTTCCCATTAACTCCTCTTACTCTTCTCGATCAGGTGAAGTACAGGAGTCAACGAGAGATCAGCAATCGATTTAGCGGGTCTTCATTAAACCGGCTAAATCAACTGTCAATGCATCGATCGCCGCCTTGTTGATCCTCCAGTAAGTGTAGACAAGCCCTCAGTGCTGGAATAGCAGCAGCTGCTTCAGATCAGGAGCTGTATTGGTTGAGGAGAAGTCAGGCTGGAGATTTACACTGCAGTTCCCCTCATACTACTGGCTCAGGGAAGACAATTTACCTTTGCGCAGTCAAAACAGTTTCAGTTAATTTAAAAAGTGCACATTTGGTGCTGCAGGAAGGGAAGTGCTTCTGCCCATGGCACTAAATTGGCACTGTTAAGAGGAAGTTGTGGTTGATTCAGAACAGCAAAGGAAAGAAGAGGAGCAGCTTAGCTGATGTAAAGATAACATTTAGGTTTAATTGCTACAAGTTCAGGAAGGAGACTGTGTTCCCACCCTTCCTACCACCTGTCGTCTCAGGCTGCTTAGGCAATGAACTATGGGAACGGCTATTTCTAGTTCTTTTATGAATCAGACAGTTCTCATTTTTCCCCTTCACCTCACCCGGAAGCCATTCAATCCATTGAACACCTCTGAAACGGCATTAATGGAGACAGGAAGGGGTGATAAATGGAAAGCATAAATTTGTTTATTTCCTTTCTACTCTTGCAGTCATCCGGTAATGGCCTATTACTGTGGTTCCTTTTGTCTAGGTGCAGCGATGTGAGTGCCAGCAGATTTGTTAGGCTCTCGATCTAGTTGTGTTTCTCATTGTCTGAACAGGAAAAATCCCATTTCCTCATTCTCCCCAGAAGCTTTTCTCTGTTCCTCGAAAGATTTCATCACTTCCAGCCAAGGCAGAGAAGTAATAGCCTTTTCCATGGGGTCAATGGTAGTGGAGAGTATTTACAAGTGATTGATTTGAGGAAAGAGAATGGATTGCTCAAGATTGGCTGCCTCTGCCCAGGCAGAATAATTGGAAATATCTTTTCAACTGAGCTGGTGCAGGCTGTAGGATTACTTCACTGGCTCCTGCTGCATCTTACAGTGCTTGTGCTGTTTTACAAGTGTTTTGATGCCTTTCCTTGCCTGTCTTAAGAGAGTTAGTGAGGAGTAGCCTCATACCAACAGGTGGTATGGCGGGTATATCATTTAAGATAGTGCCGTCCGCAGATGAGAACGGCCACACAAACCTACCTCCACTGAATCTTAATTAGAAATGCTCATATTATCCAGGGAGCAGACTAAGACAGTGGCTCTCAACCTTTCCAGACTACTGTACCCCTTTCAGGAGTCTGATTTATCTTCCATACACCAAGGTTCACTTCATTTAAAAACAACTTGCTTATAAAACCAGACAAAAATTATAAAAGTGTCGCCGCACACTATTACAAAAAAATGGCTGACTTTCTCATTTGTACCATATTATTATAAAATAAATCAACTGAAATATAAATATTGTACTTGCATTTCAGTGTATAGTCTATAGAGCAGTACAAACAAGTCATTGGATGAAATTTTTGTTTATACTAACTTCAGTAGTGCTATTTATGTAGCTTGTTGTAAAACTAGGCAGATATCTAGATGAGTTGATGTACCTCCAGAAGAGCTCTGTTTACGCCCAGAGGTACATTGCCCCTCATTGAGAACCACTGGACAAGGGCACCAAGGTGTGAGAGGTGTAAAATGTTGAAGTTCCCTGTTCTCAAGTACTCTAGTGCACAGGCCTTGTCTGTAAAACACTCTTCTTTCTAAGCATGGTGTGTGTGTGTGTGTATATATATTATAATATAAAAGGAGGAGCAGATAGAATATGTGAATGTTGAACTAAAACCAAATCTGTCCAAACTTATAATTTACATGCTATTACTTGGTGAGTTTGGGGGATGTGTATTCATTTTACAAACAAAACAGTTTTTGCTGACTGTCATTCATGATATATGCAGTGTTCAAGATATAGTCAGCAATCACCCCTCAAGAGAGAATTCAGTGATGGATAACAGTTGGGCTGCTTTTGAGATGGAAAAAAGTCACAGGACCCAGAAAAAACTTATTTCTTTTGGAATATGTGTGTGTTTTATCTCTGCCCTGGAGGAGATTCTATTTACTTTTTCTATTGCCAAGTCCCTGTGAACATTATTCTTTCAGCAAGCAGCCAGAAAGGACAATTTTGCAAGTTAAATTTTGCTACACAAAATTAGAAGAGCAAATTCCCACTAACCGTTATGAATATGATGCATCTAATTCAGACACTTCTTCTTAAAAATATACAGTGCATCCATGGGACTATCCAAGGAGTGCTTCAAAGGATGCCTGCTGACTCATAAACAATGGAGCATGCATCCTAAAGCAATGCAAGAATTACATGTGTAATTGTTGAAAGATCAAACTCTGTTATTCATGTCTAACTGCAATAATTTGAGCTGTTCCAAGAATGAAGCTTTCTTTACACTTACTGCAGTTCATTTAATGAAAACTTTTTCTTAAAAGTTTTTAAAAATTCCTTGGCCAAAATATTATAATACCTTTTCATTGCTTAAGATAAAATAAAAAATATACAAGTTCAAAGGACGTTTCAAATGTTTGACTCGTAGGTCTTAATTTACTGCAGTTTGAATACAGTAAGTTACTGCATTCTCTTATGCAGTGCATCTAAAGGTGCTGTACAGCCCCAAAAGCAAACCCTTTTTGACCAAACAAGGCAGAGTTGCAAATTCTACAGCTAAAACTCATGACCCAGAGATCTTGAGCTTATCTCTGATACTCTGCATGGCTAGTCTTTGGAGACCTGACTGATGTATAAAAATGTCAAGAGGTCACTGAGATTCACAGGGCCAAAATGATGAAGAGCTGTAAATATCAACAATGCCCTTTTGTTAAGAGATGACATTTTTATTGGGTGAGTGCAAAAACCTGCAATTCTGGAAAACTCTGAGTTATCCAAGTGTGTAAAAGAATCCTGATGGGAGAATGTGCTAAAAATTAGTGTGTTGTATCTCCTATTGTATGAAACAGGATGCAATAATCCATCTTTGCTATTAGTTTGCATTACAGGAGGTTATGAAATACACAAAATTGCAACTCTGCTTAAGGCAGGGATAATATGGGCTAAAGACTACTCCTGTGAAAACTCCCTTCTGCTAGAAATTGTGGCCTATTAGAATTAAAGTAGCACATTATGTTTATTTTTAGTAGGTAAGGATCAACTTAACAAAAAAAATAAACCCTATTTTTTTTCCTGTATATGAGATACCTTGTTGTGCAATTGTTATGGGGAGAAGACACAGAGAGACAAACTTCAAACACACTCCACAATTTCAGAGCCCAAATACGATAATTCAAGATAAGAGCTGCTGCCTCCAAAATAAAAAAAAAGGCATCCCCATTCTGAACGTTGCAATTCAATGTATCAAAAGTCTTGAGGGGCAAATAGCTTTGCCTCATGGATCATCCGTTTGGGCTATGGCACACCAGGCAAGGGGGCCAGGGGTAGATGAGTCCACCTGAGGATGTTTCAAGCAGTCCACCCCACTTGCAGCTGGAAGAATGAAAGGAGTTCAGAGCAAGTGTTTTTACTAATTGTAACCAACTGCAGCACCATGGCATGAGGAGAGGTTGCCTGGATCCAAACCATGCAGAGCCTTAATTGGAACCTGTGAGGATCTGGGGGCCCTGTTTATGTACAGGCTATGAATTCTGTTAAGGATTGTTGGGAGTCCTGCATGTGTATCTGTGTAGGATTGCACAGTCTTTTCGAATATGGGGTTTGGTTACCTTCACTGCTGTCCCTTCACCTCTAGGTTGGATTGGAATTCCAAGGAGTGGTTGTACAGGACTAACAAAGGGTCTTTAATGTCAGTGCCCTTCCATTAAAATGGAACCACCCTACACAATTGGCTTGCTCCTATCTAGAAGAACGGGCTTATCAGGGGAGAGGTCTCCTGGCAATGAAGCCACTTGGTGGGAGGCCTGTGTTCATTTGTTGAAGCTAATCAAGAGGTCCCATGACAGGACACTGGTAGGTTATAAAAGGGCAGGGGCTGCTATACTTTCTCCCACACTGTTTTCACCAGTTCAAGCTGAATGCAGCTGGTACAGGAGCCTGATAAGCTGGGGGGAAACTCTTCCTACCTGAACATGCCAAACCCTCTCCCCCAACCCACCCCTCTCTCCAAAAAAGGGTAAGCTAGAGCAGAGGGCTTTGTTCTCATGGACTGTGTTGTCTCCTAAATGATCTGTGCTCTTGTATGCTTATTTCTTGAGTAATTGAGTTAAAGCATTTGTTAAGCCTGTGGCTGTTTGCTTTTGCTGCCTGTCATGGACAGGGATGTGGGCAGTCATGCCTACTGGTCGGAGCGGGAGTCAGAAACTGAGCAGGGCTGGAGCAAGGCTGGGAACAAAGCAGGCACAGCAGTGATTGCAGTTGCAGCTAAGGGTTGAGCAGCTCTTGTCTTAATGATGCTGCTGGGCGTAAGAGCAAGTCTGCTGATTCCTCCAGACAATCAGGTGGTCTGGCCAATTAGGTGATTCTGTTGCAAGCCACCTGAGATTCATCTGTGAGTCATTTGTATCTCACTAGGGAGGTAGAACTAGGTGGTCCCAGGCACATCACAATTCTTGATGCTGCCATGTGCCCCTGAAGAGGTAAATTGTAAAACTAGAAGGCCCACAACTTTGGTGGGATTCTGGGCAATGTGCCAGAGCTTCTAATGAGGCTTAGCAGAAACAGCACTTGTGTCAGGGCCTAGGTCATTGGACTGTTGGGACCCCATTGCCAAGGAGGAGTGTCAGACATGAGGTGTACACATGGAGTCATGCCTGGAATCCCAAAGCCAAAGATAGTGACTCAACTCTGCCCAGTCCCAGCAGAGTAAGGGCACATGGGATTCAGCCACTGAATCCCTCACAGCAGCTTGAATGTCTGGTAGTGGGAGCTCAGCCAGATCTGTGGCAGCAACCTTGTTAGGATCTCAGTAGATAAGTGAAGGATAGAACAGCATCAAGACAGAACTGCCTCCTCTCCCCTAGAGGGTCCCTCTGTGAGTCATGTTTGGCACACAATATTAAAGCTGCACAAGAGAAATGTTTTGCTGTTTTTTCCCATGTAGAAGAGTACTGTCCCATTCTGTAGGAAACTGGCTTTATTTTCCCAGTGTTGTCGATTTTTGGTGTTGAGCATTAAAGTCATTTCTTTGCATGATAGGCCAGATCCTCTGCTTCATGATCTTCAAAAAAATGAAGCAGGTAGGGAATAATCAATACCTGTATTGCAATAGCCAGTCAGGATTGAGGCCTCATTGAGCTGGATGCTGTGTAAATGCACTGCAAGGCTCCGTGCCTTGAGGAGTTGACTGAAGGACTGCTGTGTTCTACCTGATTTGATAACGTGAATGAAACTTTCAGTAACTGGAGAATCTATTTCAGTGCCATGTTGGCAGGGTAGATGTATTCCAGGAATGCACATTCATTCTTTGTCCAATCCATAAATTATGTAATAATAAAACAAATCTCTTCATTATTTTTTTTAAAAGGCAGACCTATCAACTAAATCAGCCAAGAGAGGTCAAATAACTACATAGTAGGAATTCCACAGCGCAGAGGGTCCAGTAGTATTTGGAATTCTTCATAGCTACATTTCCTGAATACCAAATGACAATGTGGTTTATATGGTAAACCCCTTAAAAGAAAGCTCTTTGACCTCTTCCAGTAGAATGTATAGTATGATGTTTTAAGGGGTTTCTGAAGATACAAAATTACTACGCCTATTATACCACAGGATTTTTAAAAAATGTCCTTTAAATGCAATGTGAAGACACCCCTCTTCCTATTATCTGCCCTAGAGATGTTCTAGGAGCAAAATTAAATGGCTAAAAATTGAATTATCTATCCCTCAGATCTTCCCATCTATCATTTTATTTTCAGCTGCCATTTCAAGGCACACTTCCATCTTTCAACAGCTATTGTTTAAGAGGTAAATATGCTGTATAGTGATTGCAGTGACGTGTACATCCATTTGAATCTCCATCTTTTGGATTAAATGTAAGAGGTTCTGCCCACCTGTGGTTACTGAAGGTCCCATGGTACTTTCTTTGCAACAGCAAAGGAGTTCAATCTGGTGTCCTGGCTAATGTCCTATAATGACAGCTACATTGTGTCTACTTTAATTCCCATCACTCTCTATTACATCATGAGGTTATTAACTTTGTGACACTAAAACTGTTGTGCAGACTTACTGGCAGCATGTCTTTTCTGCATACTGCCTTCTAATGGTGGGTGACATGGTATGATTCATAGTTTTCATTCATTTCATTCATTTCATTCATAGTGAGTAGTTCTGTAAAGTGCATTGAGATGTTTGGAAAACATTGAATACATTTATTATATTTGGTAGCACCAGAATGTGCTACATACTTTGAACATGTAGGAAGAGCTAAGTCAGGGGTGGGCAAACTATGGCTCACAGGCTCCTCCTAAGCAGCCCCTGAGCTCCGAAGACTCGCCTTCTCCCGCAGCCTCCCCTCCCAGGGCAGCGCTCTGGCCTGCTGTTCCTCGGCAGCGCTGCTGCGGCATGACTGGCTCCGGTGGCGCTGCGCGCTTGTGGGGGCCAGCGTGTCTGGCTCTGGTGGTGCTGCGTGGTTGCCAGACATGCTGCTCTGAGCAGCATTGTAAGGGGGGATTGGATAGGGCATGGGAGTCCCGGTGGGGGGCTGTCATGGGGAGGGCAGGTGGATAAGAGTTGGGGCAGTCAGGGGGCAGGAGGCAGGGAACGAGGCGGGTTGGATAGGGCGTAGAAGTCCCGGAGATCTGTCAGGAGGAAGGTGGGTGGATAGGGGTCAGGGCAGTCAGGGGACAGGGAGTGGGGGGAGGTTGGGTCGTGTCCTGGGGAGGGCAGTTAGGGTGGGGGGGGTCTCAGGAGAGGGTGGTCAGGGGACAAGGAGTAGGGGGGATTAGATAAGGGGTGGGGTCTTTGAGGGAGTGGTCAGGGGAGGGGGGGGTCTCTGGAGAGGAGGTCAGGGAACAAGGAGTAGGGGGGATTGGATGGATTGGGATTTTGAGGGGGGCAGTCGGGGCAGGAAGTGTGTGGGGGTTGATAAGGGGCGGAGCCAGGCTGTTTTGGGAGACATAACCTTCCCTACCCGGCCCTCTGTACAATTTTGCAACCCCAGTGTGGCCCTTGGGCCAAAAAGTTTGCCCATGGCTGAACTAAATTGTATCTGTGATGAATTTACAATCTAATATAACAAGCAACATATGAAAGGTGAGAAGGTTAAGGAACTCATTTGGAATGTGAAACTTGTACATGTGTTGTGTACATTTTTATGTACATTCTTTTTCACCAACCAATAGTAATTAAACCCTAAACTAAATTTTCCAACGCCAGCAGATAGAAACTTAAACCTGAAAGAGTCTATCTTTAGCCACTGTATAATAAATCACATCTTAGTCTTTTCTAATATAAAACAAAATCACATTCACTTTAGTGGGAGTTTACTCAAAGTAAAGAATTAATAACGACCTCAGAATTTGGCATAGTACAAACAGGTGAAAACATAACTTGACTTTATTTTCTACTTTATGAGATCCATGAAGCAAGGTTAACTACAGTACAGTGAAATATAGTTTAATAGAATGAAGAACAGAGTAATAAAAAAGACAGAGGATATTATTTAGCTAAGTAAACTTTTTTGTAGTAATGCTTAGAGATGTGTGTGTTGATGATTAAACACCTAATTAAATATGAATGTCTCACCTTGATAATTAAGCAATAAAGACACATCAGGCAATGAATTTCTGGGTGATTATAGCCTGCCTTGGGTGTTACTATAAGGCATGGGGCCAAAGATTAAATTGTTTAAACCATGTGAGAAATTCATAATTGCCCTGAAATTTGCTTCCTGGAGGGTTTAAGAAATAGATCTGGTACATAAAGAAATAAGAAAAAACAGTTAGACCCTGCTAATAGGCATTTTGGCAGTATGGCTAGAACAGCTGTGCTCCAACTTGTAAAGGCTTGTATATACATGACATTGTCAGAAGATTGTGCCAAGCTCTGTGCTCCTCTTATCATGCCACTCAGATGGGGAGAAGTCCCAAGGGAACTATGCCATTTCTCGGGGTGATTAAGGAAGGTGACTGGCTCAGCAGATGACTCAAGATACAGTAGCACAAAGTCTGGTGGTCTTAAATTTCAAAGTGTGATGGTTTAGGGTTTTTTTAATCCTTTTCCTGTAGAAAAAATCCTTTCCTTTTCCTTTTCTTTTCACACTCCCTGGATATCCTTTTGAAACCACTGAATTTTCTAGGGACTCCACCAAAAGTATCACTCTCCTTGTACAGACTATGAAAATGTATGTACACTATATATATGCATTTATTGCATCCCTGTCTCTAACTCTTCCTATTGTTCTCATCTTCATATATTGTAAGCTCTTGAACAGGAGCCATATCTTCCAATGGATTTTATGCCGATTGAGGACTCTGAATTCTACCACAACATAAATATTAAACAATAAAATACTACAGTGGCTGTTAAACAGTGAGGAAAAAAATGTGTTTTTAACTGCTCCCTCTATAATTTTATGCATTTCAATCTCAGAAAACATCTTATGCCTGATTTTCTTGTCTCTCGCCCAGTTTCATGCCAGTGCATTGATGCCCATGAAGTTAGTATAGGCATCAATGGAGTGGAGCAATAGCTCAGTGGTTTAAGAATTGGTCTGCTTAATCCCAGGAATGTGAGTTCAATCCTTGAGGGGGCTATTTAGGGATATAGGGCAAAAATCTGTTGGATGATTTAATTGGGGATTGGTCCTGCATTTGAGCAGGGGGTTAGACTAGATGATCTCCTGAGGTCCCTGGTATTCTACAAATGACAGGAGAATTTGGGCCATTTAGTATAATTTGCTTTTGAGTTTTTCCTTGTGGTCACATTTCAAGGTGTTTGCTTTCCTGATTCTTTTTCACAGGGAATGAGCTATTTTAGAATTCTCAATTCTGATTATTCCTCTTTAACACCTTTCTTTTCCTCTCTCAAGTACAAATGCCCATGCACAATCCCACCTCAATGGGGACTTGATGACAACTGATGTATAGATGCAGAAGAGAGTTTTGCCTGTCACCTAAGATATGATGTCTGTCATCCGTTTCTTTTTGGTTGGATGAAATATAATTGCTCCTGTAGTGGACATTGATAAATGGTGTTGACTGGAGTGTGCTACTCTGATTGCTTTGATGAATGATACACATCTCATGTTGATTTCTGACTGATGTTAAAGAAATCCATTCCTTAGAAGCAAGCAGACAATTAACCTCGAACCAATTGTAATTAGTATACTGAAAGTGTAGGAGTTCTCTGGAGTGTATCTGTGTCCACAATTTTGATGTCCCTTGGTTTAGTAGGGGTAAAGCTTCATGAATTCTTAGCCTCATATTAGCTTGGTAGGAGTACAATACAGACTCATTACTCTGGATGATACTCACAAAGACTTTATGGAGCAAAGAACAGAAAGCAAAGATATTAGAGATGAGCCAAAACTAGACTCTCTTATGCAAAACTGAATGAACTTTGGTGGGTCAGATAAGATGGAACCTGAATCCATCCAGAGTTTTGATTCTGTAAAAACAAAACATGAACAATTAGGTTTTGCAAAACCAAAGCTATGCTACCTCAGCCCATATGTAATTCTTAGAATCAAAGAAATTTAGTGCTGGAAGGGAACTTAAGAGGTCATCTAGTCCATCCTCCTGAGCTATTGCAGGATTAAGTATACTTAGACTATCCCTGACAAGTATGTGTCTAACCTGCCCCGGTGATGGGTGTTCTACAATCTTCTTGGTGTAACTCGTTTCGATGCTTAAGATCTCTATATCTTTCCCATCTAACCTGAACTTCCTTTCTGCAAATTAAGCTGATTAATTCTTGTCCTACTCTCGGTGCACATGAAGAACATCTGATCACTATCTTCTTCATAACTGCCTTTTATGTGTATGAAGCCTGCTATTATGTCCCCTATCAGCCTTCTCATCTGTAGATTAAACATGCCCAATTTTTTCAACCTTTCCACAGAGGGTGTATTTTCTAACTCTTGTAATTTTTGTTGCTCTGCTCCGGACTTTGTTCACAACCTTCTCAAAGTGGTGGACATCTACACTATAGATAAACAGTTCCATAGCCCAAGTTCCATGAGCCTGAGGCAGCGGGCAGGTGTCTAATTGCAATATAGTCCTACCCGAAGTGTCTTTTGTGCCTTTGAAAAAGCTCCCTCGCATGCACCCTCACCCATATGTGCTGACTCCATGGGAGCTCTGGGGCTGAAGCACCCCAGGACAAAAAGTAGCAGATGCTTGGCACCCACTGGTAGCCTTGCTATCAGCTTCTTCCCTTCATCGTCCCACCCACCAGTGGGCCCTGCGAAACAGCTCCTCCCCCTCCCTTCTTGTGCCTCCCACCTGCTGCAATCAGCTGTTCAATGGCATTCAGGAGGTGCTGGGGGGAGGGGGAGGAACAAACAGGAGGATTAGGAAGGGACAGGGAGAGAGATTGGGGGAAGAGGTGGAGTAGGGGTGGAGTCTGGGGAGGAGTGGAGGTTGAGCACGCCCTGGGAACTTGGGAAGTCAGTGCCTTTGCCCTACCCAATATGTAAAAATTGTCTGAATCACATTGTAAGCTTCACAGGGCAAGAAACAAGTCTTCTACTCTGAATCCCATTTAAATAGCTTTCCAGTTTTGCTTCAATGACATTGCTTCATTTGGAGTGTTCTTTACTTAGCATAGAGAGTACCCTGGCGATACTGACATAAGATGTTACTTATCCAAGGGATAGTGTTGGTGCTCAACAAATGATGATTTATTTTTCAGGATTGTATTGATCATTTTCACATTACACCCTTGGTATGTTTCTTTCATTTTGAATTTTTCTTCATGTCTGCTCATGAGGCCATAGGTACCAACTCCACCCCTGCTCCATCCCCATTCCCTCTCTGCTCCCAGGCCTGCCCTGACTCCACCCCTACCCCATCCCCATTCCAACCCCTTCCTGCCCCCATTCCAACCCCTTCCCCAAATCCTCACTCCAGCCCTGCCTCTTCCCCGCCTCCTTCCCTGAGTGTGCCACATTCCAGCTCCTCTCCTCTCCCTCCCTCCCAGAGCTTGTTACTTGATGAAACAGCTCTTTCGTGGCAGCAGGCATTGGGAGGTATGCGGAGAAGTGGGGACGTGTCGTGCTCAGAGGAGGAAGCGGAGGAGGAGGGGAGGAAAGGGAACTTGGCTGCTGGTGAATGCCGAGCACCCACCAATTTTTCCCCATGGGTGCTCCGTCCCTGGAGCACCTACGGAGTCAGTGCCTATGCATGAGGCACCCGAGATACAATTTCTGGCCCTACCAAGGCCCTGGTATGATAAGCTGAGTCTGCAGAAATTTCTAACATTCTGGTTCAAGGTTGATTCAGGAAGTAGATATATGTTCTCCACCTCATTGTATTGAATCAGTACCTCTCTTTCGTCAAGATACAGACAATTTGGAGGGAAAATAATAGATTGAATCTAATTGAGCTCACCTCCAGGATGTTTGTCAGCCACATTTCCCAGGACACTTAAATCGGGATTGTTTGCTACTATGTTTTTTTTAAATCTTGAAAAGACAGAAAGGATGGTCTTCATGCCTTAATACTGTAGACTATTTATATATCAAACTTCTAGGAACATATGATTAACAGGGCCTTTTTATTTCTGCAATACTACTTAATGCTCAGAGATAAATTTTGACATGGGCTTTTGTACTTCCAGATGAGGTGGTTGATAGACCAAATCCTGCTCCCACCAAATTTAGTGCAAAGCTCCTATTGAGATCAGTGGTTGCAGGATTGAACGCAGGATGCACTAGCATACTAAGAAAGGAGGATAATTTGAGGAACATGGTGGTAGGTGACTAAGTTTATTGTGTAGGAGATCCTGCAGGTTAACCAGTATAGTTCTGTGTGATTGTCATTGGATTAAAAGGTTAAGGGAAATGGGTAGCCAAAAAGGTAAAGAAAAGCAAGCTTTAAAGAGATGGAAGTTTTACAGCAGGCTGAGGTTTGGGGGCTATTGATCATGATGTGTGATTGATTTCATTGTTAACTTAAGTGGCATTCAGAACATTTCTACTTGAATTATTTGACATCGCCTGGAAAGACTTTTGAAATTTCCCTTCTCACTCCTGGCAAGAATTTACCATCTTAAATCCTATCATCTTTGGTACTATCTACTCTGTTATTGATCCCTGAGTGAGGAACAAGTCAGCAGTTACTAATTTACAAATCCCATCTGTCTCTAGAACTGTTGGCATTCTTTTGCATGAATTAGACAATGATCAAAGCTCAATGGATTAAAATAGGGAGATCACCAAAATGTGTGCACCAGGATCATCTGAATGGAAATACTCACTTGCTGTAAGGGAGAGGCTATGTGAGAAATCTTCTTACATTACAATGGCGAGCTGCTTGGATAGGATATGTTTTTAAATTTCAGGCCCATTCAGTGTATAAATAGACTGAATATGTTATTTCCCTAATACATATTTTTCTGGTACGTGTGTTGAGTCTTCCACTCATTTCCAATGCAACCATCTCAGCACTATCTGTGTAGCATGTATCTGACTGTGGAACTTATCAAAGAGAGAGGAAAAAGTGTCACAAACCTATTTCTTGATTTAGACATCATCTGATATATTCAAGTATGCGCTTCAATTACATTGGTTAGTCTTTAGCATAATATGTCTACAAGTTTCTATTATTTGAATGCAAAATGACTCATGAAAGTAGATGGACATAATTGTATTCAGTTTGTATTCAAGTACAAAAGAAAACCTATTCAAAGACAAACTCTGAACCACAAATTCTATACCCAAAAAACCCCATATTATTGACTGGTTAGGAAGATTTCCATGTTTGTGTAACTCTGCCTACCATAGCACAGCAATTACACAGCAGATAACAATCCAGCCTTGAGTTTTTGTTCTTATCCTGAGCGTGTAATTGAAAAAGCCACAAATATACCTAAGAGCCAGCTGTTTCCTCTTGGGATTATGTAAGGATGTAAATATCTCATCACTAGCAATCATAAGGACACAGGCAACTGTTTGCTCATTCAAGAACAGTTCATCTCCAAGGTTACCTACCCCAGAAGAAATGTAGCGCTAAGACTAAAATACAGTTTGAAATATTGTGTAGTCTGACTGGAGACCTCAGAAAATTGATAATGGCAAATTCTCCCATTTCTGACTCCTGTACCCCCTTCAGTCTCCTTCACACTCTTGTGTGCATGTGTACTCTCCATCCATCCCCTGATATCCCCTCCGACCCTCCCCCACACAAAAAAACCCTTCCTTCTCCTCCTCCCTGCTCCCATACAGTGAACCTTTCTGTCTCCTCTTTCCATATAGACAGCCATCTTCCCTGCGGGTAGCTTGGTTTCACTCCAGCTGGGAAAAATGAGAGAGACTGGCCATTGTTGCTAAGGTCATCCTAAATGTCCTCCTGCACAGGCCAAAGGAAGCAGGAAGCCTGCTAAACAACCAGTGGGGCCCCTGGACAATATAGATACAAAAGGAGCACTTAAAGACGATAAAGTCATTGCGGAGAAACTAAATGAATTCTTTGCTTCGGTCTTCATGGCTGAGGACGTTAGTGAGATTCCCAAACCTGAGCCATCTTTTGTAGGTAACAAATCTGAGGAATTGTCACAGATTGAAGCGTCACTAGAGGAGGTTTTGGATCTAATTGATAAACTTAACTGTAACAGGTCACCAGGACCAGATGGCATTTACCCAAGAGTTCTGAAAGAACTCAAATATGAAATTGCGGAACTATTAACTAGGGTTTGTAAGCTGTCCTTTAAATCGGCTTCTGTACCCAATGACTGGAAGATAGCTAATGTAATGCCAATATTTAAAAAGGGCTCTAGAGGTGATCCCGGCAATTACAGACTGGTAAGTCTAACATTTGTACCAGGAAAATTAGGTGAAATAATAGTAAAGAATAAAATTGTCAAGCACATAGAAGAACATAAATTGTTGGGCAAAAGTCAGCATGGTTTCTGTAAAGGAAAATCGTGTCTTACTAATCTATTAGAGTTCTTTGGAGTGGTCAACAAACATGTGGACAAGGGGATCCAGTGGACATAGTGTACTTAGATTTCCAGAAAGCCTTTGACAAGGACCCTCGCCAAAGGCTCTTACGTAAATTAAGTTGCCATGGGATAAGAGGGAAGATTCTTTCATAGACTGAGAATTGGTTAAAAGACAGGGAACAAAGGGTAGGAATAAATGGTAAATTTTCAGAATGGAGAGGGGTAACTAGTGGTGTTCCCCAAGGGTCAGTCCTAGCACCAATCCTATTCAACTTATTCATCAGCGATTTGGAGGAAGGGGTAAACAGTGAGGTGGCAAAGTTTGCAGATGATACTAAACTGCTCAGAATAGTTAAGACCCAAGCAGACTGTGAAGAACTTCAAAAAGATCTCACAAAACTAAATGATTGGGCAACAAAATGTCAAATGAAATTTAATGTGGATAAATGTAAAGTAATGCACTTTGGAAAAAATAACCTCAACTATACATACAATATGATGGGGGCTAATTTAGCTACAACTAATCAGGAAAAAGATCTTGGGGTCATCGTGGATAGTTCTCTGAAGATGTCCATGCAGTGTTCAGCAGCAGTCAAAAAAGCAAACAGGATGTTAAGAATCATTAAAAAAGGGATAGAGAATAAGACGGAGAGTATCTTATTGCCCTTATACAAATCCATGGTGCACCCACATCTTGAATACTGTGTACAAATGTGGTCTCCTCATCTCAAAAAGGATATACTGGCATTAGAAAAGATTCAGAGAAGGGCAACTAAAATGATTAGGGGATTCGAATGGGTCCCATATGAGGAGAGATTAAAGAGGCTATGACTTTTTAGCTTGGAAAAGAGGAGACTAAGGGAGGATATGGTAGAGATATATAGAATTATGAGTGGTGTGGAAAAAGTGAATAAGGAAAAGCTATTTACTTGTTCCCATAATAGAAGAACTAGGGGCCAGCAAATGAAGTTAATGAGCAGCAGGTTTAAAACAAATAAAAGGAAGTTCTTCTTCACACAGCGCACAGTCAACCTGTGGAACTCCTTGCCTGAGGAGGCTGTGAAGGCTAGGACTATAACAGAGTTTAAAAGAGAACTGGATAAATTCATGGAGGTTAAGTTCATTAATGGCTATTAGCCAGGCTGGGTAAGGAATGGTGTCCCTAGCCTCTGTTTGTCAGAGGGGCGTGATGGATGGCAGGAGACAGATCACTTGATCTTTACCTGTTAGGTTCACTCACTCCGGGGCACCTGGCATTGGCCACTGTTGGTAGACAGGATACTGGTCTAGATGGACCTTTGGTCTGACCCAGTACGGCCTTTCTTATGTTCTTATGTTCTTAAAAGATGTCTGTCTTAACTGGGGACAACCAGTGTCCCCATTCCTACTGAGAAAAGTGAAAAAGTTCAAACGTTTTTGAAAGAAGGCAATTTTCCTGGAGTTTCTCTGAAAAAGCTTTTATAAGAATACATTTGTTTATGAAGAATGGGGTAAAAATGGCCCTTAATGTCTTTCAAAATGACCCATTGCAGTAGAGTGACTCTAGATTATTCAGCTCTCTGCCAATTTTTGCATAGACCAACAATGCTGCTTTAACATTATCAAGTTGGCAGAAATCTACCCTGGACAAACTCAAGCCACACACTGATTTCAGAGTCTTTCTATTAAAAAATATAGAGAGAAACCTAGAAAAAGTATGCAGAGAATTCAGAGGCCATAAAAATTACATGAAATGTCACACTAAAAGGCCACTTACATAGTGCAGGAAATTATGCTCTACTTAAAGCCTGTTTCAGAGCACAGCAGTAACTATGTAGCATCTCCATATTGAGGGAAAATGTGACTAATTAAGAATAAAATACCTTTTCAGTTTTAGTGTTGGTATCTTCCAGGATGCGGATGAGGCAAAACACTGCCTTTCTCTTTACTGTACGTACCTTTGTGTTAGTATAGTTGTTCACTTATCAGCTCAGTAATTCAGAAGTCTTCCATCAGCCTGATATTCATGTAAAAGGAAACCTCTTTTATTCCCATTTGATTAATAATCAAATTCTGTGCTGGGCCCAGAAACTTCCAGTATCAGAAGAAAATAATATGCTGATGGATGAGTTTTCATCCTTTCATTTTGATTGAATGTCAGTGATGATCTCCTTGAGCTCTGGTGCTTGAGGGGCTGACTTTACGTGTTTCCTGTAACTCTTCTGCCTTGTGCTCCTAGATGGCCTCCCAGAGTACAGGTTATTTTATAGTAGCTTCTTCCCAGTGCCAGCCGCAACCTTCCTGTCATCAGTTTTAATGACCTCTTGCTATTGCTCACCTTTGTGACCTGAACCCAGAACCTTCATTGCTACAACTGTGAATTACTATTCCAGAGCTGGTAGCTGAGGCAGAATCATGTGGACCAGCCACTAGAAGGGGGAAGTGCCCACAACTGGCCACTGTAGATTATATCTATGATTCTGGATGGGCTCTAAGAGAGCAGGTCCCTGTGTAGTCACTGCTTTCCCATACTGGCTAACCATTACTGCCATCCGTACTTCCACTTGGGCCCATGAACTGTAGGTTATTCTGAATTGTCTTAAGATGATTTTGGCCACAGTGTCATTAACATAAAACATATGTCACCAAGTTGCAACACTGCTCATGGCAAGGTTCAGTTTGGGGCAGCCCAACTGTGACTAGAATGATTATCATCTCTAGAAGATATTTGGATTCTCTCGACCCTACCTTTATCATATTGAGAGAGTACAACCTTTTCCCCTTACACACACACACACACACACACACACACACACACACACACACTAGTTTTTCTCTTAGGTGAAATTTTAAACCATTTCTATTTTCCTTCTTTGCATTCCATGCTCACACTCTTGTTATCGTAGGGCCACCTGTAAATGGTGAGCTTCTCTAATTTATTACTGTACTTCGATCTATTAAATTTTAAAACCGATATTAAAAAGATAACTTCTGGGGGAAAAAAAAAACAAATTTCATGCATCAGCACATCAGACACTGGCCCAATGAGACCTGGTATCTACCTCCCCCATACACAATATCTTACAACTGGCCCACTACACTGAGTTTTTCACCCTCCTTTGAAACATTAAACAAATGCCACTCCCAGAAAGAAGTTATTGGAAAAATCCAGTTTATTGTGTTGGATGTTACATCCTGTCATTCAGATTCCAAGCCTACTGAATTTGATAATCTCTTTTATTATAAGGGCTTGATTTTAAGTAGAGTCTTAATGAATTCCAGGCACACACAGGTGGGTAGTGTTTTTCAGTGCATAACAATTATTATACCCAAAATTTCTGCCCTGGGAAACTATATTTGTCTACTAACGTATTATATACTGTAGTATTTAGATCCTGATCCTGCAGCCACTTATGCATGTGTAAAAGTTTAGTCATGTGAGTAATCCCATTGAAAGCATGTTCACGGGATCAGGCCCTAAGTGTTGAGCAGATAAATCGGCTCTGCCTCGCCATTGTCCATAGCTGACCTCCTATAGGATAGGGCTCTTTATTTTTCCCAGGTTCTGGGACAGGGACCAGTGTACACATACATTTAAAGCAGAACTCTTTCCCAAAGTGTTGTTTCTAAAATGTGAACAGTTGGATGCAAGCCTCCACTTTTCGAATTCCCATCTATCCCCAATTAGCAAACCTGGATTAACTGGCAGGGCTGGCTTTATATCATAACAAAATATAAGCTTGGAAATGCCAAAAGTGTTCTCATATAAAGGCTGGTATTATCAGCTGATGGGCTTAGTAAGACTGACTTGTGGTTATTTCTATGTTGGTATTAATTTCCATTTATAATCGAAGCTACAGATGTGTTCTGGCCACTGCTGCTGAATGCAGCTTTATTTCAGTTCTTAAAGCCATCTCCTAGGAAGCTGGCTTTGTCACATCTTGGGTAGTAGGATTAGCTTCAGGAGAATATTAACCCTGTAGCTAATGATTTCTCAGGCAGCTCTGTTACTTAGGATTTTTTCCATCTCTGTGTACAGAAAAAGTATTGCTTACAACACAATATTCACATTGTTGGGCTCTGTCAATATAAGTCAAGCATGCTGCTTCATCCCCTTACTCCTGAAGATCAAAACCTGTTCCCTTTGGGAGAGGAGGCGAAGACTCAGCCCTCTTCATTTGCATGCCATCAAATTTGCATATTTTGATGATGTCTTTGTATTGACAATGTGGCGACTACACAAGAGGAAGGTTTTCCCTGCTTTGTATTTTTTCCCAGGGATTCTGATAAGAGGCTGTAGCAGTGTACTAATACTTCCCTTTTATGCTACATTGGTTTAGCTGTAAATTAAGTGATATCATGAATTGAAATATTCTACACAGAGAATGTTATGCAGTAAGAGAAATATTTGTGAATCTCTAGAATCGTATTTATTCCTAATGCCTGTGATGCAGTACGTTTGACTTTTGGACAAACTTGTTCTGGTACTGGTACCAGACTGGTTTATTTAAGATGAAGAAAGGGTGTCTGCAGACCATACCATTTTTAAGGAGTCCAACTAGATAGAATACTCTTCTAAGTAAAAAGTGTATGTTTCCACTGTAGTTTCCCTCTGGGAGGCGTATTAGATGGATGGGTTCCCACTATAATGTGCTATTATTGAGACTGACTCTTAAGAATGTACTCCTAATAACCATAGCCTTGTTGCAATATTTGACACAAACTTGAGATTTGAATTTGAAGGAATGCCATGTATTGGCTTTGGAAATCTGGACAAATTATTGCTGTAAAGTGATTTTTCTAAATACCATACCTTTAACAACACTTACCCTTTTTGTTGCTTGGATACACTTAGATGAAAGGTATTACAGAGATGTAGAAAGACTTAAGTCTTATCTACATGGTGTGTTAGAACAGGACTACATTAATGTGCACTATGGAACATTTAGTGTGTGCCAGCAGGGTCCACTTAATGGGAGACAGGCTAGTGCATGCTAGAATTTACACCCCTCTAATGTGGACTAGTACACCATGTAGATAAGCCCTAATATATCACATAGGAAATTGTAACTGTTGAGGTTTTTTCCACTTGTTTTTAAGTGTGTATGTTCTATAGGCTGTATATTTGCCATAGTCAGGTGGTACATACTTTTTTGGTTTAAAGCTTAATATTAGAATGAGAATCCCTTATATTAGAGAGGCAAAGTGGGTGAGGTAATATCTTGTCTCTCACATCAGAAGAAGTTGGTCCAATAAAAGATATTACCTCTCCCACCTTGTCTCTCTAATTGCCTGGGACCGACACAGCTGCAACAACACTGCATACAATCCATTACATAGCATTCATTAATACTGGGAATGTTGTGCACCAAGTACTTTTGAATTTTAGGTGTATACCTGACCTTCATTTGATGACAATTGACCAGCCTATGCTTCTATAAATTGCAATACATGTTTCCATTATCTTTATGTATATTTTCTTAAATTCATAATTTTATTATAGTAATCTGATGGACAAGATACCACAATTCCGGGCAAATTTTTTCATTTCCCTGGTATTTAATCAGATGAAAACTGAGTCTTTGGTGTGGCAACATAAAAACACTTGGCTTATTTCGAGCAACATTTACTAATCCCGTTTCCAGTTATGAGTAGAGCCAATGGTCTAGGGGTCTGTGTGAACATTTTCCCAGTTGATCTATGTGACACTTGTAGCTCCTAAATTTCACTTTGTTTTATGGGTTTTGCAGCAGAACTACTGAGTTTCATCTGGCATTGCATAAAATTATGTAGCATTCAAACTTGAAACCACAGTGGGAACAGGTAAACTTGAAAATTGGCTCAGACTCTCACCTCAAAAATCTTCTGAAGACCTTGATTTGAACTTTGAGTTTGTAGCAAAACCCCAAACCAGAGGTATGATGTGGTTTTCATAGCTTTAGTTAACTATTTTGGTGTGATTCCATATGTATCACTCCTCATTTCCTATATTGTGACCTAGAAGATGTTTCATTTGCCATTTCCATTAGTACATTAAATGTTAATATGAGATATGTTTGCCATTAAAACTGGATCTGATCAGATATACATTGCCCTTCATCCTCCAGCTGCCTTCCGTTTCATTCATGCTCTGGCCTCTTTTAGCTCCTTCCTGTTTAAACAAGAAAAATGTTATTGCTAGTGCTTCAGCCACCAATGGATGTTATTGATTAACAGACATAACATGTGACCACCCAGATCACAATCCTTGGCCCAGTTCATGTTATGGGGAAAAGAAATCATAATATACAAATTTGCTCTTTCTGTCTGATCTTATATGCTCACGTTCGGAGATTTGCGAGTCTGTCTGTTTCTATTTTATGAATTCTGACTGAGATCATGAACTATTAGTATGTGTGTTTACCGAGCCGCAAACTCAATTTTGAATGGGAGGGTCAGTTGTTTTCTCTGTGGTCTCTCTTAGCCTCTATATTGGACTGAAATTCTAAAGTGTAATGATATAGGGCTGACAATAACGAATTATTAAGGACTATTAGTGTCCGAATAGGCCTCACTTGGGAAGAACAAAAGAGTAAATGCGTCCTAGGAGAAACCAGTTCTCTACAAGGTCCCTTAACAGGAGTCTGGGGCTGTGGAGTGTGGCAGTTCCCCAAGCAGGACAGAGAGGTGACTAAGCAGGAGGTTATAAAAGGAATTAGAGGAGTCAGACAGAGAGACAGAGACCAAGCTGGGTGGAGAAAGCTTCATGTTTCAGCACACAAGCCATGCACTAAGAACATAAGAACTTAAGAAAGGCCGTACTGGGTCAGACCAAAGGTCCATCTAGACCAGTATCCTGTCTACCAACAATGGCCAATGCCAGGTGCCCTGGAGTGAGTGAACCTAACAGATAATGATCAAGTGATCTCTCTCCTGCCATCTATCAGCCCCCTCTGACAAACAGAGGTTAGGGACACCATTCCTTACCCAGCCTGGCTAATAGCCATTAATGGACTTAACCTCCATGAATTTATCCAGTTCTCTTTTAAACCCTGTTATAGTGCTAGCCTTCACAGCCTCCTCAGGGATACGATAGAATGATGCTAGAAGGCCCAAGATGAGCCTGATTCAGCCCAAAGAATGCTCTGGAGTGGTGAGGAAATGGAGGGAGGGAAATGTAGGTGAGGTTTATTATTGCCTAAGTCTGAGTATACCTTGTGTGATTAATGGCAATGGTGCATACGAGTCCTGTGTGTTTGTTATGTGCCACGCCTTATGTATCCCTGAGAGAGCTCATCTGTAACCCAGGAGGTTCACCCCCTTTGGTGTCATTCTGAGAGGGTACGTTTGAGCTGTGGGGGAAATTGCGGGCTTAGCACTCTGTGTAGAGGCTAGGCAGGGGGCTAAGCTGAAGGTTTCAGGAGGTGGTGCAAGATGGAGGATTTGTGGCCTAAGTGTGTGCCCAGTGCAAGACAGTGGCAGTGCCTGGACTCTATTCAGACTCTAGAGGCTTAAAAGACACAGAATCCAGTGATTGGATCCCCTTGCAGCAGTCTGGTCAATGGCCAAGAGGGAGCACTTGACTGGACCTGCGACAGAAAGTTGTTAGCAGGTTGGTTACGTTTCTTGATATGGGGAAAATCTTTTCCTTGCCCTGAATGAGGTAGATGTGGGAGGTAAGACACAGAATGCTAGTTGCATGAATAGTATATGATTCCTCATGTAGGCATGGGGCAGGAATGGTTCAGGACAGCTTGTGGGGGATTACTTGCTGGCTGCATTTAGCTTATCATTTGAACAGCAGAAATGCATGAAGGCTACAGACCCCACAGCATTATAAACTAACCTGCTGAGGGCTGATCACATCCTCTATAGTCCTCCATAGTCACTTTCATGGGGCTATGGAAGGTCAACCAGCCAGAAGTCCACATACTCACTCAGCAACACTTGAGTGCTAAAAGGAGAACCTACCATGTTACTTCTGTGCAAGGGCAAGATTTCTTATATCTAGTCACCTGCAGGAGCAGCCCACTGCTGGATTTCTCCCTATAGAAATTTCAGCTCTCTGTTCATTGTGATTTTTTAAAAAAATTGGCATCTAAATTTCATCTGCAGAAAATACCCATTGATATATTGCATGTAGCAAACTCCCTATTTGCCTGCCCACAATACATGGTTAGCATTCAGATACCCAATACTGTGTTTGTACAATCCAAAGTTTCACATACAATTGTGTTTTATTTGTTTGTTTGTTTTTTGTGGGGGCAGATCAGATGCCAGTATTCCCAAATTTCTCCTCTCTCGGAGAAGAAATTGTCTGCAATTGCATCAGCCTATGAAGAAAATGTGGTAATATATAGGATTATTTATAAAGTTAAGTTCACTGTAAAGCTGTTTTTGAAATTTGTCTGAATCCTATTTTCAGCTAGTTTCTCTTCACATAATTTCTAAATAAAATAATTCCCTTTGGGTGATTGACTCTAGGAAGTTAGCTGTCATATCCAAAGCATGACATTGGAAATCACATACTAATGGACTTTAAATGTGCTGCTGCAAGTTTTAAAGTGATTTGTCGATGCTGTGGTGGGGCACTAATATTTCCATGAGTAAAATCTATTGTCCCTAGCCCCAGTATTCTAAAGTTCAAGAATATTCATGACTGTCTTTCTATTGCAATTACATAGATAAAAGAAAACCAATGTGGTTTACAGGTTTCAGAGTGGTAGCTGTGTTAGTCTGTATCAGCAAAAACAACAAGGGGTCCTTGTGATACCTTAGAGACTAACAAATTTATTTGGGCATAAGGTTTCGTGGGCTAAAACCCCCTTCATCAGTGCCAACTGATTCAGTTCAATCAAGGTACGTGTCACCCATTCCCAACAGTTGACAAGAACATGTGAGTATCAACAGAGGCCTCCCTGAGGTCATTATTTTATGTAATCCTGTTGCTAATGGGGGGGAAAATGGTACCATATAAATAGTGTTTATGGGAGAAAACTAGCTGCTGTGGGTTTGATATTTTCCATACCCCCTTCAAATTCCAGGATCGTTTCTTTGGCAAACTAATGGGTAAATCTCCTTCTTCTGTGTCATCCAAAAAGAGTTTCTATTCATACCTACACAAGTTGTTTATTCAGGCCTAAAAGGTAGCCTAGTGCAAGTAAGTAGTCTTAAAGAAACATAAGTAGTGGGTCATGTGGTCTGAACACTTTGTGTTATAACAGGTTACTTTGTCTATGTAGCTAGGGAAATTCTTATTAATCAAATATGCAAACCAGACAATCCTTTATTTGGCTACACTGACAGATTTTGGGACGGTCACCCTGTACCCTGTTAAACAGTTTCTGCATTTCTCCCTACCAGTGGTTGGAGTTCCGAAGTGGACTAAACAATTTTCAGTTCTTTGGATAATAATTTAATACACAATTGGTTACTAAAACTTGAGACCCTTTGGATAGTAAGGCACATGATTACATATAGGATAAGTTTTGAACTTGGAAATTTTAGCCCTACATATTTTTGTAATTGAATCCATTTTAATCTGCTGACAAAAAAACCCCTAAGACAGCTGTCAGTCCTGCAGAGGCAAATACCTATGGAAGAGGAAACTGCATTTAGTCTCACCTGGTGGATTCTTAACAAATTAGATAACTGCATTCTAATTCCAGGTGCTGGTGATCATGATGTATGGAACAGAAAGAAGACAGCATGATTTTACCTAGTAGGTGGAGCTAGCAGGGCCAAAAACCAAAATTTTATTTTGACTTGCAAGCAAAGTTCAGAAAGCTTTTAGAGGACACTAAATACCAAATAACAAAATGTCATTTCCATAATCTCTTTCCTGACCACAGCCACACTTTAGACTCTCTAATGGGGCTATAGGTTAGTACTGTGAATGATACACTGTGTAAAATGTTTACAAGTGGTGTATTAATTGACTAATTTGATCAACAATTAGCAAGTGCTTACCTGATTAAAGGAGCTGCAGTCCAATGGTTCATGCCGATTGTCCTTTGCTCAGGAATAAATCTGTGCTTTATGGAGAAGATGCTAATTTCAGCCAGAGGAGTCAGAGAGAGGTAGATCAGCAACGTGCTTGATGAAGTTTACTCTCTGCTGTTGCTCTCATGCTGTTCTCTTGAAAATCGGATCTGTAAAGGATATTATGCAGATTTGAAAGAAAAATTGAAACATGCAACTTTTTATCTGCTTTTGATGTTACATTCAGCTACTTTCGTCTCAGAGGATAAAAGCAATTGAACAATAATCCCAAAAAGAGTGAAATATACAAACCAATAAACTGCTCTCACAGGAGAATTTTATTTTGATATGTCTACTGGTACCTAACTCTTTCCAAAGCGGTTGGGATTTCATGAGATGCTTGTGTGCTCTTTCACATGACTGGTGACATCTTGGCTAAAGAAAAGGCTGCTATGCCCTCTGAATATCTCAGAACAAGAACAGCTCTTTCCCACTTTGATCTACATCCTACTTTCTGCTTGGGTACTGAGAGCCAGTCAGTGGCGTGGTGTGTGGGTACGTATAATGTATATTTTTCAGTCCTGTATGTGTGAGTGTGAGGTGTATAATAGTAAAGGGTTGGTACTCCCATTGGAACCAGGGATAATGTAATGTGTTATCATGCAAGCTTTGCCATATAGCTCCATTATACCACAGTTCTGACATGCAGTGGCACTTGCGTCTTACAATGCTTTGTAGTCCTAAATTGCCAGTGCACTTTAATCTTGTATTTTTAACTTCTTGTTTTACAGTCATGTGTAGATACACCTATCAGTTTTAGGGCACCATTGTGTGAGGTGTTCTACATATTCTTAGTAAGGCTGTGTCTACACTTATATGGTGGTGTATAGATGAGGGTTTACTTAGGTGAATAGAGTAAAGACAAACCAGGAGCCTAGGATATATACTCTACATTGCTCTGTACATGCCAAAACAGTGCTGTGATGGGTTGGATCACAGAAAACCCCATAGCCAACTAACGTTCCACGACTACTTCTGCCTCTGATTTCTTGCCCTTGCCAGCTTTGGACTCCAGAGCCCTCCTTGGTTTGATTCAGACTTGCTAGCCTGCTGCAAACCCAGACCCAGGTCTGAACCATGTCCCCGAACAGCTGTAGGCTCAATTGAAAACAGGTTAAAAAGTGTTCCTGTCTTTAACACTCAGATGCTGAACTCCCAATGGGGTCCAAACCCCAAATAAATCCATTTTATCCTGTATAAAGGTTATGGTCACCCTTTATAACACTGATAGAGAGAGAGATGAACAACTGTTCCCCTCCCCCAGGTACTAATACGTACTCCAGGTTAATTAATAAGTAAAAAGTGATTTTATTAAGTACAGAAAGTAGGATTTAAATGGTTCCAAGTAGTAACAGACAGAACAAAGTGAATTACCAAGTAAAATAAAATAAAGCAGATCTATCTCTAATACAGTAATAAAACTGAATGCAGATAAAAATCTCACTCTCAGAGATGTTTCCTTTTATAGACTAGACTCTCTGGTTTGGGTCCAGCAATCACTCACACCCCCTGTAGTCACTGTATTTTGTTCCAGTTTCTTTTAGATATCCTTGGGATGGAGGCTCTTAAGCCAGCTGAAGACAAAATGGAGGGTTTAAATAGACTTTGCCCTCTGGGTGGACACCCTCCCTCCCCTGTGTAGAATCCAGTTACAAAAATGGAGTTTTGGAGTCACATGGGCAAGTCACATGTCTCTGCACAACTGAGTTCCTTACCAGCCAAGCTACATACCTAGGAAAGCTCAGATGTGGATTGGCATCCAGAAACTCATCGTTGGCTTAAGGGGTTCTTGACTGGGCACTTACTGAGAATAGTTTTTCCTCAGAAAGCTAACCAAATACTTTTACTGAGGTTACTTAGAAATCAAGCAAGTACACAGCCAATATTCATACTTCCAACACAAAACTGATACATGCATACAAATAGGAGGAATAGATTCAGTAGATCATAACCTTTACAGAGATATGGTGCATAAAGCATATTCAATTTATATCATATATACATTAATAAGCATAATTCCCTAAAGCCTTTTGGGGTGCACCATCACAGGTGTCTCACCTCTCTACTGCTGTTTTGTATATATATATTATATTTCACCTGCCTGCCCCGTATGAAGCCTTTCAGTGTCATGTGTAGCTACACACTGCAGAGTGGGCACAGCCTGCAGTGTACTGCGTATGTAGCTACAAATACCCTACACACCACAGCCTGTGTCGACAAGGTCAACATATCCCAAGTCCCTGTCCAGGGCCTTAACCACAAGAACATGCTACACGCAGAAGCTGGTGAAGAACCTATTATATACAGTTCTGTTAAGGTTTCCCAGTGATTGCCATCATAAGATCCTGTTTCCAATGGCTTATAACTTGGAGAAACTTTAACCATTTGGACTAAAATTTTCCATTGCCTCTGGCATAATGTTATTGAAAAATTTCAGCCAAAATCTTTCAGCCCTTTCTGGGAACAAGGCTAGGGACAGCTGAGTTTTGTCCATGGGTTTAAAAAAAGACAACACTTTCTTTGAACGCTCCTCAAGCCTCCATGCTTTGGAGCAGGGACTTGAAATTTGGCTTGGATGACCTTTGCGTCAGGAATTATGTGCCTTTTGCTGTCTCCATGAATATCCACCAGTATCTGGCTAAATTGTATGCCTGTGAAAAATCACAGCTCACACATGCTCAATAGAGATTTCTTAGATTTTGAGCAGCAAAATTTCCTGAAAATTGTGTCTGCGCTGGGAATGATCCTGCTCAGAGCTGAGCAGGACTTTCCCTGCAATTACAGCTCTAGGCTGCTGCACACCTTGCCAGGTCCTGGTCCAGGCACCTGAACTGAAAACAGGGAACCTTTCTTGCCCTTGCTCTTGATGACTCCCTGCTGAACTTAGCCAGTATGAAGGAAGAAGCTGTCAGATCAGACGTGGAGGGGACAAGAGGTAGATCTAATGGGGTATGGAATGGGGGGAAGAGTTAGACTGGGAGAAGAAGCCTGGGGAAAAGGAGGGCAGGAGGCAATGGAGAACATGGTCTAATTTTTGAGGTGTGGTAGAGACTTGGATTGGCTGAGCAAAGAAACTAGGAGCTGGGGAGGGAAATGGGGCTGGGAAGAAACCAGTAGGTGGGAAAAGGTTGAAATCCTATATGTGGTAGATTAAGACTTGCTGGGCAGGGAGACTCTGACTGAAAACCAGTGGTGGAGAAGGGGAGACAGAACTGATGAGGAGCCAGGGTGTGGGGATAGATCTGGGAATAGGCAGACAAGGAGACTTGAACTTTACAGGTGGGGAGACTGGGAGTTCTAAGGGGTGATGGGCTTGATGGGCAAGAGGCCTGGGGTGAGACGTCAGGGGTGTGGAAGAGAGAAAAGTGGAACAGGGACAGCTCGGAAGAGATGTGGTAGACTTTGGCATACTGGGGTGGGGAATGGGCAGAAGAGTCTGTGGCCACTAGAGCACACTCCCCTTCACAGCTTAGAATGGACCATAAGGTTCATGAGTCTCTCTCTTTCTCTGCTATCAGCAAATGTCTATGAAACCATGGGCAGTATCATCTCCCTCTAGAGCTGCTCCGCACAAAGGATGACAACCTACTACTGCTATCTCTTACTCCATTAATTTAAGTGGCAATCTCCTTCATTATACATACCTTATTCTATCCAAGAGCAGGTCCATCTTGTATACTGTAGGAAAAAGAGGGTTTGTTGTAACAGTGGCATTTGATCATGCATGTAATTAAGGACTTTATTATAATGCATACACACAGGACATAAAAATTAAAGTTCTACAGGCAATCTTAATTCTGCCATTTCTTAATTTCTGAGTGCTTGACTTTGCAACCATACAAATGTTCTTTTAATGTGTGTGTGATTTTATGTGCCTTGAAGAATAAAGAGCTACGTTCACTCTGCCAGCATTTGAAATTTCCAGTTGTAGAGAGTCCCCACATTTCAAACCTTATTCTACTGCTTGAAATAAATTGCAGTCATCTATGGAACAATTGGAAGGAAAAATAAGAATCTGGAGCCAAATTATTTTCTTTGTATTAATTCATTGATATTTGGAATCATAACAAAAAAGGAGGAAGTACAAGTCTTACAAGGGCTGCTTGGACTGCAAGTGAAGGAAGTGAGCTGTGGGGGGTCATCGCTGAAGCACTGGTTCATCATGTCATTTTTCAGAGACCATAAGCTTTCCCCACACCTATTGAGCAAAGAGGTTCCTAATCAGAATCTGCTGCTGTCTTCTCTCCCTACAACTTTCAAGACACAGTTATCCATTGCATCCCTGTGAAAAAGGCCTTCTTGAGAAATTTAAAGGCAGTATCTGGATCAGTTCCCTGCACACTCTTTGCACTATCCCTGGAAATTGTCACAATCCAGACTTGGAGCCCAGAGCATCACTTAAGCCACTGAGGTGAAAGTGAATCTCTTATGCTTTCATTGGTAGGCCTGTCTCCTTGATTGATCCTAATGAGGTGGAAATGAGCTTAGCTGCCTAATTTTATTAAAAACATTTGCTGTTTTTTGAACATGGATGCTCATCTGCTTTCTTGTAGCCTCATTGCTAAAGTCATGGTAGAACATAAGCAGGCCACAGTTGCCCAAAACAAACCATGCTCCTTTTCTCCAGATTGATTTTTTTATTATTATTTAATCCAGTAAGAAATGGCCCAGCATCAGAGGCAGGGTTCATCCAGAAAAGCTACGCAGACTAAAGCCCTTCATATGGAGGAATGGAATCTCTGTAGCTTACAACTCATGAATAACTGTCTTACCACTCTCTGGTCACATGATAATATGCTAGCTACTGCACTCAAATATAATGGTCAGGCTCTTTTCTGTGGTTAAGATCACTTCAGTGCTTGTGTGTGTGTGTGTGTGTGTGTGTGCGCGCGCGCGCGCCAGCTGGAGATAGCCAGTGTGCAGTTCATTTAAGTTTCTCCTTCCTGCCCCTCCCTGACTCCTGGACAAGGTTGTTGGGTGGTTAGTAACTTAGGAGCTGGCTCTCTGCCTGCTGGAGAATGAATCCCTAGCGGAGGAGGTAAGAGGGCTTTCCACTTCTTTTGTCCCACTCATATAGGTTGCAAGGAGTGGAGCAGGGTTGTGAATCTGCCTCTGTAATGGCGTGTGTCTGCAAATGAGGATAGCTCTATTTCCCAGTGGCACAGCTGATTAAGTGTTAGGTTTGAAACCCCAAGAACCGCAGGCTAAAATACTAGCAGTTAGTTCCAATGTACATAAATAAAATACTTTGTGATTTTCTCTCAGTCACAGTGGCTTCCCCTTTTAGGGCTGTCAGGAACCACCCCACCTGTGACAAGCTGCTGGTTGGTAGAAGGAGCCAACCCAGGCCCACCTGGAAATAATTAAATCTCTAGGATGCTGGTTGGCAGCCAATTGGCTAATGAGCCTAATAAAGGGCTAGCAGTAGGGTGACCAGATGTCCCTATAAAACAGGGACAGTCCTGAAAATTGGGGGCATTTTATTCTATAGGCACCTAATGCCCGCACCCCCTGTCCTGATTTTTCACACTTGCTGTCTGGTCGCCCTAGTTACCGGGACTCAGCTGGAGTCTTTCCTAGAGACAGGAAGTTCCAGAGGAGAGGCGTTTCTGGGGGAAGCTGAGCAGAAAAACACTTGAGAACACGAGACCTGGAAGATGTGCTATGTGGGATGGGGAAATCCCAAACAGGGGCAGGAAGACCAACCTGTGAGGACCTACAAGCTGCCCTGGAGAAGAGCTGCTGCTGAGACAGCTCCACAGACCCCTGGCTCCATGGAACAATTCTTCCCAGGTGGTGGTAAGAGGCTTGACTCCAGGGAAGGGACTCAGGCCAAGAGAGTGCTGCTGAAGGGGAGTGCTGAACCCCGGTGCGAACAAATAAACTGAAACTAATTCTGTCTTCCAGCTAAGATGCTAGGTGAAGGCTTGCTTGTGTTTTTTCGGTGGGTTTTTATTTAATAAACTAGACCCCTCAGAAGGATCATTGATCTCCATATGAAGCTTCATTGAACTGATTGATGATATTAAGGGAAACTAAGGCGGGGCACCACACTTGGCCAGAAGGAGGTGCTATAGTTAAGGTACACAGCCTGTAATGCTTTGTAGGACTCTTGTATAAGAACATAAAAACTGAACTCCCAGTCTGCTTTACAAGGACAATAAGCTTCCTATGACTCTCTTCCCTCACTCTCCTCCCTCAAAAAATCTATAGAGGTTTCCTCTCTGGTTGTCTCAATTTCCCTTCTCTGCAGTATGCTGACAACTGACTGGCTGACATTCTCCTCCACAAAAGTGGTTGCATTTCAATTATGTGTTTTGCGTGTGTGTACAGGTGTGTAAATGTCTCCCATTTGGTGTCCTTTATTTGTCATCACTGCTTTTGTAGCCACAAAGTAAAACATTATGTGCCTTTAGTAAGTTAGAGGATGCTGCCGGTGTTTGCTTTGCCAACCAAATGAGCAGCATATTCAGCATCTGGAGTATGGCCGCAGGCATGACACAGCGGACACAGGGTTAAGAAATGATAAACAATTACAATAGGGAGCTGTAACAGAGAAGCAGTTGAGACCAGGCAAAAGAAAACAGTTTGATGGAATAATCCTATTTAAAAAAAAAAGCAACAGAACTCTGAGATTGTGAAGCAGGCAATGCAGAATTCATCTGTTAGCACACCCGAGATGAAATCAGCTCTACAGTGAGCCTGGTGCAGATTTCATCAGTTTTTCAGCCTTCCTTTAGGAGCAGCGCCTGACGCACTCAGCATGAGTCATGCACAAATTTGTGCCTCCTGCTACGCTGAATGCTACACTGTGAACAAACCCAGAGTGTGCCCTGATAATAGAAACCTTCAATAATACATGTGGTGCCACGTGACAGTGGAAAGATTACAGGTATTAAAGGCAATTTAGAATAATTTAGAATCAAGCCATTTTCTGAGTAGGCAATTAATTCCGTTGTATTTTTTTAAAAAGCTGCTGCGATTGAACAAAATATACTTGGGTTAAAAGAAAGACTTGGAATTAAGTGAGACTTTAAAAAAAAAAAAAAAGGATTTTAACAAGGTTGTTGTAATCCTGCCACTCTTGCCTGCATATTCGGATTATATTATGAATATTGTGTGCTGGAAGCTGTGCTTTTTTCCCATTCAAGGGCTCAATACACTTGAAGGCAGACAAATTAAAAATCTGTATTCTTTCTCTTACAAAATCACTGCAACTTGTGTTTAATACCCAATAAGTGAGTATTTTCTGAGGGACAAGATTTAATGGGGTAAAAGAAGAATAGTTAGACACAAGGTACTGTCTGATGGTAGCTGCTACAGCAGGATGACTTGGGTGTCAGAACTCCTGGGTTTATTCCCATTTCTGCTGATGGTTTGTTTTGAAACTTTGGCCAATTCACTTAATCTCCTTGTTCCTCAATTTGCCCATTTTAAAAATGTGTATAAACAAGGCTCGCCTATTTCTAAGGGATTTTGTTCATCTTAACTACTAAACATTCATTGATTTGTTTTAAAGTACTTTGAGATCCTTGGATAAAAGGAGATGCTTAAGAGTATGGCTGGACATGCAGGAAGGTATATCAGCAAGCTGCTTGCTCAGATATACCAAGAGATAAATCTGTTTCAAGTAGCTAAGAATTTATACACCAATGTTAGCCAAGTAGGAGACTTTTAATTTGGTTGGAATACAATCTTTGGCTTTGATTTTGACATTAGTCTGGAAAAAATGGCTCTTTCAGAGGCACAAGAATGTGTATACAATGCATATGGTAGCCACATGTTCCAAAGGTGGTATTTGAGCTGTGCAAACAGATGCCCTGGTTTGGGTAAGTGCAGTGGGTAATTTTTATGCTCACATATGGGTCCATAGGCAGACATGGGGTTTGCATGTATGATGGGTGAGCTGGCTCAAAAGTATGTATTTAGTTGTGTACTCAGTTTTCTGCAGACTGTCTATTCACATAAAAGCAGTACTAGGAGCACAATATGATGTAAATGGGCTCAGGGAAGTGCCAAATCCTGCATTACAACAATCTCCCAGCATTTTCATTCTCTGTCATTCTTTTAAATTTGCTTTCCCTTCCGATCACTGATTTATTGTTCCCTCTCCCTGATATTAAAGGCAGGACTGACTGCTGTGCTCACTGTCTTGAAAAAAAGCCATGGCACAATCAGCAACAGTTATGACTTCATCAGTTATTGGCCTGGCTGTGAGGACTTAAAAGCGAGAGAGAGAGTGTGCACACACAGGCTTGGCCTGGTCTAAGGCACAGTGCCAACTGTCCTATTCTATTCTAGACGAGGCATGATAAATTAATCCCCAAAAGATCAATCTCTTCCCGCCAATCCAGCAGGTATGGAAGACCTGGCCTAAGTTGATTCTCTGCTAGGTGCATGCAATGGCATGATCAGATCTGCTATGCTGTCAGCAATTAGCAGTGAAGATACATATTGATGTTGGAGACTGATGATATTTCAAAGCAAGTAGGCAAAGTTTACCGATGAAGGTGCTTACAGCCAATCTACAGTAACAGGAAAATGTCACAATAGCCTCTGACTCAACACTGGTTAAACAGCATCTACAGTAACAGGTTAGCAGGGCTCTTCTGTTGTCCCACCTGTTAGCAAGTGTTGAAAGACTTCAGGGGAGATGATGCTGGAGTCTTGCTGACTCTCTGTAGCAAGTCTGGTTCATTAACTCAGCTGAGAAAAACGGGGGTTGCAGTGGCTCTTTAGTTAGGGACAGACAGGTCTCTGCAGGGAAACCTGAGGAGCAGCCAAGCTTAGGGAAAAAACTTAATCTGAGGTTTACATTTTTGTTTGTTACCCACTTCCTGAGACTTTGCTGTCTTGGTAAGTAGGGGACTTACTGCAACGTGTGTAGACTGTTCAGAGTAGAAACACCACTTGCCTTATACACATCCCGAGGAGTATCCATGACGTATTGAAATTCATACTTATTGAAATACATATATGCCTACTCATAAAATAATATATTCCTGTCCAGTAAGGTATTATGGTTCAGTGTTCTGTTATACAATAAGCTTTTCTATAAAATGATGCATTATTTTCTATCACCGCTAACCGAAAATAACTGACTTCATTTTTTTCCTTTAGAAGTGCTTATATTTGTGATGGCACCATATAAGTAATTCATGCAAGAATCTTTGTATATTTGTAAAGAGTTGAAATGAAAATCATTTTAAAACAATTCCATATCCTACTACTAATAACATTGCTATGAAAACTGAAATGATGAAATATAAATATAAAACCAGAAATTCCAAACAGCAGGTGAAAATGTGCATTCCAATTATGAACATAATTGTGACCATGTGCAATTGCAGCAGTTCTGAATGCAAATATCCTTTTCTGTGTCCAACTGGTGACTTATGTGTGCATTTATAATTTGTATAAGTAATTGTGTCTATGACATTTGGAAAAATCTGGGCTATACTTTTGGTTACTGTGTCTGCTTTCTTTATTTTCTTTTCATTGCTTTTTGTGTACATGATGAAACAAGGTTGGCAGTTTATACTTCGAATCTAATCTTACTCATCTCTGTTAGTCAGAACTCAAGATAAAATCATTGGTCTTTAGTGGGACTTGGACTCTGTATGTCCTCCTCAGTAGTAAAATCAACTATAAATTTATCTTCCACTCACAATCCTTCCAAGCTCACTTCTTCCAAGGGTAATAAGATGGAAATGATAAACATTTAAGTAAATTGAATGGTCACACAATAGAGCTGATTCTCCGTTCACATTACACCAATGTAAATATGGAATAAATCTACTGAACATGGTGACTTAAAACCTGTGTAAACGAGATCAGAATCCAGTCCAATAAGTGCATGCTGTACTAAGGGGGATTTTAATCAAAGCACAAAGAAATACCAGTGGGGTTTTTGCTAGGGTTTTTGGGAAAAAATCCTTTATTTTCCAAAATTTATTCTTATTGAGTGTTAGACTTATAGAAGAACAAGTGTTTTCTCCTTGCAGATTTCACAATGACAAATAACAAAGCTGTAGCAATAAGAGAGAAAGCCTACCTTAAAAAAACGCTTTTCTTTGTTTTTCCAGAGTAATTAAACAGAACAATGATTATAGGGAAGAAACTCAACCACTTACACTGTTTCTACACCTACCATTTTGATACCTCATTTATTTTTATACATGTAGAATGTCTTTAACAAAATCTGCAGTTTTTTTATGTCTGAATCCAATCTTGTCCACTCAGTCCATTAGAAGGAGGTGGACTAACCTGTCCGCCAACAATGATACATCCAGGGAGAGATCATAAAGATAAGGTATGTTGCAAACAAACACATTCTGCCTTTGCTAGCAATTTACAGGCCTACCTGTGATGTAGTTTCACTTTCATTAGCCTCTTTAATCATGCACTTGTATTTAATTATCAAAATGCTTAATAACATACGTTCTGTTCCCAGCCCTGGAATGACATGCAGTTATATGACTCCATGATCAACGATTTTAATAAAATCAATAATTACCTTTTATTATTTTAAATTGTGATCTTGACATTTGTTGAGTAACAGTAGTGTGTTAGGTATAGCAGGACTAAGGCTGTTTTTATCATTACATAATAGAACATAAAGTGAATTTAGCAAATGCTAATGCACATGCTTTTTTTAATATAGTGCTTAATTATCCTGAAGCTTGTTTATGAGTTAAAATGCAGTAGCTTGCTTAAAAATATAAGTGAGAGTACAGATGGTTTTATGTGTAAGCACAGACCTGGCAATCTCTTGTACATGCTGGATTCTTTTCCTGCCTCACCTGTAGGCTTTGCTTCCTGTGTAAGTTTGGTAGGGCGAACACTTACATGTGGCTTTTCAGCCAGTGCTCATGGTAGATGGCTGCAGATGCCCACTGCCCCAGTGGAAGATCTCTGCTGCTGGGAGCTGTCAAAAGCACAGTGGCTTCAGGAACACTGTCCTTGGTGGTCCCTCCTACTCCCTATGAAAGGGGCTGGGGAGCTCTCGCTGTGCAAGTGCTGTTCTACTCGGTCATGATCCTGCCTTCACCCTCCTCACCTATTCTGTTAGTCCAGATATCAGATCTGGCTTCATTCAGTAGTTGTACTTGGGCAGGGTAGGGGCTGGGGTTGACACTCCCTGCGGAGGGATGCTGAGAGTGAATGTTCATTGCATGCACTCTCCATCCTGCAAAGGAGTCAAAATCCAGGACCTAATCAGTCTGTATCTTGACTTCTCCACCTCTTTGGGATGTATTTTAGTTGACAGGCTTAAACCATTGTAAAGTTTTTGAGATCCCAGGATGGAAGACAGCAGAGTATTGATAGCAGGGTACACATGGGTTCCCATTTTTCCTGAAATCCATTTGAGGTGTTAACTACCCTACAAGGGAAGGAAACGTGACAGAGCCTGAATCCACAGAAAATTCACCTGGTTCCAGGGTGTGTTATAAATTTGTTTCATTAAAACACTTGCTGAGGTTCACAAACATCTAACAAATCTGAGCCTGGTTTCAAATGAATTTGCGATGATTTTTGGTTTTGCTTCCAGATCATGCAAGAGTTGGGGTTTAACATGCTTTTCGCAAGGAATCAGGGGATGCTTGATGGCTTCCATAGAGTTTTGGTTGTGCTTTGAATGCAGAAATCAAAGTAAAATGCAGGAAATGGGAATAAACCCAGAGAAACCAAAAATTTAAGGAATGTTTATGAACTTTCAAGTTAATAATCTAAGGAGCTCAATCCCACGCTGACCCAAATGCACACTTGTTAACTCATGTATTTCACCTATAGCTATTTATAGAGGAAATCACGTGGTAGGATTCTTCCCTAAAAATACCCTAATAAAGGTCCTATTTTAGTTCTGAGACCTATTCAGACATTATGATAATAGCCAACTTCTTTTGTGTTTGGTTCTAGGTCTAGCTACATATAGGCAGCTCGTTCTCAGTAACAAATTGTTTGATCAGCAATCATTTGTCTTATTTGAGGCCACAGAAGGCCCACTCTTTCTTCCTTTTTCTCATCCCACTACCTTAAGTCTTTTTGCCTTTCTGTCTTCTCTCTAAAACTTGCTCTCCACTCTACTCTCCTTCCTTCAGCCTTTTCCATGATCTAAGTTAAGAGCAGCAACAGCCGAACTGGCTTAAAATAATTTTTAAGCACAAAAAAGGGCTGTGACATATTAGACCTTGGGGGAGCACCCTGTAACCCCATATTCCTCATCTCTGTATAATTGCGATATTGCATATAAATCATGCCATGCGAGGTATCAGGGAAAAAGTTGATAAGTCACAGTTCTATCTAAACATGTATATCTGTAGTGCGTAGGAAGTTATGAGATTGTGTTGTATGGTTGTCACTAAAACATGCTGTAAGTTGGGGAATCAGCCAGATACTAGCTCCCCAGAGACAACAGCAAGGAAAGTGTCAAACAACCAATCCACCGCCGTTGTCCAGCAAGGGAGTTATAATTCAGTGACTCACTTGCATAAGGCCACACCAGGGGAATTGCTCATCCTTGCTTGAGAACTCAACAATGCCCACCAGCCTGGACTTGTGTTCTCCAAGCACATGGGACTGAGGGTATAAAACAGAACACAAGGGCTCCATGCTTTTCCTTTCTCCTGCCCCACCTATGCTGCAGGCAACAAGGACACTGACGCCTTGTCTGCAGTGGAGGAATAGCTAGACTCAGCCTAAGATATGCAAGTTCAGCTACACAAATAGCATAGCTGAAGTCAGCGTATCTTAGGTTGACTTACCTGGCCGTCTACGTGGTGGCAGGTTGACCGATGCCACTCCCCCATCGACTCTGCTTCCACCTCTTGCAGAGGGGGAGTGCGTTCAGGGATCCATTTATCGCATCTACACTAGACACAATAAATTGATCCTATTAGGTTCACTCACTCTGGGGCACCTGGCATTGGCCACTGTTGGTAGATAGGATACTGGGCTGGATGGACCTTTGGTCTGACCAGTACGGCCATTCTTGTGTTCTTATGTTCTTATCTATCCCCTTCTGTTTAATCTCAGTTTTGTCCATCTACTTTATCAAGGCATTTATACCTCATTTTTCCTGTGTAGGCATTAAAATGTGATGGGCAAAGCTCACATGCATCACCTTGTTCCTTGGGTGAGTCCACAATGGTGCTTTGTCAGACAGACATGCTGAGCTTCAGGGATGAACACAGTTGTTTGTCAGACTGACATGTTGACATTGTCAGAGAGAGGAAGAGAGAGAGAGAGAGACCAATGTCAGTTAGAATAAGCTGTCTGTGATGATTTATCTTATTGGCTAAGAGATGAACTGTGGCATTGAATGAACAAACCCCCACCAAATTGTACATATAGGCCATGCTACTTAAATGCTCTTGCTCTTTATTTCTTCAATAGTTTTATGAGTAGTGGTTAGGGTCCCACTTCCATCAGCCCAGGAATGTGCCAAATGAGGCTTTCACTGTTTTAAGGATGTTTGATTTGTTGGAATAGGAATAATTGAAGACTGTGTGGTCTAGTGCATAGGTATGAAGTCCAAGAGACCTTTCCTCAGGCATCAACTCACTGTAACCTTGGGCAAATCACTTTACCTCTGTCACTTTCCCCATTGGTAAAATAAGAATAATGATACCTTTCTTTGTAAAACATTTTGAGATCTACAAATGAAAAGTTCTTTACAATTAATTCTTCCATTGTTCACGTGAAAATGTTGTACTATCTCTATTTGGTAACAGAACTATATATTTCATGCAGTTCTCAAGTGTATCAGATTTTGCAAAACGTGCTATATTTAGAGGTGAACAAGACTGGCCATTGCATAGTGCTACCAGGTCAATGTTGGGAAGATGGGAAAACAAAGCCAGATATCTTTAGTTTAATGGCAGTAGTATTAGGATCTTCCAGTAGTAGAACTGCCAGCTTAAGTTCTTCTCTTACCACCGACTGTTATTTTATGTCTGTGCACTTCTAATCCTTGTTATCAGTTATGATCAAGCCCTCATACAATATCCTAGAAGGCAGTTAATTATTTGTGCCACCAGTCAAGGAGCTGCTTAGCTTATGTATGGGACCATTGCAGTCCCCACTTGCCTCCAGAATCTGAGAGATGCAAACAGCCTAATTTTAATTTCTGTTAACCTCTAGTAAGGGGCTAGAGAGCCCTACTGATTTAATCCCTTTCACATTTTATAGGACATCTCTATAAGGGATATCCATCAAGAAGGTAAAACTACACCGTTCATTAGATTGCTTAATATAAGTTGATGACTCTGAAGTTCAGGCTTGCAGTGAGTCTGCAAGTGAAATTCAGGAAACTTAACAGCTAGCACTAAATTTTGCAGCTAGAACTCATTCTTCCTAATAGAAAACGGACACAGAGGTTAACTGACTCATGCAAGGCCACATTTAAATGTGTGTCAGTATCCAAGATACTGGATGTAAAATCTGCTCTTCCATATAGACTGAAGAGTGGAGCTACCTATGACAGCAAAAATGTTTTCTGATCATCAACCTTGGAGATACTGCCAGGCTGGGAAGGACAGACATCTTTCAATTTGCAACAATATTTAGACTGGCATCATTCTGATGCTTATCAGAAGCGACCTAAATTCCCAGCCTCTAAAGGCCTGGAGGTGAGATTTGGTTTGGTTTGGCTGAACACAGTAGAGCCTCCTTGATGCTTATGCAGAGCTCATCTGAACTCTTTTAAGTGGACAATTTAAAATATACTGCTCTTGAACACCTGGGGCTCAACAATGCCAATACAGCTTCTCTCTTGCTTTGGTTTCAATCTAGCTGACTAACAAGCTCTTTTTCATGTGCCCTATGTAACATTACCCATTCATCTGAAGAGTTGTATTGGCTTACTGACTACACAGATAAATTTAGTGACCTCAGCTGAACATCTGCTGGTTCTGGGCTCCATGTGCTCGAGTCATCCCTGCATCCTACTCCAAGGCTCGCCCCTTGAAGGCTGTGAAACGTTGAGTGAAGGGGAAAGTTTACAGGTATCCTGTGACTTCAAGCTGCAAGTAGTGTCTCCATACATGGAAATTGCCTGCTGTAAAGTAAACTGCCTACCCTTAATACAGGGATGGACAAAATTTTTGGTCTGAGGGTCACATCAGGGTTCCAAACCTTTATGGAGGGCTTAAATTGCTCCTCAACTAGAGGTATAGTGTATTAAATTGCTTTCCATAGGAACGTGCTACTTATGGTGTACTACTTATGGCTGCCAGTCTTGGTGGTCTGAGTGGCATGGTAAGGGGGCGGAGGGCTTGGATAAGGGGCAGGGACTCCCGGGGGGCAGTCAGTTCAGGGAGTGTTTGGATAGGCATGGGAGTCCCAGGGGACTTGTCAGGGCGTGTGGGTGTGGATAGGGGCCAGGCAGTCAGGGGACAGGGAGCGGTGGGGATTGCTGGATAGGAAGTGGAGTCCAGGAGGGTGATTAGGGACAGGGCATCCCTGAAGGGGGCCATCGGTGGACAAGGAGCAGAGGCGGTTGGATGGGTTGGGGATTCTGAGGAGGGGGCAGTCGGAGCAGGAAGTGGGAGGGGGCAGATGGGGGCAGGGACCAGGCTGTTTAGGGAGGCACAGCCTTCCCTACCTGGGTGTAGTATATTAAATTGCTCCTCATAGGACTGTGCTACGTAGGCCTGTAAGTAGCACATTCCTATGGGGAGCAATTTAATACACTACACCCGGTGGCTCTTGCAGCAGCGCTACCCAACAGGAGCTTGCAGCCCCATCGCCCAGAGTGCTGGTGATGTGGCAAAGCTGAGGCTGAAGGGGAGGGGCCAGGGGCTAGCCTCCCCAGCTGAGAGCTCAAGGGCCGGGCAGAACTGTCCTGTGGGCCAGATGTGGCCCGCTGGCCATAGTTTGCCCACCTCTGCCTTAATAGAAAGAGATCTGGCCTCCAAGAGCTCTCCATAGTAGCCAGGAAGGGCTACCTAGTGGGGGAAGGAGGTGATCTCTCAATTTCCCAGCTGACAGGAGACAGAAAAGTGTTTCTTGTTAGGCATTTTGTATTACTTTACACCATTTATATTGGCTATGATTTTACATAAGCTACCCAGGAGAAAGGAACATGGAACGTGATTTAAGTGCTTTGATGTTATCTGGGCTTCTTTGGCTTACATAAATCTATCCAGAGCAGAAAGCCAGTGACATGTTATTGGTACAAGTCAGTGTGCTTAGGCTGTTCAGCCTATTTTGGAATAATAGGGAATGTGAAAGAAACAAGAGCATTAATCTCCATCCCTGTCTAACACATGTGCCCACAAGTTTTCCTTACTCTCTTTGTTTTTTAGAGAACATAAAAAAAACTCTTGGAAAGCTGCTGCACCTGTCACTAATTTTTCTTCCGTTTGTGCTCTGTGTCTGTGTGACCTACTGCTGGGAAACAGAATTTAATCAGTGGACATCTGCACTGTTAATGAACTCTGCTTCACATCTCTGTAGGGTCAGGAGACATGGGCAATGGTGCCTCAGAGCAATACGGACACCTTCTGCTTGATGACGTGTCATTAGCGACAGCACCAATTTCTTGCAATTAGGCTTCTGCAGCAGGTAGTTAACCTGAAGGGCAACAACTGATTGTCTCAATTTAGCTTTGCTGCTTAGCTCTAGCTTCATATTCAGAACATAGTGTTTTGTTTTAAGCTTCCCCTCCCCCTCTTCTTCCTGGGGAGGGGGTTAAAGCAGACCTCTGCTATTAACAACCTACATCAACCTTTCTATTCCTAGGCTCACCTTGAGCCATTGAGGAGGGAAAGAAATATCATCTGTACCACTCAAGAAGGAATGACAAATCAGCCACCAAAATGGACAATCTATTCATGGTGGCAGTACGAGATACATACTGTGAACACATCAGATGACACTCACAAGTAGAGATTCGTGGACCAAGCTGTTTTCTTTTCTGGCCACTTGTCTAGAACTAGTGCTTACTAGTCTGAAAAGCATTCACAGTAGCCTACCAAAGCATAGGTGACACCTAACTTATTAAAATATTTTTTCAAATCCTTTGTTATTGAATGAACCATTCATTAGCACTTAATAGTTCCACAAAACTTAAATAAAAGTTAACATTCATAACTCTGCTGTGGTTCCCCCTCCTAGTGAATCCCAAAGATTGGATTCACTTGCTTGGGCTTGAGAGCAGTTATAATAGCCTGATTGTACTTGTTTCTTTGTTATTTCTGTAAATTTCAAAGAGCCATTTGAAGTCCATGTGAGCATGAAACTTCAGTTCATGGAGATTGTATAACTATATTAATAAATTAGGTAACACCTCGATAGTCAAATTAGATTATTCTGATTACCATCTTTCTGTTCCCCTCTGCTCCAATTCAAACATACAATTACCAGCCTCTCTTTCAAACACCAGGTACTAGGTCAATGCTTTAGAGGCTTGACATGTTTCATTTGAAAGCTAAGATTTAGGCTTTTAGATGGCATGAATCATTTTGCTTCTAGCTGTGATGGTTTTTGTGATAGTGGCCACTCAGACCATGTTGAAAAATTAAAGCAAGATATAAATCGGTGTGGCATTATTTTAAGAACTGATATCTTGCAAACGTATGCTAGAAACAAGTGCCCAAAGGAAATGAGAAGCAAGGAGAGAAATCTCAGCCTCCCAATGGTTCAAAGCACATATACAAGCTCAGGTGGTTTGTGAGATCAGAGATTAAAACCATCTCTAGTCCCTAGGATCAGGAGGGATTTTTAGCACTGGCCTAGAACAACAGTATATAGCAGATCTCAGACCTTGAACCTCTATGCTTCTCTATGTCATGAAAGGGCTCACAAAACATTTGTCATTTGTTTCAGTAGCAAGACAGAAAAGTGCAACAGTATGGAGCCATCTTATTTCAAATTTTGCATTAACATCACTTTGTTCTTCTATGGTCCTTTTCATCTGAGGATTAAGTCACCTCACATACAAACATTAACTAATTAAAACTTGAACGTCCCTGTGAGGTAGGTACTTTGTCTTAAAAAGGGCCAGCTTTTTAAAAAGTGACACTGCACCCCATGTTCTTCACAATGATATTATGATAGGATTATGGCACAATTCTGATGCATTTTGCACAAGATGCATCATGTGAGGTATCATTGGAAAAGTCATGATTTGCTGAATATGATTATCCTATCTGTATGCATGTATCATTTTTGTATCTGAGGTTATGAATATTGATGATGTATATATATTTCAAATGTAGTTACACATGGGTAATGCCCACTAGACAAGATGTGTTCAGTCTAGATAGCTGGTTGGGAACAGACTATTCAGGATAATGGGCCATTAGGAAAAACAATAGTCCTTAGGAGAAGCTTATCTGCCACCTTGTGAGCCTTCTTGAGAACGCTACAGACAGCCTATGAGTGATGGCTGTTATGACTCTACAGGAATATGACCAGGTCACATGATACTGGACTCTGTCTTGGGATGTCAGTACTTTTCCACAAACTGGTCTGGGAACCAAGCTTTAAAACAAAGCGTTCCTGCAGTGACACTATGCCTCATAGTCTTCACAGAGATATTGTTATGATAGGAATATGACATAACTAAGATATGTTTTATGCAAGATAGGTCATGTGAAATGTCAGTGGAAAGGTTATGCTTTACTGAATGTGTTTATCCTATTTATATGCATATATCATTTCTGCATCAGAAGTTATGACTATTGACTGTGTATCAATTGCACAAGCATTTGCATCTGGAGAACGCCCACCAGACAAAAACACAACCAGTCTGGCTGGTTAGTCAATAAACCATTAGGGAGAACAATAGGTCTTTGAAGACGCTAATCTCTCGTCTCCCTGAGATGCTTCCTGGGATGCTGCTTTCACATTGTGGAGTCATGTAATCATGTCAGCTGGTACTTGATATCATCTTGAACTGCAGGTATTTTTCCACTGGTAGGGGGTGGGGATCAAACTGGGAAACAAAGAATTCCCTATTTAAGGCTGGGGAATGAGTTAATGAGGGTCAGTTCTTCACTGAATCTCTGCCCAAGATGATGGTTAAAAACACCTGAGACTGAACTGGGGAAGAACTGGACACAGGCTAGAAGGTGTCCGGTCTATGAAAGATATATCTGGAATACTAAGCTGCAGACAAGATAAGTTTGTCTCTGTAACCTGCTTAAAACAACATTTAGGGTGAGAAATTATTACTTGTAACCAGTTTCTTTAGTGTATTAAGCTTAGTCTGCATATTTGCTTTATTTGCTCAGCAATCTATCTTGATCTGTTTGCTATCCCTTATAATCACTTAAATCTATCCTTTGTTGTTGATAAACTTGTTTCGTTTTCTAAAACCCGGTTTGTGCAATTCATAATTGGGGGAGGGCGGAGCTATGCATATCTTCCTCCACATTGAGGGAGCGGGCAATTTTCATGAGCTTAACACTGTACTGATTTCTGTGCAGTGCAAGACCATACAATTTTGGGTTTATACTCCAGAGGGGGTGTGCACTTGAGTACTGGCAAATCCTCAAACAGAGTTTTCCCACACAGAGGTCATTTCAGTGTCTGTCTTTTTGTGCAGCTGAGTGTGGCTGTGTGTTTTTGTGCTGGAGGAGGCCTGAGGTCCTGACTCAGCAGGACAGGGTAAGGGAACCCAGGCTGGTGGAACCAGCAGGCTCAGTGGGATCCCAGTATATCCGGGGACATCCAAGAGGGGTGGGTAACCAATCACATCTGCCATATGCAAAAGCTATATAAGGCAGGGAGTGACATCATCTGTGGTTCTTCACTCCCCACACAAGAGGACTCCTGGAAAGACCTGAGGGACAAAGCCTGAACTGGGGGAAGTGCGGGAGCCAGGCCCAAGGGATTTCTATCCTATGTATGAAACACCTGGGGGTTCCAAGCTGTAAAGCAAGTGCAGCTTGCCTCTTAAGGATCTGCAGCCAGCAGATCTCAGGGTGAGAATCTAATTCATATCCATCTATCCAGTATATTAAGCGTAGTGTGCATTTTTGTTTATTTCCTAGGTAGTCTGCTTTGATCTGTCTGCTATCTCTTATAATCACTTAAATCTATCTTTTGAAGTTAATAAGCTTGTTTTCATTTTTAATCTAAACCAGTGAGCTTTGACTGGACTGGTTGGGGGAAATCGCTGCTTGGTTACCCACAAGTGTGCATTGTTCTCTTCACATTGAGGGAGAGTCAGACCAGGTATTAAACCCATACACTGGCCAGATTTGACCAGGGTAGGATGGTACTGCTCCAGGGTTCAAGGCTGGGAAGCTGGTGGCTAGAAAGCCTGCATGTAATTGCAGATGGATATGTCCCTATCTGTGTGAATATTGGTGAAAGTGCAGGCTAGAGGGGTTTACAGCTTGTCACAGCAATACAGCGTGATAGTGAGTCCAGGCCATTACAATGGGTCCGGGGGCTCAGCGGTACCCTAGTTCTAGGTGGCACCCTGGGGGAAAACTGCCACAGGTACTTTGTTTTAAAAAGGATCAGCTTTTTAAAACTGAACAGAAACTCAGGGCTATACACAGAAATGCTGGCGTAGTCAAAAGCTTAATTTGTGTGCAATAACTATGCGCTGATCCAGGCTGTGGCCCTCTGCCCTTTTGGGAATCAGGCCTTAATAGACATGACTAAGATAATTCATAGGTGAGCTAGGAATGAACTCAGATTTCCCAACTTCCAGTCACATGACTTCACTGCCAGACCACCTTTCCACTATGTAACAAACAGCCCGCAGGTCAAGTCGGTGAGGAAAGTCTGTCAGTAGTAGCCCTGAAAGAGACCTGGTGATGTCCTTCACTCCAAGCCTTCCAGGATTGATGGGCAGGGAACATTTGGGAGGCTACTCACTGTCCCCCAGGGGACAAAGACCAAGCAGGTGCTTGCTGTCAGCCAGTAGGGACCACTTCAACTAAATATGGAGCAGAATTATAGGGTCAGAGCCCAAATCCACCACCTCTGCTTCCTCTCCTCTCCATTCTTCCTTCCTTCAGTGCTGGGAGGGTGAATTGCATGAATATGAAGCCACCCAGGACATGCCAATATGTTTGATGGCTTATGGGCAACTGTATCTATTATTTAATAGACTGTGGGCCACGGGATCTATTAGTATTTGGTATCTCCATTCCAGTACTATAGAAATTAAACTGATTGACTACTCATCAGAAGTTTACTGGTGGTAAGTCAACTACCGATTAATTAGAAACACTATCATTTTTCTTGTTTGTTCTCAGCTTGTTCTTGGGGGGAAATAATTAATTACCACTTTACAAAAAGTGAGCGGAGGTGATGAAATTGATTCCGCTGTGCATGGATACCACTGAACGTATGGAAATAAGACTGCAGCATAGAGAATTATATTTAAGAAACTGACACTGCTGAAGGAATAAATAGACAAGAGTCTGGGATTGCTGTCCTTTAAGAACAACAAACCATTTCTGGCTTTAAAGTGTGTAAAAAAAAATGATTTGTGCTGCAGAGGAAATGAGACTGGAAACAGAGGAGCATTTTCTAAATTATATGGTTTGGGTTCTCAGAGAAATTGAGATTGAAACTGAGAGAAGAGGGTGAGAGAATATAAAACCTTCAGTGTTTACTTCAATTGACTGCTTTAATTCCAGGAAGGTTTCCTGTTCTCTGAACCTAGAGCTTGAATAGTTGTATATGTTTTCCCTCTCCCAAGAAACTGAAAGGCCTTTTGATGGCCAATACCTACCCCCTGGCCAGACTGCAGATAAATCTGAAAGCTGCAGCCCATTCCTGAATTTTCACCATCACCCCAGTATCCTCATTTCCTTTTTCTGGACTCAGAAAGTAGGAGACAGATCAACTGGAAATTGGGTACCCTACAAATAGTTGTTAGAAGGATACTGTACCGTGTAATACAGATTGTTAGTAGAGACAGGTCTCTAAATTTGGGTTACAGATTTAGCCTAAACACTTTTATTTTGTGACTCGGACACACATCTGTATTGACTAGACAGGTTACCCTAATGAAAGATTAAGGAAAGACGTCAGGGCTGCATCACAGAGAAACTACAGAAATTGTGCTAAGTATCTGCTGGAAACTAAGATGAAGATCTCTCAGAAGGGGGTTTCTGGCATTTCTGGTCCTGGTAGGAACTACAAAGTGCAGAGGTGAGCAAGGAAGTTAGGGGCAAAGTTAAAGTCAAGCTTCAGAACATTTTGTTCAATTCAGGTTTGGGGTGAAAGTCTGGGTGAGCTTACATTAAAATCAGAACCAGTCCTCACCCATGGCACCAATGCATTGGCCAAATCTAAGGCAGCCCCAAGTTAATTATTAATTCCATAAGCTGAATAATGTAAAGACTATAATTAAAATCACTATTTTAAATTTTATGGTGTTTATAATTGCCATCTGCAGCTGTCTGGGTGTCTCATAGCATGAATGTTTTTGCTTTCACCCAGCTGTGTTCTGAGGCCTCAAGTCTCCTAGTGATTAGGAGGGTCTGAATAAAGGGTGGTGCTGAAGGAAGAACCTTCTTTCTCTTTTGTTATTTCAATATCCTTTCTCTTTGACGCAGCCTGAAAAGACGTGTGCCTGTCTTTGCACTTTAAGGGGTGATGGTTTTCACAGATGCATTCTTTTGGTTCCTTTAATTGCCTACGGAGGTGTTCTGCTGTAGAAAAGTTTGTTGTTCATATTCTGTATATGCCTGTTTTCAAAACATCTGTGATAAGAGTAGGGGTAGGAAGTGATCACTAATGCTGACTGGGAAGGAAGGTAGATATTTTTGGTTCTCACGTCTTTTCTATTGTATAAATTTCAGATTAACGGTTGTGTCCCAAATACGGTTTGATTGTTTTATATGCTGCCTCCATTTCTGCCTGTGATGACATATCCCTTCTGAAAATCAGGATTATGACGTTGGAAGCAAAATAGTTTGGTTAACATCACACGATATCAATTGGGAATAGAATTAATTGGCTCTGTGTTCCTATCTCTAAACACTAGAGCACCCTTCCCCACATCAAAAGGTGAAGACAATTGCGTATCCTGATTTTTTTTGTGTCTCTTAAATATTCCCAAAGTTTTGCCATTACAAAGCTATGTATCAGTGAAGTACTGCAGTAATGGATGTTCTGTAGAGATATCCTAGCCTGTTAGGAACCCGTAATTATCTTCAGAAACCCATAACTTTTGAACTGCATAGTTATGGCAGGACCACACACACAGAGTCCATTCTCTACAGCCTGCCTCTCTGTCAAAACACTAATATCACTGACGTAAAGGGAAACAACATTTTCTCACAAACAATACAAAACCTTTAGGAGAACACTTCAGTCTCTCTGGACACACAATTACAGATTTAAAGGTCACCATCCTGCAGCAAAAAAGCTTCAAGACCAGACTTCAAAGAGAAAATGTGGAGCTGCAATTCATTTGCAAATTTGACACCATCAACTCAGGGTTGAACAGGGACTATGAGTGGCTAGCTAACTACAAAAGCAGTTTCTCTTCTCTTGGTGTTCACGCCTCCAGATCAGCTGCTAGAAAAGGACTTCATCCTCCCTCTTTAGAGATAACAAGGTGGTTCAGTCTGAATGAACTAACCTCGTTATCTCTAACCTGGTTCTTGCCTTCTTATTTATACCTGCCTCTGGATATTTCCACTGCATGCATCCAATGAAGTGGGTACTAGCCCACGAAAGCTTATGCTTCAATAGTTTTGTTAGTCTTTAAGGTGCCACAGGACTTTTTGTCGCTTCTGCAAATCCAGACTAACACAGCTACCTCTCTGATTCTAAAAATAACCCAGAAACTTGAGTGAGGATGCTGTTCTTATACATCATTCTGTCTAAAATCCTGGCTGCTGGATAATATTCTTCAGTTAATGAGTCAGCATATCCTAAATGACTGTGCATGGAATCTGGAGTTGGGAGCATTTGATTCTAATCTTGTCTTTATCATTTGCCTTGTGTCCTCGGGCAGGGCAAGAATATCTACATTTTCCCAAGTTTCTCTGATTTGTAGGGTGCTTCAGTTTTTTGGACCTCAACTGGTGTCCTTAACAGCCTGGTTTTTCTGAGGTATTCAAGGAGAAAAAGGAGCAGATAGAAAAAGATGAATTACTACAGGCCAGCATGAAGTTTGGTAATAAGGAGGCTAAGCCGTGAAGATGTGGAACTAGAAATAATTATCTCTAAATGTAGAAGCATAGGTGCTTAAACTAGGGGTGCCGGGGTGCTGCTACACCCTCTGGTTTTAAATGGTTTCCATTATATGCCAGGTTTACATTTTGTGTCAATGACTCTCAGCAACCCCACTATACAAATTGTTCCAGCCCACCTATGTAGAAGCCTTCATTAAAATTAACTGTGGTGGCAGGAGAACTAAATGTATTCATTTATTTTCTTATGAAAATCAGCAATTGGCTACTAGGAGGCACAAAGTATGCACTCTCAGGTGAGATTCCTCTACATAGTGCTCAGCTAGTGTACCCAAATCCTACCTGCCCCTTCTGAGAGTAAACATAGTCTCTCTTCCTGTGCATGCTCACTTTACATCCCCCCTCCCCTTTAAATTTAAAAGAAAGGAGGTATGGTTGTATCGCATGTGGCTCTTCAGAAGTAAAAATGCTCCATTTACCAAAATCATTTGCAGTGATCTCAGCTTTTTAGGGATCCATCTCAGGGGAAGTGTGTGGAGTTCTCACCTGGCTACTAAATGGCTTTCAAGCTCCTGCGGTTTCCTATCCAGTTTAGTAAAGCACTTGGATGATTGGCGAGACTTCCACCTCCCATGTCTCAACATCCTCTTCACTTTCCAGACAGGTCTCAATGAACATGAGACTGCTTGGTTACGCTGTGGAATTGTCTACCTCCTCCCTTCCCAGTCTATAAGCCTGGAGAGGCCAGCACCACTTATTAACTTAAAAATAGGTGTACCAAATGCCTTGGTAAATAGTAACTAAATAGAATAGAGCTCACAGATTGGAGGTAAGGGTGAAGGACAGTAGTCCAAAGACTGTTCAGAATGAGACCACACTGAACCTAAACCCCATCAGTGTGTTAGGTAGTGTTGTGCTGGGAGAGGCATCATCTTTTGAGTGAGAAATTCTGTTGAGAGCCTGGCCATTTGTCATTTTTAAATTCTGACGTCCCTTCTGCAAAGTGGCTTTTAGATCCCAGTGGAACTCACTACATTCCAATCTAGGTAATTGTTTTGTCTGCCTGTATCTCCCATGATAGTTTTCGCTGTGTATAAGATTTTTCTCATTCTCTTCCCCCTCTGTTGTGTTGCTGTATCCTAGTGACTAGTTACCAGATTTCACCTCAGAAATAGCTGTTGTTATTCAACATAAAGTGTTAAATGTGTATTTCTAGGGAAAGTATTATCTAATGGCTGGAGCAGGAAACTAAGTGTCAGTTCTAAAGTTCTGCAGTGGGCTGTGTGTATTCTTGGACAAGCCACTTAAACCTCTCTGTGCTTCCGTTTATTCCTCTTTAAAATTAGGATAAAGCCCCTCTCACAATGTGTGGATTCAGGCTTCAATGTTTGTAAAGAGCCCTGTAGTCAGTCATTGAATATGCTATGCTAAGAATGATTATAAAAACCGGAATATAATAGCAATTACTGTATAAGAGATTTGAAATTCTAAACTATCATTCGGTGCTTTAAATCTAGTTTTAGTGTCCTATTTTTAGAGTGTGTACGTGTGTTTTAATATATATGAAATGTTCATTTCTGAAGTAGTTATTGCCCCATTGTTAATTGTTACAGATTTTGCAGTGAGATGTGTCTCACTGACCATTAGTATGTTCTATGCCCATACATTTGCTGAAGAGGCGATGCTTTGTTTGTTGTTGTTGATTTCCCCACTTTATTTCTCTCTCTCTCTGGCTCCTACAGCTATTTTGTTTCCCTTATGACTGTTTTTGTTTGTTTTAAAAAAAAGTAGTAGTCTTTCTGTGGTTTGAAATTGAGAGGGCAGAATTTGTGGGTAAAATATTTTAAATTATGCTCTAATATTAAGAAGTTGCAAATGAAAAATATATATATTTCACTAATTGTCTCTCGTGCACTCGTACGTGTGCACTCTTGTAACATTGATTGAGGGATGATTAATTAAAACTTTAAAATACCATGCAATTTTGAGAAATACCTGCTCAAAACTGTGTGTGTGTATATGTAGTATACTTACCACCTAATGCATCTCAATCATTCACTCAATCATCTCTCAATCTTTGAGTAAAATACGACTTTACACTCTCACACTCACTTTTTAAAGTGCAGGTTTAGTGGTCAAAGCTATGCTGTAAACATAAATAGACAGTACCAGGTGAAAAATTATTCTTACACATGCATCTCTACCTCAAGCTGAGTGTGTAAAAAGAATAATGAACTTCATTAGGACTTTATTACTTCTGTTGCTGTGGTACTCATTTAATAAATGGTACTTATATGACCACTTCTCCTGCTCTTCAACCAATGATTAACCTTTGCTGAAGCTTCTATGTTTCAGAGCCAGGGGCATTTTCAAATAGCCACCATTAAAAAAAAAAATTGCCGGAGGAATGTTTTCTATATTCACTCCAAACTTGCACTGCCGTAAGGTACAGAAATATACAGTTTTATAGCCATGGCATGTTTAAGGTGTGAAAACACGTGACCCATTAGGGCTAAAAAAGTGAGAACGGGAGATCTCTATTTGTCCAGTGGGGATACACAGCGGTTCATTTATTGTATAGTATTGTAGCGGTGCGACGGCTCACCCTTGTGGTGCCTCCTGCTGATTGTCTGGGAATTAGCTCTTTTTACCAGCTCTGGAGAACCCACTGCCAGTGTCTCGCTTGCCGCTGGCCCCTGTGTCCCTCATGGATCCCGGTGCCCCTTTACTTAAGGGGCTGCCCCCCGGCAACACCACCTCACTCTCTTTGGGTCTCCCCTCTCCGGGGAACCCCCAACCCTCTATTCCCACCTTGCCTCAGTCTACTGCTACTGCCAGTCAGCAATGAGCCCTTGCTCCCCGAGGCAGATTTCAGTGACAGAGCCAGTCATTATCGGCAAGGAGGGTTTGGATCTGCTGCCTTTGCCTAGTCGCAGGCTACCCCTCTGTAGCCTCAGTACCTGTTTTGAGCCCTTAGGCAAGGCCTCAGCCTGGGTAGTTACCGGGCAGGCGCTCCCCAGCCCCTATTGCATTTCCCCAGCGCTGCTCTACCTCAGGTGAGGTGCTCTGCTCTGCTCCCAGACAGCCAGGTCCTTCCCTCTCAGAAGCTAGAGTGAGAGTGCCTGAGCTCCTGGCTCACAGCCTTTTTATAAGGCCCAGCTGTACCCTGATTGAGGTGTGGCCCAGCTGTGGCTGCTTCCCCAATCAGCCTGGGCTTTTCTCCGAGACCCCAGCCCTCTCCCAGGGCTGGCTGTAGCCCTGTTAGGGCTGGAGTGCGTGACCACCCCACTACAAGTATCTGTTATAATTTTTATAGCATATATCCATAGCATTAGGTGCTAATACTTCTGGAAGGTCCTGTTATCATGATTTTAATGTTTAATACATTAATGTGTATTTGCAAAATAAAGTATGAGATTCTAAAACATTACTTTCAATATTTTTCTCCTTTCTCTGAGAATTTCCCAGTAGTGTGGGATTTAGGATATTAAAGATGGTTTTTACAGATGAAGGAACACAAAAAAATAGTCTCACTCAGTCAAGAAGTATTTCTAAAGTAGCTATTCTATAAACATGTGGTGCATGAAGAATGTATGATGGTATGGTGAGATATTACTCTAATAACTCACTCAAGGCTTTGGCAACAGGGCATAGGAGTAGACTAGATAAGTGTCTGAGTGCCTCCCAAGCATTTAAAAAGAGAGAACAGTAGCACTGGTGAAGTGTGGTGGTATTTACAAACTCATTCTCATAAACCTCCATATTGCAGCCTCATGTTCTCATTCTCTGTGCAGGGAGGATGTGCAATGGTTGGGGCAGTAGCTTAGGACGTAAGAGAACTGGGTTCAATTACTGCCCCACCTCAGATCTCTTGGGCAGGATATTTAATCTCTCGGTGTCTCAGTTCCTTATCTGCAGAACAGCAATAATAGCACTTTTTCCTACCTCGGAGGGGTGCTGTGAGGGAAAATTCATTAAAGATCACCAGATACTCAGCTACTATTGCAAGTTGGGCCATAAATATTATAGATAATGCACACTGAGAGACCCACAGTTACCTGCTTCCTTTAAAGCCCTTTCATTTCTTTCACTTGTTGCACAGATCCAGTTCATGGACCGCAGAGTGTGGAAGTTGTTGACATCCGCTCCCGGCAGCTGACCTTGCAATGGGAGCCCTTTGGTTACGCAGTGACTCGTTGTCACAGCTACAACCTAACAGTCCAGTACCAGTACGTGTTTAACCAGCAGAAGTACGAGGCAGAGGAACTCATCCAGACATCCTCACATTATACCTTGCGAGGACTTCGACCCTTCATGACTATCCGGTTGAGACTAGCAGTGTCTAATCCAGAGGGCAAAATGGAAAGTGAGGAGCTGGTGGTACAGACTGAAGAGGATGGTAAGAAAATGTGGTTTTTTTCACGGTTCAAAGTTCTAAATAACTGTTTGGGGGGAAAGTTACTTAGTAAAAATGGCATTGTGGGCTTGGAGGTGGTGCTTCACCAACTCCATATCAGATTTCCTTGGGCTGAAAGTAAAATAGGGATTATATATATTTTCCTACTTTTTGTGGCGTGAATAATGTCTGTAAAACACTATGAAGCCACAAGTAATATTCATGTCAGCCAGTCAGCAGCAGACGGCCCAGTTCTGGGATATGTTGTGTGCTAAACTCCCAGTGCTCCTCTGCCACCCCCCAGAGACAAACTTCACCAGTCCCATGGCTTATTTTATTTATTGTAGGGGAAGCTGGTTAATCTAATAGCTCAGATAGTAGAAATGTGTGCTCCAGTGCCAAAGATTCAGTGTTTAAACCGTGCTGATGCCTGTGCTTGTTATGAGTTTACATAGCATACTTTTATTGTCTTCCCTTTAAAAAAAAGAAACAAACAAAAATACCCTAGGAAATTACATGCCAAATGTGATAAAGAACGTTATTTAGGTTGTAGAGTCAGGCACTCATGTTAGGAAATTTGAGATTTATGTTTGTGTGTCCAACCTTAATTCTGCCACTTTGTGGATATGCATTATAATGCAGGCTTTAATTAGAGGATTACATGCTGTCTTTTCCACAGGGGTCTGCCCTCATTCAGTGCACAGGTTGGAGGCGTAGGCAACCAGAATGAAAGTTACATACGCAACTGCTATTCTGACACTTGGAAACTTTTGAGTGCTTAACTTTCCAAACTAAATAATGTTTTAATATAGCTTTTTGTACATAATTTATTTTCCAGAATGCACCTTTTTCATAATTCTGGACATTCCAGGTCACATGATGTCCTAACATATCATGTGCACCTAATATGCTAACTTAATGAGGCCACATTCTACCACTTTTGTTCCATAAGAAATGCTTTGAGGGTGTATTATTATTTATTAATATTTGTATTATCATGTCATTTAGGTAGCATGACCAGATGTCCCTATTTTATAGGGACCAGTCCCAATATTCAGGACTTTTTCCTTATATAGATGCCTATTACACCTCCCTTTGTCCAGTTTTTTCACACTTCCTATCTGGTCACCCTACGTTGGGCATTCCAGAACCTCAGTGTGTGAGTCTCTGTACAAACACAGAACAAAAAAAGACAAGAAACAAGACACAAGAAAACGATGATACGGTATTGGTCAACATGGAAAGCAGTAGTCTCAGGACACAAGCAACCAATCCTGTCTAGTTCTTTTGTAGGTCTCCGAGCAAAGGAGAATTTAAAGGAGGAAATGTTGTAGTGTTGTGATTGTTTACAGGGAGCTTCTTCCAAGCATGAGAGAAAACACAAAGGTGCTTGTTTTGAATATTTAATGTGGGCAATGGCGACTGACATCATGGGCCAATCAGAGGCAGGAGTAGGGTTGCCAGGTGACCGGTTTTTGACTGGAATGCGCAGCTCCTGGAAGCATCAGCATGTCCCACCTTCTGTTTGTAGGCGTAGGGGAACCCAGGGGGCTCTGCATGCTGCCCCCACCCCAAGTGCCAGCTCTGCTGCTCCCATTGGCTGGGAACTGCAGCCAGGGGGTGGTGCCTGCAGACAGGTCAGTGTGCACAGCCACCTGGCCATGCCTCCACATAGATCCAGAATGGGGACATGCTGCTGCTTCCAGAAGCTGTTTGAGGTAAGCACCACCCAGAGCCTGCACCGCTGACCCTCTCCTGTGCCACAACCCCCTTCCACAGCCCTGATCCCCCTCCCATCCTCCAACCCCCTTGATCCCAGTCTGAAGCAACCTTCTGCATCACAAACCCCTCATCCCTGGCCCCACACCACAGCTCAGAGCACGTACCCTCCACATCCCAAGCCCCTGCTCTAGCCCAGAGCCCCCTCCTACACCCTGAACCCTTCATTTATGGCCCTATCCCAAAACCCTCACCCCAAGCCCATACCTCCTGCCTCAGCCCAGAAGCTGCTCACATACTTTGAACACCCTTGGCTCCACCTGGAGCCCCATCCTGTACCTCAAATCCATCATCCCCGACCTCACCTCAGAGCCCGTTCCCCAGCCAGAGCCCTCACCCTCTCCCACATCGCAACCCACTGCCTCAGCCCAGAGCCCCTCCTGGACCCAACCCTCCTGAGCCAGCCCAGTGAAAATGAGGGTGGGATGGAGTGAGTGGGGGCAGGGCCTCAGAGGAGGGGTAGTAGGGCCAAGGGTGTTTGGTTTTGTGCTAGTAGAAAGTTTCCAAGCCTAGGCAGGAGTCAACTTTTTAATACTAAATGAGTGAGGATAGGTTATGAAGGGCCTTGAAAGTAAAAACAAGCAGCTTACATTTGATACAATAGAAGAGAGACTCGTAGAATTTATGGCCAGAAAAGACCATCATGATCATCTACTCTGACCTCCTGCACATTGCAGGCCACAGAACTTCACTGTGGCTGAATTGCTGAAGTCCTCAAATCATGATTTAAAGGCTTTAAATTACAGAGAATCCACCCTAAGAAATGGCGCCAGTGATGGGATTCAAAAAGAAGGATGACATGATCCAAGTGGTAGGCTAGGAAAATCATCACTAAATTATTACAGTCAAAGTCCAGGGTGTTGGCACCTGTACTTCCCCTCAGTGGTCCAACAAGGGCACCCACCCTCAGGCTTCTGGATCCCTGAGCCATCACCTCTCTTGTGTGGAGAGACATGTGTCTCTCCTTTCTGAACAGTTTCCTTCCTTCACTATGTTATTCCCAGCAAAAGGTAGACTGCCGAATCAGACCTCCTTGATTTCTCTTTGTAGACTAACAGTGTAAATCCTCACAGGTATGCTACTACACAGCTCTTTCTGTGCAACCACATTTACTCTTAGGTTAAAAGCATCACAGAGAAAACAATAAAAGAACCTACCCGCATGCTAATAAGCTTATCAGAAATCACCCCCAAATCCACTATGGTGATTAGTCCTTTCAAACCCTGCAGAGGGGATTCTGTTGTGGTCACAGACTCAGAAGAGCCTGAGTTCAGAACTCATGAAAAGTTTAGACCCTCCTTTATACAGCCAACGGTGTTCTTTGATCTGGAGTTTCCAGGAGCAGGTGATCAGTAGGCAACGGGTTTTCCAGGAAGTGCTTCAAAAGGCCTCCCAAGCACCTCCTAGGGAACGCACTTCACATGCATCATCCCATGCAGTTTTTTTAAGTTCCTAGCATTTCCCCAAGCATTCCATTAATCAATTTCCTTGAAAAGTTGTACACAATTCTACAGTGCCACATATACAATTGTATTTTTACTACAGTGGGTCCCAGAGGTGTTAAACAATTCAATAAGATTTAACTTAATTCAGTAAGGTTTGTCCAGGATATTGCAGGAAATTGCCCTCTATCACAAAACCACCTTAGCTGAGACTCAAACTAAGAGTCCTTATGGACTGAAAGCATCCATTCTGTGTAATGGGATATAAGGAAGTATCTGTCTCTTGCCTGAGCCATTAGGCACTGGTGAGCTAAATTTCTCTGTGATGAAAGAAGTGACAAAGAGTCCTGTGGCACCTTAAAGACTAACTAAAGTATTAGAGCATACTTTTCAGTGGAAGTATGCATGCATCCAACGAAGTGGGTATTAGCCCACAAAAGCTTATGCTCTAAAACTTTAGTTAGTCTTTAAGGTGCCACAGGACTTTGTCACTTCTGCAATTCCAGACTAACACGTCTACTCCTCTGATTCTGTGATGAGAGTGGCTTTGGCATTACAGTATATCACAAAAGGAAGTCCAAGAGATGGCGGACCTTTCTATTAATTCAGGGGAAAATGATCAGAGTTTTTGTCAGGCAGGGCTGGGACTGCATTTGGTTAGTTATTTTTCACAGCATTAAAGTTTTGCTTGAGTAGGTGGCTTTTTAGTGGCTTTGTAATCCTAATGAAAGATAAATCTTAAATTGTTACTCTAATGGGGAAATCAGCCTTTCATACTGATAAAGTGACCAGCCATGGAGCAGCAATACGCCAGGGTGCAGTCTAGCTATCTGTGTAGACAGAGTTTTACTGTTGTGTGGGTGAAAGAGGATGGTACATTAAATTCTCCACTGGATTTTATTATTCCTTGATGTTATAACCAGAATGTTAGAACATTGGTGCTATTTAACTCATTCCTCTCCTCCTTTTCCTTTAGAGTTCTATAGAGGGTACATTTCCCTGCACAAACTTGTTAGTTCACCATATTTGATGGCACAGTGGTAAATGCACAAGGCCTACACTAAAGGAAAATACAAACACCCTGTACTGCAGACTGGTAATCTTAGGGAGAGAATATAGCGAGCCTCTAAAAATGAAGGTCTGGTGCTTCTCCCATTGTTTTTGCAGTGTCTGTTCTAGCCACTTCCTGTAGCATCCTAACATATTGTGCATTCCACCTCTGTTGCTCCTGGACAGAGGTTATAGGCTGTGATGTTCAGTGAATCTTTGAAAAGGTATTGGGAGAAGGGGAGGTTACATGTTGAAAACAATTTCTGATGAAGGCCATGCAAGTGTTCTATCTTCTCTAATTCTTTCAGGCATCACTTCCCAGGGTGAAATAGTTTTGTTTCCCTAAAAGGGAAAACCTTGCTCCCTCCTCTGAATGTGGCGCTCATCAAATGCATTGGAATCAGGGTTGTTCTGCTGCACAGGCAGCAAGAGTTATTGAAGCCATACAGGGGTGTGTACCTCCTGGAAGGAGCATAGTTCTGTGAGTCAGATCTCTGTGCTCTCCTACAAGGATTTTGAGGTATGGCAGAAGCAGGGGAAGCATTGGAGCAGGTGTGATAGATCCATCACTGTGCAGTTGCACTAGTCATTGCCTCATATGATAAAGAGATATAGCTACTATGGGAGCTATCGCAACCTCAGAGCTTCAGTGGGAACTGTGGAGTGGCTTGTCATAGCTGTTCTGTGATACTGAAGGGTATTTCCTGGGCTGTGCACTGATCTCCAGGAATTTCACCAAAGTGCACAAATGGAGAATCCAAGAGTTTACACGTGTCTTATTGATGTCTATTATAAGACACATAATCCTATATAGTATGTGGTAAACTCTGGATCTAATATATAGTCTCACAGCTGCATGCTCTCACAGCTGTATGTCAGAACAGAACTTAGCTCTAAATGTCTTCAGTTCACCACCTCATTTCTGGAGACCAACTCTCCTCAATCTTTTGACCTCTTGTGCTCATTGAACACTTTGTAATCTTGAGGAGATAATCCTTTCTCCTATAAGTCCATCTGTACTTTTACCTGTCTACAGTTTATGCAAGATACTAACACTGTTTTGTGTGTCAGTCATGCTGAACCAACTTGTCCAGAGATGGCACACTTATTTCAAAGTTCCCTGTTTGAGATTTTCAGGAGAACTTGCAATAGTCCTTCATACTTTCTTCCACTTAGTAAAAATTCTTGTGAGGTTCTTTCCATCAGTCAATGTTTACTCAGTTAGTACTTTTTAAAAGTTTTTCAGATTCCCTGCTCTCCCTCCCTCTGCGTGTTAGTAAGACATCTGGTCTACAGTAGTCTAATCTCTCAAACACATGCCCCCTCCTCCAGCATCCCCACTTAAATGAGCCAAAATGTGATAAACCCGATCTGGAGGTGTCATAGTCTTTCATGTGATACTGCCAAGAGAGAAGTGTGGTGTGAGCAACCTTGTGGCCAGATACGAGAGTAGACTTCCTCAGTTGTCCATCTCCCACCAGTTGGTTGGACAAATTGTACAGTTTCTCAACCTGAGCAGCTTAATAGGAAGTTACATCTCACATTTGGATGCTGTTATTGCTACCTAGGTGTGTAATGCAGGAACTCATGTGCCTGCATATCTAGTTGAGTGTACAGGTTTGGGGTTTGGACATACTACTGAAGTGGCCATTGCTGACAATTGGCCTTCTTTTCCAATACTTTATACTTAAATCATGCCCTAGTAGTCAACAGGTTTCAGCTTTGAAATGTGAGCCAAATGGGAATCTCTCCCCTGGCAAATCTTACTCTTGAATACGGCAAATCTTAATCTTCATTCTAGGGAATCATCACCACAGCAGAAAGGAGTGGCTCTTGAGTGTGTTCTCCATTCCAGGCTGTCATTGGTAGCTGCATTACTTGTGCACCAAGCTGAAGACAATTTAATTTTTCTGAAGCCAGAGATGATTTTTAAATATTGACTGCAGCAAAAATTCAAACAAAATGAAAACACTTCCTGTTGCCGATACGCAAAGATGACCATCAGTTAAAGAAGATAAAGATACAACTGTGCAATACCAATCCTTCCTACTGGGCATTTCCTTCCATTGTAGCTTCACTTAGTGGTTGGAAAATGCCTGGTTTAATTATACATTAATGCCCAAAAGACAAGGAAAATTGTAGTAGCTAGCAGTCAGCTGTATATACATTTTAAGGATAAAATTTTGAAGTGAATAACTTTATTCCTAGAACTCAACCAGAAAGTGCACACAAAGCAAAAGGGGAAGAAAAGGAACCCATTAAAGAATTGTTTGTGATGATGATGGAAGATTACCTGAGATAGGGAATAAAATTATCCGAAAGACTGGAAAGAAAAGAAGACTATTTGGCTTAGCTCATTTATTTACATCTTAAAGGAGGTCTTCATGGCTCAATCCCTAGTTATTTTATGGTGGTTTTGCTTGTACACAAAGCACAACTCTTATGCTATTTTAAACTCAATGTCATAACAAAACAAATAAAGTATGAATCCTGTTATACCTCATGCTTTAAACACAAATCCATTACACTTTTGAGACAAATGACTCCTACAGAGTACTTGAGCAAATCTTATATAAAGAAATATTTACTGACACTGTCATCTAAGGTTTAAGATAATGTGCTGTTGAAGTAAAGCTTACAAGATTAGATCAGTATGTGTTGACCCAGCAACAACAGTAGATGGTTTTATTGGTGTGCCTCCTGAATTATGGGTCACCTAGTCCAATCAGTAGAGTACCAAACTGGGTTTCGTTCTCAGCTCCATCACTGATTTTCCGTGTGACTTAAAGGAAGTCATTCAGCTTCCAATTCTCCATGTGAGCAGTATTGAGATCTAAGCATGTTTGTGTCTCAGTTACCTCTTCTGTGAAGTGGGGATAATACTGTTTAATCAGCTCTGTAGAAAGGTGATAGAATAGAATAGAATAGAAATTTCTAACAGCAAAATATTACTACAGTAGAACTTCATTGTTATGAACACCAGAGTTACAAACTGACAAGTCAACCACACATCTCATCTGGAGCCAGAAGTATTACAACACAATCTAGGGTGACCGGATGTCCCGGTCTCAAGTTCATAGGAACAATCCTGATTTGAGGATCTTTTTCTTAAATAGGCTCCTACTACCCTCCACCCCCTGCCCCGATTTTTCACACTTGCTGTCTGGTCACCCTAACACAATCAGGAAGCAGCAGAGACAAACAAAACAAAACAAAAACAAGCAAAAACAAAAAATAGTACACTCCTGTGTTAAAGGTAATCTACTACAAAAATAAAGGGAAAGCAGCATTTTTATTCCACATAGTAAAATTTCAAAGCCATATTAAGTCAATGTTCAGTTGTAAACTTTTGAAAGAACTCTCAACAAAATGTTATGGTTATGAACATTTCAGAATTATGAACAACCTCTGACGTGTTTGTAACTCTGAGGTTCTAGGTATTATGACTGTATGACACAAGTTGCTATGTTAAATCACGCACACTTATTCAATTTCTTTTTTATTTAAGGAATGTATTTTTATTGTCTTAATATGTAAAAGAAATGAGGTAAGTTGGAAAATAAAAAATACACACGTAATAATGAAATATCTATAGATACCTGGATATGTAATAAATGGTACAATTATAAATGCATAATTGCTTGACAATAGAAGTAGGCAATTTCTTGCATGATCATGTTGGGGATGGGAAACCTGGGTGTGTGCAGATATACAAACAAGGCACTAGCTGGTAATACAAAAAGCAACTTAATGTATCTTCTATAACCTCTGATTCTGTCATAAATATTCTTAATAAGTTGCCTTTGTCATACGGGTGGAGATAGGTATGGTGGATCACCAAAACATTGGAAGAGAACATTGTCTTTACATGAGTGTGCATTTGTTGTTAATATTCAGTATGTGTGTTTTCATGTTTGGACCCCAAGGTTAAGAATGGACCAATAGTAATGGGTGCTAATACCTTTTTAGATGTTCCTGTTTGGCCCAGAGTGTATGTTTTCTCAGCTCTAGAGCACCAGCCATTGCTGGAAGACTTCAACCTCTCTGGGGGTACACATGTGACTGTAGTGGAGTGTTACTGACTTTCCACTCTTTTCCTTTGTAGTTCCTGGGCCTGTTCCCCTAGAATCCATCCAAGGAGGACCCTTTGAAGAAAAGATCTATGTTCAGTGGAAGCCTCCAAATGAAACCAATGGTATCATTACACTCTATGAGGTAAGGAGAATAGCTAGCTGTGAAGGAGTATCTACCAGAGGACCCATTCTGTGTGAGCAAGTGTATTTGTCAGCATAGCCATGATGTTACAGAGATTTCAGTAGGTGTTTAAAGGAGGCCTAAATAAAATAGGTGAGAATCTTCATGGTACCTTGCTGATCTAGTAAATAGCTCCACTTTAAATCAAGTCCAAATGTGACCCTTAACTATCTCCATTGCCCCACATCCAGGTCATCACAAGTTCTGCCGTTTATTCCTCTACACCATTTCCAAGATATACTTTCCTTTCTTTCTGCCCCTAGAGCTAAAATGCTTTCAGGCTTTTATTATCTCCCAGCTTGAATACTGCAGTCACTTCCTTTCTCTGCCATATAGTGTCTTTCCGGTTTTCACAAAAGGCAGCCAATAAGTACCTTCTTGATTAAGTACTCTCACCCTGTCAGCCCCTTCATGGAATTTGGTTTAATCCGTATGTCTAGTAGAGATGTGTTGTCTAAAGCTTTAGCTATGTCTTCATAAAACAATCTTCACCCTGATAGCTTCACTTGTGTGCTATACCCATTCTTTGTCTTCAGGAGGTTAACTTGAGGGTGGGGATATGCATCTTTTTTTTGTGCTGTGCCTAGCATAATGGGTGGAAACAAATAATGTGAGGACAGAACCTATCAAAGGATGTATGCTATTAATTTGAAATCTGGTGCCTTATCTGTAAAGTGATGGGACGTCCTCTGACAGAAATAACAATGTTCTGAAAAATCTTGGACAAACCTTACTGAAATTTTACTGAATTGATTTAGCCCTTATTGAAATGAGCGTCATGCCTTTGGGGTCCATTTTATTAAAAAATACATTGTTTATTATGGCAAGATTGTATGTAACTTCTCTAGGAGGAGCAGGTATGCTAATGTAATTCCTCCAGTTCTCAGCCTTTTGAAGCCACCTCTGGAGAGTTTTGCATATACTAGTTCAAAATGGATTCTCCAGGGACCAACAGACAAAGAGAGGATTTTTTGATAAATAGGCTGGATTTTTCTGATCCAGCAAATCATCAGGAGGTCCATGGAGAATCCCAATCATTAAGGAAGGGTTGGAAGGACTGATACTGACCTTGTGGAGATTGGGTAGCAGGTGGGGATTACTCTCCGGTAATATTATTAGCGTAATTGTAGGTTTCTTTTATTGTTTTAAATACGTTTTTCCTTCTAGTTTGTTTACCTTAAGAATAAAATATGCTTCCCAAGAGAGAACTGTGTGCTAACTTATAACTGAGGGAAGTTATAATATTATTAGAGTCTCTTGCTGGGGGTAACATGATGAAGCCCGAGAACTGTTCAACCTGGAAATAACTCAGTAAGAAGGGAGAGAGACATGATTTTCCACCCAAGAGAGATGATGACATGGGGTGGAGTTTGGGGGAATCCTGAGAGTGGGTGCCCTTGGTAACATGAAGGGGAAATCTAAGTGCAGTTTACTTGGAGAGTGACATATCTTTCCCAGAAGTTCTGTGAAAGATGCACGTAGAGTATGGATTTTAAAAGCTAGGCACACAGATGGAGTAAATGTGCAAATGATCAGGCTTGACCATTGGAAACTCTTTACAGTTTGGTTTCTTTTTTTTTTTTTTTGCAGTGGAACAGCACACAAAATTATTTTGGGGGCAAGTATATAGATGGTAAACTCTGACACAGCCCAACAGAATCTATGCAGATTTCCCTTCCGTACCATTCCCTCTTCCCCTCAGTTCTGACCAGCACCTGCTCTCTTGTCCTAATGTGCCCCTTGAGAGGCAGTGCCAGTAATGTCAAACAGGGTTTGTTTTTAGAGTGAACAAATGAAGACTAGTTTGAGACCACCAAACTCTTATACATTGCAGCCAAACAAGTTCTGTAGTCTCTTGTCCAGAGGTTAAATGTGATTTCATAAATTATTATGTCATCTTGCCTCACGCTAGGGTGACCAGCAGTCCCATCCTTACCCATATGCAAAGCACACAGCTGCGTAGGGCAATTTCCTGGTGCCCTGTGCAGCTGCATGTTGTCCAGCCCCCAGGGCCTCCCGTGCTCTGCCCCAGTCCCGCCTCTTCCCGACCCCACTCCCGTGAGCTCTGCAGCAGGGCCGGGCCTGCACTCACTGGTGGCAGGAAGTGCAGCAACGCAGCCCCAGCTGCGCCGCCGGTGAGTGCTGCAGGGCGGCTTCCCCACTACCCCCTATGCAAGCCTCGTCCACTTTCCACCCCCCGTGTAAGGCCCCAGAATAGGTAGAGACAGCCCTGGTGACCAGACAGCAAATGTGAAAAATCGGGATGCGGGGTGAGGGGTAATAGGAGCCTCTATAAGAAAAAGACCTCAAAATCTGGACTGTCCCTATAAAATTGGGACATCTGGTCACCCTACTCACTTCTATTAAAAATGTAGGTTGAATTGATACAGTGAAAAGACTGCACAGGAAAGAAATTCCTCTTGATAAATGTGTGCCGTTTCAGCCAGGTCTGTAACTATAGCAATGTTACCAGATGCCTCTATAATAAAAGCAGATTTCAGATGGCTGGGTGTTACAGTGAGGTTAATGCACTAAGCCTTTCACATCTGGAAACCTGATTTTTAGAAGTGACTTGGGTCAAAAAAATAAATTGAGTTTGGTGGCTTCAGCCTAATCTCTGGTGGGGGGTTGTGTGTATTGCCAAACTCCTTCACAATTCTCTATGACTAACAATCTCCATTCAGGGAAAGTCATGGACTAAAATAAGCAATAGGGTTGTAGATCACAACTGCGGGGGCTGGCAAGATTTCACCTCACCTGTCTAGACTGTAGATGGATCTAGCCAGTACTATTATCCCCTTTTTATGAGCTCCAAATGCACATGCTTTGAAAGGTACACTACAAGGACTTATAATTTGTTATCTGTGTACATATATAACAGCCCTTGTTTATGCTGCTTAGGAACTGGCCTGGATGGTATAAATTTCATATTAATTATTTTCTGAGAACACAAATGACCTATAGGTAAGTGAATATAAAAATAAATTGGGGAATGTAAATGATTGAAAAACCCTCCTTTTAGTTCTTAAAGAGACTTGCTGCTTGCTAAACATTACCTGTGGGCACAGCTCATTGAAAGGACCTTGTTAACCTGAGTTGCTTTTCTGGCTGAGCGACTGCATAGAAAGCAGTGATGCAGCATAATAGTGACTTTGCCTCTTAAGTTAGATGATTTCTTGAATCTCATTGGAGGTGTGCATACAAAAATTTCCCTTCCTGATAATGACTCAATGCGCATTTCATGGCTGCACAACTGAGGGGTCAGAGTGAATTCCAGCGGTTCCTCTTCCTCTATTCTCTTCAATAAAGAGGAAACCTAAGCACTAGAACATCCAGAAAATTAGAACATCCAGGGTATGTAGGGGAATTCCCCATTCGGGTTATGGGGGATGGGGGAATTCCCCATCCAGGGTATGGGGGAATTTGCATACTGACATGGAGGTATTACCTCAGATAGCCTCATCCTCCATAGCCCTCCAAGACAAGTAATCTCAGCATGAATAATGCAGCTGGAGCCAGCATGGTATAGATATTAGTTTAGTGAGGTGTCAGAGTATTCTCAACAGTAGATTTCAAGTCATGGAACTCCATAACACAAGAGATCAATCTAAACCCAGGGCTTTCTATGTTTAGAATGAAAGTGGAGATACATCCTTTCGATAATACCCATTTAAATAAACCACAATTCTTTGCACATATAGATATATGGCTCATCTTGCTGCCTGAGGAAATTGGGTAGCAGTTGAACTTTATGTTCCCTAATTATGTATTGCCTGGTGCAAAGGTACCTCTCACCTATGTATCATCTAAAATGGATAGATATGCTTAATCTCAGTCTCAAATTAGTATCCATCAGTTTTGTCTATGCTGGTATTTATCTGTAGTTCCATCAGTAGTAGCAACAGAGGAAGTATTATTTTAGGCAGAATTCAGGCATCTTTGCCACAGCATTCACTTGACCGGCTCTCAATCAATTCTGCTGACGCCTTGATTAAAATGTCAGTGGCTGGTCTGTGATAATATTTCCATTGTTTCCTGACACCAGTGGCTTGCACTAGCAGTATTGCAATGGTGGGAGATTTTAAAGAAATGTTGCCAATAAAGAAAACTTCCCTAATCTATGAATCAGACTGGTTGTGTTTTTAAGAAAGAAGGAAAAAGAAAGAAGCACCTTTCCTAAAATTGCACCTTCAGAAGTGTTGTTACTGTATCAGCTGATGTGGATTTGAGATTCAATAATGATCTAACAAATTTTCAGCAGACTAGCAATTTCACGTGTTACTTCGTTTGTGAATGGGTGTACAACTACTCCTAAAGCAGAGGTGTTTACTAGTTTTGTTAAAAGAAAAGTCCTGCAGAGTTAGGGTCCAGGAACTGCATTTTATGAATGAGTCAATTAAGTCAAAGTCAGCTTCACTTCTGGAAATAACGGACCAAATACACAAGTATTGTGTAAGGTATTGTAACTTAGATTCTCTTATGCTTAGTTAAAACCAGCCTGCCCTACGCACCATTAGATCTACTTTTGCCCACTCTACTTGTACATTACGTGTGATTTTGGCCTATTGTATTTACCTCTTTCATTAAATTTGCCGTTTCTAGGTGCTCAAAATACCTCTACATAAATAAGTTGAGTATCCCACTAACATTCCATTTACTTTACCTCGAAGCAGATTTTTCACATTAAGCCTCTCTATTATCCTCACAATTGTCTGGCAGACAGGTGTCCACATCTCACAAATTGCCAGCACAATTTGCACATGCAGATTTCACATGAAGAATTGGGTTAAATTCAGCAGCAAAATCTTCAGTAAGCAATTTGTTTAGCAATCAAAAATTGCTAAGTTTGTAATGACTGTGTATAATACGAAAGAGCATAAACAGAATGAAAGGACCATAATGAGCCTCTTTGACTGTTCAAGTTGCAACTGATTGACATTTATCCTTCATATTGCTCTTGGGGTCTGTCATTGAATATTAAATAACACACAGCTACAGCCTTGCTTTTAAGACTGACTTTTAAAAAAGTACAATAGGTTTGAGAATTGTTGTTTCACTGGATACAGGCACAGCTGGATTTTAAAGAAAAAACCCCCCTAGAGATCTACAAATCAGAATGCAACTAAATTCTATTCTCAGGAAGCAGTAAGCTGCTGTCCAAGGCAGTAGGGATAGCTCAGAATTGAAATTATGATCAATAGGATGATGAAAGTATTAAGACACCAGTTATGTAGAGAGAGAGGTGGAGACATTAGAGTATATCTTACAGAAGTTAGTGAAGGGTAGTAATGTGTGAATGGGTGAGCAGGTAGGCAGTTAATATAATTAGCATGTAAAGTGATGGGAGGTGCCAATATATGGTAAACTATAGGGGAGATGCACAGATTGATATAAAAGTAAGTAACAGAATGGAGATTAAGATCAACAGCTCTATAGCTGGGTTAATGGGTAGCTAGGTATACAGGTGCACATAAGACAGACAGATCTATAGGTTTTCAAGTAAGTGTTTAGCCAAACAAGAAGAATCATGGATTGTACTGCTATATTCGTTATGCAAGAATAACTTTATAGAGAGGTGTGTGAATGTGATATTAATAAAGGAGACCACATTATAGCTGTCTCTGTTAACTTGTGGCAAGATCTAATACAGTTGCTTTAAGGACTCCCCCCGCTCCTTCACACCCCCCACCACCAGCCCCTTTAAAAGCAGCACAGCTGTTCAGTAATTTTACCAGTCCCATTAAAACTGCTATACAGAATCTTAAAATGCATGTTAAGAATTAAACTCCTTGTGATTAAGCCAATAATATAATAGTTTCTGTACAGTGCGGAAGCATCATTGCAAAGACTGTGTATGAATGTGTACATAAACATCAGTGTTGCCCTAAATAACTGGAAACATCAAGCCAACATTACACAATGCAAAGGCTTATGCTGTTGTGGATCACAGACAATATGACCTGATTCAAGTTCTCTGATCAGTTTTTGTGCTAGAATTGTTTGTATTTTAGGCTATACATTTATCTCAGCCACTTGTCGGATAGTCCAAGTTGTAATAAATAGTGCACACACGCGGATGCAAGTATTTTGTACAGGCTTGAGTCCAATTTCTGGATTTTGTTACTCAAAAATTAAGCACCTATGCATCCAGGTACCCTTTTTAAGCTATCTACATGCCTAATGAAACACCCAAATACAGCAATTTTAGCACCCAACTTTGAAAATGTTCTCTTTGTGTATAATCTTCTGGGAATTGTTGATTTTAGAGGTTCACAGTACTTCCTAGGTGGTCAAGGAGAGAAAGAAGAAGAAGAAAGACCCAGCAATTCTCTGTGTGAAATATTCCTCGTTACTTGACTGAAGAGGGAAGCATTGTTCTGATACTCTTTAAATGCCTCTAGGATTTAAATGTATCTACAGTGTATTCATTTGCTGAGCTATGAAAATAAAAAAAAATCTCAGATTGGAACAGTCCATCCACTGAGCCATGCCTAGACACATTGTCTAAGTAACAAACTGTCTCTTAAACACTACAAGGTGTATTTTTTTCATGACATATGTTCTTAATTTATCACATCCTCTATAGGTTGTTTATGGTCCTTAGGGAAAAAAATGATTTTGTAGCTTCTAACTATCCAGCTTTCTTAGTCACAGTTTTCAAATGCATCAAATCTTTGTATTAGGATACCTACAATAAAAGTGTAAGGGGCTTTCAGACTCTTTGCAACTCTTTAATAGGATGTGTGGAGTCTAGTTTCTCTCATCCCAGTGGATTAGAGTTCAAATTTCATGTCAGAGGTTACAGATCTTTTTGTTTGTCATGAAAAATTGTGATCTGCTTTCCATCATCTCTTAACTTGTCAATGCACCATTTCTCCTGAGTCACTTTGCTAAGTTTTTCCCTGCAGGAGAGGTAAGTACATGAAAAAAGCCACTGAATTAGAGAGTCATATATCAGGGCAATGTTTGTGGGATGCATTTCCTGGATTTACAATAGAGTAGGACTAAATTCCTCCCAACCTGAGCCTCTGAAACCACAAACCATTACAATACAAAGCATGAGAGCGGTAGAATAAGAATGGAATTAAAAAAACAGACTTTGTGTACCCATTCTTTGAGTTTCTTAAAGTCCCATGAACAGAAAACTTAGTGGGAAAGGGAATGCAGGAGATCAGACAATTTCTCAAGGAGACATTATTAAAGGCACAACTGGAAACTATCCTGATGTGAGGGAAGCTTAGAAAGACTAATAAGAAGCCAATATGGCTCTGTCAGGAGCTCTTTGATGACCTGAAAGACAGGAATCCTACAAAAAGGGGGAAACATGGCTAAATTTCTAATGCGTAATACGAAAAAATAGCTTAAGCATTTAGGGACAAAAAGACTAAAGCACAAAATGAGTTACACCTTGCAAAGTACATAAAAGGCAATAAGAGGTTCTTTATTTACATTATGAGCAAGAGAAGGATGAAGGAAAATATAAGTTCTCTATTTAACATGGAAGGAAAGCTAATAACAGACAATATCAAGAAGATATTCACAACTGGTTGAAAGACCATTCTCAAAGATTAGTTATCACACATTGTTAAATTGGGAGGAAGTACCTAGTGAGGCCCATCAGGGTCAGTCCTGGGTCCAATACCATTCAATATTTTCATTAATTACTTGGATAATGAAGTAAATAGTATGCTTATAAAATTAGTGGGTGACACCAAGCTAGGTAGGCTTGATGAGTTGGAGAATTGGTCTGAATTCAACAAGATAAAATTCAATAAATATAAACGTAAAATACTTAACTTAGGAAGGAAAAATCAAATGCATAATCTAAACTGGGGAATAACTGGCTAGGTAGTAGTACTGTAGAAAAAGATCTGGGAGTTATAGTGAATCACAAATTGAATAAATGTCAGCAATGTGATGCAATTGCAAAATAGGCTAATGTAATTCTGGAGTGTATTAAAAGGAGTATTGTATGTAAGATGGAGGAACTAATTTTCCTGCTCTACTTGACACTGCTGAGGCCTCAGTAGGTGTACTGTGTCCAATTCTGGAGGCCACGCTTTAGGAAACATGGACAAATTGGAGTCCAGAGGAGAGCAACAAAAATAAGAGGTTTAGAAAACCTGACCTCGAAGAAAGGTTAAAAAAATACACTGGTCATGTTTAATCTTGAGAAAAGAAGGCTGAGAAGGGACCTGATAACAGTCTTCAAATAAGTTAATGGCTGTTAATAAAGATGATCATGACCAACAGTTCACCACTTGTACTAAAGGTAGGACAAAAAATCTTGGAAAACTTGTTTTTCCCTGGAAAACTTGAAGGGAAAAATAGTTTAATCATTTTTGGTTGAGGAAAGCAATTAATGCTCATTCCCCTCATAAAATAAAATTTAAAAATTGCAAGAAAGATAAAAATTGTGAGAAATAGAATCTCAGTGTGGAAGTGGTTTTGGATGTTTCCATGAAAATCTGTTGTGATTTGATCAAGTTATGGTCTCTGTTTTATTCTGTGCATGTGTGATACATTTTGTATAAAGCTTTCTCACTGAAGATAATGAGTGTTCATTGAAGGAAGTTTATGCTATACATACCTGAGTGGCTAACTTAGCTAAGCGGCCAAAGAATGGTTCAGCATCAGAAATCCACAGGAAATCAGTTTAAGATGGTATGTACAACCTTAAATCTAGCCACTTGCATTTATGTATTACAATGCAGTCTTTGTATGCCAACATACTATTCCTCTATGTTTTGTGTTGACATCAGATATGTATGTGTAGCATCTTGTTATATATTATTATGTTTGAGTCCATGAAATTGTTATATGAAGTGTATATTATATTTAATCATGCCATGAAGGCCTTAATACAGACTAGACATGAAATTTGCACACTTGTAGTCTACTTATATTTGCAGCTATGTCAGCTCCAAAGTTGACTGCTTTATCCTCTGAATTGCACTTAAGGTAAGCTTTGCAAATATGTGCATGTAAATTCACCTTGTAGTTAACTGTTTCACCTGCACAATTGCATCACGGAAGGGCACTAGGCTGTTGAAAATAAACTGTTTACTATATGGCTTCTGACTATAACATTTAGTGAGTTCTCAGGAAGCAGATTGGTTAGACACTGTCAATATCCTGGACCCCTTCTAGTAAGGCTTCAGGTGAGAACTTAGAAAACAGATGGTGCTGGTGGCACTGATGAATGATCTTTTCCTGACAATCGACAAAGGCAATAAATCCACACAAATTGCCGGACCTCTCTACAGCATTTGTTGATATTAGCCATAGAATCCTGCTGTCCTGTCCTCAAGATAGAGCAGGGGTTAATGAGATTGCTTTCTGGGTACAGTCTGAGAGGAACACTTGGACATGATAAACACCAGCTCTTGCAATTTCATGTCCCTTTCCAGCAGAATCCCACAGGGATCCCAACTCTTACCCATTATGTTATCTAGAAAAACCTGATATAATTCCTAGAAATGCCAGTGCATAAATGAAAAAGACTCATTTGTCACACAGTGGGGATCTTGGTCAGTTTCTCCGCTACTGCAAAAAGAAGGCTAATGTGTATGTGATTGTGTTTTGGTTCTCTCTCTCCTCTGAAGCAGGGACACAAGGCTTTGAGGTGACATTAAGCATTTTCCCTCTCCCAGGTGCTTGGGCTGTCTGGTTATTGCTCAAGTCTTTTGGGTCTAACTGTTTGCCATGTGTGGGGTGGGAAGAAATTTTCCTCCAGGCTAGATTGGCAGTGGGGGGTGTTCGGCTTCCTCTGAAGCATGGGGTGCAGGTCACCTGCCAGGCTTACCTGGCTATATCTCACTTAATCATTACCCTGCCATTGCCTTGTTCAGGAAAGCATTTAAGCCCATGCTTAATGCTGAAGGTGTACTTAAGAGCTTTCCTGAGAGGGTGTAGACCTTTTGGGACATAGGCATGTGTGTAAATCCAACTGACTTCAGTGGGATTTAGCACATGCTTAAAATTAAGCCAATGTTTAATAATTCCCTGATTAGGAGCCTTAAAGAACTTTTGAGCAAACTCTACTGCAGTGTATATAATTCTTAATCACGCTCCCCTCATTGCTACTTGAAGATGTCCATAACTTGGAAGCAGAGAAATGCAGCTTTAGTCATCTCATCAATCATTTGTTAATTATGCTCTTTTAAATCTGAAATGCACAACTGATTGATCTGAAAAATTAACTTAAATTAGTGCAATTGTTTAAAATATGACAACCAGGGAAACTGCACAGACTGGCTATAATGGCATGTAGTGTTTAATAATTTTAAACTTTTTTATTTTGTTTTTAAACTCTCAAAGAAAAAATGAGCCACTGAGCCCAAGCATCTTTCTGAATTTCTCTCACTATTGCTCCATTGAAGCCAACGGATTTACAGTGATTTACATTCAGTCTAAGAGAAAAGATTTAGCCCAGGGTCTGCAACAGAAAAGAATATTTTGAATGAAATGATTTTGGGGGCTTAATTTTATATTGTGCTCATATGTTTCTTTCTGAGCCAAAGAGAATTTTAAGATGATGTTTGAAAGCTCTATATTCTTCATTTATGTGCTAGCGTGCAGTTTTAAAAATATCTTTGGCAGTATCAAATCTGTTCATTCATAAACCGATGTGCTTCTACTTCTGTCTGCCAGTGATTTATTCCCTATGCTGGATAGTATATGGTTTTGGTCAGTTCTTGTTCCTCTTTTGTGTATCTGTTTCTCTTGATTCTTAATCCCATTTCTTCTGTCTAATCTTTTTTGAGCACCAATCTGCTCGTGCAACTATAGTTATATAGATAAACCTTCTGAGCAGCTTTGTATTTGGACCTTGCTCTATGACATCATCCAGTTCCAAAAATAAAACAGTTGAGTAACTTGAAAATAGGATCTCTTCTTTCCAGATAGTTATTTTCACTCCGTGTAGACTTCAGGGAAAAGCAAAGGAATGATTAAAAAGTGAAAGAAAAGTAGCTACTCCGAGCCAAATATAAAAATGGTAAAAATTTACTTTTGAGGACCATGTTCCACAGCTGTGTCATGGTCAGTGGAATGGCAGTCAGAGGGCCCGTGTGTTGGAGCGGCTGTTATTAACAAGACATCAGAGGAACATGGAATGGGTGGAGTTAGGCTGGAAGGAATTCAGCCAGGTGGCCAGAGCACTGCATAGGGTCTAATGAAGTTCAACTGGTCAACTCAGCCGGCATTCAGTTTCAGAGATGTGAGTTCTCCAAATGACAGCAGCTAGCAGAGGGAGCCATGGAACTCTGTCTGAACCCTCTCCCCAACCAAGCCCTGGATTTTGCAGTCACATACCTACCTCCTCAGTGGAAGGAGTTTGAGCTGTTCACAGACCTGTCCATGCAGGAAGAGGAAGAGAACGACAGCAGGAAAGTAAAACTGTTCTTTTACCTGGGAGCTCTGCAGTATTCTGAATCTCACCACTGCCTCACACCTCACAGAAGTCCTAGGAGCCCTGGGGATCTATTGCTTCCCAAGGCGAATGAAACTGTGGAGTGACACCGGATTTTCACTGGAGACCAATCCAGAGGGAAAGGGATTGACCCATATGTTACAGCCATGAGCAGTGACTGAACCCCTCCCCCCTTCTGGGATGGAGGAAACTGGGACTTCAAGCATGCCAATCTCAGGCACTGAATGAGGCAGAAATCCCATGGGAAAAAATAGTATGTTATGTAATTAAAGATCTTGTCATAATGTGAAGACACAAGGTAAGTGAGGCAACATCTTTACTGGATGAACTTCTGTTGGTGAGAGAGACAACCTTTCAAGCACACAGAGCTCTTCTTCAGATCTGTGTGGCTCGAGAGGTTGTCTCTCTCACCAACAGAAGTTCATCCAGTAAAGATGTTGCCTCATCTACCTTGTGTCTTCACATTATGACAAGATCTTTAATTACATAACATACTATTTTTTCCCATGGGACTTCTGCCTCATTCAGTGCCTGAGACTGACATGCTTGAAGTCCCAGTTTCCTCCATCCCCTTCTTCTATTTCCAGTCTCTTTGCCCAGCCGCTCCCAGTCTGCACCCCCACACCCCGCCTTAGACTTTTTGTCCACTTCTAAAGTCCATATCACTCCTGCCTTGACCCCAGGTCTGGCATTTGTCTCCTCTGTATTCAATTTAGACAGCTTCCTCCACCACACTTCCTGACCCCAGCAAGAGGACTCATAGCTAGACCAGGAGAGAGAGGTTCTCTGCTCTTAGTTCTGATGCCCATCCCTGGCACAGCCTGGAGAAGTTGGGAATTGCAATCTTAGGGAAAGTGCAGTTCAGTGTGGAAGTACTCTTCAAGGCTCTTCAGTGTGGAAGAACTCTGCAGGGAATTAGCAAGTCTTTAATCACGTGTAAACTGTATTTTCTTTTAGGGTTGATAATTTGACCAAATTTGCATAGATATTCATACAACAGTGCTATATGACTCTGTTTTCAGTTGCTTATAATGGGAAGTGTCAGACTACCTTAATAAGTGTGGCTGAAACTGTACCTACAAATGTGACACATACATATATATACTCATAAGCCATATTTCTCCATTTGTTTTGTGGCTCCTAGCAAATTACATTCTTAGGGTATGACAGACATGCACTAGCTCTGCTCAAGTTAACAACGCAGTCAGGGTAGCCAAGTACATAACCAGAGGGTCCAGGTTGGGTTTGTACTCAGCCAGTTAGTCAGAGCTGCCCCCATCCCTTGTTCTCCGTGACTACATTGCTATTTTTAACATGCTAGCTTGAATAGTGCTAGTGCATCTGGCTACCTGAGGTGAGAAGCACTCTGCCAACTGCAGTGTAGGTAGTCCCTTACATGGCCACAACTAGTGCCCCTTTGGTTATGTTTTTTAAACCTAACAACTATTGCTACTTTCAAGTATGAAGTGTAAGGCAGCTACTCTGCATAATGAGGAGTATTCTCATCATCAAGGACTGACTGGGGTACAGTACTGGAGACTGAGTAACCCACTCAGTGCTTGTGTCTTAGCAAAGCAATTTCTATAGCTGTCATTTTATGTGCTATTAAACTGAACCATGCTGCTCTCCAATAATATCATTTGAAATAACAGCTCATTAAAAACACTCTTTAATATATGGCATACTAATTAATGTCAATGTAGGAGCAGGGCTTGCATAGCAGGATTGAATATAATGTCTGGAAAGTGGGTAGAATGAAAAAAGGATATTTTATCATTAACAACCCATTAGTAAATCTAATGAAACCCTTAATGGCTTGAATACATTGCAGAGGAACTCACAATTGCTTTGCCTACTTTATTTCCCTTCCCCCATTTCTCTTACATATTCCATTTAGTTTCATGTACAGGAAATGAAAAGAGTAAAATTTGCAGGGAAACATCAATAGGAAAATTATGACCAAGAATTGAGAAAAAAAGATTGTGCATGGTTGTTATTGGTCTAGTGTCCCTATTCCTGAGCATGGGAAGTACTGGGCATAGCACCATGTAGTACTTTCAGTCTCTAGGGGTATATCTCCATAGCAAAAATAAAACCTGTGGCAATGAGTCTCAGAGCCTGGGTCAACTGACTTGAACTTGCCGGGTTTGTGCTGTGGGTCTAAAAATAACTGTGTTGACATTCAGGTTTGGGCTGAAGCCCAGGCTCTGAGACCCTGCTGTCCCCCACTCCTCACCAGTTTCAGAGCCCAAGCTGCAGCCTGGGTCCAAATGTCTACACTGCTGTTTCTAACTCGGCAGCATGAGCCAGAGTCAGTTGACCCAGGCTCTGAGATTTACTGCCACTGCCCCACCCCCACCCTGTGTTATGTCAAGTATTAAGTGTTAATGAGCTCTGTATTTATTATTCTCAGTAAATAGGCCAGGAAATGAATGGACCTCCCTATTCTTGAAGTGGTTCCAAAAGGTTAATCTAGAGATACATTTTTTGCGAGGGAGGGGCGCAAGGGAGAGAGCATGAAGGCAGGTTGCACTGCTGCCCATGCTGTGCCGGTTCTGTAGCTTAGATAAAGGAATTCACACTCCAGTGCTGTCAATCTGGCACCTGTTCTTAGCATTAAATATACTCACAACAAATTCAGTTAAGAAAAGAATATGACAGTGAGAACACCAGATAAAAATCTGTTGTCTCCCTGCCCTCTGGATATCAGTTATTGGCAGGAGAAAATGTAGGAATAGCAATAATTCTAGCCCAGACTGATCTCCCAAACCACAAGTGATCTCACTCTTCAGGTCATAAAACATTTTCTTTAGCTCTGAACTGAGTGCTGATGGGAGGGGAATTCACTGACCCACCATGTCCTGTTCATTAGAAGATAACTCTTTCAAACAACTCTTTTTGTGTAACACTTGGTGCAATTAACTTTTGTCTTGTCCCCAGAAATGTCTGAAACTCTCTGATAAGATTGAAAGTTACATCCATCCCAGCTCCACTTTGAATTCACCTATAGTAGCAATTGTTCCTGGGAAACTTGGGCAGCCAGCGAGCCTTAGAAAAAAGAGCCCTTGGCTTGCTGTGTAATCATGTTTCAATCAGCTTTATAGAATTGTGAAATTGATTGTCCCCCTGACGTTCTGTACACTCTGGAGCAGATACAGTGCTAGACTGGTTAATTCCCTATTTGGCTCCAAGCACACACAATAAAAGAGGTTTCTGCTTTCCCTCCCACTGTCAAGAACCAAAGAGGAAGGGAGCTCAAATCACCTTGAAATCACAATTTGGGAGCCTAGCAGCATCAACCGGCTGTATGCTGTCTTTCTAATCATCCAGCGAAAGTCAGAGTGATTGAAGAGAAGAGGATGCCCAATCTGCTGGCTGTACGATAGAGAGTGTAGATGAATGACAACCACTGGAGATGATGACCAGCTAATCAAGAGCCACAGAAAATTGTAAGGTATGACGAGGGGGAGAGGCAGCCCAAATGTCTTGGTGGTAGTGACATGGGAACCATTTGGAACCACCTAAGTTTGATTCCCATGTTTTTTTTTCTCCTAAGTTGGAAACAGCTACCAGTGCTGTGGAAACAGTGTATGTAGACAGAGGGATATTGCTCAGCAGGGACACTTGAAGAGGAACTTATCTTGTCTGCATGGGACTGCCTCAGTTCCCTTAATTTTCAAAGTAGTTTAGCTTTCCAGCAAATCAAAAACTCCACCCCATGTGAAATAAACAAAAGTCCAAAATAAACTTGCCAACAGTAATTCCAACAGCTGTTTGTTTTCTCTGTCTGCTCAGGTCTTGTATCAAACTTGCCCACTCACTGCACTGAATTCTTTTCTGGATCACAGTTTAGTCTGAAGTCTTTCTCCTTTGCTATAATTTCCATTCACCTTTCTACTGTGTCTTAGAACCACAACCTTCTTTCAAGAGTTAGTTCTTGTCCCTTTTCCAAAGTCTGACACAAGTGCCCCTCAATGGTCCCTAAAGTCTTTGGTGAGTTCAGTCGTCCCCTCTTTCATGAATTCTAGCCTAGGGACCCTAAACATAACAACTGTCTGTTCCTACCACCAATGATCCTTGCTTTACTTCCCCTGGGATATTTTCTGCATTCTGCCTTCTCTTTGAAAAGATCCAGAAAACCTTCCTCTTAGCAGCCACTCAAGTCCCTCTTTCAGGTTTTCTCAACAGGGAAAATCACCACAGTTCTTGCCATCTGTCTGGTCAGCACAGATGAATGGGCTCAAGGTTTGGCCAGTAGCCTTTAGAGGTTGCCTACATCCTCTAGTTTCATGAAGCCCAGATTCTCCTCAAATAAAGGTGTACTACAGAATTAGTTGGATACTGCAGAAGACTTACAATGACCCGCACCTTATTTTCCTATAATTAATAAGCAGTTGATGCCCTGACCAGAACCACACATGGATTTTCTCCAAGGCATGTAGGAATGCACAGTTTGGCAAGATATTATCTCCCCTTTTCTGATTGTGTAGGAGTGTGTGCATTATATCACCTCATACATTTCAAGCTACATGCTTTTCCCAACCCTTCCAGAGTTCCGGATGGCATCAAGTACTATGAATGCCCATAAAATACTAATATTCTCTAATTTTCATCACTGGCCAAATGGCATATTCTTTAGACATCCTTTCCCTCCCCAAGAAAAAATTCACAAATGGTGGTCATTTTCCAATGGGGGGTTACTGTCTGCCAACCACTAACAAGACAGTCTGAGCAGGGTTAGTGAATTCCTTTCTATAGATGTCACACAACGTGTGTGCCATAAACACCCCTCGTTATGGCTGGAATGATACCGAGCAGAGCAGCAGTGCATTTTAATATAGTTCTTCCTTTGGGGAATTCCCACAGAATTGTGTGGTTCCAGAATGAGTTAGATTTTAGGGAAGGAGAGTAATATGAATACAGCTAATGTTTCATGCCTTTCTCCATATTTTTATCTTCTGTGTCCAGGTGGTTAATTCTATACTAGTTTAATTAAAAAGGAAGCCTTTCTTTGTTCAAGATGCTTAACCTAGATGCTACTCTAAATTTGATGTCCATTTTAGGAGAATCCCAGTTTTCAGACTGTGACAATTTCATACAAAGTCCTTCATATTTCTGAAAATATGTGGTTATCATTATTAACCCAAGAAACTGTTACAAAAGCCACCATGATGATGTGCAGGTATTGCACAAATTGTCCAAGCAGCACTTTGCATCCTAGCCCATCTCATTCATGCTTTGCATAATCTTGCTGAAGCTCACTATGCCCTCACTAAGCAAATAGCGTTGCTTGCTGCATCCAAGATAATCATTTTCCTTGATAATATAATAATCAGATAGATGTCTGCTTTGTACCATTTCACTTTGCTCTATACCAATCTCCATGGACACTAAACCAGATTTCCAGCTAAATAAAACTTCTGGCTACTGCAACAGAGGCAAGAGGCAAGTCCATAACCCGGCTAATGTGCAATGTTCTATCAGCCTTGGCTTGGTCAGGAATAATGAGACATAGCTCTGGGCTATAAATCACACTCACTTGGGAACTGTGGGAACTCATTCTGCTTCGCCTGAGGCAAAGGTCTGCTCTGCTGTCAGCCAAATTTCTTAGACTCCTGGCTTCCTCTGTGATGGTAATCAGGCACCAAGAAAACTGCTTATGAAAGAGTTTTGACGAAGTTGCCTAGTACTAGTTTAACTCCTATAATCCCAGCAGCAACAGGCTCACAGCAGCAGGGAAGGTGAATCTATTCTTAGCTGCTTTATTGTGAGATTTATACCAAGAAAGGAAGGCATTATAGGCCTTTGCAAAAGCCTGCCTAGACTAAGAGAAATCCCCTACAGGTAGAGTGGATTGCTAATAGTCTTCAAATGAAGAAGTTGTATTGATGAGCTGCAAATGGATAGCTCAGTGTTTGCTTTGGTTACTCTGTGTTCTTTGGTGGAATAGGAGGGATAATAGGATAATAATGTAAAGACATTTGAAACGTCCAATAGAGGAAACATGGTATTGATACTTTCTTAAAATATAAAGTCTGAAATAAAAGGAATCCTTGGAGAAGTCTCTTTCCCTAAGAAGTAGCAGAGAGATGTGCAATTATCCCCACTACTCTTCTATGTCATGCACATTTGTGTATTAAAAGCTCAGCTCCACACTGGAGGGACCTCTGCAGGTCTCCAAGACCAGTCCATTTGCTGAGGCTTAATCTGCAATTCTATCAAAATCAAGTATCTGTGAATGCATTCCTTGGTAACATACTTGGGGTACTTGGTCCTTTGCCTATGATTGGCCATCTGCCTGTGTGATAAGGACAAAAGTATTTTTCATTTAAGTGGGTGATTCTGAACTGTACTGGCATCAAACATATACTGTATCTGTAGTTGCATGTGTCACAATCCTTAGATATCCATCCTTTTCCCCTTACCTCAGGAATTTTGCATTTCAGCCAGTGTAATAGATGGCTGCTTTTTTTCCCTATATTTAACAGTGTACCATCCTCTGAATTTACTGCTTATAAATATTTCTGCTTATAAAATGTACTGCTTATAAATATTGCTAGCAGCTAAACACATTGCAATCTGCTGCAGCCCATTCTGCCTCTCCTGCCCTGCAAAGAGCTGTCATTTTGTTGTGGAAGGTAACAGCTGATGTAGCAGAGCTCTTCTCTAAGGTGGCAATTGTTTTCTCCACCCCTTGCCACCAAAGCAGACATGCCCCTGGATTAAAATGCAGATGAAGACATGTTGCCTTCTGTTCAATAGCATTTCCTCTCCACACTCACGTCCCTGGAGTGCACTGTGCTTTTACTGTGTGGGATTCCATTAATATGTAATAACAATCTTCTGCTTTGAAATGGAGCTTAACATTGCTGCTGAAAAGACTTAACATTAACAAACCAATGACAGTCCCCTAGTGGAGAGAGAAAGAAAAGACCCATGAGATGGCTAGCTAACCTCAAAAGATTTGGAGGGTCAGCTGGATCCAGATTTTTATGCAAACATCTTGAATCTCTGTGGATTTTAAGTTATACTCAAAATTATGATCTTCCTGGTATTTCTGGGTCTGCCTGGCTCCATTCAGATTAATGTACTCTTTGCTATGGTATTTTTGTTACGTCCTATTTTTGACTAAAGAGAAATATATTGGGCATTGACAAAAACAGCAATTCACCCAAATGTTTTCAGTAACTGTGCAGAGGGGAAGAATGGTCTAATAGATAGGGTGCTAACCTGGAATTTGGGTTCCATTCCATGCTTTGCCACAAATGTCCTGTGTGACTCTGAGCAATTCTTGTAATTTTTCTGTTCTTCACCTCCCTATCAGTAAAATGGGACTAAAGGCATTTTTCAACCTCACAGGGATACTGTGAGGATAAATTAATTAAAGACTGTGAGGCACTCAAATACTATGGTAATAGGGCTATATACATACCCAAGAGAGACTTGGTCATAGGTTTTGATTGGCTTTTAATTTAAATGAGAAACCTGTTTTCCTCACTTAAGTCCTTCATTACTAATTTCCTACTGTAGCCGCTGTACAGTATTTATCCCCTTTGAGCATTAACACTTCATTACAGAGACAAGGTGGGTGAAGTAATACCTTTTATTGGACCAACTTCTACTGGTGACAGAGCTTATGCAGAGCTGCTCTTTGGTGTAGGAAATGTACTCAGAAAGAGAAAAAAGAGAAAATCTGGGATATGCACATTAACACACTTAAAAACACCTTCACCACACAAGGACCCAAGGGCATGTTACCAGCAAAGTAGATCACATCATTGAGTGAGCCACCCAAATACCCCAAGAGGACCTGTTTCAACACAGAAATAAACCCTGCTCTGACTCCACGCCCCTAGTTGTCACTATCACCCCATTCTGGAACCCATCCTCCATGGGGATCACATACTGAAAAAATAAACTTTCTTGAACCCCCTCTTCTGGCCTTCAGACAGTCCCACAAGCTCTTCATCAGAAATAAAGTTCCCCACAGACCAGGACGCACCAACTCAAAGCAACACCAGGCTGTGCAAGAACAGTATGTGCAAAACCTGTACAAACACCTCACCTGCAACAAAACACCTTTTAAGATCCTATCACAGCATGTGGTGTACCACACCAGAACACTAAATACCCCAATAACAACTATGTGGGTGAAACTCACACAGAAAAATGATAAAAGATGACATCACCTTATCACCTGTGGATAAACACTTTTCACAAACTATTTGTGCTATATCTGAACACTCAGTCCTCATCCTCAAGAAAACCTGTACAACACCTTCAAAAGATGAGCCTAGGAGTTTACATTCATAACTTTCCTTGACAGTAAAAATTGTAACCAGAGTGGAGACTGAATTTGTAGCTTATTACAGCAATCTATAACCCGCCCCTGATTTTTTCATATGTTCTTTCTAACTCGTGAGGTGTGCTCTGGCCACTTCAAGTTGAATGATTCCTTGAAATATGTGTATGCTAAACAATCTGTTCCACCTATAGCTGTCAGGGGATAGTCATGTTAGTCTGTATCAGTAAAAATAATGAGCGGTCCTTGTGGCACCTAAGATAAATTTGTTAGTCTCTAAGGTGCCACCAGGACTCCTCATTGTTTTTACCTTTAGCTGTGACACTTTGACTGCATGCCCCAGACCTAAAGAAGAACCCTGTGTAAGCCCAAAATTTTTTTTTTCTCTCTCCAACAGAATTTGGCCCAATAAAAGATTTTACCTCACCCAGTTTGTCTTTCTAATATCCTGGCACCAGCATGGCTAAAACACCACTGCATATAACACTCCACTGAAACTTTTTAGTGTTGTAGTAAATACAGGAGGCAGCATCTGAGATGCATCTTATCTCAAGCTCCAAATATAGTCAACAGCTGTCAGGTCATTGGTCTGTGTTGATATTTGTAGCACAGTCAATAAATGATTGGGAATGAGGAAAAAAGGGATAGAAGCAAAACAGAGACAAAGCAAACAGGCTACAGAGACCTAAACTAAGCAGTAGTGATGAGTGATTTTTTTTAATGAATAGTAAACTTGCCCAATAATTGCATTTTTCAGGACACCAAAACTGTTTCTGAATTCAGGTGAAATTTAACAAATAGTTTTGGCCACAAAAATATGAAAACATTTCAGAAATATTAGAATGGATTGTTTAGAAAATGTTGAAATGAACCAATTCAGCATTTCATTTCAAATGAACTTTTCGTTTCAGAAATGTCACTTTGATGTAAATCCCCTCCTCCAAGAATAAATTATGTACTCCGCTCTATAAGCAGTTTATTCTTGTAAGAATGGGAAGAGCATTCTCTCTCCAGACTTCTCTGCTCCTTTTTCTTTTCTTTTCTTTTTTTTGAGTAGCCAAAAAATAATGATTTCGTGGCAGATTGTTGATTTATGCTTTAGAACTCAAATTCCCCTCCCCCTCTTCCCCTCTTCTTCCACATACAGAGTACTCTTTGTACCATACTCCTAATAATGTAATGAACATCCTCATAATGGGAACATTTAGCTACATGTTATGTTAGCCTAATTACAGGTACTCAGTCTCTTATTTTGGGAAGCCTGAAGATCTGATGACACAGTGAATTAATGTAAAAGTCTTTTATCTTTAAAGTGTTGGGTTGAAATTCTAATGTGGGGTATAATTGTCAATGATTTGGTTTCAGTCTAATTCCATCATGGGCATTTTTCCACATCACACTACATGTCATGTAATTACACGTCATGTAATCTAGTACACCTGGCTCAGGGTAGGAAATAGCACAGGAATGTAGGTCCATAGGCAGAGTTGTGGAACAAGATGAAGGGTTGACTAGCTCCTACCTGCCCCATGTCTGACTTTGTTGACTGCATACTTTCTCCTATTTCCAAAACCATAAGGGAAATCTCCAGACATGGAAAAGAGGAGAAGAAAAAAACTTATTCTGACTGTGAGGATTTGGTACAACGTGGTTTCAAAAAAGAATTAAATAAGTTCCTGGGGGAGATATCCATCAACAGTTATTAGCCAAGATGGTCAAGCCACAACCCCATATTCTGGGTGTCCCTAGACATCCAACTGCCAGAAACTGGGACTGGACAGCAAAGGATGGATCACTCAATAATTACCCTGTTCTGTTTATTCCCTCTGAAGCATCTGGCACCAGCTACTGTCACAAGAATGGATACTGGTTTAGATGGACTGTTTGTCTGACCCAGTATGGCCATTCTTACGTTCTTATATTTTTACTAATGAAGATGAAAGTGAAGCTTAAAATATCAGGTATCCAAATACTCCTTCAGGATACCAATGTGGATATTATTTATCAGACTTTATGTTCTCATGACTTGAACCCTTGAAAATCAAGTTAACCAGCTCTAAACTGCATATACTTCTGTCCTAGATGTATTTGTTCTGCTTCATTCATATCCTACACTAAGGAAAGTTGGACTGATTATTAGGTGCCATAGCCAAAATGATGTAGGAAGCTGAGAATAAGATTCCAGTTGTGTGCAACTCCAGGGCAACTATTTACACAAGGATATTATAGCAACCCAAGTGTCTTGCAGTTGAAAGTCATTTCAAAGCAGATTGTGGCTGAGATCAGAACAGAGAACTGACTCCACTTTCTGACTCTAAAAGTCTCTGAATACCTAGTTCTGCAAAGCACTGGGCATAGATGATAGATGGCTCCAGGTAGGCCACACTTAGCAGCATTGTGCGACTAAACCCATGTATAATGAATGGACATGAACTGAAATCAACTCCCAAAGTAGAAGTGTCTCATCTACTTCCTGTAGATATAAGGAGCAAAAACTTATCTTGTTAGCCCTGCAGAGTCAATACAAATAGAATTCAGCTCATTTTCTCCTTGATATCTTGTGCTTCCTCGATTATTTGCTATGTATCAATCACTTCTGTCTGGGAAACTTAATTGAAAGCAATGGTACCTGCACAGGAACACTTGGGGCAGAATTTAGCTGGCAGAACAATTATTTATAAGTGAGAAGAAAGATACCCAGGTTGGACCAAGGATGAGTTTGTAAGAATGGCAGTTTCAAGGGAAAAACAAAACAAAACACAAATGTTTAGCAAATAATCATCTGGTATAAATGGCATCAATCCTCTGACTTCCATGGTGCTGTGTCCATTTACACCAACTGAGCATCTGGCCCATCTTGTATTTATCAGCTGTAAAATTATATTATGGAAATTTCATATAGAAATTCTCAAGCCACTAAATATGGAACCACACAATGCCTTTTTTTTTTCTTTTTTTTTTTTACAATTGCTTATTGGAGTAGAACCATGCTTCAGTCAGCAGGAGGCAAAAGTGGTTGAATTTATTAAAAATATTGAGAATGAATGGAAAGTTGTTGCAGTAATTGAACTGCACAGCAGGTCTGTTTAGCCATGCCACTCCTCATGAGAAATGTCCTCCTGGTCGACATTTCCTTCTGATTGCTTACTTTATTCCCTTAGAGCTTTCAGTTTAAAATATTGCAGCTACAATAAAATATAATGTCGGGGGAGGAGGCGGGAACAATATAAATGTTTATTCCTCTTCTGGTTTGTTTGTACAGTGAATTATATCCTTCATCAAGACCAAGGGAATACATTTTTTTCTTGCCATTTGATCCATGGGATTATCATCTTCTAAGAGAAATTTGAGATTTTGTTCTCTGTTCTGGATCCCTGTTGCCCAGTATTATTAAATTGATCCTCCCCTCAACATTTCAGTTCTTCATTATATTTTACATCTTCTCTAGCTCTATTGATCGCAGTTTCCTTGCAAATTTGGAAAGTCAGTTACTATCATGTTTTATGTAATCTGTTGTACTGTTTTGCCATTTGTGAGATTCTTAATCTCTAGCATTTCAGGCTACTTTCCTAATCTTCTCAGAGAAGTTATACTACAGGTTTATTTAATTAATTATAAATTATATCAGGCCATGAATTCTGATAAGGTATCTATAAAAGGGATTTCTCTTTTCTTAAAGCAATTTTTCAAAAAGTGGCCTTACATTTGTTGCTCTTCTAGCATTAACAGTAGAGCACACAGATGATAGATGATGTGTACATGCAAACCCCTTGAATTGCCTTTTTTTTTTTAGTAGGAGACAGAATTTTATGAACCACATGAAGGTTCAAAACATGTATGGGCAACGAAGCCCAGCTTGAGTCTCCTGTTAAAAGTTTGGCCCATGGAGAGTAATAATTTATTTTGAGATAATTGTCCCATGTTACATGAGACACAATTGCTTTCTGAATGCTAATAGGAGTCAAATCTCAGATGCAGTTTTTCTGAATGAGAACTACAAAAATATCTCATTGTCACTCATGTTATCATTATTACTTAGTTATTCATTCTGTTTGGATCAAAGCTGCTGATAAGCCAAATACCCACATAGATGTCTATTGCATATCTCCAGGTGATAAGTAATTTAAGAAATCATTTTGAAAGACTTAGGGAACACCAACCTCTACAGTAGGTTGGTCAGCAGAGCAATACTGCTAGATTTGAATTAATGAGAGTAGGAACAAACTGTGAAGCTCCTCTCTTGGAATGGCTGAATGCCAGAGTGGGATCAAGGCAGTGTATTTGTTCTCCATGGCTAGGGTTGGTTTTTCATTACTTGCACAGGAAGTGACTCTTAGTAGTTGCAGCCTGCTGTCATGTTCCAAAGACTACAGCTGTACTAGACATAGCACTGAAAGGAGGACAGGGAATTTTAGACTAGAAAATGTTGGTGTCCCAGAATGATGGGGTATATGAGTGCCCTGAAACCTTTCTGAAGGTAATCTGCCTCTGGGGTAGTGAGAATTGTCTAGTTCTGTTGCATGGGTCTGTGTTAGTAGTCAGCGAGAGAACACCCAACCTGAAAGACCTACAATAGTAAAGTAAAGACTCTTATCAATCCATGCCTATAGCAATCAATCAGTAGTGTTTTACATGGGGAAATACCAGCACCTTTTAGGGCTCAGATACATTCTAGAACCCTTTCAGTGGCAGCCATGACATTTGAGTCATTCCAGTAACCAATGCTTAGAATTCTGACACTAGGGGCCACTGACTAGTTCATGGAACTTCCCATTAGGCACAGGGGCATCTGGCCAGGATAATTCTGTGACACACTGAATCCCCAAATGTGCTTGCTTTCATTGCCCAAGAAGTGTTCAATAGTTGACAAGTAGGATCAGGTTTTGCCGCTAAATTTAAAGTATTAGAGGAGAATGACACTACTTGGGTTATGTTCACACTACAAGTGAGCAGCGTGATTCCCATGGTCATGTGCATATCCTCATGCTAGCTCTTCTCAAGCTAGTGTGAGCACAAATAGTAGTGTAGCTGCTGTAGCATGGTTAGTGGCAATGGAGGCATGGCTGAGTTGTGCCAAATACAAATGAGCTAGTGCAAGTATGTGCACATGAGCAGGGGAATCACCCCCCAGCTCATAATATAGACATAGCCAGAATGAGTAACAATTCAGTTGCCTGCAAGTGAGGTCCTGTGACTCTGTTTAGATTATTGTGCTGGTCAGTAATCATATAAAGAAACTATTGCAGGGCAATAACACCAAATTATTTAAAGTCAATCAACTGGATTGCATCTGACAGCATAAGGGTGTACATATGCGTACCAATATATATATCAAAGCTCATTTCAGCTACTATGTCTTTAGGCAATGCCTTTCATGAAACTTGTGATTTTTTTTCAATAAATTACCCTTAATTTGAATCACTAAAATTCTGCCTTTTCCATTACTGTGTGATTACTCTTTTCAGTTCCTCAGTGAATTTATAAATCTGCTTTGCTTTCAAAGCCTCCAAATTATTTTAATAAGAGATAAGGAGAAGCTGTACAAACCAAGTTCCTCACATGACTTTTCAGCGCACACATCTGTGGGCAAGTGATTTATTATTACCATCTGGCCACCCCTGAATGGTTTGCTATGGAGCAATATCAATTTGACTTTGGGGCCATTGTCATTCATGGTGTGATACCATAGAAAATGGGTTGCTATGGACCAATATCAATTTGACTTTTATCAATTTTACCATAGAAAATGGTTTGCTATGGACCAATATCAATTTGACTTTGGGGCCATTGTCATTCATGGTGTGATACCATAGAAAAGGAAATGTTGCAGTGGGTGATAAAGCTTGCTGATGTTCAGGAAGTTATTGTGCTTTTGCATGCATGGGATTCCCAAATTGTATTGGGCCCCATGTGCTTGTGATTCACACCCTTATCAGAAGGCTCAGAATTTATAAACAAAACAGGGTATTTCTCAATGAAGCTCCAAGGGCTTGTTGACTACCAGGATATGCATTTACAGACATAAATGCAGAGTATTCTGGGAGGATCCACAATACTAGGATCTTTCAGAACTCAGCACTATTTAATTTAGTGGAAAATGGACTGTTTGCCCAGAAGCACTATGAACAACAATGGTGTGGACATTGCTATGGTTATCCTGGGACACCCATCTTACTCTCTGTTTCTCTAGCTAAAGAAGCCATTCACAGCTCTTGGACAGAAGGAAGGAACCATTTAACTACCTTGTAGTGGTTGCAGAGTGACAGTGGAGTGTGTATGTGGCCATTCAAAAGGGAGGTGGATCTGTTTGTGGAATAGGTTGGCAGTAGCAGGAAAAGAATCCCGAACATTATAGCAATATGTTCCGTTCTGCACAATATTTGTGAAAGTTAAGGGATAAAACCTTTGTGATGGATGGGAGGCTGTGTCATTTGAGCAGGCAGCAAGGCATCCAATACCAAATACAAATAAAATTATTTAGTGACGCCTGTGACACTGGCAGACCAGGTGCCAGCTCGTGCCAGGGTCCCCAGGCCTCAAACGAGCCCTGACAAATGCAGAGCTGGAATCAGTTTGGCTCACTTCCGTTAAAATAAGTATTTGAATTATAAGAATTCAAATGGGTTTAGTATTTAGATTTTGTTAAATGCTTGTGAGTTACTGCATGCATTAATTTGACTTATAATATCTGCATCCCATATTGTAAGGTAATATCTGAGCGATTGTATTGTAAGCATCTCTGACTGTGTAAATCATCAGATAGAAAGGAGACATTAACTAGTGTAAAGTTTTGTCTCCAACAAAAGGTGTTATGTCCTGCCCAACAGGAATAGGTTCATCAATAATAAATGCACTATTGTGGAATGATAAAGAGGACAAATGATGTTTGTTGTCTCTCCCAACACACACACTCCATGAAGATAAGAAATGCAAGTGGATTCTTCCCAGTCACTGAGTGTGCAGCGCAGAGCATAAAGGAGGAGGGGGATAAAATACTGTAACAAGAAGGAACCGTATCCCTGTGCTGCTTGGACTGGGGTGGGCAAGGTTTCCGAGCATAAGCAAGAGGTCCCCAGCTGCTTAGCCTCGCTTTACCTTAAGGGCATATAAAACTTGCTTATTAGAGAAGCTTTAATTACCTTTTGAAACTTAAGATTGCAGCTCATTCGTGTATCTATGGTTTCTTTAATCTTATGAATAATTCATTTCCTTTTCCTGTTTAATACATCTTTGTATAGTTTATTATGATATTCGCTATAAGCATTGCCTTTGGTGTGAGATCTAAGGTGCAATTGACCTAGGGTAAGTGACTGGTCCTTGGGACTGGGAGCAACCTGAATATTGCTGTGCTTCTTGTTGTAAGAGATCATCTATCACAAAGGTATGCTCACCTGGGTGGCAAGATAGATCGGTCTGTCCAGGGGACTCTCTGTGACTCCATGTTTAGGCAGTTGTAGTTAATGAGGAGTTTACATTTGATGATTGGTTGGTGAAATTTAAGTCTAGAACTTAGCCAATTTGAGGGTTTTGCCCTGTTTCCTAACAGTCTGCTTGTAAGTTGGTACTCTCACTCTTGAGTCACTGCAGGCAGCTTTACAATGCCTATTGCTCTAATTTTGAGTCTCAGGCATGAGATTGTGCAGCTGTACATCCAGCTGCTAGCCTGTGAGTGGTGGGGTATGTGTGTGTGGAATTATTTTTGCACTTGGGTGTTGTTTGTGGGCAGTGGAAGTAGAATGTTATGGCAATCCCCATGACACGGTGTATCTTTGCCTACATGTGTTTGTAAAATCTCATCAATTAGGGCAAACACAATTATTTTCTGTGTTGACTCTTCATGGATGATGTTTTAAAAGTTTTTGTTATTGAATAATCTATTGTGTTACTAACAGAAATGAACATTCAACTAAGATGAAACAATGGCTTTTAATTATGACACAGTCTCTTTTAAAAATCAATCTGTTCGCTAACTACCAAGACCTTTTTCATTGAACCAGCAGAGAAGTGCACCAATGCAGCTCAGGGCACAATGCAAAGGGTGAGTGGGGGGCTTAAAGTCAGAGGTGACTGTATCTCTGCCTCTTCTGATTTGTGGGCCTTCTGTTGTGGAGTGCTAAAGCTTGAGGTTACCAGAAACAATAGAGGCCTGAAAAGAGCTGGGTTTCCAGGTGCTGCAGTTCTCTGAGCTGGGGTCTGGAAGGCATGTGGTCTCTGGCAGCAGCACTTCATTCCCTAATGCCCTCGTAGTAACATGCTGCAGCAGGGCATCTTGACTTTGTATTTCCTCGATAGGTTGCCTCTGCATCTCCCTGTCTCCTTGCATATTCTGGCGATGGCAATGTTTTCCCTGGCAACTGCCACACTGGCCTTTGCCACTGAAATAATCTCCTTGGAAAATTCTTTGTTGGCTTCCCTCTCAGTGCACAGATGCTGCTGCCACTTCTCTGGATTTTTTGGGTGTTTTGAGGGCACTTTGTGATGATGTCTGCCAACATTTCTTCAGGAGTTTTCTAGATTCTCCCCCTCATGTTTTCATCCCTTCTGCTGTTGCTAAGAGCCCTGTCCTTTAAGGTCAGTCCAGTGCAGATGCCATAGCTGTTGGGTTATTTCAAAAAATTACAAGTGGTTATTGTTCATATTCTAGGGAGACTGTGATAGCTTTTTTAAAAATACATTTCTGCTTCTACTTCCCCGAGTGTGTTCCCAGTCTTGGGGAACCTGGGAGATGGAAAGTGGTGTATGCATTTGGATTTTTGTCTGCTTTGCGGCTTTGCCGTTGTGCCTTGGATGTTAGGGGTGGGGATGCAGTTGTGAATTATGTTCCGGCTCTGGCTTTGCAGTTTTTCTGTGCCTTGGAGGTGCTTGTGTGGTGTCAGAGGGGTTAGCAGGATAAATATGAGATGGGGAACTGGAGGGTAAATCTCCATTACATCCCTCTTAGATGTCCTGACTTTGAATTACGTTACATTGAGGTGGGTGACGAGGAAGCAGAAAATGGCCTTATTCCAAAAAACAAAGGGCAGATAAGTGAGATACACTGTGAAGTTATTCACGAAGATGGGAGGGAGGCAGTAACAGTGTTCACCAGGCAAGACAGCTGAGGAAAGGGGAAAGGAAAATAGGTAGATGGGCACATGCTTTCCTTGGGATGGCCCTAAAAATGGGATTAATATTCATGGCTTTAGCATGAGACAGAGGCTGATTTCCCAGACAAAGTAGCTGCTGTATACATGGCAAGGGGACAGACAGACAGTCAGGGTGGGTATCATATTCCAGATGCAATCCAGACCAGCGAGGGGTTGTGTCATGCCTTCCCTGTAATCGTAGGTGCCTCACAATGCTTTGCTGTTGTAGCTCACAACCTGGGCTGCTCACAACCAGCCCACTAACATGTGGGTGACATCCTGAGTATCTGTGTGCTACACAGCCCTGGTTGTGCATCTCTGACTTTAGCATTCTGTCTGTAGCTGGCTTCCACCAGCCTGGGTTACTGTTTGTAGGGTGATCCTAGCATGCTCCCAAAATTTTCCCCAAACCATTTGCTGTGCAATGTCCAGCCCTCTCCTGTACAGTTCCAAGAAATAATATGATTCATTTGTTCCTCTAAAGCTGAAAAACCACATCACAGCTTATTAACTTAACCATGGGTAAATACATCCTACCCTTTAAATACTGCACTGAGTTGGTTTATGGTAACAAAAAAATTAATAAATGTATCAACAAAAATATACAGAGGATTAAGTGAGTTCAAGTGTAAGGAATGAAAATAGAAAGAATTATAAGTGAAAGAAAACAAAATATGTTTCTAAACAACCAGAGGGCCCCCTGGACAATATAGATACAAAAGGAGCACATAAAGACGATAAAGTCTTTGCAGAGAAACTAAATAAATTCTTTCCTTTAGCCTTCATGGTTGAGGACATTAGGGAGATTCCCAAAGCTGAGCCATCTTTTGTAGGTGACAAATCTGAGGAATTGTCACAGACTGAAATGTCACTAGAGGAAGTTTTGGAATTAATTGATAAACTTAACTGTAACAAGTCACTGGGACCAGATGGCATTCACCCAAGATTTCTGAAAGAACTCAAATGTGAAATTGCGGAACTATTAGCTATGTTTTGTAACCTGTCCTTTAAATCAGCTTCTGCACTCAATGACTGGAAGATAGCTAATGTAATGCCAATATTTAAAAAGGGCTCTAGAGATGATCCCGGCAATTATAGACCGGTAAGTCTAATGTCCATACCGGGCAAATTAGTTGAAACAATACTAAAGAATAAAATTGTCAGGCACATAGAAGAACATCATGTTGACTTTTGCCCAGCAATTTGCTTCTGTAAAGGGAAATCACTTCTTACTAATCTATTAGAGTTCTTTGAATGGATCAACAAACATGTGGACAAGGGGGATCCAGTGGACAGAGTGTACTTAGATTTCCAGAAAGCCTTTGACAAGGACCCTCGCCAAAGGCTCTTACGTAAATTAAGTTGCCATGGGATAAGAGGGAAGATTCTTTCATAGACTGAGAATAGGTTTAAAAGACAGAGAACAAAGGGTAGGAATAAATGGTAAATATTCAGAATGGAGAGGGGTAGCTAGTGGTGTTCCCCAAGGGTCAATCCTAGCACCAACCCTATTCAACTTATTCATCAATGATTTGGAGGAAGGGGTATACAGTGAGGTGGCTAAGTTTGCAGAAGATACTAAACTGCTCAAGATAGTTAAGACCAAAGCAGACTGTGAATAACTTCAAAATGATCTCACAAAACTAAGGGATTGGGCAACAAAATGTCAAATGAAATTTCATGTGGATAGATGTAAAGTAATGCACATTGGAAAAAATAACCCCAACTATACATACAATATGATGAGGGCAAATTTAGCTACAACTAATCAGAAAAAAGATCTTGGAGTCATTGTGGATAGTTCCCTAAAAACATCCATGCAGTGTGCTGTGGTAATCAAAACAGCCAACAGGATTTGGAAATCATTAAAAAAAAGGGATAGAAAATAAGACAGAGAGTATCTTATTGCCCTTATATAAATGTATGGTGAGCCCACATCTTTAATACAAATCAGAGAGGCAGCCGTGTTAGTCTGGAATTGCAGAAATGACAGAGAGTCCTGTGGCACCTTAAAGACTAACTAAAATATTGGAGTATAAGCTTTCATGGGCTAACACCCACTTAGCCCACGAAAGCTTAGGCTGTAATACTTTAATTAGTCTTTAAGGTGCCACAGGACTCTTTGTCATCTTTAATACTGTGTACAGATGTGGTCTCCTCATCTCAAAAAGGATCCATTGGCATTAGAAAAGGTTCAGAGAAGGGCAACTAAAATGATTAGGGGTTTGGAACAGGTCTCATATGAGGAGAGATTAAAAAGGCTAAGAGTTTTCAGTTTGGAAAAGAGGAGACTAAGGGGGAATATGATAGAGGTATATAAAATTATGAGTGGTGTGGAGTAAGTGAATAAGGGAAAGTTATTTACTTGCTCTCATAATATAAGAACTAGGGGCCAGCAAATTAAATTAATGGGCAGCAGGTTTAAAACAAATAAAAGGAAGTTCTTCACACAACACACAATCAACTTGTGGAACTCCTTGCCTGAGGAGATTGTGAAGGCTAGGACTATAACAGGGTTTCAAAGGGAACTAGATAAATTCATAGATATTAAGTCCATTAATGGCTATTAGCCAGGATGTGTAAGAAATTATATCCTTAGCCTCTGTTTGTCAGAAGGGGGTGTTGGATGGCAGGAGAGGGATCACTTGATCATTGCCTGTTAGGTTCACTCACTCCGGGGCACCTGGCATTGGCCACTGTTGGTAGACAGGATACTGGGCTGACCCACTACAGCCATTCTTATGTTATGTTCTTATAAAATCTAAAAATTAATCTAGCAAGGTTTGGTTCAAGATTTTTGAGCAAGATAACCTTACTCACCCATTGTCTTTTAGCAACATAGTGACTGACCCTTTCCTCAGTCAGGATCTCTCCCCAGGGCCCAAGGGTGCTGGTGCCTTTGTCTTCATAGGTGCGAGAGATTATTGCCTAAGCATGCTTCTCACCTGTAAGTCCAGAGACTTCAATCTCCTGCCCCCTTGGTTGATAGACCCATCTTTCTCAGATTTCAAGATGTCTGGCTTCTTGTCTGTCTAGTGATATATGCCAAAGATGGCTTCTGTTCTTGCTTATATTTCCCAAAGTTCAATGACCTTGCTTCAGGAGGCAGGAAGTCCTCTGTGTGCTCAGCTTGCTGTGCCCACCAGGAAGCTAAGCTAATACAATTCTTCCCTTCCTGTGGACTTTCCAACCCTCCCCCATCCCTATGTAAATTGGAATTCCATTGTTTTGATTCTGCCATGCTTCATTTACATAGGAGACAGGTAAATAGCTGACCCTCTCCTGTCTGGGTGGGAATTATTCCTTCCTTTGTTCGCTCATGCACTTTAAAACACAATATCAGCGAGTATTCATAATTCCTCCTATAGCACTAATACAGACATTTCACAAGGAAATTAATAACCAGTGTATCATTTAGCTTTCAGAAACAATCTCACTCTATACACTTTTATAATACAGTAATATTGTATACAAGCAGTTGATTCAGTGTCTTATCACTTGAGGTTCAGCCTCCCTGTCTTTATAGATGAGTAAACCTTTGAAATGCATTCTTCTGAAAAGTAAAACCCAGCCTAAGTTTCTCTCTCCTGCTGGGTGTAGATGTCATGCTGTTTTTTCCCCACAGTTGTTAGAGGGAGGTTTGCCTCCACCCCTTGTTAGCTTGATGGGTCTGTTTACTGCTTATGTGTAAATTGAAGCAAATACACATCCATTTGTTTAGGATTGGCCAGTTTAACAAGTTCTGCTGACACACCTGGTTTATGCATCCTTTAGTTCAGGCCTGCACAACTCGGAAAGTGGCGAGGGACGTATTACTGCAAAAAAACCAGCTGCGGACCAAAAAGCCCCCCCCTCGCCCCCCCCCCCACCCCCTTCCCCCTACCCCACTGCTTGGCTTGCTCCACCCCTACTCACCCCCCGCGGGCCGCACAGAGAGCCCGTACGGGCCACATGTGGCCCCCAGGCCACATGTTGTGCAGGCCTGATTATTGGGTATTCACAACTCTTAATACCCACTGTGCCCATACATCACACAAGAATGCTAAAGGTCAGTGAATTATTAATTTTCAAATGATACCTCTCAAAGCACATTTTGTATAAAGATTATTACAATGCGGTGTAGAGTGTGAATACAGGCTTGCTTAGTGTCACAGGGGTCAATGGAGGGAGGCAGGGACCCCAGCCTTGGAAAGGCTTCTAGCTTACATCTGCCCACAATGGCTGCAGCCATGGGGCACCCGGAACAGAAGCTAGCATGGCAGCATAACATAATAATAACAAAATGCATGTTAAAGAGTAAACTATTTTAAAAATTACTGAGGTGCCCTCCCTAGGATCAGCCACTGATCTAGTCTGGGTTTTTGCTGGGGATCTGGGTTTGGTTGCTGTGGGGCAAGAAATAGGCTTGCCTTCTACCTAGCTGGCTTCAGAATCCTGAATCCTGAACAGATCCTGGCTTTCTTGGAAGATGTCTTCATTGGCCTTCTTGCACTCAGCCCCAGTGAATCCTCCAGGTCATCCTTGGAGGATAGAGGAGAGAAGGTGTCCAGCCAACTCCACAAGTGTCTTGGATTAGGTGTTTGTGTAGTTATGTAAAATGCTGTCCAGTTCCTCAGAAAAGAACAGGTGGCATGTGCCCTGTTGTCTTTACTGTTGTCCCTCATTTTAATATAGGTACTTCTGAGCTGTTTGTTCTTTATCCAGCATGTGCGGCATCCCAATCATAGCCCTTCACATATATCTGCCTAGCTATGTCTACATAAGGATCTTTATTAAGGGAGCTGGCCCCAAGATTGTCCTGCACAGATTCTTCTCCTCAGATGGTGATGAGAGCTCAGGTCTTGTTGCGGCTCCAAGTGGCTGGTCGAAGTATGTTGTAGGACGTCTGGGACATTATCACGGGTATTTGCCATAAAGTTAATTCACTTTGAAATACTTTGGGCTCCAGAGTTTGCGATAAATGTGGAGTCAGTGAGCTACAATGAATTGTGTTGTGTGTGCAAGCATTTTCAAAGTGGATTAACCCAAAAGCTGTGGCTTAGTCCCCCCAACCCTGGATAGACAAGCCCTTAGTAGAATCCAAAAATGTCTACCATTTATTAGCTATTGAACAGTCAATGTGAATGGAGTCATTCAATCACAAAAGCTACCTTAAAAGTTGGGGCTAATTAGAAACCCCTGAGCAGGGGGTGACTGGGTATTGGAAACAGAACTACCTCATTTCCAGTAGAGGTTGGTCTCTTCAGGTTGTGGCTGATGCACATTGTTGGAGCAGAGTTAATTCTGTCAGAACTGTGGATAAATAAGAGGACTCTACCCTACAGGCAAGTGGATTTCAATAGGATAAAAGGCTTGACACCATCCCAGAGTAGATTCTAGGTTTGAACACAATCCTAATTTGAACTGTGAGAAATTCTGGTTTCCAGGAATACCTGTGTATCTTATTTATTTAAGGTCAAATGGATTTGTATCCCCTGAGTTTCACATTGACTGACTGAAACAAAAATTTAAAGCAAAAATCAAATGAAACTCCCATTTTTTACCTAGTTGAGGGTTGAGTCTCCATATAGTTTCAAGTTTATGCTATAATCAAGGCAAGTTTGCTGAAGATTCAATTTATGCAGGCTGAAAGTTTTCCAAAATCTTATAGAACTTTGGAGTAAAGCCACTATAGCTCAAGTTCTGGGTCTGAAGGTGACATTGCACAGATTTTAGGCCTGACAAGAGTGGGTCCTTAACACCAAGCACATAAGAACAGCAGTACTGGATCAGACCAATGGTCCATCTAGCCCAATAGCATGTTTTCTCATAGTAGCCAATGCCAGGCGTTTTGGAGAGAATGAACATGACAGTGAATCATTGAGTGATCAATCCCCTATCATCCATTCCCAGCTTCTGGCAATCAGAGGCTAAGGACACCCTGTGCCCTGACCATCTTGGATAATAGCCATTGTCATAGGATCTTCATCATTACTCCCAGAAACACCTTCCATTGGACCATGGCAACCATTGTGCACCAGTATGGGGTAGTTTTAGAATTTGGATCAAGTTTTTGGAAGACGTGCGTAGGTATGGTGGGGGACAAAAAGAACCAGAAACAAATCCTGACCCAGCAAGAGAGGAAGAGAACAAATTCATAAAAGAAACGGGAAATATTTTTTCCTTTAGGGAGGGAAACTTCAGGGAGTGCTTCCTTCTAGCACTCCTATTTTGCTTTGCCATTGAATCCTAATGAGGTAGAACTTTCAAAGAATTTCCTAAGCCTTTTCAAAATTCGTATAATTCTGTGATTCCCAGCACAGAACGCTTAAGCCTACATCCTCAGCAATTAACCTTGTTCACCTCTTTGCCACTAAAAGTTCAAAAGAGTTGGGTTCCTTTGGGTTACTCATCACAGTGTTTCTGCTGCTGCTCCTCTCCTCCCCTGAAAAAGGTACAGGATATGGTGGGGAAGAATTAATTTCAGATATCAGCTTAGTGGAACGTCTCTCAGGAGTTAATGGAGGCCAGGAAATATGCTTGACAGAGAGGGTAGCTGCTGCATGTTGTGAGACTGAAGAGTCAAAAGGCAATTTATTAAGGTTTCACTTTTTGTTTATAGGGCAAGGAGGGAGCCAATCTGGCATTCAATTTTCCTGCTCATTAGTGCAAGGTAAAGAAGGGGCTGAGGCAAAGATTCACAATGAGGAGTTAAAAGCATAAAGTATAAGATTATTTTTAACTTTGTTTATGTTTGTGCATTCCAGTTAGTGTGATGTCTTTTTAATACTTTTAAATCAACCTGAAGATCCATAGGAGGAGCATTTCCAAAGAACTCAACTAAAAGGAGGAGGGATAAGGGTCCTCCACTGAAGATTCCTTGCAATATTCTGAGTTACATGGAGGAAGATAAAGCAAAAGAAATCTGTAGTGTGTGTTGGTGTGCATTGAACTCACTGAATGTGAGTTAAGGATCTTGGCTGGTGGGAAGTCTTACCACTAGAGCTGAGATTAAACCCCCCCCCCCAGTAATTAATTAAAAATGGAATTGAAAACTCATCTTTCCCTTTTCTTTCTTTTTTATTTGCAGTACCAAAGTCAACAGATGGAATGGGAGTGCAGTAGTTGTATTATATCTGGAATATAGGAAAACTTTTAAAGTATTTGGGAAAATTAATTTTAATTGATCTGATTGTAAGCACTCTTATGTGGGCTAAAAATTGGCTGCAGAACATAGAGATAAATTTTAAGCTGAGAGAGGTGTCTTGTGAGATACTACAGAGAGCAATTATAGGTCTGTGATAGGAAGACAAGATGATACAGCCTCGAAAAGCATACTGTGTAAGATATACAACATATGTTGGGTGGGCGAGAGGCATACAGTCAAAATGTCATTTTTTTAATGTATGTGACATACGCTCTGGGTCTTATTTCAGTAAAAGACTATACCCAATTGCTCCTCTCCATATAGGATCCTTGCTTAACATTTTGATTGAAAAAGAGGGTAAAAAGCAAATGAAGTGAATTTTATAAATGATATTCAGGTCAGATTCTCCTACTGACACTGCTGTTTAATAGTCCCTTGCTCCATGACTAGTCCCAGTGGCTTCAGTGTGGCTATTGCCAAAGTGAAGTACTGCTCAGTCTTGGTAAGAGTGACAGAATTCATCTCTGAGCTGAGAGATAGTATAGAGTGTATTGGAGGCAAAGACCATTAATACAAAGACAGATCAGAAGTGTTAGGAAGTGAAATTAAAGCATGCAAAATAGACTTGTCTTCCATGATACACTGCATTGTTCTAGAGAATCAGATGGGTAGCCATGTTAGTCTGGAATTGCAGAAGTGACAAAGAGTCCTGTGGCACCTTAAAGACTAACTAAAGTACTAGAGCATAAGCTTTCGTGGGCTAATACCCACTTCGTCGGATGCATGCAGTGGAAGTATCCAGGGGCAGGTATAAATAGGTAGGCAAGAACCAGGTTAAAGATAACAAGGTGGGTCCGATGAGGCTGAACCAGCTGTATTCTCTGATCAGGGAGGGTGAGGTATTCCTCTAGCAGCTGAACTGGAGGTGTGAACAACGAAAGAAGAGAAACTACTCTCATAGTTAGCTAGCCATTCAAAATCTCTATTCAGTTCCAAATTGATTGTGTCAAATTTGCAAATGAATTGCAACTCTGCAGTTCCTCTTTGCAGTCTGGTCTTAAAGTTTTTTTGCTGTAAAATGCTGACCTTTAAGTCTTTCATGGTGTGTGCAGGGAGATTGAAGTGTTCTCCTACAGGTTTTTGTGTATTGCCATTCCTGATATCTGATTTGTGTCCATTTATCCTTTTTCGTAGGGACTGTCCAGTTTGACCGATGTACATAGCAGAGGGGCATTGCTGGCACATAATGGCGTATATTACATTGGTAGATATGCAGGTGAATGAACCAGTGATGGTGTGGCTGATCTGGTTAGGTCCTGTGACGGTATTGCTGGTGTAGATATGTGGGCAGAGTTGGCATCGAGGTTTGTTGCCTGGATTGGTTCCTGAGTTAGAGGAGTTATGGCGTGGTGTGCTGTTGCTGGTGAGAATATGCTTGAGGTTGGTGGGTTGTCTGTGGGCCACGACTGGCCTGCCTCCCAAGGCCTGTGAAAGAGAGGGATTGTTGTCCAGGATGGGTTGTAGATCACTGATGATGCATTGGAGAGGTTTTAACTGAGGATTGTAGGTGATGACCGGTGGTGTTGTGTTGTTTTCTTTCTTGGGCTTATCTTGCAGCAGCAGGCTTCTGGGTACATCTCTGGCTCTGTTGATCTGTGTCCTTATTTCCTTGTGTAGGTATTGTAGTTTTGAGAAAGCTTGGTGAAGATCTTGTAGGTGTTGGCCTCTGTCTGAGGGGTTGGAGCAAATACGACTGTACCTCAGTGCTTGGCTGTAGACAATGGATCGTGTGGTGTGTCCGGGATGGAAGATGGTGGCATGAAGGTAGGCGTAGCTGTCGGTAGGTTTTCGGTATAGGGTGGTGTTGATGTGGCCATCCTTAATTTGCACCGGGGTGTCTAGGAAGTGGACCTCTCATGTAGACTGGTCCTGGCGGAGGTGGATGGTGGGGTGGAGGCTGTTGAAATCATGGTGGAATTTTTCCAGAGTTTCTTTCCCATGGGTCCAGATGATGAAGATGTCATCAATGTAGCGTAGATAGAGAAGGGGCGTGAGTGAACGAGATCTGAGGAAGCGTTGTTCCAGGTCAGCCATAAAGATGTTGGCATACTGTGGGGCCATGCGGGTACCCATAACGGTGCCACTGGTCTGGAGGTATATATTGTCACCAAATTTGAAATAATTGTGTGTGAGGATAAAGTCACAGAGCTTAACAACCACTTGTGCTGTGTCATCATCAGGGATACTATTCCTGACAGCTGGTATTCCATCTCTGTGTGGGATGTTTGTGTAGAGAGCCTCTGCATCCACGGTGGCTAGGATGGTGTTTTCTGGAAGATCACCAATGCATTGTAGTTTTCTCAGGAAGTCGGTGGTGTCACGGAGATAGCTGGGAGTGCTGGTGGCGTAGGGTCTGAGTAAAGAGTCCACATATCCAGATAGTCCTTCAATGAGAGTGCCAATGCGTGAGATGATGGGGCATCCAGGATTTCCAGGTTTGTGGATCTTGGATAATAGATAGAATACCCCCAGTCGGGGCTCTAAGGGTATGTTAATTTGTTCCTGTGTTACTGTAGGGAGTGTCCTGAGTAGATGGTGCAGTTTCTTAGTATATTCCTCAGTGGGATCTGAGAGAAGTGGCCTGTAGAAATTGGTGTTGGAGAGTTGTCTGGTAGCCTCCTTTTGGTAGTCAGACCTGTCCATGATGACAACAGCACCTCCTTTATCAGCCTCTTTGATTATGAGGTCAGGGTTATTTCTGAGGCTGTGGATAGCATTGCGTTCTGTATGACTTAGGCTGGGGGGCAGGCAAAGTTGTTTTTCCACAATTTCTGCCTGTGCACGTCGGCGGAAGCATTCTATGTATAGGTCCAGACGGTCATTTCAACCCTCAGGAGAAGTCCATGTGGAGTTCTTCTTCTTGTGCTGCTGGTGGGATGGTATCTGTGTATCAGTGCGCAGTTCTATGTTGTCTTGAAAGTATTCTTTGAGTCTAAGACAGCGAAAGTAGGCTTCCAGATCACCCAGAATTGTATCTTGTTTGTGGGGGTGGTGGGGCAGAATGAGAGTCCTCGAGATAGGACAGACTCTTCTGGGCTGAGTGTGTAGCTGGATAGATTGACGATATTGCTGGGTGAGTTAGTGGTACCACTGTTGTGGTCCCATGTGGCCAGTAGGATTTTAGATAGCTTGCAGTCCTTTTTCTTTTGTAGAGAGGTGAAGTGTGTAAAATAGATCTCCTGTCTTATTTTAGTAAAGTCTGTTTGTGTGGAAGGTTGGTTGTTTATGAAGGTCTCCAGGTTGGAAAGCTTTTTTTGATGTTTACCTGTTTGCTGTACAGGATGCTGATCAGGTGGTTCCTCAGTTTCTTTGATAGTGTCTGGCATAATCTCTCACTGTAGTCTGTGCAGTATGTAGAAAGTAATGGATTTTTCACCTTCAGTCCATTAGATATGATGTCCATCTGTTTGCATTTGGAGAGAAAGATGATATCTGTCTGTATTTGTGCAAGTTTCTTCATGGGGTTGATGGATTTCCACTCCATACGGCTAAATGCAGTGCCTTGCATGTTGTCAAGAATCAAAGGGGTAGCCATGTTAGTCTGGAATTTCAGAAGTGACAAAGAGTCCTGTGGCATCTTAAAGAGTAACTAAAGTATTAGAGCATAAGCTTTCATGTGCTAATACCCACTTCGTCAGATGCATGCAGTGGAAGTATCCAGGGGCAGGTATAAATAGGTAGGCAAGAACCAGGTTAAAGGTTATTTTTAACCAGGTTAAAGATAACAGGGTGGGACTGAATAGAGATTTTGAATGGCTAGCTAACTACAAGAGCAGTTTCTCTTCTCTCGCTGTTCACACCTCCAGTTCAGTTGCTAGAGGAATACCTCACCCTCCCTGATTAGAGAATACAGCTGGTTCAGACTCATTGGACCCACCCTGTTATCTTTAATCTGGTTCTTGTCTACCTATTTACACCTGCCCCTGGATACTTCCACTGCAGGCATCCGACGAAGTTGGTATTAGCCCATGAAAGCTTATGCTCTAATACTTTAGTTAGTCTTTTAGGTGCCACAGGACTCTTTGTCACCTCTGTTTTGTTCTAGTGCGTGTATATGTGTGTAGAATGAAGACAGCCTGCTCTTCATGTATGGATGAACAAATCAAGAAAGACTCTATATGCAAAACTGAGGGAGTATTGCAAGGTGTAGATAATCTTTTCTGCATGACTCAATAATGCTAACAACATAATACAGTCATCTCTATTCAAATTACAGACAAACCCTTGTGTATTTGTACAGTGGGATAGAAAATAGAGCACATGGAAAAAATATCCCAGCCTGGCTTCAGAGTTTGTTCACCATTGTGGCACATGCAGACAAGAAAGCAAACATCTGTTTTGAGTTTTTTGCACTGGGCTGTTGGTCACCCAGCTGTCTGACTTGCATACCCAAATGTATGTTGTACACCTGAAAAATGGTGACCTTCCACTGTGGGAGGATACAGGCTGTTGTACTTGAAGAAAACAGGACAGGAACATCCAATCATAGGTGAAAATGACATTGATTGTGTTCCCACCTCCTGCAGTCTCATTAGAACCATGTGTTTGTACAACAACCAATCCATTGCATGATTCCCCTTTTGATTCAAAATTGTGACGGCTCGCAATTTGATAACTGGGCAATTTTCCCAGTAGAAAGAAGGATGGTCCAGACTTCCGGTGTGACTTTGGGCAAATCACTTCACATTTCTGTACCTGAGTTCCCTATCTGTAAAATGGAAATAATAGCACTGCCTAGTCTCACAGCGGTGTTGAGGATAAATACATTAAAGGTTGTAAGGTGTTTAGTTACTATGTTGATGGAGTGGCATACAAATAACCAAGATAGATAGAAAGTGGGCAGGTCTCTAAAATATACAATGTAGGAGGCTACCAGGGAATCTAAAACCAAAACAAGCCTGCAAGACAAGATCTAAGTATCTCTTAGTTAAGAATACTACAAGCCAGCAAAGGCCACTGCTTGATGTGCAGGGTACAATTCTTGTATTAGGATATGATTGTCGGGGGTGGGGGAGAAGTTGTGTCAATCAGCTTCAGACCAGCTTTGATGTATGTTTCCTTTACTGATATTACTGCAAGATTTTCCCCTCTACATGAAGTATTTAGCTCCCTGAAGGAATATATCTCATTTTCAGACAATAAATCTGTGCAGGAAATCTTGGGGAAAAAATGTTTGAAACATTGATTTTTCCAGGAGAGAAGGAATTTAAAATTCACTTTATACTCAGTGCATTTTGCAGCCTGAAGTCTGAATGAAAATGCAGTTTTGGGGAGTAATCCAAAAGATTTGTTTTACTGCAGATAATCAGATTGGGGCAGACCACCTCCATAATAGTAATAGGATTTTATGCATTTAACACCTACCGTAGCTATAGAAATATCCTAGGTATTCACACGAAAACAATTAATGTGCAACAGTCACAAACCGTGATCTTCATAGGTGTTGAGCATCTCCAGCTGCCTTTGATGTCAAATAGAGTTTTGGGTTCTCAGCAACTTTGAGAATTAGGCCCAAAATACATTCAAGAGGAAACCAATAACAGTAACTTTCAATCTTCTTCTTTGCCTTCACCTTGTCCTGTTAGTGATGGTCGGTGGCTCTTGTTCTGAATCCTCAAGCGTGCCTTTCAAGCTGATCTGACTCCTTTATGTCTTCCTTCAGCTTCTTGGACCAGAGTTTTTCTGGGCCTTCCTCATAGTCTTTGTCCCATGAATACTATGAAGTATGAAAGTATGAAAGGGCAACAATCAGGGCACAGGCTCTGTCTAACTCTAAGGGATCCTCACCAGCTTCATTTCTGGTTCCAAAGTTTCATCTTCTGTGACAATTGTCAAAGCCCTCACTATGTTCTCCAACGTGTCCAGTGAGATCTGCTCCGATAATCAGTACTCAGCTTGTGAGACTTCACTTATTACTTTGTCCATGGCTATCTGAAATTCCTCTCTCCTCTGTCTTACAGCAGCCTCTGGTGCCTAGCCACATATAATAGTAAATATTTAGTCTGTGCTCAGTGCTATTCTAACTTGCATCAGCCAGTCACACTTCCTCTTGATAGCCGCTATCTTATCCAGTAATGTTTCGGCTATGATTATATTCCTATCTAGTTCATCTTTGCTAATGAGCCAAGGCACATCGTCTTATAGATCTCCCCAAAGTTCATAGATTTCAACCTCTTCCATTTTGTCTCATGTATTCAGGCAGCGTGCACTCTCCTTCTCTTCAGCATGTCGGCTATTTTTCTTTGTTTCCCATTATCCTCACATCAAAGGAAGCCAGTCGTAATTCTTGGACTTGCTGCTTTAGCTGTGTGCGCCCAGAATGTGGTGGTCCTTTGTCCATTTTCTACAGCTGTGAGGTGGAACAGTTACACGTTGCTTCCAGGAGATGCCCTAATATTGTGCTGATACACTCCCTGAAGACAAAGACCCATACAGCGTGTGTGACTGGTGTAACTTTTACAAGTTGGTCAGGCCTGACATTCTTGGTCACTTGTTGGCTTTTCTATAACAGTCATAAATAGTCTATGAGTTGGGATGAAAGCCTTCTGTAGAAAAACACCACTTTTAAAGAGGGTCTCTGAAATATGAGGCACAAAAATCATTGTCTTTCTGCTGAAATATTTCTATTGTATTAGTTGGAAGGGGGAAGACTAAGTGGAAAAAGCATGTCCTTTACTGAGGAGAGAACAGCAGCCTTGTAACCGTGGATGAGAGGTTGTCCTGGATTTAGAGTCTGAGGGGAATAGGGTGAACAGATTTTCAAATGAAAAACCAGGCCACACATTTCAGGGCTTGGAGGATATGAGAGTATGTGGAGGTTCAGAGAGAGTCAGGGACAGTTTGGGTAGGGTGAAAAATTGTTGGCAAATCCCCTTCCCCAGCAGCACAGCTCCGAACCAGGTTTATGGGGGAAAAGTTTTGTTATGGGGTTTCTTTTTGTTTTTGTTTTTGTTTTGTTTTGTTTTGTTTTTTTAAAAAAACATGACTAGGAAGCTGGAATGGCTCTCAGAGTGGGATTCCTATTTTTCCAGAGTATCTAGTCAACCTGCTAATGGCTGGGGAAGTTGGAGGTGTGTTACAGGCCTGCATGGTGACTGTCCCTGTGGTACATCTGCACCCAGTTTGCTATGTTTCCTTTGCTCAGTTGATTCACAGCTCCTATAGGTATCCACTGCGACAGTTATAAGTTGTTTCTAAAACATCCTTAAAAGGGGAGGGTCACTTCTGGTTTTCAGAGGCACCCTAGCAAGGACTCCTGGCTTTACTGTTGTGGAGTTCCTCTCTCCTGTCAGCATAACCAACTGACTGGTTGTGGTGCCATGGGTCCCCTGACCTATGCATTGGTCTCCAATTTCTGCCATCAGTTTTGCATGGCTGATATAAAGCATTTTTCCCTCCTTCATAGTTTCTCCTACAGTGAAGCTATTGTACCAAGACTTGGCCAGCAGAAGTATTCTTATTCAAATTAAAACCATGTAAAGAGCTAAATATTATTCATGGCTTCAACCTTGTCTCCCTTCATGTAGCTACTCAGGAAAATGTGTTCCATCTTGCTATAAATACTAATATGTGAGACAGATCTTAACCAGTAAATCCCAACCAAAAATTTACATATAGAGATTTATTTTCTTCACTCCACATTATCTAGTTGCCATGGCTGACCATTTCTTTGCTAGAGTAGAGTAGAAACAAACATGGTTTGCTTGCTGGGAAAGGCAATTTGGGAGGATTTATTCATAGAACAATAAAATAGGGATTTTTACTGTAGCATGAGAAGGAAGTTCTTCACCTCCTATATATGACTAGGGTGTGTTTGTGGGTTTTTTGTTTTGTTTTCTTTGTCTTCCTTTCTCTTACTTAAAGCTGAATTTGAAGGGATTGGCTTGCAGCAGTTTTCAAACTCTTAGCAACCAGCAAGCCTATACTTCAGGAAATTATCCTTAGATGGGAAGTATGTAGGTATAAATTTTTAAAAAATTGGAAAATAGAGATGGGAAATTACAGTCTATTTCAATCCTTCACTTGCTATGAACAGCTTCTTTTCTATCTATCTTATGGCAAGGAGAACGAAATATGGCACAGTTTGATGGTATAATTTGAGGGGCAGCTGTACAAACAGCAAACAGAGTTATTGTTTTGAGCAGACAGTGCCAGGAAATGACCTCTTTTATGCACTTGACCATTCCATCATCCTGGGACAAACTCCGCTTCAGAACATAATTGTACATGAAGCATTTGTGTATGTTCAACCAGTCAGATTACCTGATGATCAGCAAAATATGCCTAATCTTGTAAATTTGAGTCAAAGATGCTAGAAATGCCAGTGTTTCATTTTCAGCCTGTGGATCTGGAAAGTGAAAACTCATTTATCTGAAAGAAATTAGAGGAGGACAAAAGGTGAACGTGAGAATGAGGTTTGGGATAACAGACATTAGCATGGCAGGCAGTATATGGTCCAAAGGATGGAGTTCCAGACTGAGTCAGGAAAACTGAGCTCTATTTCTAGCTCTACCGTGGACTTGCTGTGTGAATTTTGGATAAAGGTTGGGTTTTTATATCTGTTTCCACAGGGGCAAAATGGGGATAGTGGTGCTTACCAACCTCAGCAAAGTCCTTTGTCTACATATGAAAGTCCCAATTCAGTCATCTGTTCCTGTTGAGCAAAATACTTAATCCTGAGTTTAAAATCTCTTGGCTTCGATGGGACTAAATAGATACGTTTAAATGCTTTGCTGGGTAGCAATGGACTGGTGCTTAAATGCTTTGGTTAGTTGGGGTCTCCTGCAGACTGTCTTTATTGCTAGCAGGGGGAGCTGTGATAAATTGAATCAGAAGAGGTATGAGCAAACTCCACACAACTTGTGTTCATTAAAGAGCCCCATAGCACTTTTTGGGCAGGGAGGGGCGGGGGGAGTAAGGGATTAACCAGTTACCTGGCCAAATTCCAGTGAGGGATAATTGTGTTCTTCCTATTGAAAAATCCACTCTAGCTGTAACTTTTATGTGATATTCCACTTGTGAACAAATCTGTGTGTGCTCTTGCTGTACTTTGCTGGGCTTGATTCTGTGAGTAGTGATAAAGGTGCTCTGTACCTTGCAGAGTGCTGTAAAACAAATGCCCCTTTCTGCCTCACGAGGGGGACTGCATTTCAGTGATGGGTAGAGGGATTCCTATGTCAATCTTAAACCAGTTTGTAAAGTTCACTGGGATCCCTCTAGGAATGAGAGATTCTTCCTACTTGTGCATAGTTTCTTTTTCTGACTCAACATTTGTCACTCTCGGGGATTGTCTCTTAGAGGCCATGAGTGTGATGTGGGGATTGTCTCACCTGACAGCTTGTTTCAGTACAAGTAAGGGGAACTCTGGCAACGTGGGCTAATGTTTTAATCCATTTTATAAAATATGCATTATGAGATGGATGGACTGTGGTTTTACCAGCCATTGCTGTATTATGGGATGTCTGGAGGGACACCTAGGCAGTAGCTGGAGTGATGCTGCCTCCTGTGATCAGCTTTAAGCAGAATGTGTCCAGGGACTATGAGGGAGTTGAGGCATGAGGCCTCCGCCCACTTTAAAGGGGCACGGTTTATGTGTCAGCCACCTGCTGTTGCGGGGAAAGGGTGGGGTGTCTCTGCCCCACCTCTTTTGGAGTGACTAGCGTTGCTTACAGAGCATGAGAGGAGGGGGAAGGGCTACCTGCATCCTCTTCCCACACTATGTACCCATGAAAAAGAGATCAGACTATAACTCTATGAATGGAGGTGAAGTAAATAAGGACTTGTCTACATGAGCACTGAGTGCATGGCAAGTTGGGATGTGAGTCTATCCTGCACTAGCCTGCCATGCCATAACGGCCCATGTACACCCTGTTGACATACATTAACAATTTGTTAATGCGCTTTGAGCCAGTCTTTTTGAAATGGCACTAGATCAGTGGTTCTGAACCCATGGCCCAATCCGCAAACAGTAGCGGCTCATCTGACATCCATGGACTAGATCAAAGCCATGGACTAGATCAAAGCCCACAAATTAACTGTTAATGCATGTCAACAGGGTGCACATGGGCAGTTATGGCACGGGAGGCTAGAGTGGGGTAGATTCACACCCCACCTTGCTGTGGAATAATTGTTCATTCAGACAAGTACTCAATATTTGCCTGCCTTAGAAGAATATAGGGTTGAGTCTTACCCACACTGCTCCTGGCATGGAACCTGTTGCTACAGGATCTTGATGTTTGTTAAATCTGATGTATAGTCCACACCCAGAGCATTTTGATATCTTACTGGTTATTTAGAATCACCTCCCTCCCTTAGTGGGTACATTTCTTTTGTTATGATACTAGCCGTGAGAACCTGAGTGTTAAATGCTAGGAGGTGGCGTTATGGTGAAGAGGGTGATGCTAAGGGGAGACAGCGGCAGAAGTTATATATGGAAGGAGGTGAGAGCCCAACAAAGAAAATGACACTTATAGCAAAGTAGTGTTAAAATACAGTATGTAGGAAGTGTGTGTGCATGAGTGTGTATTCTATAGAAAGTGAGGAGAAGAGCTATAGTTATCTGCTGAAACTGTTACTTTGCCAAGATGAGATGTGGAGTTTGTAACCAAAAGATGTAAAATTCATCCAACAAATCAGTATCATAAAAGTTGTGGATCTGTCTCATTAGTTTGTAATCATTCTTTGCTGTTGAGTTGCAGCTGGCAATTATACTACTTTGTATCCCTAAATCTACTTGATTTTCTTCCCTGTATTTCTTTAATCTCCTACAAAGGGTTTAATTGTCTGTACCCTGGTGTTTCACCGAGAAAGTTAAGTATGAAGAAAAGCCAGGAGTGAGAATCTGTCTAGTAGATGTGGATGGGTTTTAATTTCTTAATTAAACGTCAGACTGATGAAGGGTGTTGGAAACAGAAGCTTTCTCTTTTAATCCGGAGAACAGGTAGTGCACAGGCATTGCTGGGCAAATTTTCCTCATTCTACTGTGTTAATTTGCCTCGATCCCGGCCTTTAGGGGGATGTCACTAGGGAAGGAAGGGTTAGTCAGACTCCAGGGGCTAGAAGTTAGCTAGGCACCAGCTAGTGCTAATTGTGGTGGTGGTCTTTGGGGTGTGGATTCCTGTGGATTCAGAACTGATCTAAATCTCCTGGGTTGTGTTCAGTTTTATCTAGTCTCTTCTGATAGCATCTCTGCCAAGCCTGCTGCTGCCCATTGTGCTGAGGGTCCAGCTTGTAAGAGGAAAAGGAAGGCAGTCCTTTGGGAATGAACTGGTGCTTTTCGGTGGTTCGCCATAAAACCTGAAGCTCATTTAGTCCTTAGGGATGATTTTCAATGTTGCAAACTCAGCTCAGGTTCTCTGAAAGTGCTGCTAAGATTCTTGAGCCTTGTGAGGGAGCCTAGTCTGCTTCATATGTCAGAGTTAACTCTATGGCAAAACATATGGATTCATCTGGTTTCACTGTGAAACTAGGTGAAGCTCTGGAGTTTTGCCTGCCTCCCACACTTGAGTTTATGGGTTTGTTGAAACCTGAAACTTGGGTTAAGGGGGATCTGAATTCAAAGGAAATTCCCCACAAAAGTGATGCCCCGAAGTTTCACTCAGCTATAAAAAAGTCACTTACCTGGTTAAATCATGCCATACGTTGAAGTCCGCCAAGGAAATGCTGCATTCCCAATGCAGTGACACCTCTAACTTCATGAAAAACAAAGGAACTATATTTTGTCGGCTTCAGTTTCAAGGATTTTTCTCTCCAGCTTCCAAAACTCATTTTATTTATTTATATTTGGGGGATGCCCCATAGGGATTGGTTTACAGGATTTATTACAGCGCAGAGTGGAATACGTGAAGCCAGATTAAAAATGAATAGCCTTATTGTTGCCTAAGGTCTCCTCAGTTAAGAGGCTCTGCTGAACTTAGATGAGTTTGCAAAAAATAGATTGTCCTATATGGAGGGCTGGTTTAGTTTTTGCAGTTCCTGTGCAACATAGCACCTGAGGATCCATCCAGCTCTCTGCCACTGATATCCAGGTCCCCAAATCTACATGCCTATGACATGTTCCTACCTACAGGAACCCAGGCTTAGGCCGTGAAAACCCTTCTGCTCAGCTGCTTCTAAGACTTTGTGGACACTGGCCCCATTGCATGGAGTGAGAAGCCATGGAGAGGCACTGAAGCATGTAGTACAGGAGAGGACTTTGGAGAAATTATTGATGATTGTAATCTGCGGACACTGGAGTCAGGTGGGACAATAAGCCTGGAAGTGAGGGGAGTGCTCTGCCTGGCAGAATATAGCTGTGTTGGTCCTGGGCCCCTGGAGGGCCATGCACCTGCATAGTTCACATTGCTAAGATCGCCAATTCTCCTTCGGGCTAGATAGAGTTGATTCCAATAGGGAAAGGACTGCACCTGCAGTTTTTCTGGTCAGCAGGGTCTCAAAATGAGAGACACCTTTATTGAGAGAGAGAGAGGGGCTATGACTGATGTGCAGTTCACTTTGGGCTTGTCTACACTGTGGTTTTAAACTGGATCAAAATTTGAAAACACTTGAATGCACATGACCCAATCCATCACTGCCTGCTAAGTCTATGTTAATCATGAACTCTGGAATCCTCTTCCTAAGTGGACTACATATGCTCTGAATTCTGTTAGTTTGATCTGTTATTCATGTGGACACAGTTGCTGCACACCCCTTTTCCCATGCTTACAATTGCTATCCGACAGTGCTTGCAAGTTGACCAGTTGCTGACCTGTCTGTTTACGTGTGGGCCCCCTCAGCTCTGGTGCTGAGTTCCCTTTCTCCCTTTAAAAGCTGGCATGGAGCTAGATTTTGCCCATTTGCTTCTGAATCCCAGTGTGTTGGCATTCTTGCAATAGAAGCGCAACCCCCCAACTTGCTTTGCACAGGTGCTTGGAGCAGTGCTGAAACCCTGGATCTCATCGCTGTATATAGAGAAGCATCGGTTCAGGAAGGTTCTGTAGCCAGCCACTAAAATAAAAACCTCTTTGTGGACATTGCAAAGCAGATGCCTGCAAAGTGGTATGAATGGGATGCTGACCAATGCCCGATAAAGAGCAAGCAGCTCAGGGGAAAATATATTGAAATAAGGGACAAAAGGAGACAATCTGACTGGGGACACGTGACCTCTCTATTTTTTGATAAACTGGATAAGATTCTACACAATTTTAGCACATCCCAGATGAGACACCAGTCAGAGCCTGCACACAACAATGCAAAGTACCCTAGGGTACCCCCTGAGAATTCTATGCCCTCAGTTTTCAGCAAACTGTAGCACTGTGTTCACACAACGCGAATTGAAAATAGAACAGGTGTTCCGTGCACATCCTTTTGGGGTTCATTGTGTACTGCAAGTTACCTGATGCCAATCAAAAAGGTTTGGATTAACTCCCACCCCCCATGAAGATACACTCTTCATATGATGTCATTAGTGATTTTCTTAGTGTCATTTTCATGTTTCAATGTTTCTGCTTTCATCAGCTAATGGCAGGCTACCTGCAGGTGTGTATGTGTTGGAGGTATCCAATTTCCAAGGGAGGGAGGGAACTGTGGAGGTGAATCCAGCATTCAGTGCTGGGAGTGGTATGTGAATGTGTGAGCTAATAAACTATTTCATCCGAAATAAAATGTTGCCTTCTTCCAGTCTTATGCTACCAGAGTGTGATAATGAAAGAACTGACACCCGTGACAGTCATCAGGGGATCCTTATTCCCTATGCCCCTTCTACAGGGAGTCCATCACCAAAACTATTCCATCAGTGCCTCTGCACGTACAATGATATGAAAAAACAAAGGTTTCCAGTGTCTTGACTCTTGGTACACATAAGCTGTTTTTGAAAACAGCTACAAGTCAGGAATAAGTTTATTTTCTCCCAACTCGGTAAAGTGAAAGGCAGCCCCTGGAGACTTGAGTTCAGATCCTGCCAAGGTCATGAGCAGTAATCTCACTAGGCCCAATTCCTCAACTGTCCATGTCACAAGATGGCATCACTCTTGAGGCATTAATAAAAATTTGCTCCTCATTTTCAGCTCAAAGGTGTTCTCAGAAGTCATGGAGTCTGTTATTTTAGTGGGGAACAGAAGGGTTCGCCAGGCTGTATTTAAAAAAGAAAGATGCACATAAAACTATGAGGAGACATGTGGCATAGTTAATGGATTTACATGGGTCTGATGTGCTAGAGCTTCTCAGAAATTGTTACACTGGGTGCCAATTAAACAGCAGAACTATTTTAAAATTGTACTGTGCATCTACAAAGCAATGTTTCATTTAAGGCAACGATATTTAACAGCTCCTCTATCTGGTTTGCATTTCTGGGTTCAGAACCTGCACTCTGGTGGGTGGGGGGAAGCTTAAGATCCTAACATTTGATATTTAATATGTTTTGAGAGAACATATGCCTTGTAAAATTCTGTTTTCTGGGTTTGTTTAATGTTGTTTAACAAAGAAATTGAAATCTAGCACTGGTCATTTTTAGTAAAAGATAGGTGAGTAGAATTTGTGACTGGGCAGGTAAATTTTCATAACATTTTTGCAGAGCTTGTTTGAAAGAGTTCTCTGTGTCTTGGTTTTCAGGTAAACTACTAGGTCAGCGGTGTCCAATACGTTCACCACTAGCCACATGTGGCTAATAGGCTATTGAATTGTGGCTAATACATGTGGCTTTTTTATAATGTGGCTAAGAAAAATTCAAAACCACAAGTGTGGCTAGCAACCGGACTAGCATCGAATTTCTGTTGGACACCACAGCACTAGGTGAAATCCCTAAAGCTCATTTTTACATACACATTAAAAATGCATTTTGTTTAACTTTACCTTAGGCATGTTATGGTTAAATATATTAATCAGCACTGTTGATTTGAACCAGATTATTTATTGGATTTATTATTGTTATTTATTTATACAGTACAAACAAGCACAAGTCCAAGGTGCTCAAATTATTTTGATTAGTAGATTTTAAAGACATCACTGATATCTAGAAATTGTAACAGCTGCTTTGTGCATATTGCATGTTGATATCAACCAATATTTCCAATGCAAGTAATTTGTGCCACCCATGATCTGCTACGATATATCATGCTGAGTATGTGAAACCCATTTCACAGCTACCATTGTGGAAGAGTGGGTGTTAACCCCTTGCATGCCAGGTCTCAGTTGGTATGTCTGCCCTGAAATGTAAGCCCAGGATTAGCAGACCCTTGGTTTTTAACCTAGGGTTGGAGCATCTACACTCATTTGCATCTCCAGGTTAGGAATTGTTCAACTCTGGGTCCCAAGATCTATGTTGCATGATGTGGGCCCAAGTCCAACACCCCATATTAAAGAGTTCCTGGTGCCCTTCGAAAGTATTGCTGGAGTTTCATTTGCCTTAAGTATCTTATTTCTTTTGTTGTTTTACTTGTTTGTTAATTTAAAAAAAATGAAGATCGATGGATTATTGATGAGTAGCCTCTTCTGTTTATCCACAGATGAAGGACAGTTGTAGTGCAAGATTCCTCCATTTCTCCTCTGTGGTCTCCCTGCTGTTAATAGAAAGTCAATACCATCTGATGGAAATGTGACGGGCTGGGTCAATTGAATTGTTGCACTCAGTCTTCTAAGACCTGTACTGAGCCCACTAACTGAATTCACATAGGATTCTGGTTGGGCATCATATGGGCATGATTTCTGGTGATCTAGAGTTGGAAACTTCCTTATCCTATTTCCAATTTCCTGATCCTTGAACTCCTACCCAGCTCTGAAGACTATTCTAAAAATGCTGTTTCTACATTTTGTTGTTGCAAACACAGCAGGCAGGTTCCAAGAGGTTAACAGTCTCTCCTGCTTGTAACTCAGCACTGAACACTGAATGAATACATTTTATTTTTTAAAATATTTGCCACATCTGTAGCAGAGCCCAGGCTGTGATCTTTTCCTCAGAACCTAACAGTGTTTTACCTAAAATTCTCTTCCTCTCCCTCTTTGGAAATGTTTTGTTAAGGCAGCAGCAATTGTTCCCTCTGCGCTGCCCTCAAAGGTGAATGAAGTGTTCTGCTTCCAGTGTTTGTTTTCTTTTAAATAACCTTTGTCCTGAGACCTGACTCTGTGTAGCCAGCTGCTGGTAAGTAGCAACAAATTCAATGGCAATGTATAGTTCCTTGGGAAAATAGTGAGTTTAAATTGAAAATACTGACAAGCTGATTTAATAGAGATGCTTTTGAGGGTGCCACTCTCCTCAATTCTTGCTGCTCTATATCATTATGGACCCTGGTGAAGTTCCTTCTTCTTCCCTGTAATCTAACCTAGTCTTTGGGTATCAGCTCTCTCTTTTGTGATCTGCTTCTGTCTAAATAACAGTGTTATTTTCTGCTCCGGTATAGTGCCAGTAAGAATCAGCCTCTGTCTGTTTCCTAGCCTGTTATAAGATATTCCTTTTTTAACATTTATATTTTTGTTTTTTTCTTCAAAATGCAACATTTTCCTCCTGTCATAATATAAGGGACTTAGAATTTTCAAAGGCTTTTTCTGGCAAAGCCAGGAATTAGATTCTCATGAAGACCTTCATGAAAAATTGAAGACTTGCTATATTAACATACATTGATTTATTCATAGTGTTTCATTACAAATAAGTGAGGATCCTGTAATATCAGGAAGGTTAGGGGAGCAGTAGAGCACAGTATATTATATTGACAGCTCAGTTGAAACTGAGCCACCATTGGATTGAATTTGAAACATAGGGAAGGAATCGGCTGGTAAATAAGTCATGAGTTTTACCTCCAATGTCTCTGTATTCACAGAGTTGCCACTGGTAGGCATATTGCAACTCAGACAGAATTTCAAAGGTGTGCTTTGGGCTTGCATTCCTCTAAAGGTGTGTTATCACTAGCAATATATGTACTCATGAATATCTGTCTGAATCCGTACCTTGCTGCCAATGCTCTGAGATGGAAATCAGGGACAGAACTCAAACACGCACTCTGAAAACCAAAGACAAAGCCAGAAAAAAAATCAGTCTGAAACAGTCTCAAAAACACAGGCAAGGAGAGGGGGGAATTTATGTAATGCCTTCATGGTATTTATTTCATGTTCTTAAAAGAATATTCTCTCTGAGTCAGGAATTCTTTCTGTTTTAGAACCAGATCCAACACCAATTGAAGTCAATAGAAGGACTCCCATTACCTTCAGTTGAGGGAAAGTTGCCCACGAGTCATTTCACATCACACCAGAAATATTCATGAAAATCCTGCTGTCAGCTTTAATTTGGCTGAAGAAATTAAGAGATTTCTTTTTCAAAAATTGTTCATCCCCTCTTAAATCAGTTTATGCCACAGTCTGAGCCTGTTCCTAATGAAAGTGAAAAATCAGGCCCTCTCTTAAGTGAAACTTTGATGAAACATCACGCTTGGATCTCCAGCAGCCAAGTAAAAACCCATTCAGGGAAGTTAATGAAACTGACAATCCTGATGTCAACACAATCACCCTGACTCTATCTGTTCTTTATTTGCAGATTACATACAAAGCTGTTGGGTCCTTGGATCCCAGTGCTGACTTGTCCAGCCAGAGAGGAAAGATCTTCAAACTAAGGAATGAAACTCACCACCTCTTTGTAGGGTTATATCCAGGGACTACCTATTCATTCACCATCAAAGCCAGCACAGCGAAGGGCTTCGGACCTCCCATCACAACACGGATTGCAACTAAGATTTCAGGTACAGCACTGGGGAAGAGACATGGCCTTGGTTTGTCCTTTGTAGATCCAAAGTGAGCAAATTAATAAGGGAAGAAAAAATAACTTGGCATGATCTCTCTGTCTGTAGGATAAGATAGATCCATAAAGGGTTAAGTTAGCTTGACCGAAGAATATATTTGATCGGCAGTCTGTGTAAATACAGGATGGAAATATCTGAAGGAAAGGACCTATGATCAAAGCTGATTCTAATGAGTTTCAGCAAAGAAAGGAATTTAAGAAGCAGTGACTATGGTCACACAAGTTCCAATAGATATGCTATAAAAGGGTCGACTCTTAAAGGGTTCATTGCTAGTTACCTGCGCATCCAGCTGGACCCAGGCAAAATGGGTTTGAGCATCCCAGGTCTAGTCCTGTTGTAAGTGCCTGATTAATGCCTGTAACTGCATATTACTGTACGGGTGTGCCAAGTGCTTAGGCATTTTAAAGCAAGTTTGGAGCAACTGTGTAAATACCATTTGTCTTTGGGATTTAATAAGGGAATTTATAGTTGTATCCCATAATAATGATGATAATTTCACCACCATACAAATTCTGTGGGGAAAATTTTAAAAGTGGGTTCCCCCAGAATCCACATTTGATGGGGGTGTGAAAAAGTACCTAGTAATAAATGTCTGATTTGTGGATGCAGACAATGTATTAGATGACATCATTCATTTTCCCAGCAACTTGACTGAGCGTACATTTATACTAGATACCTAGTTTTAGAGAATCCTTTGAAAATGTGGTCTTATATCTTCAAAACACTTCACAGAGAGTGATAATAGAGCTAGTTAAATAATATCAGAAGGAGAGAGCAATGGAGAGGGAGGAACAAGGAGAAAGGTAATTTTTTTTTCTAAATGGGACTGGAGAAAAGATGGAGAGTCTGAGGCAGGTATGCCCAGGAAGGCTGTTAAAGACAGCAGGAGCTGCAGAGGAGAAGGCTCTTGGTAACTATTAAGGGCCCAATTCTGCTCCTGCTGAAGTCAATGACGAAACACCTAATGACTTCAATGGTCTCTAAAGAAGTCAACACTATTCAGTTGTATAATGATTATGTTACTATTCAGTGGTTGCCAAAAAGCCAGCATTTGCCGAGCTGCCACATAACTGTTTCATATTTCAAGTGTAAGAGAAAAGTGGTATGTCTCATACATATGCATGGTAAGTAATGCAAATACTGATCACTGAATTACACTCCCTGTTGTTGTTACCCAGTCCTTCCACAGTGTGTGTTTCGTTCACTGGTTTTGTCTTATCTTAAAGTATGACTGTAAACTCTCTGAGGCCAGCACAGTCTTTTACTAAGCTTCTAAAGCATCTGGCACAAGAGGCTGTGCATCTCCAGAAAATACTGAAATACAAATAATACTTCATAGTTAAGGTAATTGTTCTATAACAAGCTTTTTATTTAAATGCTTTGTTAATATAAGGTTCCTTATATAAAGATTTCAGAGATTCATTTCCCCCATAAAATCATCACTATTTTATAGATGGGAGGAAGTCAAAGGAATATGAAGTTAAGTGACTTTCACAAGGCTTCAGAATAAGTCAGTGGCAGAACTACTGATAGAAACCAGCGTCTTGACAGTTTTCAGTTTCTGAAAAAACTTGTAAACAGGATGATTTGACATGGAGGTCACTGTAGAGAAATATAGGACCTCCCACAATACAGTTTTACCAAGTCACTTTTCTGAGTTATAGCTGCACTGAGTGGAACTAGGCTATTAATACAACATATTTTCTGCATTTACTCCCTCTGTGTTCTTTTTTGCTAAAGGCACTTGCATGAAAGCTGGATCTTTGCACCTTATGGGATTTATCTGCTGCTGCTGCTTGTTCTCTACCTGAAATCCTAATGCTGTTTGTGGTATCTGCACTTCTTCCACAGCAAAAAATGGTGTAGTCCCAAACAGGAGTCTGATTTCAAGTGGGGAAGTAAGAAGGGGAGATAAATAGCAGAAAAACTAACTCCTAAGAGAGCTAATATCTTGTTTTCCTGAAAATGTCCCCAGTACGAGTGGGACAGACTTAATACCAAAAATACAACTATGTAGTTTTGTGTGTGTGTGTGAAAGAGAGAGAGAGAGAGAGAGAGAGGGTACTGTGAAGCTGAGTGTGAGATAACCTAGCTAATTCCCTCACCTCCCTAAGCATCTTCTCCTGGTCCAGAATTTATCTTACAGCTCACAGAGGCTCAGCTTAGCTCAAGCCTAAACAGTGAAAGTTGCATCTCATGTGTAAGAAGTGTAATCTAGTGATAAATGCTGGAGAATAGGAGTTGGAACTCTTGGCTTCTATCTCAGTTCTGTTTCTGACATACTGTGACCTTAAGCCAAGGTAAGACTTAACCTTTGTGTGGCTCTCCATGTGAAAATGTGGAAAATAATGCCATTTTCATAGGAGTGCTGAGGCTTAACTAATTAGAGAGAGATTTTCAAAGCCATCTAGGAGTTTTTTAGTCCAAGTACCATTATTATTTTAAAGGGAAGTGTGTCCAAGTCTTTTAAATAGCTTTGAAAATTCCACCCTTACTTCTTGTAAAGTATTTCAACATTTTGGATGAAAAATGCTACCCAGGCTCCAAAAGTGTTATTTTGCCATAGCTCCCGAAAACAAAAACTAGTGGATATTTTACACATTCATCTCTGTTCTGCCACAGCACCATCTATGCCTGAATACGACATGGACTCCCCCTTGAATGAAACTGACACTACCATCACAGTCATGTTGAAGCCTGCTCAGTCTCGTGGAGCACCTGTCAGGTACAAGGTTCCCTCTTCTCATTTCTCCCTGCTTTTTCTTTCCATGCCCCAAGTCACGCACACAGCTGTCATTCATGTCTGATAATGTGGCTGCTCTGGATGTATGCTCAATAAAAGGCAGCTGTGCTGTAGATTCTACCTCTCGGAACTCTTTACAAATGCCCTCACTTATTTGCATTCTGAAGTTAACCTTAGGAAGAGATTGATGGTACAGTGGCACTGGTTACTGACCTTATAGTATCCACTCCAGAAGTATTTGCAGGGTTGGCGCAACCATATATAGAATCATGTACTAGAAAGCTGGGTCTTTACCATCACCTTGCCAAGATTAGCAGGGCTTCAGGCCTTCCATAACTAGTAAGAGTGTGGTTGTAGAAAAGGTCTCTCTGTGTATTGTGATTTGTAAATAATACTAGAAATACCCCAAGGACCCTTAAAACTTGTCTATGTTCTAGTTCAGCATCTGGACCCAACTAGACTCCTCATGTCTTAATGTTATAATTTCAGCCACTGCTCCCAATCCACCAGCTGAAGTGAGCACAGATTCTGACCCCAACAGCTGAGTGAGGTCAGACTGCAGTGAGGCTTGGCTTATACTCCTGGTCTGTTGTTTTAAGCAAACTGGGATTCTGCTCACAAAGGTATTTGTAGGCAGGAAACCACACTCAAGCTCTTGTACTGGAGCTGTGACATTGCAAACCATGTTTCCAGGAATCCCTGAGGAAACTTGCACTGGTGAGATGAGCAATGTTGGAATTGAGAGTGTGTGTGTGGAGATGCATATTGCCTTTTAAAACGTGTGTTCTTTAAGCAAATTTCATGCTGATGAAAGGTGTCAGCACAGAAGACTAAAGTTTTCTATTTAGCCTTTACTGATGGCAGTAGGACAAACTTCTCTAATTCCCCCACTGTGTCATATCCTGGAGCAATCCCATTAGTTCATTCTTCATGTCTATTTAGTCCTTGCCAAGGTTCCCTAAGGTGTGAGTTAGTGCTGCTTGTGATGGTGGCTTTTTTGTTATTTGCCCACAAAGAATTGAGCTAACCCCACCAAAACACTTCTCTAAGCCACCCAACAGCCATTAGCTTCCACCCTCTTCTCATAACTGCCTTTGATCTTGAGCTCTCACATACTATTGAAAATAGACTCCGGGAATAAAATTTCAAAAATGCCAAAGTCCTATTTTCTCAAGTGACGTAGGCCCATAAGTCCCATAGACAGACTTTTGAAAAGTTGACCTCATAGCACTCAAACATAGGTGATCTGAATCAGTTTGCAAATTCTACAGTTACTTGATTTAATTAAATGTGTTACATGAATCCGTGGTCAAGTCTATAATGAGTATCAATTTTCCCTGTCAAACTCTTGGGTACTCCTAAGTGAAAGAGCCAGTTAGACGTAGGGCAGATACTTTCTTGTTGATCTGGTCTCCACTGACCTTTCCAGTTTTCCCGAGGTACCCATTTTAAAGTTCTCTCATTTCTTTTACTCTCAGCATGACTAGAATTAAAATCCCATTGTCTGAATACCTTAGGAAGGTTGCTATGCTGGAGGAGAGCAGTAAATGTTCACAGTTTTGTTTTTTCATTCAGGGGAACTTTCCTATATTTCGTTTTACCTCCTGCTGCCTGAAGAGTGTTGCTATTTTGTCTGTTTATTGAACAATCTTGCAATTTTTCTCAAAGCCCAGTTCACTACATTTTTACCACATTCTGCGAATAACGTCTTTTTTCAGAAAATAAGTCCATTATGAAAATTTTCCCATGGCATTTCTATGAATTTTCAGTCAGTTTTCTATTATATTGTCTCTATTATACATTCATTTGCAATGAGAAAAATATTTACATGCTACACCTAAGTGATAGGCTTGCCTGTTGTAATGACCCTCATTTTCTTGGCTTATTGATAGGTTTAAGAAAAGTGGAATATGGGTTGAGTCCCTGGGGAGAATTCTAGCTTTGTATTAACTTTTGCAAGCAGGCTGCATGTGGCTATCTTTCAGTGCATAGCCATGTGCACCTCTGTGTGTGTGTTTCCTGTTTGAAAGGTATTTTCAGTACAATGAGGAATTGGAACTTAGAGATGCATTGTAAGCAATTGTAGAACAAAGACTATCTCTTACTGTATATATGAACAGCACCTAGCACAGTAGGGCCCTGATCTCATTTCGGGCCCTTATTGTTTATTTGTCTGCCAGTAGTGCCTAATCAAATAAAATGGTGCTGTCTGATAATTTGGCATTTGATTGTGCCAGACTCCTGCATTGAGGCTTAAGGCTCCTTCACTTCCTGCACCTGCAGCAAAATCACACTCCTGTTTGGAAGGCACAAGGTGCATGCAAGACTTGTCCAAAGGAGCAGAGTTATGGGCTCACTTCTTCCTCACCACTAGTCAGTGAGGCAGTCTGATTGGATCCTGTGCAATAGGCTGGCAAGGTGGCTATGCTCCTTGGCTCTCCAGTAGGCATTGTGCCACCTACTCAAGTCACAGTCCCTCCTGGAACACCCACTCTCCACACCCAGCCCTGACCAGAATGGTTCTTAAAAGCACAACTACCTGGGTTAGGAGAAACTTCCCCTAGGTGGTGGTAATTCATAATGGCACATAATGGGGTTTCATACACCTTCCTCTGAAGCTTCTGGTACTGGCTACTTCCAGGGCACAGGAATAGATGGTTCATTGGCTGATCCAGCATGACAGTTTTTACTCTGCCTTTTATATATAGACCCTTTTCTCCGGGTTTAAAGATTTCTATTACAATATTTTTCTATTGTGGAGGTATAAGTAGTAACTACACAGTAATGGTTACAGACATAATCATTCTTATTATCGTTGCCTCTCTGGCTTTTGAGAGGAAGAATAGGAGTATATAATTAAAACTAATGCACACGTACGATACAGCCACATAAATTACACTGTGTTTAAGTCTGGTCTGCTGTAGTTTATCTGGGGTACAGACAATACAGTGTAGCCTAAAGAGTCATGCTTAGGTTATTGCTGTGGGATATTTCAAAGAAGGGTTCATTGTGTATTATTTCCATTTAGAATTCAACTAAATTAAACCCCAAGTCACTTTCAATGTTAGGACATGACTGATGTCCTATGTTGCTGTACTTTTCCTCATGGTGAGTAGCTAAAGGAAGGTTGTTTAGCAGGCACGAAAGCTTGAGCTTTTCAGTACTAGCAATAACAGAGACAAGATGTTCTGATACTATGGAGATGAGGACAGTATAAAAACTTAGATAATATTTTTGAAGAATTACTCAAAATGGCAGCAGTTATGGAGTATCTGTGTTGCTCCAGAAGCCCAAGCCAGCAGCCTTAAAATGTTGGATCAGTTGAGATCCAGGAGAATCCTTTGAATCCTTTGAAAATGCTGCCTGCAAACATCTCATGACACAAGTGTCAAGGGTTCCAGGAGATAGTGCTACAGAAGAAGTGCTGGGCTCCATGCAGAGCCTCCACTAGTTGGAATTGGTGTGATCGGCATTCTATCTGAAAGGCATCAGAGGACAAGCAAGAGACCCCAGGGGAAGGAAATGGGGAACATTAAGTCAGCTGAAACCAAAATTAAAAATTCTTCCTAATCTTTAACCCTTGAGTCCTGATGTCACCCCTCTAGGGACTTAACAACAACAACAAAAAAATTTACAGTAGTGAGAGGCAAGGAGAAAACATCTGGGAGCTGCAGCTCAGGGTTGGCAAAGGAACTACTTTTTGTGGTTTCCCAAAGTTTTATGTTGAAGAATGAAACTTTAACCTAAAAAAGATTAGAGTTATGACAGTGAATCCTTCCTGGGCTGGGAAATAGGCCCGCAGCCTACGCTACCCCTAGGAGTTGCAGGGTCCTTCTACCTCTATATTTATTTGAACCTTTGCTGAGTAAAGCTGAGTCAGTAACTCTTACTGAATAATCTACATACCACACAAACCTGAATAATCTAGCTGACATAGTTAGACTTTCTATTAGTGAATTTTCCAGGAGCAGCCCATGACTATCTTGGTTTCATTCTCTCCTTGAAATTGTTCCTAGGAACAATTCCACATCTTTGAAATGTCCATAAGAAGTGTCTTATGAGACTTGGATGTTTGAAAGTCAGGCAGAATTGTTAACTTTTGGCTGGAGGCATAGATCACTTAGTGGTATTTCCCTTCCGTGATTGGGGAACTTGAAATTGTCTCTCAGGCCATATTTCTTTCCTGTGGTCCATGCACATCAGTGTCTCTGATTCTCGAACCATAACTTCCTATCACTACTCTTCTGTTACTTTCCCTTTCAAACCATCCTATTCTCTCCTTTTTCTCGGTCCACTCTCTTCTCTCTATCTCACGGACTCTTGAGAGCAGAAGTCTTCAAGAGCTGACTGGCAAGTGTCGGTTTTATGATCCTGTTCTGGTAGCTGCTCACTTTCTCTGTTGTTTTTTGTCACTGGCATTCGTTTTCATATACCTGTTTCTAACGCATCATATGTATTTCTGTTTTCATGGAACACAGTTTGCAAGCCTGATCAGCTTGATTCTGGTGTGGGGGAAGAATGAAATGAATAAATAAAGACACATAAAGTGATGAGTTTTATGGGGATTCTTCTTTTTTTGTCCCAGTTGGTGGTTTTGGTGCATACATCATGGCAGCTGCACAGCAAACTGCTATTCAGCTTGTTGCCTTGAGACTTCTTAATGGTTTTTCAGTGGCTACATGTGAGCTTGTCTGTCCTTTATGTTCTGGTTGGCTTTTTGTAAGCTAGTATTCAAACACAGAGTGTATTCATCACATGACTTGGGTGATGGGATGGAGGGGAAACCGTTGTTATACTAGATCTATTAGCTTTATATTATCTATTGATAAATAAAAATGATTAATTCTGTCTGTATTAATTAACATCTCCCATAATACACCTTAGAGCATGTATGCTGAACTCACCAAAGCTGGGTTTCTCCTGCATGGTGTTCTGCTTAATTTAGAAAAGGGCAAACTAACAGGAGGTGTTTTCTGCTAAACACAGGCAAGATTTGTTTGTTTGCTTTTTCTTTAATGTTTTTGTGAATTTGGGTGCTGGTGAAAACCGTCTGTTGCAGAGACTGATGTCATCTTTGTAACACCAGAAAAGATAGAGCACAGGAGGAAGTAGTACAAGCTTCCCTGAGCCATCACATGAATGTGCCTTAATCCTGATGAGTAGAGCTGCAAACCTTGGCCATATGCTCCTGTCTCTCCTGGTCTCATAATGGGGCTGTTTTTTAAATAATACCAGATGATTTTGTCACCAATAATAAGATATGTAATTATCAGAATAATTAAATATCATGCTTCAGGACACAAGGGGATTACTGTGAGGATCATGAAGAAATATTTCATCTTTTGTGTGTGTGTGGCTTGCCAGAACTTAATTTTTATATTTTATCAGTTCGATGGATAATATTGATATTTATTTTTAATCATTTGTTTCATTATTTTTCTATTCAGTTTTTCACAGTTGTGCAAAATTATGGATTGTAACCATTTTTTCCAATTTTTCTTTAGTCAAATGTTCACAATGGTGAGGAATTATGGGGGACAGACAATAATTTATTTAATGACAACAGACATGATTTAAAAATGTAAGGATATTGTGATAAAGTTCCTCCTCTGCCATGGTGGGTCTTTCGCTTTTTGGCAGATTTGCTCGCCTCAGAGGTTCACAGCAGCCCTCAGTCTGTCCACGTTTGCCAGTGGCTCAGACCTGCAGCTCACTCAGCTAACCTCATCACTGGCCAGCATGGGGGGAAAGGAAGGAGAACAATCCCCGCAGTCTCTGTTGTCCCACCTAGTGGGTCAGGGACAGGCCAGAGACCTTCCCCTCTGATATGACTCACAGACCAGGTCAACTCCTCTTGTGTCAAATAAGGAGTTGGGGGTGGGAGGAACCTGGGCCCACCCTCTACTCCAGGTTCCAGCCCAGGGCCCTGTGGATCGCAGCTGTTTACAATGTCTCCTGTAACAGCTGTGTGACAACTCCAGCTCCTTGGGCCACTTCCCCATGACCTCCCCCCAGCACCTTCTTTGTCTTCACCACAGGACCTTCGTCCTGATGGCGTGTGTATTCCTCAGTCCTCCAGCAGCACATCCTCTCATTCCCAGCTCCTTCTGCGCCTCTCTCTGACTGAAGGGAGGTCTTTCTTTTAACCAGGTGCCCTAATTAGCCTACCTGAATTAATTGGTTCTAGTAGCTTCCCAATTAGCTCCAGGTGCCTTAATTAGCCTGCCTATCTTAATTGGTTCTAGCAGGTTTCTGATTGTTCTGGAATAGTCCCTGTTATTTTACTCACGGAAAAGGGACCTGCTTAATCTGGGATTAATGTATCTAACTTCCACCACTCTCTTCACCATGAGCCGACTGCATGATTTGAAGCTGGTTCGTTTCCAGACCACACCGAGGAAACACCCTTCACATCCTCACCCTTGCATCTCGCCCAACACAAAGTGGCGGGACCTCCTGCCGCCTCCAGAGGGTGAGGAGCCCCATTGGACCAGCCTATATTCCACCCTCGTCCCAAGGTCCCCTGAGGATATTAGTTGGCGGCTCCTTCATGGAGCCGTAAGCATTGGTGTATACTTGGCACAGTTCACCCCCATCCCGGACACCTGCCCCTTCTGTGGCGAGAGAGAGACCCTGATGCACATTTACCTGGAGTGTGCCAGGTTGCAGCCCCTGTTGCGGCTCCTCTTAGACTTCGTGTTAACTTTTTGGTTGCTCTTTTCCCCTTACCTCCTCATCTACGTGCTCCCTATCCGAGGCCCCACAAAGTCATGGGACCTCTTGGTCAACCTCCTCCTAGCCCTGGCTAAGCTGGCCATCTACAAAACCAAGGAGAGGACACTGGCCAATGGGGTCTCCTATGACTGTGGGGCCTATTTCCGATCCTCCATCCACTCATGCATCCAGGCAGAGTTCCTCTGGGCAGCGTCCGCTGGCTTCCTTGGCGCCTTCGAGGAGCAGTGGATGCTGTCTTGGGTTTTCTGCTTGGTGTCCCCATCAGGTTCCCTTTGTTTGACCCTCTGACCTCACTTCTGTCCCAGTTATCTCATTAGTTGTCCCCAGAATTATTTGTTTTCTAGGTCCTATGGATATTCCCTTTAGGCTGAAGGGAGGTTTTTTAGCAGTAGGCTTCTTCTGCCCGCCCACTTCCTGGATCCCAGTAGGACCACTCTCCTTTAGCCATCTGGTTTGACCTTGTCACAACATATAATCATCAAAACACAAAACGTCAACATCACATGTCAAAATATACAGGGTAAATATCCATATGTCAAACTCTGATAAGTTCACAAGCAGCATTTTTCGTAATTTGCTTATCTGTAAATTGGGATTGTTATCAATAGAAATATTTCTCATTGGCTTGTGTGAGAACAGTGAAATCAACATTTACCAAATAAATCTAATGCTCCCAAGCCTGTACGTACAGTATTGCATAATTGAGTAGATTCGTTGTGGGGTTTTTAACTTCATTGGAAGCATTAGATTTTGGTCACAGAAATGCTGGATACTGGGTATGATGGATTAAAACTCTGATCTGGTACAACAAATAATTTTTTTCTTACAGGATTTGCATGCTCTTCATCTGAGTACATTGTTCCGTAACAAGTAATATAACTGCCTTAGCCTATTTACTAGACTTCATAAATATAGCTGCTTTGCCACTGCATGACCTCCTGTACCATACCATCTCTTCCACAGGGATCTTTGAATGTGGTTGGAAAATCAGATGGGGAAGTTAGGAATTTTTACACAGACACACACATAATAGATAGATTAGATTAGATATTATAATAGTTTAACAATTAAATCAGTGGTTCTCCACCCGGAGAACATGTACGCCTGGGGCTATGAAGAGGTCTTAAAGGAGGTACATCAACTTATTTAGATATTTGCCTAGTTTTACAAGAGGCGACATAAAAACAATAAATGAAGTTAGCATAATTTAAAATTTCATACAGACAATGCTGTGTTTATGCTGTGGTAAATACTATTCACTGAAGTGTAAGTACAATATTTATATTCCAATTGATTTATTTTATAATTATATGGTAAAGATGAGAAAGTAAGCAATTTTTCAGTAACAGTGTGCTGTGACACTTGTATTTTGATGTCTGATTTTGTAAACTAGTAGTTTTTAAGTGAGGTGTAACTTGGGGGTAGGGAAGACAAATCACTCCTGAAAAGGGTACAGTATTCTGGGAAGGTTGAGAGCTACTGAATTAAATCACACAGAAGTAATCTTACATGTCAAAAACTGTTTTATTAACTGCACATTGAAGCTTTGTTAGCATAATATTTAACAGTGGCTTTTATAAAGCCTAGAGAATGATATGAGGTCAGTTTTTGACATAAATCTTTCATGTTGCCCAGGTGAGCTGTCAGGTTAACTTCCAGCAATCAAATGGTTAATTAAATCTGAACTTTAAGTTCAGAATCACAGATTGGTGATCATTTTCTCATGTTCAGTTGTCTGTTGGTAAAACAAAGGGTACAGGGAAAAGAACTATAACTGTTAATTTGAGAGACTTCTCTTTAAAAGCAGTTTCTACGGTAGTTTCATGTTGCCTAGCTCAAGCAAACTCTCCATTATCCCAAAGGGAGCTAATTGTGAGCTGCACAACCTGGGTTACAATTTAACATTGATGATAAGTGAAATAATTTTGATGCTCTCAAGCCTGGATGCAAATCTCATTGCAAACAATGGAAGGATTCCCACTGCCCATTGTGGTCCTTTAGCCCTTGACAGATGTTCCCACCTCAGAAATAGTTTATAGGTTTGATGCACATGGGAGATTCTGCTTTGAATGTAGAGACAGGGCTACAACTAGAGATGGGCTGTGGGTTTTATTCTGAGCTACCTGGAGTTCCTCTGACCCCAAGCAGGTGGGAGTGGACACTGTGATAACAGCGGGTGCCCCCTTGATGTTTGTTAATAGCACAGAAATGCAAATGAAAGGGAAGATGAGTAAGCTCTGCTCTGCTCTGTTTCAGATTTTAAAATTTCAGGACTTAATTATGCCACAGGTCTATAAATTCCGGAAACACGTTAATGCTCCCGTGATTAAAATTATAGAGGGCCTAATTGAAAAAGCATAAACACAATTGAAGAATACCTAATTCTAGATTGTTTTGAGGTGTTAATTTCCTCCACAATGAATGTGTAATTTTTTGGAACCAGAAAAAGGGGGCTGTTTTACCAATGTGTGTCTGGAGTTAGAATGAGGGGATTATCATAAACACGCTCAAACAATACGAATGGAAGCCTTGGCAGCCATGACACCATTTCCGATGCCTGTCTTCTCTCTGCAGCATATCTTGAGAGCAAAGAGGAGAGTTGGCGGAGAGATGACAAATGAGAAAGGGCTGATTTAATTAAAAGAAGATACGGTACCAGTGAGAAAGGAAGGACGGGAGAAGAGAGGGCAACGCCAGAAGGTGCAAGCATAGAAGGCAATATTAGGAGTGCTGAAGAAAGAGAACAAAAGGCAATGGATGGATGGGGAGGGCTGCTGGATCAGCCAGGAATAAAGCTGGGTGTGACTTCCTGCAGTGCCTGCCAGCACACATTGCTGAGCAGCCGGAGAACTTGAGATCAGTGCAACATGCTATTTCCCTCAAAAGGGTGAATATTATGTCCCGAGTCCTCCCTTGTGCCAAAATATGCTGGGCATAGAGAGGTCACGATCAAACACTGGGAGTCAAGTTCTGAGAGCTCCCGTACCTCAGAGGAATTCATAGCTGACCAGCTGGAGCTAGATGGTGTGGTAATTTCACACTGTCTGGACAGTGCAGAGTGGCTCGAAGAGGGGTAGGTAATATAGCTTGATGTTCTTAGCACTCCTAGCCCCCTCTCCCCCCATCCTGGGAGAAAGTGACTGGGATGAGGAAGCCTCTAGGATATTTTACCATGGCCTGCGCAATCTCAGAGCTTTGACATCATCTGCCTGGTCCTGGTCCAGTTACCAAATGGTGAGAGTTCATATCTCCTTTATACCTTTGTCCTTTTCAGTAACATGGCTTACGCTGTGCGGTGTTGATAGAGGGGCGTGGAATTCAGTGGGTGGTGGAGATGGAACTCCTTCCCTTTCCTGAGGTAGTCCCTGCAGCTCAGTTTTGAAGCATGTTAGTGAGACAGTTGTGGGCAATAGCTTACAATATATCTGGCCATGAGGTACCTGTTCTGTCGGTAGAACCCTTCATTGCATTATGTTATCAATCTCAAGCTCTTCTTGGGCATTAAATTAACTCAACTCTTGTGAAATAGTAAATGCTTTTTTATGCAGCTCAAACTCTGTACAGTGGAGAGTTTAAATACAGACCAGATTCTCTGCTGGCATAAACCCACATCGCTTAACTGAAGCCAAAGGAGCTACTCCTGTTTACGCTGGCTGAGGATACGGCTGTGTGTATTCATACACTGCCTATCCCACTGCTTTTATGAAGAGGATTGAAGAGCTTAAGTGGAGCAGCCCTAGAACGGTGGCCCCTCTGTCAGAATACAACCAGAGCCCCTTCTTCTCCTGTGCCTTGCTTAAAGAACAACATGGCTCCTGTTGTTCTTGAAACTTACTTCTTGTCTTGAAAAAACCCACTGAGCATGCCAACAAGACCAGAGTCCATGACACTTGCCTAATGCTAAGTGACACTGACAATTTTTCTTTGCTGCTGTTTATTTGTTTTTTCAGATTAAACAGATGGTGGGTGGTTCAGAAGGGAAAACACACCTCTGAAGCCACTAACATTAGCTCCTGTCACGGTGAAAGCCATATCTGTCTGCAGTCATTATCTTTAATCTGCCAGCATGGAACAACATTGAAGTGGAGAGATAGGGACCAAGCTATTCCACTGGGGAATATCAGCTATTATATCTAATTTGTGTCGCAAGCCAGGTCAGGCTTATGGATATGGCAAAGCAAGGGAGTGTACAGTTTTGAAATGCCCTCTGTTGGTTTTCTTTCCAGGCAGATTAGATACAGATGAGTAAGCAATTTAAATCACAATGCATATATCATCCAAGTGACATAAATATGTTCATAACTTCCTGTTCAGTCTCCCACCCAGGTTCCTTTCTGGAACCAGTTGATGTTTTCTGGATTTAGATTTTTCTATGCAGTCCACAGACTTTACCCTAGTTACAAGGTCGTCCAAATGCTATTTGGAAATGTTGCACTTGTAAAGTTCTGGCTATAACTATCCACTCTGGTGAGAGCTCAATCACCAGTTATTGTAAAAAAAAACTAGTGATGAGTGAAACACAAGAGATTTGGAGGATTGATTTAAGAACCCAAATACATGAATGTTTGTTCAGACCCTCAGAGTCTGCCAAATGACACTGGGAATGCCATGAAGTCGGGGATGCTTTCCTTGTGAGGTTTCCCATGCTTCTTGCTTCCATTTGGGATGGGGATTCAGCCTTTCCCATGGTGGATCATTAGTTCCACTGGCTGTCCTCACTGGAACCAGAGGGTGCCAATTTGTTGTGACTCTCACAAGAGAAAGAAAAAAAGGAGCATCTGAACTTCCTTAAATCACAAAAAATGTTCAAAAACAAAACAAAACTGAGGAGTACTTGCGGCACCTTAGAGACTAACAAATTGATTTGGGCATAAGCTTTCATGGGCTACAGCACACTTCATCAGATGCGGTAGCCCATGAAAGCTGATGCCCAAATAAATCTGTCAGTCCCTAAGGTGCCACAAGTACTCCTCGTTCTTTTTGCGGACACAGACTAACACGGCTGCTACTCTGAAAAAAAATATTCAGGGTTTGGGTTTTAGCTTTAGCTGTATGCCTTTTTGTTTTTTAATCTGAACCCATCTCTGGAAACAGTGGAACAATAAAATATTCTGTAAAAGCAACAGGCCATGTCAGGAAGTGCTGCTCGATCAAATGCACACACTTCATGGGACAATTCGAAGGTCATTGACCCTGCAGCTTTTGATGCATGCAAGGCATCTATCTGCTACATTTGTGCATGATTACTCACATAATGCAGCTAATGGTGTTTGGAGGGAAATACCTGTCAGCTGTTACTTGTATAGAGAGAGAATTTAAGAAGGAGACAGAGCCCTGGCATGTTTTAACTATGATGTTGGGCAAATTCTCCCATACGTAGCTATTGCTGGCTATTTTGCCAGAGTTCTAAGGAGAGTTGCCTTCATAGTGATGTGGTGGATGAGCAACACATAGGCAGACTGTTCTGAGTGGATTTTGTGGAAGTCACCACTGTGCTCTGGAATGTTTCCAGAACGCTTGTCTCCCCCTGCCTGTGAAAGACTACGCAATCATTATCTGCCCTCCCTTCATCTCCCTGTGGAATATACCATTGGATAATATCCAGGAGATATTGCAGGATCCCACTATATCCCAGCATTTACCTGCTCGTTTTATTGTTAGTGAATATTGCTTGGTTTACTCAGTCTAAAAGACTCACAGCTGCATTAGAAAGGCAGTGTTGTCTGGTAGTTGGGGCTGGGATGTAGGGGCCGAGAATACTGGGTTCCTTTTTAAGTTCCATCAGGGATATACTGTAGGATCTTAGGTAAATGACTCACTCTAACTGTCCTGTGCCTGATTTTACCCATCCATAAAATGGGGATAATACCTACTGTGCCTGACAGGGATGTGAGGATTAATCAATGTGTGTTCTCTTCTTTTGGGTTCTCATACTGTGCTCATGACCCTGAGATAATTGATGAAGGGTAAATTGTTACTTTTACTGTAAACAAAGAGCAGCTAGTTTTTAACAGCTTTCTACATTTTAGAGAGACAAGGTGGGTGAAATAATATCTTTTATTGGAGCAACTTGTGTTGGTGAAAGAAACAAAGTTTCAAGCTTACACAGAACTCTTCTTCAAGTCTGGAAAAAGTAACTCTGAGTGTCATCGCTAAATACAAGGGTGGAGCAAATAAGGAGTTAACACAGTGATATTCAGACCTCAGTGGTTCAGGAGTCAAATTAATGTTCAACATTACCCAAAAGAGCCACAGTTGTGTGAATTCACTGTTTCATTTAGTCTGTCTAATCTAATCTAAATTATTCTCACAGCAGAGAATGGCTGACCAAACATTCTGCAATTGGTTAATAATGTACTAAAATCATCCCAATTGGTTAATAACTTTGATTAATAATTAAATCACATAGTGTTTTAATATAATGTGCTGCAAAGAGCTGCAAGAGACACAATAAAGAGCCATTTGGAGCTCTGAGCCTCACTCCCAGTATCACTGAGTTTACATGTTGCATGAGACCATTCAAGGTGAAGTGGACAATTAACACCTAGTTGTAGGAAAAAGGAGAGTCAATGGGTTACAAATTGTAGTAATGAGTCATAAATCCGGTGTCTTTATTAAGTCAGTGATTTTTTTTTATGTCTAGCACAGTTATGAATTTAAGTTCCCAAGCTTGACTTTTGAGAGTGTTGTGGAGATTTCTATTGAGGATGGGGACTCAAAAGTTAGCTATCTCAGTCTTCTGCTTGGGTAAAATGGTTCCTTTTACGTCCCCAGGCTGTACACCACCCCCTGTAATGACCTGCTGCCACACTATGTACTTTGGTGCTGGTGCCAAAAGCAAATTAATGCTGCTGTATTTTTTACATTCAAATGTTTTCTGAGGGTCACCTTTACTTGAACACAATATATAGTCTATGGCTTGTTCCAAAGCCCATTGTGTAATCTATAGGAGTCTTTCTGTTGATTTTAATGGACTGAAGATCAGGCCCTAAATCTCCAAAGATACCAGCAAGGCAGGTGGATGCTGGAGTCCAGCATCCACCTCCTAGGAGGGTTGTGAAGTTTAATTTATTAATATATGTACATCTATCTGAGATCCATGCACTAAAGGTACTCTAGAAGGGCAACATATTATGGGTCAAATCTTAAAATATATGAAACTACTACCCTTTAGAGGCATAAATTACACCTCCACATTGTGCAGACATACTTTGTATCCACAAACTGACAGCAAGTGGAAATCTGAATGCCAGAGCCTCTAGCTATCTGATTATAGGTATAGCTAGAGAAGCAAGTACTTGGGAGTTGCCCCCACAGTTCGATTGTAGGCTTACATTTTGCAGATGCAATTTATGCTCAGAAAAGTGAGTTCTTGCTTCTAGCTTTTTGACTCTTATGCATTTAATTCTTGTAGGTTTTTAAAGAAAAAAATACTAACCTTTCTATGGGTTTATTAGTCATTGTTTAGAATGTATTGGAGCACCCTTCTGGGAAGTTGCATGGGATGGTTACAAAGCGCACTGTAGGATGGATATCATTTGTTATTGAAATCTGTAGGATTCTATAAACCCCTGCCACATTCTTACAGAATCCAATTGGTTTCATCCTCATTACATTCCATCAGACTTCCCATAAGGGAAAAATTTACACCTATGTATTACATTGTTAATGGCTATGCAATGAAATTTCCATTGCCTGGGTCCCACTGCATGTCCCTAACACTTGTTTTAGTACAAGGCTGCCACAAGGTTTGCTTTTTGCGTGCTCAGTTATTTGTTTTCCCCTGACCCCTGTGCCAGAACCCAGGATTTTGTGTGCTTCAGAAAACCAAAATAAAGATCCAGGGCAGAATTTTCAAATGCTGGGGCCTTAATCTCCTGTCCAAATCAATAGTTAATCATAAAAGAGGCATGTATATGTATATGCTCAAGTGCCAGTCTGAGTATTTACATGCAAGTTTGGACATCACATTAAAGCTCCCATATTTTGAAAGTTGGGCCACAGTGTCAGAGTAAAAAAGGCTCAACTAAATTAAATGCCAGGGGTTAAATGGAAACAAAGCATCAGTAATAAGATTTGTGCAAACTAATACAGACATAGCTGCTGCCTAGACACCTTGATTTCTCTAACAAATTACAGCAGAGTCATTTTTTAATTTTTTGGCTACTATAGCTACTGCATAGTCTGGAATCTGAGCTGACATATTTAAGCAGTAGCATGGCAAAATGATCTGAAGGTACAATTATCTGGTGGGCAGGCCTGTTACCTGATGATCTGTGTTCCATGTCTGGCTACAGCCACTTTAACTACACTTTACCATGTGAAATCAACAGTAGATGTTGAGTCACTTAATGGTGCTTCCTGAATACACCTCTGTGCAAATGTTCTAAGCATACCACAAAACAAAATGCCTTTTCAGTTCCCTTCACCTTAAGAGTAAGGTTCACAAAAAGTTTGTATACTTCAGACAAAAGGACAGAGTTTAGTTCCTGGCCCTTTGTGTGAAATCTCATGACTATTTGATGCCTTCCCCAGAAAAGTGGCTCTTCTGTGAGTGCTCCTGCTGCTTCAGTGCTACCAGTTGGATGAGTCTTTCATTTCTGACAGCATTCCCAGGAGTACTATGCTTGTGATGTCCACAGAATGGATACAGCAAGGCTGAAGGCAAGCTTCCCGCATGGGCATTTCAGCTGGCCCTAAAGATGCTACTGTCCATTACTGCCTGGTGAAATGGGGGATGGGGAAAGGGAGTGTAGTGATGTGGGGATCTGTCCACTAGGAGATGACTGACACCATCATCCCTTTTCTCATAGCCCACTAAACAGCTGTTTGGATGGTAATGACTTCCGCATACTGGTAATTTGGACCTCAACTAGAGGTGAAAGTTTCCAGATTCTCTGGCCAATCCTTAGTTCATTCTATCCATCCCATAATAATAAACCCTACTGAAGTCAGAACTGCAGAATCAGCTCTGTCTACTGCCACCTTTCTTGTCTTGTCCCCTATGGGGAAAAACATCAGTGGAGATAATAAACACATTTGTATTATTTAAGGAAAAGTAGATACTAAAATGCTGCTTGTTCTAAACATTAATAAGTCAGGCAAGGGCCTGACTTACTAGTCAGTGTAGGGTCAGGAAGGAATAACTCTCTGTGATGGGTATACAGACCCCAAGCTGGAGAGCAAGGTGTTAAGGAGCAGTCCCGGGCCCAGGTGCCCCCAGGGGCTGCATCTGCAAGGCCTGCACAAGCTGGAGATGGTGTTTTAAAAGAGAAGCTGACATGCTCAGAGGAGGCTGGCAGTGGAAGGGAGCAGCTTCTGCTCTGAGGTCTGGGGAAGTGCTGCCTAGCAGCTCTCGCTGCCTTAGACCTGACAGCACGGAACTGATGAAGCCTGCAAAGCAGCTAGTGACTGATTGTGAAGGTCAGAAACTTTATTTGTGATTCTTTAATTTATCCCATGGGGGGAAAGGGGACCTAAGTAGGACGTGATCCAGAGAATCAGCTGCTTAGCACCCTAAGGGGCAGAATTTAGCTGCCCAGCATCAGGACCTGGATAGGAGCCTGCTGGAGAGGATGACCTGGGCTCCCCTATCAGCTCCAAAAGATGTGACAACAATATGTGGCTTTACTTGGTGGAGAGTCCAGTTGGAGAAGACCCTGATCGTTAAGGGGCCCAGACCTGAAACTTGCTGCCCCCTGGCATTGGCCACTTGATGGTTACCAGGTGCGTTCTGGGTATTTTTACCTTTCAGGGAAGCAATAAGAGCCAGGACACCGGAGTGGATAGCCAAACGGTCTGATGCAGTATGGCAGGTGTTTTGTAAGAGCTATTTTCCTTCACCCAATACCGATCCCAAATCTATCAAAACCAGGCTCAGGCCTGTGCGAATGGCTATCATTCTGGACAGCCACTTTGCCAGCTCGTCTCCCCAGTTGTTCTGCATACAGTGTGAAAGGAAAGCTAGAGCGGAGAAAGAAACTTGACAGAGTCCAGAGATTTCTCAGTAGTGGGGAAACAAGGCTGTGATTTGGAATGATGATCATCCATTCTCCTGCTAGCACATCGACTGGAGAACACATTGTTTAAAAGATTACCTTGTAGATGATGATAAGAGCACATTTTCTCCCTCTGCACACAGTGTTTATACTGTGACGACCATAATGGCTGGTGCTTTTATCAGTGATTTAGAACAGAGCTGTCAGAAACTTTAAATCGCTTCTATTAAAGTAAAGTAATGTGGTTTTATCTGTATAAAACCTGTAAAATTTATCAAGGAATCCAATTTTGCCCCCCTTTCCCCTTGTAATGAAAGACCTTGCAGTTACACAGCAGGGCAGTTTTCCACCCAAAAAGTCAGACCCTCAACTAATGTGCTATATCTGGCAAGCCTCAGCCGGCTCTTTTTTGGAGAGCAGAGCTTTTTCGGTATTTGGAAGATCGTGTTTTCCTTTTGCTTGATGGGCTCGTGAAGCTGTCTGGTGGGTGAGAAGTGGTTGGATTGGTTGCTATATGAACAGTGTTGGATGATACCAATGGGAGCAATAACCATGTTGTGTGCTACTGTCCACCTGGTACCTTGACTAAAAGCCAGTAAATTCCCTGGGAGAGATTTCCTTATGGACTCCTCACCTTCCTTCCCTGTAGTCCCCTTTCTAAGAAAATCACACCTTCCTTCCTCATCCTGTAGTCTTCATACAGTGTGTAAACTTGTGAGATCTGACAAGCTGCAAACGGTTGGCCCGGCTCAGTCCTTAGACAAGGGGGACCTCCAAGGAATAACCTGGTGCTGCAATGTTTTTGGCGAGTCAACAGGTGCAGCCCTTTCCATGAGTCAGTGCTGCAATAGGGGAATTACTTAGTTCTTGTGTAACACTTTCTCAGTAAACCTCCAAGCAGATCAGGTTTATCACCTGCATTTTACAGACAGGTAAACTGAGGCACAGAGAGGCAATGTTTCTTTTCCTAGGTCACCCAAGAGGACAGGAATAGAATCTAAGAAATAGGTCTCCTGAGTGCCAGTCCTTTGCTTTCTCCCCTAGGCCACACTACTTGCTGTGGACCAGTGCCTCGCCACAGAGCTGGCATGACACTGTGCAGCTTGGAGGTATCATCTACATCTTCTGGGTGAAGCGAAGTGCCATGACTGTGTGCTTGAATTGTGGTATAAATCCAGATGTGCTGGCCAGATTCCAGTGTGGGTGGTTACATAGTCAACCTAAAATTCTCACAGCATTTGGATATAGGATCGCTATTTATGCCCTTTCATTTTGTACCAGCAGAGATTGCATTGGAGTGGTAGATGAAGTGATTTGCAAAGTGCTTTTGAATCATTGGGGATTAAAGGTGCTGCAGTGAACCTACTGGCTCATTACTCACCCCAAAAAGGCAGGGAGAGGACTGAGACAGTAGATAGAGCTAGCTAGTGCTCTAAAAATAGCTGTGTAGACAGCTCTTTGGAGTGGTGGCTCAGGCCCTGAAGTCTAGGGAGGGAGGTTGGCCTTCAGACCCTGAGCCACAACTTCAAAGCACTGTCTACATAACTATTTTTAGAGAAGTAGCGCAAGGCCTCCTGGCTTGGGTGTCTCAAGATGGGCTAGGAGGCTTGCTGTGCAGATGTATTCTCAGAGGCTAGAGGGAATTGAGTTCTGTGGAGAGCCAGAGGCTATGTATGAGTAGGAGCAGCAAGCTGGGAGCTGGCTGTGGAAGGAAGACCAGGCAACATGCAGTCTGATAGCCAGGCAAGAAAGGAGCCTGTTTCTGAAAGGGGATCAGCAGGCATGAGGCACAGGACAATGGCACGTGGCATAAGGACAATGAAGAGGAGCCCCCCCACGGTCTTGGATAAAATAAATAAGGTGTGGCTGGGACAGAGGTTGGTCTGCAGGGTGGGACATGCTTTGCCTCCAGGATGGGGTGGACTGAAGGTAGTTTCAGAGATTAACCCACAGAGCCCCATAGCACACAGGTACCTTTATATCCCACTACTGGATTCTGCCACCATGTTCTGGTCTTTGGAACCCCCTTTCACGTAGTTGAAAGCAGCTGTCAAATCTCCCCTCATTCTTCTCTTCTGTAGACTAAACAATCCCAGTTCCCTCGGCCTCTCCTCAAGTCGTGCTTCAGCCCCCTCATCATTTTTGTTGCCCTCTGCTGGACTCTTTCCAATTTTTCCACATCCTTCTTGTAGGGTGGGGCCCAAAACTGGACACTACTCCAGATGAGGCCTCATCAATGCCGAATAGAGGGGAAAGATCACGTCCCTCGATCTGCTGGAAATGCCCCTACTTATAGAACCCGAAATGCCATTGGCCTTCTTGGCAACAAGAGCACACAGCTGACTCGTATCCAGCTTCTCGTCCACTGTAACCGCTAAGTCCTTTTCTGCACAACTGCTGCCTAGCCATTCGGTCTCTAGTCTATAACAGTGCATGGAATTCTTCTGTCCTAAGTGCAGGACTCTGCACTTGTCCTTGCTGAACCTCTTCAGATTTCTTTTGGCCCAATCCTCTAATTTATCTAAGTCCCTCTGTATTCTATCCCTACCCTCCAGCATATCTACTACTACTCCCAGTTTAGTGTCATCTGCAAACTTGCTGAGGGTACAGTCCATGCCATCTGCCAGATCATTAATGCTTGTCAGCATTTGTCTGCCTGCTTTCTTTCCCATGGGAGTATGCTAGGTATCCCCAGAAATAAACTGATGATTAATCCAAATGTGTGGATTAGCTGTTTGGTTTCTCTGGACTGCTTTAGTTGTCCTGCCTGTGTTTCCAGTGGAAGTGCTGATGAGATGCTGGTATGTTAAAAGTTTTTCAGACCAATCTTTCTGCAACAATAAGCCTCTGAAAGCCACTAGAACTGGCTGTTTCCAATCTTTGCATCGATCTCTCCTGTCTAAGTAGACAAAGAACTAGGCTCATGTAGACAGGTGAGGGCAGCATATGTGAATACCCTGACAAAAAGTGAAATAACTGCAGTGGTATCTCTTTCTTTGTCAAATGCGTAAGTAGTGTTAAGCAGTCAGGATGCCTGTCACAGTTGTAGCAGTGTTGAAGTTAAGGCTTTGTTAACCGTTTGTGACAGAAAACAAAGCCAAGTGTATCTGGATACTGTGCAACCCTGCTTGAGTCTGCAAAATTGTGCTAGAAGCATCCAGAATTGCTATGAGATATCACTGAGATCAAAAGCTTAATGGGGTACAAATTGGGATTAGACTTTTTTAATACATAGAATATCCAGAATTGCTTTAATATTCAAACAGAGTATTGGAAGGAATAGAAACTCACATGCTTCAATGTGAACACCAATTTTAGCTATGGGGGGGGGTGGTCAGGAGGAGACTCTTCATGGAGGAATTAATGTGAGAGTCTCTTTCTCCTATTGTTTCAGTAGTTCTGCTGCAGGAGAGAACCCAAAAGAGGAGAGGTAGCAGAAAATATATAATATGCACAAGTACATATTATGCCAAATTATTAATCTGTTATTTTATTCAAACTACTTCATACATCCTTAGCATAAATTGTTTCAAAAGCCATTCATCATCACCACTTTCAACCACGACCATCTCATTTGGTGCATGGTGGGATGAAAGCCGTGGGTACCGCCTACAATACAATTCTATCTTGTGAATTCCTCTAATGCATCTCTCTACCTTTGTTACTGGAGCCTGCTTCTGTAATTACTGCAATTCATTGTTCATATTAATTTCGCCATATACATGTAACATTTTGTGAGATAATGTTACACATTTGTGGCACTTTATAGCCTAAAAGAATCCCAGAGTGCTTTACAAACAGCATTCGTAAAACTGAAATCTGTTCTCATTTTCATCAGGGAATATCTGGAGTAAATCCACTGAATTCAGTGGAATTACTGCAAACTAAATCATCAGGATTTGGTCCACAGAGCACCAGTGGAATGCAGCCATTAGTGGGGAGAAGGCCCTATGTACTGCATAACTGTGAAGGGGGCCCTAGTGAATGGCATTTGATTTCAGGGCTAAATTTTCCTGTCTCACTATTACTTTAGCTTTGCCTTTTTTCTTTCCTTGTTGGTGAGCTTCTTGTTATTCTAACCTTGTCTTCATCTCTCTCTTTCTCCCTCCCTCTTTCCTCTCCCTCCTAGTGTCTATCAGCTTGTTGTCAAGGAAGAGAGGCTGCAGAAAGCACGGAGGGCTGCAGACATTATTGAGTGCTTCTCTGTTCCAGTGAGCTACAAGAATGCTTCGAGCCTTGACTCACCCCATTACTTTGCAGCCGAGCTGAAGCCCATCAATCTGCCCGTCACTCAGCCCTTTACGGTGGGCGACAACAAGACCTACAATGGCTATTGGAATGCTCCACTCTCACCACTGAAAAGCTACAGCATCTACTTCCAGGCTCTCAGCAAAGCGAATGGAGTAAGTGCCATGAGAACTGAGACTGGATTTTTGCACATATGGCCACCTCCACCTCCATCCCTCCACCTCTTAAAAATGTACACTTTTTTTTCCTTAGAAAGCCTGAGGAAAATTAAACGCTTCACTACTAGGCCTCTGCTTTGGCCTCTGGTGCATTGTTCCATTGAAAACTGCAAGAGAACATTATGTTGTACATGGTTCATGTGGCACTACCAGAGATGTGTTTTACTGAAATACCCCAAACAAAGGGGACTGGTTATATTTTACTACAATACACTCCTTTCCATAGTGCATTCTTTTCCTTTCAGTTGCTCTAACTCCAGGAAAGGGGCTTATGGGACAGACCTACTACTTCTAGATAATCTTCACTTCTGACTTTGTCATTACTGGGGGCAGAAATTATGAAACGAGAAATGCAAAAAGCTATGAAGGAGGATTAGCCTTTAGTCTTGAATCTGGCTATGTCCTAGTTCAGCAGTTACAGCTGGGATTTTCAGCTGAAGCAAAATTTAAGAGGTGCCTCAGCCTTTCAATGGGAAATGAGTGTCTTACTCCCCCACAGCCTTTTGAAAATCCCAACCTATACGGCTAGAAATATTTATCTTCTTTGCCATGCCGAAATATTATTTGTATCATAGGAACAAGAGATGGAAAAGGCCATCTAGTTTATCAGCATTTTTACTGCATTCTACCATTGTCCAATGTATTCTTAGTACTTTTACCAGCGCTCTATTCAGTCCTCTTTTCCATTAATAAATTCATGCAAGTTTTTCCTCTGAAAGAGCAAGACAATACTGTATCCCAAATTGTATTGCGAAGGTAAACTACCTACTTAGGCTTTAGATGCCACTTTAAGTATCCATACAGAGTCTTCCCCATCAAGCTGAAAACACACCCACAGTCACACAAAGTGGTGGGCTTGATTTAATAGACTATCAAGGCTAATGAGCATTTATAACATTCCAGTTTTACTGCCAGCATTTATCACCATTCCTGTTTCAAAGTATCTGAAGCATAACTTATGAGCAGCAAAACTCTTTAATGTTGTGATGTTTCCTCGCCTTGGCTTTCTCACCAGCTGATATCTTCTCCTTCAAGCATTATTCATGTAATTCAGTATTAGATTTGCCTTTATAAAGAAAAGAGTGAAATATATGTACATGTTTTTCTGTGTTTAGTTAGTTACTCCTTGCATGATAGTTGATTGCTTTTGAATGGGTCCCCAGGGAAGGAAAAACGTTATTTGCTCAAGTACAAAATAATATGCCATAAACAGATAATATGAATGGAAATGCAGGCTTCACCTGGCATGCTAGATTAATACAGCAATGTGTGGTTTGTGTTTTTTTCTGAAACCCTACAGCTGGAAGGCTTCATATGCTCCATGTACTCTGAGTTTACAAGCCAGTGCAGGGACATGAGGGGTCTGATTTGACTGTTCAGTATTAATGCATGTCACTGTGTCACCAGGATTATTCTACACCTTTTAGTTTCAGGCAGAAATATACGGGCTGAAGGTGTTACTTAATAAATCTGGACTTTTAGGTCCAAATATTCAAAAGGTCTCTCTTCAAATACCATTCTGCTTGTGTAAAATACATTTGCATGCACAGGAAGCAATTTTGATGCAAACTCCCCTTGGAGTATTCAGTTAGTTGCTTCTTACATACATACATTTTATTGGCACAGCAGGTGCGTGTGTGTTTTCAGGGTGCAACTTAAGGGCTGAGCATAGAAAAAAAGTGTCCAATAAGTATAAAGTGTGATATACTGCCCTCTGCTGTGCACAGCTCCAAAACCAGAATTTGGATCTTCAGGTGAATATGCATATTCTTCCTCCTTTCAGGACAAAGTACTTTGGGCCAGATTTTCAAACACTGGCCTATGTTTTGCAGACACCATTTTTTCAAACACCAGTAATTACAGGTTCACTGTTGTTCCCAGAACTATTTGCAGGCATGATTTATTATTTACAGTTTTAAGTGCCTAAATGCATCCACAAATCAAGCAGAACTTTGACTACAATGTTAACAGAGCCTGTAAATAATTGTGTGTGAAAAATTACACCCTCAGTTATTCATGCCTAAAAAAATTTTCAGATTCAATAACAAAAATATCCCATTTAACGCAGGGCAAAAATTTGGCCATATGTCACACCTGGATGTGTAAACCTCCCAGTGGGGTATTTGCCACTCATGTTAAACCAAGGTGTTCTATAACCCAATTAATCACTTACAATTTTGAAATGACAAAACATCTTTCCACTCCTGGAACCTTGAATGAGAAATCACTTTTGCCCACTGAACCATACCATCTCCCTCTGGAAACTCAGGGACTCTAGTAGGAGTTTAATTTGAAGAAACTTTCTGAATAGAGTCAAAAAGCAGTGTTAGCTGAGGGGGTAGCAATAGAATGGCATTGTTTCAGCTTCTCACTCCATGGTGAGCTATGCTCAGTCGAAGTTCTTGTCTGCTCTGTTAACATTAGCCATGATTGTTATGTTGAAAAGAACATAATTAACAGCTGGATACAAAACAAGTGTGGCAAATTGCAGCAAAATCAGATCATGAGCTTTTCTGCCTTCTGTTGTGTAATGCTGTCTTTGTTTTTGTAGAGTTTGAATAAGATTGCCGTTGTTCATTGAATTCCTTTCTCCGGGCTGTCACAGGAGATTTGGTCTATGTGATGCTGCTGCCAGACAAGGGTGTCAATAGAACACATGTGAAACAGAATAGACTATGGCTTTGTTGTATAAAACACCTGCTTCCAAACTGTGAATTTCCCTCCAAGTGATTGTCAAAAGCCAGATGCTGATCTGAAATGTGTCAAAGAGCTTTAAGCTTTAAAAAAAAACAAAAAAACAAAAAAAAACAAGCTAAGCTTTTGTGTTCATGAGTGTGTGAGTGCAACAAGTACAATTAATGACTTTGTTCCATGGAAATGGTTGCATAGGTGATATGACACAAGGAGCTGTGGGCAATAAAAAGGAAATTCACTTGGCTGGAACAAGCAGAGTGGCTTCTTTAACACATCATGTAGAGCCTTTATCTGAAGATCAGAGTTTTATTTTCACCTCTGTCTTCAATGTGTCATTCAGGTAGTTAATTGTTTTGTGCTGTGTGACATTGTGCCACTGACGTCCAGTCATATTCCTTTCTCTCTATGAAGCACAAGGGAATTTGCCACATGAAGCCACTCTTTATCTAGCCATATCATCTGTTCTCACCCTTGAAAAGACACCGGGCCTTTCAGTGTCAAAAGGCAAGGCCAGTGCAAGTAGGCAATATTGTGCTATTGTGACTCTCACCTGTCTCCCCACTAACAGATTCACAGAAGGGAACTGCTTTGTCACAGTTGTTGATGATTGTCCCCAGTGTCTGAGCCAGCTAATGCATCCAAACGTGGAGTCTTTCCTGGCTATCAATCCTGCCTGACAGGTTTTTATCCAGCATTGAAATTAGGGCTTCTTCGAATGATTTCATGCAGTTGCTGTGTTTCACACAGAATTCAATATTCCGGGCTATTCTTCCTCTGAATAGGAGGCTTCATAACTCAATCACAGAGAATACAGGAGACCATGTTGGCTTGTTACTGCAACCTGGTGGTCCAACAAGTGAATGATGTTTTTAGGTCATGAGTGTGAAAAGTAGCACCTCAGCAATCAATGGGAATATTATTTTTGAAAGAATGATTGACTCTGCAGAGTTTCTTATTGATTTTTTTTTTGCCTCTAATGATTTGTACTACATGCATGTTCATGCAATTCTTAATGCTGGATTTCCGGCTGCTGACATTTCTGATCACAGTATAACATCTTTTTTACTCCTCTTAGAAGATTTTGGGGGTGCAGGCAGAGCTGCCAGCGCTTAATGTGAGAATAAATCCATAAAAGGCCAATGAACTACTTAAGTCCTATTTCGAGAACTGAAGTGGTATCTAGGCCTAAAGTGACTCTTCTTCTCAGGGGTGAATTTCAACTTTAAAAAGCTCTACATGCCGTAAATAAATAATTCTATTGGTGATATTACCGTATAAAGGGCTTTTCACAACTTGGAATAGTTGTGTCAGAAATGACATGACCCTACTCCAGCATATGCCTGTGGGATTTTCAGTACACATTTGTGTCTAATCATGTTTGCTACTTGCAAACCTTGTGCTAACCTTGCCTTGGACTATTAGGGTGAGTTCTGGTTAGCCCTGCAGTACAGAGACTGTTTTGCATCCTCGGTAGTCCCTTGTTTTCACACATGGATAACTTTCTGAAATATTTGGGGCTGAATCTTTCCTTGGTAGCTTTTTGCCTGAGGACTTTATTTATTTATTTAGGTTGAGCAAAATCTATGTTCGAGTTCTGGGAGAGTGGGAGAAAACACATTTTTCCAATTGTAAATAACAATAATAAAATTCCAAGTACTCTTTTATTTAAGTTACACCAAAGATAGCTGAAGTTGGAAAGCTGCAATTTGGGGTGGACCTGTAGTTCTCCTTGAGGACTAGAACTTTGCCTGGGTTGCTGAGGGGAATTAAAAATCAACGCCCTGACTTTCCAAAGACTTGTGCACATGGTTAATTTTACACACAAGTCATTCAGTTGGTTTCAATTACAGGTTAAAGTTAAGCACACTGGTTAATCTTTTCAAGATCAGGGCATAAACTGTAAGGATTTGAAAGTCAATTCTCAACCAGCTCAGTTGGTACATACTAGTATTTTAGCAGTCTAATGAAGCTCCACCCATTTTCCCCTCTTCCTTATTTGATAGGCCCAAAGGCAGCTGCTGCCAGGCCTGCTGATAGGGTATTCTACATGAGAGAGATGGTAAATGCCTTATTGAACCAGGGCAAAACCTCGTAATATTAAGAGGATGGAAAATATACGGTTGTAGGGGGTAAAACACTAGTAGAAGCTGTTTGAAGGGAGTCTTCCTATATTTTTACTGCATCTGTAGTCTGTCAATTCTCAGGAGTTATTTTTTACCTTTTTAAATAAGTTCTTATCTCTCTGTTGCAGATACAACTGCCAAATTAAATATATGTCCTGCCTTTTTCTGCAGAATTGTCCCCGTCCAAACAGCAGCAGCCAATGGAGGCAGAACTTGCCTCTTCATCACCCAGTGCACTTCAGTGAGATGTGAACTTGAAAACCTAAATCATTTAAAAGTTCATAGTATTAAGCTAGGCCAATTCACTTTACCTCCTCGTCTTCCCCCTCCTCAAAGATAGAATGAGAGAACAAGAAAATGATAACGCCAAGAAATTCAGAACAATGTTAACTTAATCCAGTTGCACATATGTGCTATAGTATTTTCTTCTTCTTGGTTTTCTGGTTAAAATATCTGTACCTTAATATATTACTGCTTACATCATAACATGTCTACAGTAAAATAAACTGGATGTACACACAGCCAAATTAACTCTGCTGTTGGAACCTCAGTTTTGGCACCTCCTGAGTTTGACTAACTTTCCAAACAGAATCTTTCACATTTTAAAAAATAAAACTGTACTCTACACATAATATATAGGATCTTTTGTATGGAGATCACTAAGATTTTTATAAGCATCAAGTTTCACACCACTTCCATAAGTAGTGGTGGAGAGTGGAGAGTAGAACATAACTCCAATTTTCTGAACAGCTCAAAAAATTATATCCAGAATTCAGAAAACTGAAATTTTAGAAGATGGTTTTCATTTTTCTGAAATGCTTACATTTTTTCCTGATGTTTCTATTTTGTGATTTTTTTGGTGTGTATGTGCGTGTGTCCCTTTAGGCATCCAAATAATTGAGGTTTACCTTTATTTATTCCCATTTTATGGGTGTGTAGACTGAGGAATATAGTTCTAAAACTATCTGTGGTCACATAAAAAGCTTGGCTGACTAAATTATAGAGCTGATCTTTTATTTTTTTGTATTTATTTGTAAAAGAATGTCTTTTATTAGACAAGGGAAAAATTAACTTTTTGTTGGAAAAATATTTTGGGGGTTTTGGCAGGAAAGTTTTTGACAAACTCTCAGTTCTCAATGGGTAACAGATACTTTTCAGGAAGAAATAGTTTTCTTGAAAATCCAATTTTCTGTCAGAAAGCAACCTATATGGGAATGTTTTGAACAGTCCTAATCAGGAATACAGCCCAGGATCCTGTCCCCCAGAGCTTCCACTTCAACCATTAAATCCCAGAGTCTGTGGGTTGTCCTCCCTGACTGTGGTTGTGCTTCGTTCCTTGGATGAAGTATTTTGGAGTTTAGTTCCAAAGTCCAGATGTCTTGTTTCTGGAGTGAATGCCCTTACTTGTAGCAGTACCAAAGCATTGTCTTTTAACAAGTGCAATTTGTCTGTGTTAAATATAGCAATTAGCAGATGTAAATGCAAACAGAATACACTGTATCCTGTCTTCTCAAATTACCCTGTGCAAAGGATATGCACATGCTCAGATGAGATCACTTACGGCATCATTAACAAGCTTTCCTTTTTGGTTTCTCACCTATTCTTTTTTTTAACATTGATTAATTTTTCCAGCTAGCTGTTGTACTTGAGAGCTAACAAGGACTCACAGAAACATATGAAAATGTTTTCCAAGACCAAATTTGGGACTTTGTATATTAAAGTGTCCTGCTAATTGTGGACTGCCACAATGCTTCTTTGATGTCCCGTGTCCAACCTCTGTCAGTGACTTTTCCGGTCCCATTTGCTCAAACTATAAGCCACAACACAATTTCATTTCACAAATTGCACAGTAGCTTGCCATTCTAGGTGACGATGCATGAGGCATAAATGAATACAGCTCTCCCTTCTGCAGCTATATTGGCTCTGCAGTGCTCACAGCTTTACTGTTTTTTTTGAGGGGTCAGTGGACCAAGCAGATACGATGCAGGGATAAACTCGGGCTAGGGTGACCAGATGTCCTAATTGTATAGGGACAGTCCCGATTTTGGGGTCTTGTTCTTATATTGGCTCCTATTACCTCCTGTCCCGATTTTTACATTTGCTGTCTGGTCACCCTAACTCAGGCACAAACTTGCCTGGCGGGATGGAAGTAGGGGTAGGCGCAGCATGTAGGCAAATGGGAGTTTTGGGAAGGGTTATCCCTCAGAAAGCACAAGTGTTTCCCGTGTAGGTCAAATTTAGATGTTTAAGACCATTTTGGAAGTAATGTATACCGTATGAGTTGATATGCCATGGCTTAGAAACTTATAAGTGAGAAGTAGGGTTTTTACAGTCTGCTTCATTATGTAAACAACTGAACTGTATAAACGTTGCATTCATGTTTCAGATCCCAGTTCATTAAATATGTAATAGAGTGGGATGTAATGTGCTATGATCATGTAAAAAAAAAAACCAAGCTGCACCACCCTACAGACTGCTTCATGGGGAGGTGCTATGGCTACAGGTGAATCACCACCTTCCTTGAGCTTTGCAGAGCACAAGAACTGTGGTTCTCCCTTGTCTTTGTGCAAAGTATGTATGGAAGCGAAGGCACTTTGCCCCCTTCCCCCTCTATGGCTATGCACCTATGTTAGGGCCAAGGATGGTCTGTCCCATGCGTTTCCAAAAGAAAGTGCCATCTGAACAAAGTTACTCTTTGAAAATATGTGTATTGTTGCTGTGGGAGGAAGCAAGATAGATACTGTCACTTCCAGAACATATATGGCATCCATATTAATGCAGCATTGTTGCATACAGTAATTTATGCAATATTCATTACGCTTGAGACATGAACAAGCTTGTTGAAAGACATAAGTGCTAAGAAAACCCTGCAGCAGATTAATGCCTCACAAAGTCACTCTTTGGACCACAGCAACATGTTAAGATATGAAAGGCAGTCATGGTACAAGCATACTCTGCTAGTAATGACTGTAGCGTAGACTGAGGTATTTGGAATGCTGGTGATGGTATCTATTCAGTGTGCATGAGCTAAAAAGGTGGCTTTTAGAAAAAAACAAACACAGAACTATGGTTAGCTCAGATCTGGGCTCCCTTCCACCCCTCCCTCCCCCAAACGATCAGAATCCAAGTGGAATCAGATAAAAGGTATGGGTATTGTCCCAGCTCTGTACTGAGTGACCTGGGATGATTTGGATTGTGGATACCTGTTGATAGAACTAATCATTTAGCATGCCATTTGTTTCACACACACATCAGATATTTGCATGTGCAAATAACTAGCTAGGTGTTTCTGTAGCCATGTGTATATGTAAATGCCCAATTTGCAGGAATTGTAGCAATTATTATTATTACCTCTTTTTCATGCCAATGTTAATGCATTAGCACTATCATTAGCTGCTGCCTCCATCTGCTCTGTGCTGTTGAGTTTGACTGTTCCACCCTCCCTTCTAAAGGTTCTTAAGGTTCTCCCCGGGCTCCCTCATTTCCTTACTCCTGTTGGTTTTCACTTGACAGCTACATGTGAGAGTGAGTCTGTGTGTTGGCATCCAGAGCCCATGCCTCAGATACATCAAGTACTTCCTTCTGATTTTAGTGGAAACAAGCTGCTAGTTGGTGTTTTCTCAGATCTCTTTCTTTGGTGATAAAGTCTCTGTCCAATACCCAGAATACTTCATAGGCACGTATTTTCAAAGACATCTAGTGTTCTATCTAACATTTAAATAGCTCTCTGGTTCTTGCGGCCACATGCTAGCACTGAGATTATATTGGGGTTAAAAATTCTCTGTTTTGTTACTTTATATCTTTGATTTCTGTGGTTGAGTTTAGTGAGTGCTATGGATACCTTTCCTATCTTTGAGTTCTCTGTTGACTAATATGGTCTGCCTTGCTAAGTGAACAGTTCTACTTTTTTGATATCTTTACCTTCTAATATCATGCTGTTCTTGACATATGGATTTCAGGGATGCTTGTTTTGGCATAAGTGATTTGGGGCCCTTTTTGATCTGCTGTTTTTGCCAAGGTGTCTGTTTAGTTCGTAGCTTTTTGTGGGAGTTGCTCAACAGCACGACATCATAGCAAAGTCTAGGTCTTCTAGGCATTTGCTAACTATCCATACTATGCCAGTATTTGTGTTGCTAATACACTTCTTCATTATCCAGTCTATGGCAGGGTCAAACAACTGTAGAGATAGAATGCAGCCTTGTTTCTTTCCAGTGTCCACATTGAATCACTTTGATGTCTTATTGTTCACTCTTACAGCTTACTTTGCATTGCTGTACATAGACTTGATGACGATGATGATGATGAAGACTTCAGCTGGAATTCCATGAGATGGAGTATTCTACAATGTATACTTATGCAGGCTGTCAAATGGGTTTTGAAAATCCATGAAATTGATAGTAAGGGAAGCCTGTCATACTACACATTCTTCTGTGATGGTCTTTAGTGTGAATATCTGATCTACGCAGGATCTCTTGGATCTGGATTCAGCCTGTTCTTCCCTAGACGTTGCATCCCTTGCCTCTCTAATCCTGAGTGGTATCACACTACAGGCGACTTTCACTACAACAAAGAATAGTGTGACACCTCTCCAGTTGCAGCAGTTAGTAAGATCACTCTTTTGGGGTATTCTGACATTTATTCCAGGTGTCCAGGGGTTAGGATGGGATCTCTCTTTCACAGACTTCATTGAACAGCTCTGCCAGTTTCATTAGGATGGTAGTGTCAAGAGCTTTTAGCATTTCTGCTGTGATTTGATCATCTCTTGCCATTTTGTTTTTTTCAGCTTCTTGACTGCAGCCTGTACTTCTGACATCTCTATTCGAGCGATGTTGATATCAAGTTGGTCAGGTTCACGTATTTCATCAAACTCTGGTGCTGAGGTAGGGCTGGGTCTGTTGAGGACTTCTTTGAAATTCTCTGCCCATCTGTTGTTCTGTTCTATCTCAGTTGTAAGCATTTTTCCATCTTTACTTTTTATTGGCCCATTTCCTGTTTTGAAGTTTCCACACGGGATTTAAGTCACATGGTAAACAGCTCTGTGATTTCCTATCATAGCAGCAGCTTCAGCTGCTGGGTCTTCAACATAGCTCTGTTTATCTTTCCTTGCTTTTCATTGCATTGTCTGCTTTCTTGTACTCTTCCTTTGCATTTTTAGAAATTTCATTAGTCTTAGCATTCAGGAGTTTTCCGTTCAATGCTTGTCTTTTCTCAATAAGACACCATATCTCTTGGCTTACCCAGTTCTTGCTGTTTACGTTAATATCCGACTATGACTGCTGCATCTTGAATCTCATTGTCTCTCAGCACTGCCCATTTTTCTTCAGGTCCAGTCGGTGTCACACGTTCTTCTGCCTCTGGCAGTGCCTCAGCTCTGTTCCTTAGTTCCAGGTGGAATTTCTCACAGTACTCTGGTTTTCAGCTCTGTGGTATTGATTTTCTTGGCTGCTTTCTGTTTAAAGTTGATCTGTCCCCATTTGAATTTCATTTTGGCAATGCAAAGATTCTGGTTGCTGCTAACATCTGCTGCTCGATAAGCCTTTGCCTCTTGGACAGATGACCTGTCTCTTGAGCTGATGCGAATGTGATCAGTTGTTTTTTTGTTTTGCCAGCTGCTGAATTCCATGTTTCTTTATGCATGTCTTTATGAGAGAACAGGGTGCTTGCAAGAGCTACGTCAGGCACCAAGTACAATTCAATGAGACACTTGGCATTTTGGTTAATGATCTCTAACCAGGGCTTCCCCATTGCTCTTTCTCTTCCGTGGTTATCACATTCTACGTTAGCATTAAAATCACCGATCACAAGGAGTAAATCTGGTTTCAGTATTCTATCAATCATACTTTATAGGCAGTTATAGAACCTACCTTTATCCTCATCACTGTGTTCCTTTGTCAGCACATATCACTATATGATTCACATCGTTACTACTCTGGTTTGGAATGTGGCACATTTACTGGTTGGCTGATAGGTTTCCGGTTTGTAGGTGTTTTTTCCACCGAATCTGTCATAGTGAGCATTACTCCCTTTGAGTGCATGTTGTCACTATGACTTGAATAAATGAGATGTTTGAAGTGTTTCTTATCCTTGTCTGTCAATCTGCTGTCACTGATACCCAGGATTTCAAGTCCATAGATGTCCATCTGCCTTTTGACTTGCAAGATATTTGCTGTTTGAAACATTGTTCTCACATTCCCATACTGACTTTGAAATGTTTTCTTGCTCCCGGCATTAAACTTTTTGGGGACTTGGCTTCCAGAGACTGGTTTTCACTAGGAATCTTCATGCAGCATGTGGAGTTGGCAGAACTCCCTGATGAGCAGCCATTTTTACCAGAACGGTAGTTTGGTTCCATTTTTATAATGAAAATGAGAGAGTGTTTTTGTATTTTATAAGGCTACAAGGTTAGCCTTGCGCTCCATCCTCCCCAGTTTATCTGGCTTGGGACCAGCAGTCACATCAAAGTGCAGCAGATGGGATTAATTTTAGCAATGGTGCATGAAAATTAGGTGTGTAATTGCATGTATTTGTGTGTGTGACTGTAGGGCTTCTCTGCCTATTATCAAATTAGGTTGTTAAACTGGTAAAACCCATTAGTTAATCAACCTGCTATGTTTCCTCACACATGCAGCAGAAGAAAAAATTGCACGTGTTGTCCCTGTAACTTCCTAACAGTTACTCAGTGGAGTATCTGTCCACAGCTTGATTAGTACCATGTGTTTAATAGAAAAGGAAGAAGGTACAAAATTTTCAGAGGTAACATGTGACTGTATTTTATTATTGTATTTTTAAAAAATGTTCTAAACGCCCTGAAGATATCCTATATTTTATTTATTTTCAGGAGACCAAAATCAACTGTGTCCGACTGGCGACAAAAGGTATGTGAAACTCTTCCTCCTGGTTACAAGCTTATGCTGATATGGTGAAAGCTACAATGGTGACGCAACTTAATTACAATGATCACTCAAATAGTCGGCCTCATTTAAAGGAGGTGTGGATTGTCCAAGCAAGAAGCTAGTTTCCAAAACTACTTTCCCGTATATATGGTTTGATTGAGTTAGTCTTATAAAGTAGCAGTGTAGCTGCAGCAGCACAGGCAGTGGCTTGGGCTAGCTGCCTGAATGCAAAGGTCCTTGGTATGTACTTAAGTGGTTAGCCCCAGCTGCCCCTGTGATGCTGCAACCATACTGCCATTTTTAGCACACATACTCAATCCGAGTTAGCATGTGTAGGTTTACCCAAGATGGGCTTTACTCCTCCCAGCTCTTTGTTAGACATAGCCACAGAGTCACTTTGGGGGGTTTCTCTGCCAGCATCTGGTGTGGTAAACAGCTTGTGTCACCATTGTAAATCGAAAGAGGAGGAGCCATTTTCCCCTCCATTGTTTGTGGCTCTGCTGTTGTGTAATGTCCCCTACCCCTTCTTGTTGCTTTCCTCTGTGAAGGTTCTTCATCAAACCATCATCTTAATTACTATCTTTGGGTTCCAAACATTCTGTGTGTCTCAAAATCTCCCTCCTCCCTACCGCGTCACTTTATCTAGACCTTGAGTTACACGTCCATTTCAGATCATTCTCTTGGCTTTCTGGTGGTAGGAGGAGGTTTGGATGAGAAAGGGAGATAGGGACAGGTGAAAGAAGCTTGGGTAGTACAAGAAGCTATAAATACTTTTTGCCCAAAATGTGACTGAGTGTCTTCTGAATTTTGGAATTGTCTAGATAACTTCATTTTCAAAAGCCATAATTACATTCTTTCATCTCTGTTGTTCCTAGTTCTGGGACTGGATGTGGAAGTGTTGCATTACTGTGTTTATGGTCCAGCCAAAAGCAGGGAGTAGCACATATCTGGCAAGGAAGCAAGAATTCCTGTTCTTGTAACTTCTGGTTAGGATGGTCTGGTTAGGTTTGGATAGTTTGAGATAGGTTCAAATAAGCATTTGAACGTTGAAATAATTTGCCAAATGGATCATGTTTTATTAGCCAATGGGCAATCGAAAGAGCCACCATTACCTTCACTCTGTCATTCTTGAATATTCATACCCTTTTTGGATGAGAACTCTTGGATGATCTACATTAGTGATGGATATAATAGGAGTAGGTAGAGCCACCCAAGACTCTGAGTCATTATCTCATGGTAATCACTGTCCTCAGCACTGTTCTTGGTTAGCATGAATGGAAAAGAGCAGGAATTTATTAAAGTAATGTATAAGGAAGTGCTCATTTTCTCACTCGTGTGTGCGTGCATGCTCATTCGCTCTTTATTTATTTAGTGGGCATTATTTTTTGTTTACAGTAAAGTGTTTTGTATCTTCATATCTTGAGGGTTGGGTTGGGGTGTGTGTTTTTTTCTTTTTTGTTACATGTACTTTTCCATACGTGCGTCTTTCTTTTTTTCCCCCTTTTTATTTTGGCATGAAATGCAACTGTACATGTTTAAAGGTCTGCTCATGAGCTAGGGCACTGGAATAAATATACCTATGGGGGAATTTTATGCCATACTACTTTAGCTTATCCAAAGATACAGTGTTGACCAGAACACTCAAGGTTTATGTTATAGCATCATTAGTATTCCCAATGAGACATGTCTACAAATTCATGTCTACCTCTGCAAATAGCAGGAGAAAAAGGGGATTGCTCAATGTGGGGGAGTTGAGCATAGAAACTCTCTTGTTTTAAGGTACCCAAATGTCATGAGACTGTTTCTCCTCCTGGCAGTAACTTCTTACAAGTCAATAGAACCATGCCACTATACAGTCAGGCATAAGAAGGGAGTCATGCCCCATGTCTGTAAACATATTGCACATCTTTGCTACTAGAGCAATAGTCAGGTGTATTTGCATAACTATAATTACACTGTGATCATGATCAAAAAAATATTCTCTTAGAATGCCACCATCTTACCCAATTATCCCATCTTATCTTGAGCGTCATCGGCAATGCTGTCTACTAATGTGTGACTACCATGTTTTTATAAGAAGTGCTGTCAGAGGCAGAAAGAGTAAGGTGTTCAGATCCCTGCCTTATCTGGCAGCACTGGCAATTAGAAAGTCCACTTTTGACTTGTCATAGAATGACCACGCTTTGTTTGGGAGCTGGTGAGAGAGAATAAATGTGGGACTCTTTAATGTTCTTTTATAGACTCTCTTTTCAGTCTATGGGCCTGATCTTACTTACATAAGTTTTACCCCAGAGTCATCCCATCAGCTTCAGTTGAGTTACTCCTGATTTACACTGGTGAAAGTGAGGTAAGAATCAAGACCATTAACTGTGCTTAAGTCTGGCAGATATTCTCTTAAACTGTCATTAACATGGGCAGTAAACTTGAATGTGAGAATAATTAAGCAATAAGACTTGACAGGTAGTGTGTTACTGGGAGATTATAGCACATTATACCTGTGAGGCACCAGACAAAAAGCTGAGTAACTTTAATTACTCGAGAATTTCAACAAACCCTTCCATTGTCACTGTTCCACCTGGACGAGAAGGGCATTTGCCTTTAAATTCAATTCTCTCCAAAAATTAGACAACTCTTATTAAACGGTTTTAGCGTAATAAAAATAAATAAATAAATAGGGGCAGTCAAGATGCTGAACAGCAGACTTGTTTTGCCTTATTCTATTATAGTATCATTGAAATCTCTTGTTTAGCATAAAGGTGTTCAGATTGACCCTTCATTTTCATTTCCACTGAGCTCTGTTCGGGATTCCTTACCTGGAAGGAAGGAATTCTCTAGAGCACTAGTTACTAAAGGGCAAAGGCAGCTTGTGAATGGGGGCGTCCACCCCATCACCGTCTCACTCACATGCTGTGTTCTGCAGTGTGCTCTTCCTGAGTGTGCTCAGTGCTCCTCGTTGGGTAAAATTCGCCCCAAACAGAGGTTCAGAACAAGGCCTGTGCACCCATAATGTCCCAAATGGCTTAAATGGGACTTAAGTGGTGCAAAGGTTTTGTGCTAACACACTGCATAGGGATCAGTTTCGCCCGTTAGTGCAATCGGCAGCACATTCTCTGAGGTACAACCAGTGGAATTCTATTGTGGAAGACAGAATTTCTAGAGTGCATCTGCCACCATCCCGTTTCCTATGTATAGCACCATCTGGGGCAAGATTTGGCCCATCAAAATAAGTAGTGGGACGGGGGAAGTTAGACTCTCACTAGGCATTACTGTCAGCCTTTGCCATGATATTGATGATCCATCAGAAAGCTTGGTGCATCTGTCTTGTCTCCTGTAGCCATTTCATAATTCACTAATATGTTTTAGCTTACTAATTAACACCATTACCCTTATATATGCATTTATTTTCTTTCAGTGGCATTGGCCTGAACTCTCTTACCTCAATCATCCATAAATGTCTCTCCACAGACAGGCTACTCCTCTTTTTTAACTGCTGTGCAAAAAAAAAGAGAAAAAGAGAGAGAGAATTTTAAAAGTGTTAGTCACCTTGGATGATGATTATTAGCATTTAAAAATAAGCTTAAAATTAAACCCCAATTTACCAGCTCTCTGCCACACAGTTTTAATTCAAAATTTATTTATTCACTTTGCCACTTAGTTTCATTGATGGCATTTATTTTATTTTATTTATTTTGATTTGATCCATTCTTTTTGAATTAACTGATCTCCCTCCACCCCAGCACTCAGTGCATATTTATATTGACACTTTCTTTGAGAAAACTGCCACCTCTTTCGGAGAGGAGGAAATAATTCTCTTTTAGTCTCAGAATGCAATAAATACATTTCAACACCTAACTGAAACCAAAGCAAAGGGCTTGTTAATAGCACCTTATCTCTTGATATTAATTTCTTTTTTCTTTTAAATGTGAGTTCTTCCAAATTAAAAAAATGCAATTTTAATCATTAAGTGGTACATTTTTATTTTTATTTTCCTTTTTTTCCCTTGTGCATGCTGCCTGGGAACTGTTTTCCTTGTTCTTAGCAGTACTAGGTAGGCAACAGGTGACCACACGAAACCCGCCCAGCCTCTTGAGCACAGGTGATTATCAGTTCAGGACAAGGAAGGTCATTAACAACTTCCAGGAGTTGAGCAGTTTCTTGACCTGTTGTTTCGTATTTTGCATGCATTTTGAAGTTACGCTATTATTTAAAGAGGGTTTTCTCTTACATGCCACTCTTTTGCACAGAGGGTGAAAATCACCACTGTGCAGAGGGCCAGCAGAAGGCCAAATCAACAGTTGTCCTCACGTAGGACGTAAGTGGCTCATTGACTTCATGTTGGCCCTCTCCAGCTGGTGGATGTCACCCTGAGTGTACTTGGAGATGTTCTCGCACTGCTGCCTGCAGTGCATTCAAAGTGACCGCAGCACTTCCTGGTGCTGGGTTAATGCACTCGCTTTTTACTTTGGAGAACTGGATTCCATTACTAGGTAGTGGGCAAGAAAAAAACAAAGAACAGATCCTACAAGCAGTGTGCCAAACTTCCACTGAAATCAGTGGGAGTTTCACAACATAGAGCTTTGCAGAATCAGACCCTCAATCTGGTGCTCTTAAACTAGTTCATGTCATAAAAATCACCACCGACAGCCACAGGAGAAGCTTAGAACTTGGCATGTGTTTGGAAACCTGAGTCCAAATGCATTTTCAGAGCTGTGTGTAATAAACTTGTATCCTCATGCCAGTGCTGTATTCAGTTCTATCAATGTTTTTTTTTTTGCACCAGCAACATTTAATTTTATCCAGAAAGTTTAAATATAGAGGGAGAAAATCCAGTGTCCTTCAACTTAACTCATTAGGATGCGATATACTCGGGTGTAACACAGAGTTGTTTGAGTTGAATGAAATTGTTTAGGGATATGTTCCACTTTCAGTGCTGTAAGGTCATTCCTAAATTGGCTTCATTCCACTTCCCAAATTAATATTGACTATGCAAAATGGCAGCTCTGAGAACACTGAACAGACAGGGTACCAGGCTTGTACCTGAATGTCACCCAGGCTCAGAAGCATGAAGTCCAGAGTGAGTCTCTTCAGTCCTTTTCTAGTGCATCATCAAGCAAAAGGAATTTTGTCATTCAACAGAAGGAGCTGCCTGGGAGAGTTGTGTGCATATCAATCGTGAGAGCTCAGAAATGAACCCAAGTCTTAAATGCAACCAATGGAATATTGTGGAAGAAAAATATTTGTTACAAAAATAATGCCAGTAAAATGGCAACAGAAAGTCAGGGGGAAATAAATGCTTCTACCCACATAATCTTGTTTCATGAGAAAACTGTTCCTCTAATAGGTCTTGTTCCTTCAACTTCATTTAAGAGAGTCCCATTGTTTTCTTAAATATATTCTGGTTTGGTAGACAGATAATGTATTCTTTAAACAAATCTAATCCCACATCAAGTCTGTTTGTTATTGCATTTTGTCTTTTGATGCACTTGAATGTTATTCTTTTGACAGGTTTATTCCATTCTGCGCTATTTATTTCAGAAAGCTTCATTGCATTGCTTAGGTTAGATACACGAAAATGTTTTTCCTTAACATGTCTCTCTCTTCCAAAAGTTATTTTAAGTATAGGTTCCCGTAGCACCATAATTAAATGTTAAAAACAGCAACAGTTACGTCACTCTTCATGAAAAATATTCCCCACTGGGAAAACAAATCAAGCTTCCTAATAGTCAGATGTCCATCTGGCTGGTAAGGATCCTTATTTTCCTCAAATTTGGTAGCTTGATGTAACTAAATGGATTTAAAATGTGTATTGTGGAGGGTTCTCATCTTAGTAAGATAATGCACTAACCTATTTGTTGGAGAACACAGTTCAAATGTGGATCAGGACAGAAATTAAACAAATTAGTGACCTCAGCCCAGTTCCTAGAGGACATCGGTCTGCCCCGCGGCACTCTTACACTGCTTGGTGTGATTGTTGGTCTCTAGTCAACAAAGGCCCCAAGCTGAAACAGCAGGAATTATGTTGAAGGTCAGAGCTGAGATGAATTGGTAGAGTTGTGTTGATAAACTTAACTTCCAGCTCCATGACAGAATTCTGCCCCTGGCCAGTGCTCTGACTCTGTGGCAGGCATTTCTTGCACCACTGGCTAACGGCTACCACTTGGCCCCAAGTATGGGAGTCACTCCACGGAAGAACAGAGAAGGAAGTTGAGAGGAAGCAGGGTATGACTGGTTATCATCATGGAAGCTGAAATCTCCTAAAAGAAAAGTTAGCAGGAAGAGTAATAAGAAAGGTGTGACAGGCATCAAAACCAGAGAAGAAAGTGCAAGCAGAACCATGGAAGAGTATGCAGGAGGAAGTGGATGCCAGCTCTTTGGAGGAAACTAGATTGCTGGCTTTTCAAAGGTAGGATAGGAATAAAGGGTTTGGAAGAGAGAGGAGCAGTCTAATGGCACTCAGCAGCCTCCTGGTTTTGGCATTGGAGATGTAATGAGAGCCAAAGGCAGAGCAGCTGCAGATGAAGAGCAGCAGGAAGATAACCTGTGAATAGAGGTTATAGTGATGTCACGTATTCATAATTTACATATTGTGCCATCAATACACGGGGTTATCAATATTCCTTGGCCTTTTCACTATAGATGATATTTCAGTGGATGTTCATGAATTAGCATTGCTCCTCTACTGTGGATTGCTTAAAAAGATTATCATGAATATATTATCATTGTCAATGTCCTGAAATAGAGCTTCCAAATGCATGACAAACCTAAAGCTGTTATTAATACATTATGCCTCTGTTTCCTTAAATAGGTTTCTCGACTAGCCCATAGTCAGAAACAGATTATTATTAAGGCATTAAGGTTCTCAGTTTCCCTCAGGGACACTGTCTAAAAAAACCCATAATGGCAGTAGAATGTTTAAGTCAGTTATGGAGTGGGCCATTATGTAATACCACAGCACACGTGAATTAAAAACCTTCCGTTCAGAAGTGTCTGACAGTGTGACTTGAAAGGCTTGGAAATCTTTCACACTATCATTAATCCCATTCTGCCCAAGTAATACATCCTGTACAGTGTGAGTAGATAGACTTCCTAAAGCAGTTCTTACTGTGGACTATATGTGTCCCCCTTTATGTTGCCCATGCTATAGGGTCATCTGCATCTTGCCTTCTGATGCTCCCCTTTCAGTGGGTTATGAGGAAGAAGAATTCTTATTGGTTCATTGTATCTCTACTCTCACATGTAACCTGTAAGCCCCTTGAATGTTAGCCTTGTTTCACTGTTGTGCACAGCTTCTGGCCTTTGCTGAATATTTTGTAGCTTCCTCTGCTTAGCCAGTCAATGGGAGTTTTGGCAGTAATTGCGATGAGAGTAAAAGCAAGTGCTTAAAAAGGATTAACCTTCATTAAGGTATCAGTCCTTTAATTTGAAACCACAGGTCCTGCATGTAGGGTATCAGATCCTGAAAAGGGAAAAAAGAGAACTGTTGCTGAGTCAAAGGCTCCACTGAGCCTAATATGATGGTTAATGTACCCCAAAAGCTGTGATTTTTAGGGTTAGACCTAAATGACCAGTGATGAATGCAATGATTATACTAACAGAAGCCCACCTTAGTGCAATACAGCATTTTGCTGCATGCACAAATATGGACTTTTATAGACGTAAGGGTATGTATGGACGTTTTTATGGGCACAGGTATTGGGTCTTACATATATTCAAATATGAGTGCTACTTAATGGTGTACATTCCCGGCTCCATACTGTTGTAGCTTTATACTAAACATGCAAAATGTATTTTTTTCAGAAAATTTCATGTAGGTGCTAGGTTGTGTGAGGTGAAGGCAAACTACGGGGTCTCATCAATTTACAGTAACCACTGGGAGAGCCACGGTGAATTCCTGAATTTTGTGAATTAGCAAATATGTGCTGGATTCTGATGCCTTACTCATGCTGAGCACTAATTTAGGGGAAATTGGTGGGAATGCTCAAAGAATAAGGCATTGCTGAGTGGCTGAAATTGAACTCTGTGCCAGTGGGCCAACACAAGGTCTGTGTTAAATCCCACTTAAGAACTTTTTTGAAGGTTTCAGTGGACTTAAACAGTGCATAGGATTGTGCTGCCTTCTCTACAGGGGTGAATTCCGTGCAGTATGTATAAGGATACCAAAATCTGTTCCTTACAGGTGAACAAACAAAGAGCAGAAAGCCAAGTATGAGACATCCCAAATAGGCTGGCTGTTAAACAGTCCTAATTAGCGCTTGAGTTTTGGTGAATTGTTCCACTTTTTTTAAAAAAAAACTGTCCCACTAGACTCCCTAAAAAGTGTGAACCATTTTATCCAATAATACAGAGAGAGGGGATGGGGAAATTAAAGAACACACATCTTACCTTTTACTTTGGTTATATGTTCCCAGCTTCTGCCACTACCTTGAACGCAGCTGCTCTTCTTCAGTTCTCATTTGCAAAATAAGGATATTATTTACTTGCCTCATGGGTTGTAGTGAAGGCTAATTAGTTGCTATTTGTATAACATATGATGTGTTTATTCTATTATGGTAAGTGTATAATGTTTTCTCATTCATGCTACAAGTATGAGTGGTTCTCACATCCACACCACTCGAAAGCTTGACACTCTTTATAATATACAAAGAATAATAAGAAAAAGGTTAGTATAAGTTTCTACATGGGAGCTCTGATCTGGGCTGTGCTATTTTGGATCCATGATATCCAAGGCATAGATAACAATCTTTGAGAGAGATGGAGCACAAGCAAGCTTGGACACTTGAAAATTCACCTTCGTGTATTTGCCTGCATGTTCACACGAATTAAGACTTCTTTGTAAATTTGGCCTTGTGGCTGTGTGGCCTCCTTATAATTTACAACTAACCTATTAATCCCTCCACATGAGCAAGGAATTATAATGGAGAAATGCTGTCACCATTTTAACTACAGCATTGCTTACACTCATCCCCATAGGACCGTTTAATAATATCACTATTACCTGTGATTCGTATGTCCAAGTGAACACAATAACCTTTTTGATCCTTGAGCCTAAAGATCTGCTGCTAGCAGAAATTAAATGGTTCTGTTTTGATGGAAGGGGTGAGAACAAAGTGAAGAGAAGAAAAGCCTCCATGGTAGATTTGGTTGGAATCTCAAGAATCATTGATTCTCTTATTGCTTTTTTCATTATTCTTGCTCAGTTTAGTAACACTAATCATATCTCCTCACTATGTGTTGATCTCATCCACCCACTGATTCCATATGTGTTCTTTTTACAGAAGCCCGTCTTTCTCCCTGCCTCCTCCTCCAGACACTATTGCACCTACAGTGTGCTGCTGCTTTCTCTGCATTTATCATTTGGATGAAAGTTGTTTGCTCCTGGCAACTGGTTACTCTCTCTGTCCCTTTTAAACCTTTTACTTAGGTGAAATTGTACCATTAAGTCTTCATTTATGAGGCTTTAGGCCTCTGGTTTTATGTTCTTCAATAGCTGTGGAGAGACAAGACACTATATTTTTTCCTTTAAGGAGAGGGTGTTGTGTTTGTTTTTTTAATGAATAGTTCCAGTTCCAGAAATGATCTCTGTGAAATCTCTCTTTCTGGTTTTAATACATTGTTTTATTTGGTTTCTACTTCATGGAAGGAAAGATCAGCGGTTTAGGTGCCTTGCTGAAGTTCTCATACTCTGGTACGTTGCTGAGGATTATATTTTGATATTTGCAAAGCAGTCTTCTCTTACACAACCAGTAAATTCAGGCCTACTAAAACAATATTTGTGTGTGCTCTCTTATTGATAAACAAATAGGTACTTAGTCTTTGTATATTACAAAGAGTAATACAGAAAAGATTAGTATAAGTTTCTACATAAGAACTCTGATCTGGGCTGTTGTTGACAGTCTGTTTCAAGGTACACAGAGAAAGTATTCTACGCAGGATCTTACTGTTATCATCTTCATTTATAACTAACTATAGATACCTTCTGAGTAAACTGCATGACCAGAAGTGCTAAGCAGGTGCACCTCCATTAGAGCTAACCTTCGGGTTATTAATCCATAAGATAACTTTGGAAACTCTCTTCCCAATCTTCAGAGGCCTTAGTGACTTGTTGGCCAGTAGTGTAACAAACAGCACCAAAAGTTATTAGGTTAAGGGTAAAATGTCCAAGTGATTTGGGAGCCTATATCTCTTTTGAAAGTGGGTCTTATGTAGTTTTGGAAGCATCATACTCAGTGAACACTCTATTCATTATTGCGGCAAATAAAGATATAACTCTGTTTAACAGACTAAGGGCTTGTCTACGCTGGCAAGTTTTGTCTCCGAAAACTGCCTTTTGGTGACAAAACAATGATAGCATACACATTGCAGTGGGACTTCTATTTTTTTTTTAAAAAAAGCCCTGTTTTGGCAACAAAAAACTTCCACCCCTGAGAGAGACTTTTGTCTTTTTCCCCCTCACTGTATTGTCAGCAAACAGCCACTCTGGACACCACACCTTATTTTTTCTATTTTATTGGCCTCCAGAAAGTGTCCCACAATTCCCATGCTGCCGCTCCGGTAAGCAGTTTGAATTCTGCTGCCCAGAAACCAGTCCACCCCACTCCCCTTGCAAGCGCTGGGAATTTTAAATTCCCAGCGCTAGCATGGGTCTTGCTCTGCAGGTTGAGTCTTGTCAGGAAGTTAGGAAGCACTCTCATAAGCATGAGACTGTCTTCCTTTAAGTCCATTTCAGATAAACTGGACTTGCCTGTAAGCAAGCCCACCAGCTCAGCGCATGAGGACTTAGTACGTCCTAAGTCCCACAGGCATGACAAGAAAGCCTATAAGCAGTGGGATCCATCGATACTGGACCATGTTCCACTGATACCATCATCCCTGGCTCCTTCCAAACCCCGGGAATCCATGAGAACCAACAAAGTCTGATCACTGCCAGCCTCTGATTCCGCCCTCCTCACCAGCTTCAAAGACCCGGACAAACCAAACCCATCTCACTCTAAGGAGAGCTGAACCTATTGCTGCCCCCAAAGGACATTTTCACTCTCCCGGATCCGGAATCCCCTCCTCCACGGAGGCCCTCCATTTCCAGGGAGATATCACCTCTGAGAGAGCTGATTGCTGTGCGGCGCTTATCATTCATCCCATACACATCTCCCCTCCAATGGCTTTGCTGCGGAAACTGGAATCAACCTTCTCCTTATTGATAGATTCAGAGGCATCTGATGAACTGCTCTTCCCTTACCCTACATATCCTTCATCACCCAAAAGACCCACACAGGTTTGGGACCAACCCCTTACTCATCTAACTTGGAGCCACTCATCCCCCATGCCACAGGGGCTCCTGTGATTACCTACTGACCCCCTCTTACTGGCCATATTGGGGGCATTGGGACCAATACCCACCTACACAGTCTATTCGATATACCTGCTCTCTAAGGGGATGCTCAGATCAGCCCCCTGATCTGACAGAGGAGGAGACACACTATACTCCCGATCTGGCAGTTCTGCTGGAACCAGCAAGACTGTCGTCATCATCATCCACAGCTGAAGCAGTGACTTCTACATCCCCTACCTACCCCAATGACTTCAGGTAATTACAGGACCTTCTCTGCAGAGTTACTAGAGAGCTTCAGATTCCTCTCAAGGAAATCTAAGACTTCAAATAAACTAGACATCCTGCACATTCTGGACCCAACAGAATAGCTCTCCCTCTTAATGAAGTCATACTGGAGCTGGCTAGGACAGTTTGGCACATCCCTGCCACTTGCGCTCCTTCCTCCAAAGGGGAAGAGAAGTTTTATTATGTGCCAACCATGGATGCAGGATTTTTGTTTTCTCACCCTGCTGCCAATTCACTGGTGGCCCATACCCCTTCTGAAAGGACTAGACAGCAACATCCCTGCTCTGCTTCTGCTCACACAGATGGAAAATGCCTGGATTTGCTGGGAAAAAAGGTCTTCTCATCATCCAGCCTCCAGTTCAGAAGATCCAATTACCAGGTGCAGCTAGCTAAATGTGATTTCCTGAACTATGCCAAGTTTTCAGAGTTTGCTGACAGCTTTCTACAACAGGACGGAGCTTATTTTCAAACTCTGATAGATGAAGGCAAGCTGATAACCAGGACCATCCTCCAGTTGCCATCGACACTGCTGATATCTCCTCTAGAGCTATTGCTATTGCCATCATCATGTATAGGGAGTCACAGGTCCATGTTTCAGGGTTCCCTGGAGATGTCCAGAATACCACTGAGGACATCCTCTTCAATGTATGACACTTCTTCAACCAAAAGATAGACAAGTCCTTTCATACTCTGAAGGATTCCATGGCTAGCCTCCATTCACTGGGTGTACACACATCATCCCCTAAGAGGAAGTTTCACCATCCATTGGTCAAATCTATGGCTCAACAGTTTTTCCATCAGAGGCCCTATGAACCACCACACGAGAGACATCCAGCACCCTCTGTAACAAGCAGGTTGATGGCAGCTCAAGAGCGACAAAACACTAGGCCCGACTCCTCCGTACCATCTGGGGATCACCTAGCATTCTCTTTCAACATCTGGGGTGTAATAACAAAAGACAAGTATGTGCTGAATGTCATCCACTTTGGTTATATAATAGAGTTTTCATCCTTATCTCCCCCAAAACTCAACTCACCATCCCTCTTTGGGGACCACTCTCAGAAGAGTATTCTCAAACAAGAGGTGAACTTCTTACTGCAGCGAGGAGCAATACAACGCGGCCCTCCTGAATAACAAGGGAGAGGATTTTATTTGGCCTACTTCTTGATATCCAAAAAGAAGGGTGGTTGGAGGCCAATCCTCAACCTCCACCATCTGAGCCACTTCACTTAGACTTTGCATGGTCACATTGGCAACCATAACTCCATCTTTAGAAAAGGGCACACCCCTGTGTTCATGATTCACGTGCATAAATCACAATGGAATACAGATAGGGACCACAAATCTCAAAAAACTTTCAGGTACAGGTAAGTAAACCTCCTCTTCTCTTTTGTCTATGGCTCTTCATATCTTTCCCTCCAATTTCACTTTTTAATTCAACTTTGTACCAGTATTTTAAATATGGAGCATTTAAATGTGGAGCATGGTTTATTTGACAGGCCCTACAAAGAGCAAACTTGTATTTTAAATTATATCTACACTCCTTTTCAGCTCCATCCCTTCAATCACTGATCTTTTACGAGGGTTTTTCATTTCAACTATCACCTCACTTTTTGGCTTCTCATTCTGTTTTTATTGCTGCCCTTAAATTTTCAAGTGAAAATTTTACTTAGTGTTGTATTGTCATGTGACCGGGATATAGGGGTCATTCATAGAGGTCTGATCAGGAGTCAGGTGTATTGGTTGGAACAGGAGTCAGTAGCCAGGAATCTAAGCACAGTGTCATAGCTAGAGGGGTCAGAGCCCAGGATTAGAAGTGAAGCCAGAGGTCAGATATCGGAGCAGAGGGTCAGAACCAGGTTGCCTGGAGTAAGTCAAGGCTGGGTCCAAGACAGGAGCAAGACTGGGAACAAGCAAAACACTACTTTCAATTCAGGTCTTTCAGCCTCTAGCAAATTGGCGACCCATCTACCATTCCTGTACCTAGCTTACAGCTCCTCCTTTCTGCGAACTACTCAAGTTTTTACTAGCATTCCTTGAAAGGCTGTGTGATTTGATGGAATGGGCACAAGACTCAGGAAATCTGGAGTTTAGGTCCTGCTGTCAAATAGTTGTGTGATCCTGGGCAAGTCTCTGAATGCTTGTGAACCCGGTTTTCTGATCTGTAAAATGAGGATAAGAAAAATTAACTACCTGTCTTGAATGGGTGTTATGATAGTTTAATCAATGTATGAACAGTACTTTGAACTAATAAAATTCTACGTATTAATGATTAGAAGGATTTGGGGGTATCTCAGGGAAATCATCTAAGTTTCACACTATTCTGTTTCATTAGCATAGATAAAAATCAGTATTTTAAGACAGCAATTCAGTTTGGAGTCATCTGCATTGTATAACAAGTGGTCCATTAAATCTTTTCGGATGCAATTTCCTGTTCTATGAATCCAAGCAGTCCAATTGCTGTTTCTTGTGGACAGAAACCCCTTCAACTCAGAGACCCAAGAAAAATCTTCTGAAAGATTTAGTTTATTGGAATAAATAGTGCAGCTCAGATACAGTAAAACTCATTTTGTATTTTAAAGTTCCTTTTCCGGAAGAATGGGTTGTTAATTTACCAGTCACCATAGTGCCAGCTTTGTTTGTAGTTCTGAAGCAGAGGAAGATTGCATTAGAATGGTCGGATGCTTCAGAGAGCCTTTCAAGACTATTTAAAATGGTAACCCCCTTGTGCTCCCCAAACACACACCTTACTATTCCAAGTATCAGGCTTTATTTAAGGGAAATAATTTCTTCTGCCAAACATGGTGGAAATCTCCACTAGGAGCTAGAAGAATAATAACTACTAAACTCATTCTTTCTTGTGATCTCCACATAATGCAGCTCTCCAGAAAGGAAAGTGTAGTCATTAAATAGAGTTGTACAAAGTCTTTCAGCTGTGTTTGTTGATATTTCTGTGAAATATCCCATTTGAACTATTTTACAAGCTTCCAAACTCATTGATCTTCAAAGGAGAGAAACAAAACCTAACTTAGAAAAGGGTTGAAGTGAAATGCTGAAGTCAAGGAGATGCATGCATCCATGACTGAAAGGCACATGTGACAGCAACAGTTGTCTTATGAATATGCAATATTATTTGCCTTGTGGACCCCATACTGCTATAATAAAGATGTCGCCAGGCACTAATAGCTGGTTGAATTCCAGCTGACAGTACTAATGATCCTGGGGAATGATTCCAATAGGAAAACACACACAACTTTTGATGCAGTAAGAGAACTCTGATCTATTTCAAGTGACTGTTTCCTTGCAATGTTCTAACAATGTGAGGCTTAGGAATTATTGCTACTGTAAAATTATCAATTCCAAGACAGTTAACTGAGGCAGATTGACTCTCTTAACATGGCTCAGAGAATTTGTAAAATGCAGCCTCTTCTTCTGGAAAACCAAGTGAAAAACAGCTTTTGCTGTATCTCCTCAGCGCCTGGAGTAAATTCAACCAACCAGGTAACTAAAAGAAATAGTATGAGACTCAAACTATGTAATCTCCATCATGCGACCTGTCTCAGTCAAGCACTGAAATTTGATGGATGAAATTTGTAGTATTAGTGACAGAAACTGTCTCAAAATATTTGAGGACGTCCAGATGGGGCAAAAACTGTTGTGTCCAATTTCAAATATGTGGCAGATGTTCTAACACCATTTTTGAGCACCGCTATGTGTTTATGGATACAGTTTGCACTTAATGAAAACTGATTAGGAGTACTTTTGAGTTTCAAGTCAAACACTTTGGACAGTTCAAGTATTAACCCTGTGCAGCAAGAAAGCTTCCCTATTATCATACATTCTGATCTGTCAGTGAGTCAGGATTGTCCAGCTGATGGGATGTTATGTAACTATTGACCAACCTCACTCCAAGACCTGAAGAGACAAAATGCAAATGGATGAAACAAAATGCAAATAGATATTATGTAAATCCTACTATACATGTTTTATTTTCAATTCCTTATATTTCTAGATTACTTGTCATACTTAAGGATCTCAAAATATTTTTCAACTGTATGTATACAAGAATTATTTCTTACACTAATTAACACTGTTGGAAAGCACTATCGGGTCTTCATAATTGCAAGTGGTGTGGCCCTCAATTTTAATTCTCATCTGAAATATGGGCACTTCTAAGCACAGTATTCCCTGACAACATGCTGGACTAAAGTGAGGAATGCCATTTCCTGAGCATGCTTCACTGCTTCCTGTAACGGCATAGATTTTCTTTTAGATAACTGCTGTTAAGCCTGTCAGTGCAGATGTGGTTACAGCCTCACAGGTGTATTATAGTATATAACTGATTTATTTATTTATACAGGTGTATAGGTGGAGCTATGATAATTGCAAAGACTGTCAAAAGACTTCAAAGGAGCCTCATAATCTCACCTTGAATCTTCAGCACTTCTCTGGCACTATATTTGACAATTAGATATGGCAATATATAAGCTATGTTCAAAATATTACTACAGTAAATTGATGGCTGTTATAATGGATGGCTATTATGTTTGTTTTCAGACATCAAAGGGTTTTGAACTCCTGACATAATAAAATAAGGTATTTTAAATAAAAGAAATAGTATGAGACTCCAACTTTGTAATGTCCATCATGCAACCAGTCTTAGCCAACTGCTGAAATTTGATGAATGAAATTTGAAATACCAGCATCCAAAACTGTCTCATAATATTTGAGGACACCCAATCAAGGCAAAAAGTTGAGAAATAATTCTTCTGTTCTACTCTGCAGTGACAAGGCCTCAGCTGAATTGTTGTGTCCAGTTCTGGATGCCACATTTCAGGAAGGATGCTGACAAACTGGAGAAAGTCCAGAGGAGAGCAACAAAAATTATTAAAAATCTAGAAAACATGATTTATGAAGAAATATTGAAAAAAATGGGTTTGCTGAGTATGGAGAAGAGAAGATTGCGGGGGAACATGATGACAGTTCTCAAGTACTTAAAAGATTGTTACAAGAAGGAGGGTGAAAAATTGTTCTTGTTAACCTCTGAGGACAGGACAAAAAGCAATGGGCTTAAAGTTAGGTTGGACAGTAGGAAAAAATTCCTAACAATCAGGGTAATTAAGCACTGGACCAACTTGTCTAGGGAGGTTATGGACTCTCCATTATTGGCAGGTTTTAAGTACAGGTTAGATAAACACCTGTCAGGAATGGTCTAGTTATTATATAGTCCGGCCTTGAATAGAGGGGATTGGACTAGACCAGGTCCCTTTCAGTCCTACACTTCTATCATTCTATGAAAAGTCAACATCACCCATTGGTAATTAGGAAGAGGCTGCAGGAGAAAAGAGATTCACAGAAACATTCTCAATTTCACTTGGTAGGATGTGTGTGATGGGGTGTATAAATGCAACACTACAACTAAAAGGGTTAATTAAGAAGCAACTCTAGGACAAGGTGACCCCACCAGCTGAACCTGCAGAGCATGCTCCAGTTAGTGGTGGAGCTTAATAGGGACCTAGACACTCTAAATGGGCCTGACAAGGCAGGGAGAAAGACCTATCCTTAGAGCTCTGAAGAAAGGGCAATGCAGAAACCTCCTTTTGGAGAGGAAGAACCTGTTGGCTGAGCCCAGTGGGGCTGAAGGTTCAACTAGTTAGTACCTCTTCTCTCTCTGCTGTAAGACAGATTGAAAGACTTTGGCAAGACAGTGGGTGTTAGGAAGAAGGCCAGGGAGACAGCCGTAAGATGAGACTGAGTGATAACCTGACCAGAGGGTCAAGTCAATCCTCAACAAAAGACAGACATCCATCAGGTGTGAAAGGGTCCCAGGGGAAAGTTTAGAGGCATGACAAACAGAGATCTATCCCCCTTAATCATTAGGCAGCAATACCAGCAAACTCCATCCATCACAGTGTGTCATGTGAACTCTCTCTAGCGATTGTCCAGTTCTCATTATTAAGGCAGTGTGGGGATGAATTTTAAAGGAGAACTTTCAAACGTAAAGGGAAAAAATCCCCTCCAGGCTACCATGGTGTGGAGTAAAGAGAGTTTCACATCAGAACTCTTATTCTAAGCAACATTGAATTTTGAGGGCCAGTTTGGCTCTCTCTAGCTTCACATCAAATTTTAGGCTATTAGCCCATTAGTGTGGAATTTGAAATTTGCATGTGTGTCTGAAAACAAAATATCTGGAAATTAGTTTTGTTTTCCTTTTTTTCCTTGTCATTGGTCCATATTTGCCCTTCAACAGTTAACGAGAACAAAACAGCCTATTGAAACATCATCTTCTGTTTGTGTTAGGGCCAGATCCTCATCCCATTGAAGTCCATCAGTTTGGACAGGGTTTGACCAGTAGGAATTTATTTGCTTCCTGTGTGTTCTTTATTTGTTTTATTTATGCAGATGTATCCATTGTGATTCATATTGGCCAGTACATAACAAAATAATAAGATGACAAAAATTAATCAATGAGACTCCCAACTTTGTCTCAAAAAGTTGATTCAAACACTAATTAGTCTTGGTGAACAGAGAAACCATTCAACTTTCCTTGAAGGTCAGCACACTTGGGCTTTGTCAGACCAATCAGGGAAGCAAACCTCAAAGCCTTCTAATGAGAACAATTTGCTTTCCACCCTTACTCCCCTTTCCCAACCCATAAGTGTTCAAGTTTGAGGGCTGCAAGTATGAGGACCCAGCTGACTTCAATAGACAAGGGGGATCATGTAGTTGGGTTCTGATCTTGGTTGTAAATTCACGTAACCACAATTAAGTCAGATATTTACCAGTAGCTAAATAAATAATAGCAACAATGCAATTGATATCAATGCAATTGTCCCATAGTCTGTAAGACAACAAAGATTCAAAAGGTGACATTATCCAGGTACAATCTGGACTGTTGAACAGCTGTGTCCCCTTAATTCTCTAACCTGGAGTATCATTTTTGCTGCTATTCTGTCAGAGCTCCCACACCTGGCCTATTTGCACAGCTATCATCATGCAAATTCACTCCCAGAGCACTCTGACCAATCACTCATTAATAATGTACAGGGCGATACCTGCAGGCTCTTAGTCCCAACCTTGTTCCCCCAGTAATATGTGTGTTGTACAGTCCAACAAACTATTGAACAATGCAAGCTCATAGAAACACCATCATTTCATCAAAGGAAAATTATATATGCCCCAGCATTGTTATCCCAAATTGCGTTTCCTACGCACTGATGAATCCAAGCACACTGGTTAAGATAAAACAATAAGATAAGTTTTTTAACTGCAGAAAGATAGATTTTAAATGATTACAAGTGATGATGCATAAAAGTCAGGACTGGCTCCGGGGGAGGAGGGGAGGAGCTAGGCTCCCCCGCCGGGACCTCACGGGCCAGGCAGGACGGTCTCACAGGCTGGATGTAACCCATGGGTCGTAGTTTGCCCACCCCTGTGCTAGAAACATCTTTGGTATCATGGTGGTGCACAGTCCATTGTGGACGTAAGGTTTGAATCATCCCTGTGATGAAGTGTAAATTTCTTATTTACACTTCCTTTCTGCTGAAAGATGGTTGCTTAAGTGGGTGATGGCATTTAACACATCTGGCGTGCTAGTGTATCTTTGTCTCTGAAAAATTGGTTTGTAGGACCCAGAAATACTATATATTTCAGTAACAGTCATACCGTAGAATCTTATAACCTCACATACAGTGTCACTACATGTATTTTAACAGAATAATGATATTCAGCAGATTATTACTTTTCAAGTGATTCCTCACAAGACATTCTTTGTACAAATGCATCATAGTCTTGTAAAAGTGGTGACCATAATAGTGTAGACTGTCACACAAAACCTTTAGTCTTTCTGGATCAAACTCAACACATTTAAATTGTACCTGGAAAGAAATCAATGCAGTAGCTAGTGAAGTCTACATGGCATAGGTGTAATAGGCTTCCCATGAGTAGCACTGCTAAATAATTAGGCAGTCATATTCTACAAAGTGATCAGCTGTTGGAGGGGAAACAGAACCTTGAAGTCAGACCTTGGCAAGTAAGTGAAAGAGGAAATGCTTTTCAAAGAGTAAGTTTATAAATATATTTGATTTTTAAATTCACACGGTATACATTTTCTGTTGAGGTGAAAATTGTGTTGCCTTGCCAAAGACAGAAGAATTCATACATGGAACAAAGTAGATGATTTGAGGGGGCAAAGAGGTGGTTTAATGTGTTTAGATTAATGTTTGTTGAATGTGTAATCAGTGTAGTGGCAAATACATATTTTTTCCTACTGCAGAAGAAAAAATGTTGCTACAAAACTATTATGGGGATGCTTCACTGTAAACTTTGTGCTGTTTGCTATTTCTGTCCCTAAGATTAGCACCTGCAGCTAAACTGTGTAAGATTAAAATTATAACTGCTATTAATTCTCTTGCTTCTGAGTATAAGCTGAATACTATCTGAAGACATTTTCCCCTGTAGTATAATATTGTAAAATTAATCAGGTGTGTTATATTGGGACTTTACACTTCCCTCTGAAACATCTGGTACTAGCCACTGCTGAAAGCAGTAGATCAGGCTAGATAGACATTTTGTCTGCTGCAATTTGTTTATATATATCACATCAGGTTTTAACTATTAAAATCTGATCACTGTTGGATATTTTCTACAAGTTCTAATTTTTATTTCCTTCCTCCCTCCACTTTTTAAGGTGCTTCCACTCAGAATTCCAATGCAGTGGAGCCTGAAAAGCAAGCTGACAACACAGTGAAAATGGCTGGGGTTATAGCTGGCCTTCTGATGTTTGTTATTATTCTCTTAGGAGCAATGCTCACCATCAAAAGGAGGTAAGTCTCTGCATTGCTTCCATTGTAGAGCTACTGGCTGGGAGTCGTATTTTATTAAAGATGTTACCTCAGCAGAGATAAACACTTCACTTATGCTCATGTGGTGGAAAGGATATGGGTGGTGAAGGTGGTAGTGATTTTATTTGTAAGAATGTAGCACCTACGGGCCAACGCCTCATTATGCTGGGCACTATACAAACCCAGAACAAAAAGACAGTCCATGTCCCAAAGAGCTTACAATCAAAGACAAGGGACAACAGATGGAGACAGACGTTTGGAAGAATACAAGAAAACAATGAAATAATATTGGCCAGCCTGACAGACAGTGGTCTCAGCCCATCAGCAGCTTAAACACTGTCAAGTGTTTTGGGTGCATCATAGGAACAGAGTTTTAAGGAGGGTTTTGTGGATATTTCCTGGGAGCTCCTGCCAAATGAGGGGCAGCATGGGAGAAAAGGACAAAGGGGCTTGTTTGAAAAATTAACAACTGGGCAATAGAGGTTGGCATCATGAGGAGGAGTCAAGAACTCCAAAGTGACTGAGAGATGACAGTAGGGCAAAGTTTTCAAGCAGTTCATCTTTATGTAACTGTGTGTTTTCTTTGTGAACTGTTGTTTCTCAAACTTCAAAATAGAGCATAGCTTAAAAAGGCCTTGAAAGTGAATATAAGTAGCTTATGTTGATGTGATAGAAAATGGGGAACCAGAGGAAGGATGTAAAGAGAGGAGTGACATGGTCAAAGTGACAGGCTAGGAAAATCTTTGCAGAACCATACTGAATGGATACCAGTGGGGCAAGGTTGCATTTATCAAGGCTGGAGAGAAGGATGCTGCAATAATCTAAATTCAAGATGATGAGAGCAAGGACAAAGAGTTTTAGCTGTCTGTGTGGATAGAAAAGACCCTATCATAGAGATGTTATGCAGGAAGAATCACAAGATGTAGACATAGTCTAGATGTGTGGACCTAGAGAAAGGGCCAAGCTGAAGAAGACAGGTAAAATGGGAATGCTGTCCACAGTGATTGAGAAAGGAGGTAGCAGGGAGGGGCAGTGGGGAGATTATAAGGAAACAGGTCTGAAGGAGATGATCTGTGAGTTATCAGAATGGATATGGTAGTTGAATTTGCATTTGTGGATAACATTATCCAGAGATAAGGGGTGGAGAAAGAAGGAGACAGACAGAGTCCTGAGGAATCTCCCTGAGAAAACTGGTGGGAGGATGAGGACCCTCCAGAAGACACACTGGAGCGATTATAAAGGTAGGGGAGAAACAGGAGAAGACTGAGTCCTGGAAGCCAGTGGAGGATAGGATTTCAAGAAGAGGAGCATGGTCATGTGTGTTGAAGGTGGCTGACAGGTAAAGGAGTATGGGGATTCTAAGTTTTGGTGAAGAAGATGGCATTAGAAACTGGTGAGAATGGTTTCAGTGGAGTGCTAGGGGTAGAGGCTGGATTGGGAAGGTGTAGGACAGAACTGAAAGTGAGGAATTTCAGAAAGTGATTATCGACCACATGTTCAATGATCTTAGAGATGAAATGGAGATTAGGGAAGTGAGGAGTCAGTGGTGGGTTTTTGTAAGATGGGAGAAAGTAAAGCATGTTTGTAGTGTGATGGGAAAGAGCTAGAGAGAGTGAGAAGTTAAAAAGAAGAGTAAGAACGGAGACAAGAATGGGCCATGGGGCACTGGGACAAGTAGAGAGGTTAAAGTATGAAAGCACACAAGAAATATTCTAGCTTTGAGATTTTGTCCAGGGAAGTTACAGGAATATGTGAATCAGACTACAATAGTAAATATGGTTGAATTGTCTAGATTTGACTTGTCTGTATGAAGGAGGCACTTGTGGTTAAAGCAGGGACCTAAGACATGGAGTGCTGAGTTCTAGATCAGATTCTGCAAGTTACTGCATAACCTTGGGAAAGTCACTTTGCCTGTCTGAAAAAAAGGGTAACAATACCTCAAAGATGTGTTGAGAGCTTATTTTGTAAAGCATTTTTAGATCCTTAGATGAATGATGCTATATATGTGCAAAGTAGTGTTATTAAAATGAAATTTGAGCTGTTTTGCAGTTTGGAATTTTACTCTGTTTTGCACATTTCTTAAACTTGTCATTATTTTACAATTATCCTTCATTGTGCCTTTGGAGAGAGAGAAGATGTGATTTTGAAAATGCATCTAGGATTCCCATGTGATTTCTAAATGACTGGCTTTGAAATTTGGCAGAGATTTCAGCAGAAAATTGTTTTATTTTATTTTATTTTATTTTATTTTATTTTAATTTTTTATGTGAGAGGGTGAGGGTGCTGGAGTGGCTTATTGTAAGATGATGATTACCCCCACCAAGTGTGGTGTGTTTGTGCTTGCTTAGAGACAGCCATTTCCTTTGGAATATGAGTTCAGCTGGACGGAGCATTAAAATCTTGCAGTGTGGAGAAGTGATTTCTGAGGATTTTTGTTTTGATCATGTTTGGCTGAAACTGTCTGAAAATGTTGCTGCTGTGGATAGAAGCAAAGTTTTCAAGCAATTCATCTTTGTATGACTGTGTGTTTTCTCTGTGAACCATTGGTTCTCAAACTTCAAAACAGAGCATAGCTTGTAGCTGGCTCTTCTGTTATCATTTGGACAGCTCCCACCATGTAACATACAGATATGATTCAGAAAACAGATAGGACACAGATATGTTTCATACCAAGGAGGGATTTCACATGCATTGGGGTTTTTTGCTATTTACTTTTCTGATGCTATCTCTACTTTTCAACATGATTGTTGTGGTCAGATGTTGGCTGTGTATGTGTTTATTCAGTGTGCTGTCCCAGCTCTGCAGAGATAGCAGACCTTAATTAAACTGCCCAATAAATATACAGGCTTGGTTTTTAGCAAAGGCACCCGACTAAGGTGATTGTTGACAAAGCACTGTAAGAGTATCTGGCAGATTCCGTAAGTATACGAAGACATGTATGCTTGTGGCAAAGGACACAGCGTAGGCAGTGGTGGGACTTTTCCACTACTCCCTAGGCTGGTCAAAAATACTCCCATTGAGATACATTTTTATACCCCAATAAAAACAAGTTAGTACTGCCCCTTTGACATAGTTAGTTACTGCTCCTTGACATTGCTACTTATTACCCATTATTTTGTACAAGTTGGTTTAGTTAAAACATCTTTAATACGTACTGTCATCCTAACCTGATCTTTTAAAAGGGGTCATTGTGTTCCTGTTGTCCTTGGGAAAGGGTTTTGTACCATCCTTAATATCAAAATCTTCTGGTACCTTAATAATGTGTTTGCATAAGCGCTCTGTAACTAGCACTTCTTAGGAATGTGTATTTCTGCAATATCAGCACTGTTCTTGCCAAATTCTGCATGCAGACCCTGTCTCATACCAGGCCTCTAATACAAGGCCTTATGTCTCTGGCTCCCTTCCTACTACATTTGTGATCCTAGATGAAACCTAAGCTGCCTGATCCTACACTGCCTTAGTTAGACAGCTACTGTTTACACATGTGAGTAGCCCCATTGACTTTGATAGGTCTACTAGCATGAGTAAGAACTGCTCATGTGACTGAGGGGTTACAGGGTAAGGCACTCGTTCCTCAAAAGTATTAAAATTTTCCTTCAGCTTATTTGCCACTACTCGTAGCACACACTGCTGAAATTTCAAAGAAAGGTACACAAGACATGCCCACAAAAATGCATGTTCATTCATTGCTCTCATTTACACATGCAAATAAAATAATACTTGAGCGTGTAAATTGTCCGTTAATTACATCACTACATCTTAAAAACCCATTAGAGAGACAAAGTGAGTGATATAATATTTTTATTGGACCAACTTCTATAGATGAGAGAGACAAGTTTTTGAGCCACACGGGGCTCTCCTTCAGGTCTGGGAAAACTGCTCCCAGCATCACAGCAAAATGCAAGGTGGGGAATCTTGCTTAGCATAAGTAATTATCACATATTCCAAGGGACCATTTAAGGTTAAATGGCCTGATAACACCTCCATAGTCATAGGACAAAAAGAGGGGGGTCAGTGGGTGGGTGTTAGATTATTGTAAGAAGCCATAAATCCAGTGTGTCTGTTCAGGCCATGCTTATTAGTGCCCAGCAGAGAAATGAATTTAAGCTCCCAGGCTCATCTTTTGAAAGTGTTTTGCAGGTTTCCTTTGAGGATGAGGACTGATAGGTTAGACATAACATGATCGCTTTGTGAATAGCATTTGCCCACTAGTGAAAGTGTTGCGGGGGTGGGGACAGACGGATTTGAACAGGGATCTGCCACAACCCAAGTGAGTGCCATAACCACTGGGCAATGGGATATCCTGATATGAGGATCCCTCAGTCTCTTCTATTGAAGCTGTTGCACTTTGGATAAATAATTAGAGTAACTGGAACTGTAAATACTTGGGAGATACTCATTTTCTGTAAGTGTCTTTTCCTAATTTGGAGTTAAAAGCACAAACGAGCAAAGTTTGCATTAGCAGACATGTTTTGCCAGGATCTGTATAGTAATACTGTAAATGTTTCAGTGACAGTACCTAGAGATGTTAAAATGCATAGAGTTATTCTTAGTATTTGGGGGTTTTGTAATAAATTCTGATCAGAGAAGAAGTCTAGTTCCAAATTTTGCCAGAGACCATGTGCTAACTTTCAAAATTTGCAGTATATGAAAGTGAACTCCTACATAGAATCTTATAAATGTTCGACTGAAAGGGACGTCAGTTTGTCATTTAGTCCAGTCTCTTGGATTGAGGAAGGGCTAAGTCCCTGATAGGTGTTAACCTGTTCTTAAACATCTCCAGGGATGGGGATTCCACAATCTCCCTTGATAATTTGCCCACTGCTTAACTACCATTACAGATAGGAAGTTTTTCCTAATGTGTAATCTAAATCTCGCTTGCTTCAATTTAAGCCTATCCTCAGTGGTTAAGGAGAACAATTTATCACCTTCTTGTTTATAACAGCCTTTTACATACTTGAAGACTTTTATCACATCTCCCTTTAGTCCTTTCCAGACTAAACAAACCCAGTTTTTTCAATCTTTCCTTGTAGGTCATATTTTCTAGATTAGACCTTTCATTCCTCTCCTTAGGACTTTCTCCAATTTGTCCACATCTTTACCAAAGTGTAGTGCCCAGAACTGGACATGATATTCCAGTTGAGGTCACATCTGTGCTAAGTAGAGTGGAAGAATTAATTCTCATATTTTGCTTATCATGTTTGTGGTAATACATCCCAGAATGATGTTTGCTTTTTTAGCAACAGTATTCCATTATTAACTCTCACTTAGTTTGTGATTCACTATAAACCCCAGATCCTTTTCTGCAGTATTCCTTCCTAGGCAATCATTTCCCATTTTGTATACTTGAAATTCATTATTCCTTCCTAAGTGTAGTACTTTGTATTTGTCCTTATTGAATATCATCCTATTTATTTCAGATCATTTCTCCAGTTTATCAAAATCATATTGAATTATAATACGGTCCTTCAAAATGCTTGCTATCCCCCTCAACTTTATATTGTCCACAAACTTTATATGTGTACTCTCTATGCAATTATCCAAATAATTTATGAAGATACTGAATAGAACTGGACCCAGGACTGATCCTTGCAGGACCCCACCCAATATGTCCTTCCTGGTTGACAGTGAACCAATGATAACTCCTCTTTGAGTATGGTTGTGCACCCACCTTATTGTAGGTTCATCTAGGCTATATTTCCTTCATTTACTTATGAGAAGATCATGTGATACAGTCTCAGATTCCTTAGTAAAGTCAAGATATATCACATCTACTCTTCCTCCCACCCACAAGACTTGTTACCTTGTCAGACAAAGATATTAGGTTCATGTGACATGATTTGTTCTGGACAAATCCATATTGACTGTTACTATTATCACCTTATCTTCTAGGTGCTTACAAAATTGACTGTTTCATTATTTGCTCCATTATCTTTCCAGGTACTGAAGTTAAGCTGTGTGGTCTATAATTCCCTGGGTGGTCCTTGTTCCCTTTGTTATACGTAGGTACTATATTTGACCTTTTCCAGTCCTCTGGGATCTCGTCCTTCCTCCATGAGTTATCAAAGATAAACAATAATGGCTCAGAGATCTTTTCAGTCTGTTCCTTAAGTATTCTAGGATTTATTTAATCAGACTTACATTGTAGCTCACAAATAGGTTCCACAGATTAGGATCTTTCACTGTTTTCCTTGGTTCCTTTCTTGGTCCCAACTTTGTGCCGTTTCTTATGCTGTTCCCTGTATTTGGTAGAGCCTCACATATCTTTGTTTTCCAACCACCCATCTCTCTTCTGTTAACTCCTTCTGTAAAATCCACTCATCCCAGGAAACTTTCCTACATTGGTTCACTCCTTGGTCTGCATATCTTTAAAAATATCAGTGCTGGATTCTTACTCACTGCTGATCTGGCCTATCACTGCTTCTCCAGCTCCCAGCACAAGAGTTTGAAAATATCATCATAGAGGAATCTCGGAAGTGGAATTTCAGGGAGGTAATTTTATTTCTTCAAAGATGCTGAGCCAGATCCTCAGCTGGTATAAATCAGCTTGTATCCTTCAACATCACTGATCACAATGGAGCTGTGTTCATCTGAGAATTTGGTCCATTGTCACTGTATAATTCTCGCTCTTGCATTATAAGGAGAGTCAGCAAAAAGCTAGGTGACCAATGAGTAAGAATCCTAAGAAGCAGAGGTAAGTAATCAATTGCAAGTTAGATTTTAAGCTTTTTTGAAGCAGAAATTGTCATCAACTTTGTTTTGTAAAGTGCTTTGTTTTGTGACTGCACCATATAAATAATCATTCCTTAGTGACCAGGAGGAAATTCATTTTATTTTATAGAGTTAATGGGGTATTTATGTAGTATGTATATACAGTCACTGGATTATTGTCCTTTTTCACATCCTTTTTAGTTGAGGTGGGAAGAGTAGACAATGTTTGGACCCATACCTGTGTGACAGGTTGGACCCCTTGGGAAGCCACCTGAGGTGCTGAAGATACCATTGAGTCTACCTGTTCTGCCAGCATGGGCCCCCTTTAACCTGTCTTGCTGAGCCCGGCTGTTAGAACTTCCTCTAACAGACACACTAGCAGGGCCACACAACCGCTGCAGATCTGCTCTGGGAAGACTCAGCTTAAGGGACTTCCTCCAGCATTCAGATGTCCACCTCCCTTGGAGTACAGACCCAAAGACATATTATGAAATTCACCTCTTTCCTCAATGTGGAAGAGAGAGGTGCAAAATTCTCTGCCCCCCTCCCCAGTTAGGAATTGCATAAACTAGGTTATAGTGTAAACCAGAAAAATATCCATAAATGAATAAATTTATTAACTATAATAGATGTATTTTAAGTAGTTAAGGAGGTAGCAGACAGAATAAGGCAGATTACTAAAAAAATAAAACAGCGCATGCAAACTAAGCTTAATACACTAAAGAAACCAGTTACATGTGAGTTCTCACCCTAAATGTAGTTCTAGTAATCTTCTTCACAGGCCAGACACCCTTCCATTCTGGGCCCAGTTCGCTCCCTCAGTTCAGTCTTCGTTGTTTTGAGCAGTCATCTTCGGTGAGGAAGCAGGGAGAAATGACAAACAGGATTACCTCACTCCCCACCCTTAAATAGGATTTGTATAGGGCAGGAGTCTTTTGTTTCCTAGTTTCATACACACCCGCCCTTCCTAGCTTCTTGTGGAAAAGTACAGAATTCAAGATGGGTTCCATTCTTAGGGCTCTCTTTATATCATTCTGAGATGTGATTTGGTGATATTTTAACTATCATGAATAGTGAAATTCTTGCAAGGTGAGCTGTTTTTATGAGATTTCCACCATTTCATGCTGAAACTTTGCAAGAACAGTGTCCACATTCAAATTAGATGCAGAACCAAAAAATATCTATGATATAGGAACAGACGGGGGATTAGAATCTGAACCTTCTGGAAATTTAAAGGGAGTGGAAATTGAATTTCAGTTTCAGGTCACCTTTACTTCCTGGAGCTTGGAAATGAAACTTCTTTCTCTACTCATTTCCCCTCTCTTGGCTGCATGCAAGTGAAATCATTATGTTCTGTTTTCCTCTGTGTACCGCTTTATCTGTGCATCATCATCAACAATGCTGTAAACCAGCCAGGGTGAGCATAATTCTCTGAGAACAATTGTCTAGTTTATAGATGACTTTTTTCCCCCTTTAGAAGGCAAGAAAAGTGTACAAAAGTGTTTTGGAAGCTTGCTTTACCTTGATCTACTTTAATCTTCCTTCAAACACACCTGTTGTATTAGTTCTGAACCTCTTTTGAATGGACACAGCCAGTCATGTCAAATTGAGGTTGAGGGTGGGAGTTCATGTGGGCAAGTGTCTATTAGAGGTGTCATTGAGCCTACCAAACAAATTTCACTTTTAAACTAAGACAGATTGGGACCAGATCTTGTTATGAGAAACACCATCTGGGGCCATTGATTGATATGAATATCTTGTGATGTGTGGCTTAAAAAAACAGCAGCAGCATACCACACACACGCCACTGGCTGCATAAATCATTTCATAACAGATTTGTTCTTTCATTGTACAAACAAAAACACAAGCAGCTTAACCTCTTTGAATTCAAACCTACTTAAAGGAATCATCTCTCAGCCTGCAGAGGCACTGTACAAGATAGTCTTGTCTTCCGAGGCAATGATACAGAAAATAAGTTATTTAATTAGGCAAATTTGAGGCACCGCCTTCACATGGAGCTGAAAGATACCATGGTGACATCTGTTCATGGCTCAGGGCATTATAGCTGATCAGTAATAGATACAATTGATTTGATTTTTTCTGAATGAAGTGTTTGGTTAACCAGTGTATAGAACTGAAGGATGAGGAGAGATTGAGAACTCTGTACTGCCAAGACAAGGACATGTGTGAGATTAGGAAAGGCTGAATTGTCAAAAGTTACTCCTGGTTCTTATAAACACCTCCAAATTAGGATGCTTCTCTTAACCATATCTACATAGACTTGGACAAAGACCCTGGCCTTCAGTTTGGTTTGGATGTGTTCAAACCCTTTTAGTTCAGTAAATATATGAAGCTACCAAACTTGTCTGCAGTTGAATAACCTTACCAAACCAGCTAGAGTTTTTTTTCTACAGGGGAAAAATGTGCTTACATGTGTCAATTCTGCAATCACCCAGGACTAGCTAACATGTTTTTAAAAAGGACTATCTTTGCCTACATTAGAAACTAAGGGCATGTCTATACAAACATTTAGTTTTCAGCAACTTGAGGTGTGAATATATCCCACATTTATCTGCTGCATACACACAGTTCATGTGGATCCTGCTCACACACACAGTTATCTCATCCTCTTTGAAACTAGAGTAGATCTTTGTGTTTGTCTACACAAGTACTTAAAAACATACTCATTTAAGCCCACTCACTTTCCCAATGTTAACAAACATCTAGGGGATGCGGGGGAGGTCCAAACCTCAAAATACAGAATGCCAATATTCAATGCTTCTCCAATATTCTATGAAGATACAATAGTTTACTCACTTGTGATATTAGTTGAATATTGTCTAACGTAAAAAGTATAATAAAATAATATGGTTCGTTACTTCATGCTTCTTAAAGCCAAAAAGATATTTGTGTAACTTTTTATTGTGAAAATGCTTTTTGACTGTTTGGACCCCTCAGTAGTTTGGATGATGGTCAGTTCTTATTTTATCTTAATAGTTTTAACTCCTCCAAAATTGTGACTTACATTACCCTAGAGAGTCAAGAATGTGAGGCTCTTCAGTGTTACACATTTGAGAGGACAGAGCCTCTAGTGACCCCTGGAAGTGTGAGACTGAATAAATAGGATCAGACAGCCTGTCACTGTCTCCTGTAAATAAGTTCCTCCAAGACCTCTTGTGGCAAAATGAAGGGGGAGGGGGGTATATGTCTAGAATTAGTTCCTTTTAAGAAAATTAGGTCTTTATTCTGGATTAAGGTTGAAATCTGAAACTAATTAATTAAAACCCATTTACCTGTTATAATGTGACAAAAACTTGAGTCATGGGAAAGGGTTGCTCAATAGGTACTTGTACATTCAGTGGTGAAACACTCACCTCCCCTTCTATCAGTGTTTAAGAAATACATTCTGTGTACATTATAAGCTTCCTTCAACAAGAAGCTGAGGAACTGGAGTTAATTTTCAAATTGGACACTATCAACCATGGGCTAAACAGACATTGTGAATGGCTTTGTCATTACACTAATTGAATGTATTTCCCTTGTTAAGTTCCCTTCAAAGATTCTTATCCCCTGTCAGACACAGATCCATTACAAAAGCGTTTTTCTCCTTCTGATAATGACCCATCCAAATTAAACAGCCTCTTAGAACTGGTATGGTAATATATAACTTCTTTTGCTTTTTGTGTATATAAATACATCTTACTTCTGTTCCATTCTATGCATCCGATGAAGTGGGCTATAGCCCATGAAAGCTTATGCTGAAATAAACTGCTTAGTCTCTAAGGTGCCACTATTATTAAGAGTGCCTGAAACTTCCCATTACAAGACCCTGTTTCCAGTTGCTTATAACCTTGCCAAACTTCAACCATGTGGCTGAAATTTTTCGTGTCTGCTGTCTGCCTCAGGCTGAATTTTTGGGGAAAATTTAAGACAAAACAGTACAGCAATTTCCAAGGATTATAGGGGGGAAATATGTTGTTTTGCCAATCTTAAATTCTGGTGACCCTTTTCTGAAAATGTCTAGCACCCTTATGCTTGATGTCCCTGTGAAAATCCACACAAATTTGGCCAAGTTATAATTCCTTGGAAAATCATTTTACTCGCGCTCAGCAGAGATTTTTCTAGGGCTTTGCAGTTTAAAAATTCCATCCACACTGAGCATGCTCCAGTCTGGATGAGCAGAACTGTCCTTGCAATTACTCCTCTAAGCTACTGTGTGCCTTGCTGGGTTTGGGTTCAGGCACCAGCACTGAAAGCAGGACTACTATCTCTCCTGAGCTCTAAATGCTCCACACACACACACCCCCCACACACATACATATGCACACATGCTTAACTCAGGCAGCAGAGAGGAGAAATTTCTCTGATTTGAATGGAGATGGGACAGGAGATGGACCACTCGGAGTGGGGAATAGATTGCTACAAGAAGCTGGGGTAGCAGGTTGGGGAGGGGGAGGAGACTGGGAATGCTAGCTGCCACTAGGAGGAAAATGGGCTGGGAATTGGGGTGGGGGAGATTGGGAGTGGCTGGCTAAGAAGACTGGGACTAGGAGCCAGAGACAGGCGGCACTATTCACTCTATGAATGTATATAATCTTTCTCCCTGATATTACTTATATAGCGATCATAAATATGGCTATATCTAGTCCCAAAGAAACACAAACAATGGGATATGCTCAATTTCACCTGTCTGACGTTCACTATCAAATGGTTAGGCCAGTCAAACAGGATAACTGGAAGTCTGACATGATTCCTTCCGCTTCCAGCTCTGGAGCCAGATGTTCTGCAGTAGGAAGCAGTGATTTAACACTGCAAAAAGCCTCAAAACTCAGTTCAAGTTAGTCACCATGTTTCAGTGACTGAATTTAGGTAGTTAACAGGTCTGCTGTGTTGGATGTTTAAAAGGAAATCCTTGACTGCATTAGATTGGGCTTTACAGAAAATTGTTCTGGTTACATCCTCAGTAGGTAAGAAGAAGGGACTGGGGAATTTACACAGAGAATCTTCTGCACTTGAATAAAAATGAAAGGCATCTCCTTGGATTTCAGCCCTTTTTTTCTTTTTTTTTTTTTGAGTCTTTGGGGAACTTTAAGATATTCTCCACTGTTCCTAGACCCTGCCTTTTAGAGATTCACTATGCTGATATTAAAAGAAAAGAGAGTTTGGGAGTTCTAGAGCTGTATGTAACATAGCCAGCCCCAAGCATTCAAAAATAATGAGTCAGGACCTCAAAAATCATTAGGTTGGCTTAAAACTAATGGGCCTTTTAAAAGAAAAATCTGCCTTCTGGTTTTCCCTGCAACCTTGAGGGCTGGAAACTTTTTTTTTTAATGAAGGATGAAATTCTCAAGAAATCACACAACTTCAGAAGCTGGGACTTCAAGAAAAACACAATTAAAATCACTAGAGTTAGCAACACTGTGAGAATCATAGTACTTGCACTTCACTTTTTGGAATATTGTTTTGGGCTTTCATCTACGTGGGCTCTCACTTCCTCATAACATTACGGCCATATTGGATCAGACTAATGATCCATCTTGCCCAATATCCTTCTCTGACAGTGGCCCAGAGTTTCAAGAGGAGTTTACAGAACAGGGCAATTATGGAGAGATCCATCCCTGTCTTCCCCTCCTGGCTTCTGGCAGTCAGAGGTTTGGAGTTTCCCTGAGCAGGGGTTGCATCCCTGACCATCTTGGTGAATCCAGTTATAATTTTAGCCATTAGAACATCTTATATCAATGAGTTCCATGGGTTAGTGTGCATGTGTGAAAAAATATTTCTTCTTGTTTGTTTTAAACCTACTTATTGGGTGACCCCTGGGTTTTATATTGAGGCAAAAGCTAAATAAACCTTCTCTATTCACTTTTATTTATCATCGTATAGACTTCTATCATATCCCCTTTAGTCATCTCTCTTCCAAACTGAACAACCCTAAACTTTTTGCTCTTTTTACTTAGTCATTCCATGCCATAAATTATCTTTGCTGCCCTCCCCTGAACTTTTTTCAGTTCACTGTATCGTTTCAGAGATATAATATGGAGATATACCTATCTCATAGAACTGGAAAGACCTTGAAAGTCATTGAGTTCAGTTCCCTGCCTACACTAGCAGGACCAAGTACTGTCCCCTGACAGATTTTTTGCCCTGGATCCCTAAATGGCCCCCTTCAGGGATTGAACTCACAACCCTGGTTTTAGAAGGCCAATGCTCAAGCCACTGAACTATCCTCCCCCATGATGGGTGGGCCAATTTCATGTTTTCAGCTGTTTATATCTGAAATTTCACTGGAAGTGGGTCTGATCCCACCCCGTCACCCCAGCTGCCATGCAAGGGAAGGACAAGTGCTGTCCTTGCCCAGCCCAGCCCATATTTGCCATTATGGAGGATAATGCTATGACAGGAGCTCTTCGTGGGAGAAGAGTGGCAGAGGGAAATGGAATCACCAGAAACATACATAACTTCAAATTTCTGTGTGGCTTAGTGCTGTGGCATGACATACTGTTTTGAAATAAATGTTGTAAGCAAGAGACTCCAAGGTGTTGACCTTAATATATCTGGAGCAATGGAACAACTGGACAAAGCAAAGTCATACCTACAGTCTTACTGGTCAGATGAGGGATTTCAAAACGTTTTTTAGAATGCACAGAAGTTGGCAGAGGAACTTCACACTGAAGCTATTTTCCCACACATTCAAGAATACAAGAGTCACCAAAGAAGATGACATTTTGATTACAAGGCACAGGATAATCCCATAAGAAACCCCAAACAACAATTCAAAGTTGAATTCTTTAACCAGGTGCTAGATTTTGCAATACAATCAGTTGAAGAATGTTTCAGCTCTTTCATGGCAGCTCAAGGAACATAGCAGTATATCTGGGATGTTATATGATATTCCAAAACTCCTCACTGTACCTGAAGAAGACCTACACCAGGCATGCAGGACACTAGAGACAGTGTTGACACATGATGACATGCGCGATATTGATGCGAGTGATTCAGGTGACAAACTGAAAGTCCTTTTAAGATACATTTCAGCAGAATCAACTCCAAAGGCTGTACTGGAATATCTGTGCACAAATAAGAGGACCACCCTCTTTCCAAATGCTTTTGTTGCTCTGCGCATACATCTAACACTTCCAGTAAAAGTTGTCAGTGGAGAACACAGCTTCTCCAAGCTGAAGTTAATAAAAACACATCTATGCTCCCTAATGACACAGGAGAGGCTAGACGACCCTGCAACCATCTCAGTAGAGCATGAGCTGGCCCAGACTGTGGACCTCCAGGAAGCAGTTCAAATCTTTGCAACCATGAAGGCACAGAAGGGACCACTTTGATTATTCAAACAGATAAAAATGCCAGTGTTTACCAAACAGACAAGAAAAGTTACATTTGCTGTTCAGGCATTTGAAAGTTAAGTGTTACTTAAAATTTTTGAACAAGGTGTTTGAAGTTGTTAGTTCTCCTTTATTGGGGTAGGTAGCAGAGCAGTACCATGAGAGGAGTAGAACAGAAAGAAGGCAGAATTGAGATCTTTCAAAGTTTTGGCTCAAGTGAGGGGAAATGGAGGCGTCATTTGAGCTCCCCGCCTCAGGTGCCAAAATGTTGTGGGCTGGCCCTGATGAGACCTCCCGTAACTCTTCATAGTCAGCTTTGGACTAAACTATCTTGAATAATTTTGTATCATCTGCAAACTTTTCTATTTCACTGTATCTTTTAACAGGACCTTCCCTGTTATCCCATGACTGCTTAGTTTCTTCAAGAGCATTTGCTAAGGGACCTTATCAAAGGCTTTCAAAAAATCCAGGTACACTATATCAGCTAGATCACCCTTTTTCATATGCTTGTTGACAACCTCAAAGAATTCTAATAACTTGGTGAGGCGTGACTTTCCTTTACAAAACCCATGCTGATTTTTCTCCAACAAATCTTATTTGTGTCTGATAATTCTCAAGCTTCACTTTGAGTTTCAAAGTTTCAAATGAACTCAGACTCTTGTAATGAAACTGAGCCCTAGTCTACAGTAGTGGTGGTGGAGGTTCCCACCTAATATACACAACTTCAGCTACGCAAATAGCATAGCTGGAGTTGACGTATTCAGGTCAACTTACCCCGGCGTCTTCACAGCGCTGAGTCAACTGCTGCCACTCCCCGTCGACTATACCTGCGCCTCTCGCCATGGTGGAGTTGCAGAATCAACGGGAAAGCGCTCGGGGATTGATCTCTACCCACTAATCCTGCAGGTATTGTAGACCTGGCCTCAGTGAACATGGCTACATTTCATTTGATTTATTGCCAAAATCATATGGAACCCTGAATTTCATGTGATTTCATTATGAAACCATAAGCGAGTCCAGATGCGCTTAGCTGTGCATTCCAGAGTCACTTGAAAGGTTTGAGAAACTTTGGGATTCTGGCCTTCATTTCAAGTTTTTCACGAGACCCGTTATGAGGCAAAACATGTAGTTTCAATGTAATCATTTTGCACATCTGTAATCAGCTGCACTTCCCCTGAGGAAATCTTTTTGTAGGCAGCAAATTGTACATGAGTGAGAAAATGAAGCAGGTCATATTTTCAAAAAGAAAAGGAATACCAAATGCATGTGTGATGGTATGCCCAATCTTTGAGCACCAATGTATAAAATGGGTAATTGTGTATGCAAATATGACTAATTAACAATGTATATGCCCAACTACTAGGTTTCCATGTGAAGTCATGATAATTGTATGTGCAGATTAAGCATTCAATTGTAGTTTAATGTCATATTTCTACATTTGGAAAGTCTGCCCCAGTATTTGTAGTGGCTGAAAGAACAAAGATAAAGTTGTATAGGAAGTTGAAGTTTGTGTTGTTTCATCACTCCTTTTGTGTCGTGACTCAGCTTGTCACATGTGATGATCAACATTTCATGCTAATCAAGATGCAGTGCCATACTTTGTGTTGCAGTACATTGTGCCATCATAAGTATAAGAAGCTCTTTGCTTTTCCAGGGTTTTCCAGTTGGGAAAACCCCATGTACTATGCTATATGTGTTTGCCATAACATATTTCCTTGTGATACAATGTATCAAAATCTTCTGAAACCTGTCACAGAGAATTTGTAATAGGAAATGCTTAACAATTATACCTGGTTATTTAGTGACATAGAATGTTAATGAGTAACTGTCTATCAACCATCCTTTTGTGCTACCTGAATCAATAAACAATTCGGTGTTTCATGAGACTTGATTTTTCAGTGCTTTGTTTATTCAGAAATGTAGATATTCAAAAGGTGCACAATATTTACTCATCATCCCATTCTGTTTTATATAATAATATTTAGGTTTTATAAAAAATCTTATAATCCAACGATCTCAAAGTACTTTACAGAGATAGGTAAGTATCTTCATCCACATTTTTCAGATAGGGAAATTGAATCAGAGAAAGGTGAATTGAGTTGTCCAAGGAGACACAGCAAGTCAGCAGCAGAACTGGGAACAGAGCCCAAATCTCCTGACCCCAAATCCAGCAAGCTATCCCGTGGGCCATGCTGTTTCTCAGGAAAAACTTGAGAAAAGAAACAAGTAACTCAGTATGAGTGATAGCACTGAAATACTGTGTACATTTCAAGTAAAGAAAATTTCATATAAGTCTAATTATGGTTTTTTTTCTTCTTCCCCCCTTTTGGACATTTTCTTCATCTGACTGCCCATCAATGTTTAGAAGAAATGCATATTCCTACTCCTATTACTTGTAAGTACCTAGCTGGAGATGGCTTTTCTTGAGCATGCTCATTATAGTGGTACTGGGGGTGGGGTGAGGTGGTGTATGTGGTTTTCTCCTTTATCAGTTGCTTTTTTTTTCACCATCTCACTGATCTTTGTTCTTCAAAAAGTCTGAATTTTTATTTCTTCATTTTCGTACTATTCTTTTCATTATTTCATGTATTGTACACACAAACATGTCACTTCAGAACAAGTAAGTGTGCACAGAAATGTCAGTTTACAATTACAACGCTTCAAATACAGATGTGCAAGTGAAGAAGACCTACATTGCCTCCTTTTTGATAGTTCAGTCGTCAGTATCCAGATTCTTGGAAATTCACATCTAGGAACTGTTAGTTGGAATTGTTTTGACTTGGGGACAAACGACTTTAAAATATAATCAATTTCCAAGGGAGCCTGCCCTGGTCTTTGCATACATTTCTGATGTAGGGTATCAGGGTCAGACTTTAACCAAGCAAATATTCCAATCTTAAACCAGAGCTGTAACATGCTACGTTTCAATCTAGATCTTTTGATGTTTGCATGGTTCAGATTTTTAATCGAAACCTGCTGTCCAGCCCCAGCGACTACAGAACACATTGAAGTCCATTTTTAATGCTAGTGAAAATGGTTCATGCGCAGGTGCCTACATTCAGGGCATGCCTGAGTGGCAGTTATTGGGTATGCCAAAGGAATCTCATTTACATAAACTATTGGCCTTCTTTGACTTCAGTGAGAGTTAGTTTCTTTGATCTATGAGCTGAATTTGACCCTTAGGGGCTATATTCTGCTCTCAGATGTTTAGGTGTAAATCCAGAGTAGTGACCTAGACTTTAGAGCTAATTCAGATGCACACAGGTTAACTGAGAATAGAATTTGATCCAAAGCATTGAGAATTGTGGGCATAAATTAAAGTGGGCTGGGGGCTGCTTTATTTTATGACTTTCAGCTAGTTTTAGTCCTTGCTACAGCCCTTCCTCCTCACCAGGTAAGTTACTCATGTAGCACACCTTTGGAATGTCAGAAAAGCACATGTTGCACTATTTTGCTATTCTCATCTATTTATATCCAATTTATGATCAATAGACACCACTTCCTATGAATTTGGCCCATGGTCTTCCATGAAAGCTGTACCCTCTTACTCCAGACTACATATGACAGAAATTTGCCCGTTTCATAAACTGAGTTTTACATATTCAGAAATCTGTGGGCATAATTCTGGGCCCTGCTATGACCGTTTCCACAGCTGGTCCATAGTGTTGGTTTAAACAACCAATTGAAGATGACTCCACCATTGAAACAGTGGGGGATGACCACACCAATCCCTTTGCCATCCTTTCACAACCTCTGAAAAAGGGACATGTCAGGAGCATGTACAGAAATAGGGGAAGTGTCAAGCACAGCTTCTGGAACAGCACCTTGGGCCCATGGTAGCTGGCACAATTTAGAGCAACCTCAAGGTTGTCCTAATTTGCAGCAAGGGCAGAAACAGGCATCAGGAAGCTGCAAATGTGGCTTAGTCCTTGCACCTCCACCCTCAATTTTCAGCTCCACTAAACAGAGCTTGGTTACATCTGAGGATTAAACCTCACATATTAATGCATGGTTGACAGTGTGGCACACAGGAAGTGGGGAGAGAAGTTAGGCTTCTCTCATCCACAGCTCAAATCTAAGAATAATAGGAATGGCTTGATGCATCATAGGCTCCTTTTGGGGAACTTCAACTCCTCTAAATTTCACTTTTGGTTCAGAATGAAACTTGGCCAAAATGAGGTCTTGTTGTTAGTCACCATCATTATTTGAAGAGTACAAAGGGCATGGAGGATACTTTATAGAAAAAGGAAAAAGTGAGTCTTTCTGTGCCTCAACCCTCATACAGTGAAGATTTATCTGGTTTCAGATTTGAAATTAAAGCCACATGAATGGGTGAGTTTTGCATGGGCACAGAATAGGATCATAAATCAACCAGGGTTTGCTCAATGCTGATCCCAGCCTCATACCAATCACAACACATGTTTTGACAAATTTAGTATGAATTTCATGTCTGGACCCCAAACTGACCAAGTTTCGCCTGTTTGGGGGTTTCATTGCCAATATTCTGTGCAGCTCTAGGGGAGTTCTGTGGGTTCCAAATAATGGTCTTGTTTTGTGAATTTGAAAAAAAGGGTAGCCCCGCTATTGGATAATCCCTAAACTCACTTCCCTGGATATAGAAGCTGTTTACTGATAGCACTTTCCAGACTCCAGTAAACCAGAGTTAAGCCCTGGAGATCTTCTTTCTTCCAGTAAAATGCTGTAGAATATCTTGGTGCCACAAATATGCACATTTGTCATGGAAATCCATAGCTCCTTTTTAAAGTGAATACAATTATTATGGTACATTTTACATTTTCTTTTTGGCAAATTATACAAAAGTATGAAAGCAAGTCTTGGGAGGAATAGATATTGGCTCCAGCTGAACAAGGACTGCCTGAAAGAACTGCACTTAATTTTTCTGACTGTTTTACCTCTTGGACAGCTCACAAAGGAAATAGTTTATTTTCAAGTTTAGAGAAAACAAACAAACAATGGCCATATTTTTTTTAAATGAAACTGGTTCCTAGTCAAAACCTTGTGTGCCAAGTTTTAACCCTGAAGCAAATTTGAATTGGATGAGTTATCACTCCTGAAAAACAGGTTTTCAAATAAATCTGCTGATAGATCCTTAAATACAATTGTATTGACTGGGCTTCTGAAACGTACCTTATTTGTGGTTTCCATTTCTTGAATTCACCTCTGTGCTTTTTGGAATAATTATTTTCTTTTTTCTTTAAAATCATTGTTTTAACCCTTCCTCAGCTACTTGCCTAAAGTTTCTTTTTGTTAAGGGCCCAAATCTACAGCCCACCTCATGCTGGGTAAGTAGTTCCTCACCAGTGTAGTCTCACTGAAGTCACTGAATAACTGATACTTACTGTGAACTTTTGAAGAATTGGCCCATAAGTGTGCAATAGCTATTAAAGTCCAGTCTCTGGCCTTGGATTCTAACAGACCTTATTGCAGATCACAGCTAAAGAATCTGATTCTGCAAGGTGGTCAAATACCTTCTCAGTTCCCACTGAAGCCATTGATAGTTGAAGATACTCATTTCTTTGCAGGAGGAGCTTTGCATGTCATGGAACAGGGTCCTAGTGAGTAGGGTGCGAGGAAGAGTAACGTTAAGGAGAATCAGAAATGACACATTTTTGGGAATCCTCTTTATGCATCTGAACATTAGTACTCATTATTTGTTGAGTGCTGACTCTGTGCTCAACTGGGCACCTTGTGTTAAACTGGGATTTCTGTATGGCAACACCTCATTGAAAGACCAGACAGAATAAGTTGAGTGGGATACTCTATTGTTCTGAAGGGGAGGCCACCTGAACTAGTGGTTAAACAGAGGTCTAAAAGCAGGAGACTGGGGTCTGTGCCACATTTTGCTACTCTGGGTGATCTTGGAAGATTCCCTTAATTTCTCTGTGTCTCAATTTTCCTGTCTGTCAAATAGTAGTTACTGCACATGCTTTGAGATCATTGGACATATTGTGCTCTACGAATGGAAAGTAGTATTAATATGTTCTCACCTTTTCATTAGGGGAAGGGAAAGATCAAGGGTTGTGAACTTCTGCTTTCTTGATGATTGAACCACTGAATTACATCATTGCTATCCACATGATCCATGTAACATTTCAAAGGAGTTTCTCTGAATTGATATCAGTATAAATTAGAATAATTTGTCTCCAGGTTCTTATAGCATTGCTAGCTCTGTCACGCTGCATATATGTAAGGATTTTTTATATAATGTACTGTCATGCTGTTTGTTTTTGAATAGATACTATAACATACCTGAGGGGTGCCATGCAGCTTAGTTAACTTTACAATTGAAGCCATACATTTTTCATTTCTTTACTTTCTACCATTTTAGCTAAACAGTCTTAATATTGCATTAATGTAGATTTTGCACTGAATACCACACACCTTCTTTAATCATTTATTCATCATACAGTAGTTTTCATTGCACAAACTTTTATAAAGGGTTTTATTTATACCCAAACTAGTGAAAAGAATAAAGACGTTGATTTGGTTGTGTCTTCTTTCCTGTGACTGGGTGTAGTGTGTTACCTAGGTAATAGCGATAGGGGGAAATTTGATTGGGAATGAGGTCAGATTTGCTGGGAAGTACTTCTTGTGATAGATGGATACATGTGATAGTATCACACAGATCCTGTACTCTGTTGTTTTCTGCACTTAAATAAAAACTCAGCAGCAGCTAAGTAGCTTTCTTTTACTCCTGATTCAGAAAAAGTGATGAGCACCTTCTGTTGGGGGTTGAGCACTTTAAAATCCCATTGTAATTTAATATGCAGGGTAATAGTTGCAGCAATTGAGCTATGAATGGTTTTTTTAAAAAAGAAGTGATTCCACTGAAGGCATTAGGATAAAGTTTTTACCAACAGTTTTAAAAATAACAAGTGTTTATGTGCTGAATTTATTTCCAACCTCTGTGGGACATGTGAAAAGACTTAAAACAGCAATTGTATTTTTACAAGTACTTATCTATAACACATGCTCCCGCACACACGTGTATCTCCATGGATGCAGGGGTCTACCTGCACAGGCCAAACTGCAGGATCAGAGGCTTCAGAGAGCAAACTGATTTCCCTTTACTTGCAGGAAGTCCAGGGTCATGATTATGCCACCCTAATAAAATGTTTTCCCAGTCAACAGGTGCCCTATTTTATTTATTGCATGTTTGTGGGATGTTGGTTTTACACCAGCATTTTGTTCTTTTCAATATTGTTCATGCACTTGACTGTTTTGTAAAGTGGATGCTGTTCTGTTTGTAAATACTTTCAGGGAGCCCAGTGACTAATGAAGTCACTAGGAAACTTGGCCAAGAATCTAAAGCAGCATTTGCAAATAACTAGTGAATATCTCTTTTAAAAAGAGCTAAACCCTGAGATCCTTCTAACTTAGAGCTACATTCTGCCACCCTTCCTCATGTTGAGTAGCTGAGTAAATTTGCTTTTCCCAGGCAAATTCCCAATAGTAGTATTTCACATTGATATTGTGGTAGCACCTAAAGCCAACACTGGGATTGAGGCCCACTGTGGTAGGCACTATGCTGTATAGACATTGTGCAAACACATAATAATGAAAGTTTCTACTCGGGAGAACTTATGAGTAAGTGGGAGTTTTGCCTGAGTAGGGACTAAGTGAGCTTTGAGTAATGTAGCCCCCCCCCCCCAAAGTGCGTAACTGAAGAATACTGCATATACAAGAACACCTTCTATATATGCTCTAGGGCAAGTATTATCTCTATTTTGTGTTTGTACAGCACCTTATACAATAGAGTCAGAGATTCAATTTAGATCCTGGGTCAATACCATAATACTATTTTTTGTAAATATAATTTAATAACTGCATTTGTGTAAATAGTGCAATAAATGATACATGTCCTGCTTATAGTGTATAGACACTAGTGGAGTGCACACAAATATCTAAGTTTAATTCACATTGTGTGACCTTTTGATGTGTTATCTGTTAGATATTGGGACTTTTAATTTTCTAACATCCAACTTTTTGCACTTATGCATTTGGGAAGCAATTTGTTTTTTAGAGGGTCTGTTTTTTTCTGGTGGTGAGAGGATTGAGTGTCTTGGATTTGTGTGCATAGATTGAGTAGTTAGATGTTGAGTACAAATCATGTAAACTAGGCATCTGTCTACATGTGCAAGTGCTGTTCTTATATGGAGACTCCGCCTTAACATGCATAAATAATCCTCCATGCAAAAATTTAGAGAGTTTGAGGCTTGTGGTAGCTGGTGGCTCCTGGAGACCACAGTTTGGGTTGCTTCCCTTCTCTGGTTCTTGCAGATATATTGCTGCTCAAGGTATATCTAAGTCTCTCCTTTTGAAGCCTGTCTTGTCTGTAGGCCTTTTAGTGTCCTGATCAAGGCTGGAGTCCATCTTTAGGCCTCAACCACCTCATTTTTTGTAACCTCCATTCTGTGCCTGGTTCGGCAGTTTCTGGGACAGCAGAGTCCATGATTGGCTGACTCTTCATTGATCCCACCTTACAACCAGTTGTCTTAGAAGCACTGTAGTCTTTGCCTGATTGCTGCCCCTTCCTGCAGCAGGCTTTCTTTTTTTAATCCTCTTTCCTCCAATCAGAGCAAGCCCTGCAATTGTGTCTGGTGTGTGTTAGCTGAGCCCAGAAGAGCTCGTTAGCTTAGCCCAGAAGAGCTCATTAGCTTCCTCCTTAATAGGGTGAGGGCATGCCACCTCACAAAGCTCTGCAAAATTGGAATTTGGTCCCACAAACACTGATCAGTGGGCATGGTGCTTGACTTCAGTGGGGTTACCCATAGCAATAAGCAGAGCATACCCCTACTTTCATGATCTGCCTTTTAAGCTGGAAATCCTGTAACAAAAATTTTCCTGTGGTATTTCAGCATTTGGACTTCTAATCTCCACCAGAAGCTCAAAATAATGGGAAAACCAAACTAACCCCACTTTTCAAATCTCAAAGTTCAGTTTGAGTCTGGATCAAGAGAACAAGGAAGCTCTCAGTTTACTGCAACCAGCTGGGCCATCCCCACTATCCATTCATTTTGTTCAGGGCAGATAATTTAATTCTGCTTGGTAATTCCACCTTTGAGCATTATTCCTGTCTCGCTTCCCCAGCGTGTACAGTTCTCACACATGTGCTTTCCCCCATTTTTAAACAAATCCTCTCTTCTGAACCTGAAAGAGCAGCCTAATAAACTGCCTCTGTGGATTCTTGTTTTCTTCTTGGCATGTTTCCCTTGCACTTAAAAGTAAAGCAGCCATTAATTCCTCCTTATTGACACTTTGACATTTCAGTCACTTCACCACATGTTGATTGTATCAATCTTTTCCTCCAAGTATCTGTCCAGTTATTTTTTTTCCTTTTTCAGCTGCATAATGCATGAGACAAAAAGCTTCTTTTCGATACCTAGTGACAGACTGTGCAGTTTGATGCTGGTTACACATTCTCAACAGCCCGCGGTCCACCCATGATTGACACTAATGTGCTGATAGCATTTCATCTGGATGTTCCAGCAGTTGCTCGAATGGGAAGCTGGTCAGTGAGGAGAGCAGGCACTTTGTCACTGATAGGACCTGTCAGTGATTCACTGAGATCAATTCAAGAGCTCTGTATTTAGAATCAGAGCATTTTCAGATAAACACATTTACAGTTGCAAAGATATCTCGACAACCACTACCCAGCTGTTGATTAAGTTACATCCCTCACACTTTAACTTGTGCTAAAATCATCTGATGGTTTGTAATTTTTTGTTCATTGACTTTGGACGATAGAGCCAACACTCAAAAGGATCTTGAGAAATGGGAGAACTGGATTATAGACAACAAAATGAAATTCAACAGAGACAAATGTACAGTGCTGTACTTTGGGAGGGAAAACCAAATGAACAAATACAGAATGGGGGATAACTGGCTTGGCAGTAGGGTGACCAGATGTCCCGATTTTATAGGGACAGCCCTGATTTTTGGGTCTTTTTCTTATATAGGCTCCTATTATTCTCCGTCCCCTGTCCTGATTTTTTACACTTGCTGTCTGGTCATCCTACTTGGCGGCAGCACTGCTGAGAAGGATCTTGGAGTTGTGGTGGATCACATCCTCCAAATGAGTCAGCAATGTGATGCTGTTGCAAAAAAATGCAATTTTGAGTTCCATTAATAGAAGCATAGTGTGTAAGTCATGGGTGGCTCTGGGTAGTCCTGAGCCAGACTACAGTGTTCAAATTTGGTCACCAATGTACAGAAAGGAGGTAGAGAAACTGGAATGGATCCAGAGGTGAGTGACAAAGATAATTAAAGGGATGCGATGCCAGCCATATGAGTAAAGGCTGACGAACCGGGTATGTTTTGTTTGGAAAAGAAGAGATTAATGGGGGGTGGGGCATGACAGCAATCCTCAAATACTTGAAACGCTGCCATAAAAATGGAGAAACGTTGTTTTCTCTTGCCACAGAGGGCAGGAGAAGAGGCAAAGCTGCAGCAGAGCAGATTTAGATTAAATCTCAGGAAAAAACTTCCCAACTGTAAGAACAGAAGGACAATGGAACAAATTGCCTTGGGAAGTCATGGAAGCTCTTTCACTGTAGGTTTTCAGAAGGAGGCTGGGTAGTCATCTGTCTTGGAAGTTTAGACACAACAAATCCTACATCTTGGCAGAGGGTTAGACTAGATGACCCTTGCAGGCCCCTCTAATCCTATATGATTCTGTTGTTCAATTGTGATGATAACGAGGACTGACTAGGCCTATTCCTAAGCTGCTATTCTGTCCAGACATGCAATAGAGGAAGAAGGGGAGGTGACAACAAGAAACCCCTTGAAAGCTTAGCTCCAAAATCCTCAAAAGAGAACATCTTTCTCTCCTTCCCCTCTTTTCATTTGCTCTGTGAATTTTTGTGCCCTTGATGGAGGTGGGGGAGAGGGAATTATGACCCCCTTGTAAGAGCAATACCCTGCAATACATTTTTGTCAGGAATAATTTATTCTGGAATTAATAAGGAATTCTTGCCCTTGTTGATTCATCATTCTTAAACTGTCAAAGGTTTTGCAACTCCCACCACCCCTTCCCCCCTGCTACACACACACACACACCATGGTTATCCCAATACACCTGTTTCCTAATTTGCCGCATCTTTAGCTAAACCATCTCTGGGCTTCTTACAAGGAGAGGCTGCCATTTGCTTGTTCTGCTTCTGTGACTTGAGTTAAGTTGGGAACACTAAATATATACCATCCTTTTCTTTTAACCACTCAGCCAGTGTTTTAGGGCCCTCTGTGTTTCCTGCACAACAGTGTAGAATTGCTTTACATAGGGCTTTCATCAGCGTTCCTTGGGGACCCTGGTTTGCATTCTGCACAGACCATTCAGAAACCCTATTGTTCATTCACTGAAAAGGAAAATGAGTTTGCCAGTTCCAATTCTTTGTAGCTTATTGGCCTGTCTCAAAAGACATCTAGCAGTGGGACTTCTAGGTAATTCTTGCCAGGAATATTTTAATCTGGAATAATAAGGAATTCTTGCCCTTGTTGACTCACCATTTTTAAGCTTCAATAATGGGACTCGGCAATGGTTCACTCCAGCAGTCTGGAGTGCTTGTTATAAAAGACTTATGTATTTGGGATTAGTGTTTCCCACTGAGAAATCATAGTTCCTGTTGCCAAACACCTCACATAGCCTCACACTATTATTAGCAAATCCAAAGGATTAACATAAGTCCATACCAGCATTAATAAATCATAAGGTTAATGTTGGTACAGACAGGGTATTGCAGAGTATAGGGTAACATGGTAAACAAAAACAGAGGGTTCACATGCCCTCATAATACAGTAGAAAATCCAGCTGTGTGTTAGCATTGACATATATCATAATAGGCACAGCTTTTAAATTAATTAATTATCAAGATATGAGCTTTCTCATAACAGAGCACTGTATTACTATTTTTCAAGTTACTGTAGAATGTTTACGGTAAGTGAGAGACTTTATTGAAAGAGTTTGATAGAGCTGGGAAGATAGGCTGCCTGGGTTGTTCTGGTTCTGCCACAGGCTTGTTGAGTGGTATTGGGCAAGTCATGCAACTTCTGTGCCTCAGTTCCTCACTTCTGTAAAATGAAGATCTGTGCATCACACACATGCTGTCAGGCTTTATTGCAGTAAATGCTTTGCCACTGTACAGATGACCCAACCAGCATATCATTAAAGTTTGAACCCAGGAACTCTAAATGTAAAAAAGACTGATTCTGTACTGCCTGAGCTAAAGGAGCAAGTATTAGCTTGTAGCCACAGTAGCAAAGTCTTTGACATGGTCCAACCACTGGAGGAAGACAAACACAGTTTTCCCTTGTGTAACATAAGAACATACAAAATTGCATAATTCTGTGATTGTATGATTGAGCAAAAGAGAAACAAATGATTATGTGATCTACACATTTAAAGAATGAAAAATATATTTTTGTCTGGCTGAGAGGGATGGATGCTCTTTGTCTAAAAATAGATATCAATTGGGGGAAAACAATAAATAACACCCCCCCCACACACATCTTAATTATTTTATTGTATTGAAAGAGTTGCAGGGGTAAAATTGAAGTTTTTCACTACAACCAAAATTGCCAATGATTTGTTGTTTTCATTGTACATCAGGTGAATAATTACAAAGAATCCAAGGAACTGGCATGAATGTCACAATCCAAAATGTTTTCAAAAGTTTTCATTGACCATTTTCACATAATTGCAGCTCTCCTGGATTAGACTGCACAGATGTAATGAGGGTTATATTTTCACACAGATCTAGGTTTTAGTGTCACTCCCATCCTCTCCCTGCAAATGAGTTTATTAACTGGCCTACACAGCATAGACTCGTGAGTCTTGAGCATTTGTGATCCCTTAGTGCAGTAAATGCCACTCAAACTTTATTCCCTGTGAAGTAAACATGGCTAATTGAAACATGTAGCAGAAGATATGGTTCTAAGAGTCAGCTTAATATTTATTTAGTCAAAAAGAGGGAGCAAGGGAGAAAAATTAGTCAGGCACCTTTTTACCATAAGGAAATCAGTTTAGTGAAGAAAAACCTCTTCACACAATAATTTAGTTGTTAAGATTTCTTCTGTAGGGGGAAAAAGAACATTAAAGCCTTGGCTTATGGTAATCTTTCTTTCTCTTTTTTATTTTGTTTTATTTGCTTATCTATGGAGCCCATGTAAGCAAAGTTCTTTGCTGGTGCTAGGGATTTGTAGTACATCTTTTAAAGCTGCTGGTTGTAGAATGTCATGTATTCATTTTTAAATAGTTTTACTCTCTGATATGAATGACGCATAGCACAGGCAAATCAGTGGAAGCTTAGTTGGTCGCTTTCTTCTTTCTCCTTTCTCTTCTTCATTTTCTTATTGTTGGATGTGGGAGCATGGGTTCTTGGTAATAGGGATAATAAAATTAAATTTAATATCCCTGTGGCAGGAAAAACACAACAGAGGCCCAACACCATAGCATTTAATTTCAGAAAGAGGAACTCCACAAAAATGAGGAGGTTAGTTAAACCGAAATTAAAGGATACAGTGCCAAAAGTGAAATCTCTGCAAGCTGTGTGGAAACTTTTTAAAGACACGATAATAGATGCTCAACTTAAATTTATACCCAAAATTAAAAAACATAGTAAGAAAACCAAAAAAGAACCACTGTGGCTAAACAACAAAGTAAAAGAAGCAGTGAGAGGCAAAAAGGTATCCTTTAAAAAGTGGAAGTTAAATCCTAGTGAGGAAAATAGAAAGGAGCATAAACACTGGCAAAGTAAGTGTAAAAATACAATTAGGAAGGTCAAAAAGGAATTTGAGGAACAATTAGCCCAAGACTCAAAAAGTAATCACATTTTTTTAAGTACATCAGAAGCAGGAAGCCTGCTAAACAATGAATGGGACCACTGTTTGATTGAGGTGCTAAAGGAGCATTCAAGGCCGATAAGGCCAGTGCAGAGAAACTAAAGGAATTCTTTGCATTGGTCTTCACAACTGAGGATGTGAGTGAGATTCCCAAACCTGAGCCATTCTTTTCAGGTGACAGATCTAAGGAATTGTCCCAGATTGAGGTATGATTAGAGGAAGTTTTGGAACAAATTGATATATTAAACAGCAATAAGTCACCAGGGCCAGATGGTATTCACCCAAGAGTTCTGAAGGAATTCAAATGTGAAATTGCAGAACTAATAACTGTAGTCTGTAACCTATCATTTAAATCAGCTTCTGTACCAGATGACTGGAGGATAGCTAATGTGATGCCAATTTTTAAAAAGGGCTCCAGAGGTGATGCCGGCAATTACTGGCTTGTAAGGCTGACTTCTGTGCAAGTACTGTGCAAACGCGTTGAAACTATGATAAGGAACAATATTGTTAGACATATAGAATAACATAATTTGTTGAAGAGAAGTCAACATGGTTTTAGAAAAGGAAATCATGTCTCACCAATCTACTACAATTCTTTGAGGGGATCAACAAGCACATGGACCAAGGGGATCCAGTAGATATAGTGTACGTAGATTTTCAGAAAGCTAAATAGTAAATAGTGGTGTCTCAAAGGGGTCTGTTCTGGGACCAGTCCTATTCAACATATTCATAAATGATCTGGGAAAAGGGGTAAACAGTGAGGTGGCAAAACTTGCACATGATACAAAATTACTAAGGATATTTAAGACCCACACAGACTGCGAAGAGCTACAGAAGGATCTCTCAAAACTGGGTAACTGGGAAACAAAATGGCAGATGAAATTTAATGTTGATAAAAGCAAAGTAATGCATAAAATGATGAGGTCTAAATTAGCTGTTACTACTCAAGAATGAGATCTTGGAGTCATTGTGGATAGCTCTCTGAAAACATCCACTCAAAGTGCAGTGGCAGTCAAAAAAGTTAACAGAATGCTGGGAATAATTAAAAAGATAAATAGATAATAGGACAGAAAATATCATGTTACAGCTATATAAATCCATGGTACGCCCACATCTTGAATACTACATGCAGATGTGGTCACCACATTTCAACAAACATATATTGGAATTGGAAAAGGTTCAGAAAAAGACAATAAAAATTATTCGAGGTATGGAACAGCTTCCAAAAGAGGAGAGATTAAAAAGACTGGGACTTTTTAGTTTAGAAAATAGACGGCTAAGGGGAGATATGATTGAGGTCTATAAAATCATGCCTTGTATAGAGAAAGTAGATAAGGAATTGCTGTTTACTACTTCTCATAACACAAGAACTAGGGGTCACCAAATGAAATGAAATAGGCAGCAGGTTTAAAACAAATAAAAGGAAATATTTCTTCACACAATGCACAGTCAACCTGTGGAACTCCTTGCAAGAGAATGTTGTGAAGGCCAAGTCCCTAACAAGGTTCAAAAAAGAAGTAGATAAATTCATGGAGTATAAGTCCATCAATGGCTATTAGCCAGGATGGGCAGGAATGGTGTCCCTAGCCTCTGTTTGCCAGAAGCTGGGAATGAGTTCAGGGGATGGATTGCTTGATTACCTGTTCTATTCATTCCCTCTGGGGTACCAAGCACTGGCCACTATCAGAAGATAGGATGCAGGGCTAGATGGACCTTTGGTCTGACCCAGTAGGGCCATTCTTATGTTCTTATGGGTTTGTCACTGAATGTTCAGAGCTGGTGCTAGTTCACTTTATGTCATGGCTTTGTCTTCTCTTTGGACTCAGAAAAGATACAGAAACTATAGCAGTATAGATATAGCTGGAGATAGTGATTTTTAAAATGGCTTCTACCTCTCACAGGTCACATTCTTTAATGTCAGTCTTGTCCTGAGCCCAGTACAGGTTCCTTTCCTCACTATTCTATTTGGGTGCACAAAGAAACTCCTCCTCTGCCTATCGGACACTAATGTGGACTTCATGTTACATCCCACTTTTCAGTGGGGAAGATCAAAGGGAAATTCCAGACTGGATTTAGGTCCCCACCTAACATGGATTTTGGCAACCCTCTGTTCCCATATGGAACTACACAAACCATTGCCCCATTTTGATGCATTCTGTTCTTCCTTGAATGAATGACATCAGTTCCAGAGGCCTTATTAGATTGTCCTTATAAATAGATTGGTGGTTTGAGTAAGATCAGTCTCTCCTTTGCTAATGTGTACTATGGAGATGTGTTGTATTTAGTTTCAAAGGCTTAGGTCTCCGTATTTATCACACTCCCTTTAGCTATTTTAAAGCTGAATCTTTAACCTTCTTGCCCTTTGCAATGAGTCCTGTATGTCAGTCCTAGAAGGAAAGGTAAACAGGATATTTTTTCTCTCTTTTGCTTTGTTGTTAATGAAAGACACTGACCATGATTTTTCCCCTCTTCAAAACACCTTAAAGGAAACTAGCAAAGAAGCAGAAGGAGACTCAAAGCAGCACTCAGAGAGAGATGGGTCCCGTTGCTACTTCAGACAAGAACACCACCAAACTCAGTGCAGTTCACAATGAAGAAGCTTTTTCTTCCAGCTGTCAAGATGTTAATGGATTCAGTAAGTTTAACTTGCTTGCAATGGATGCCTCTCTTTTTGAGAGCTGTAGATACTTAAAAGATTCTATTTCCATGGGCACAAGATGTAAGTGTTAGAAATGAAAAGGGTATAGTTAATGGCAGGAGCGCTGCTAGAAAGAGATCTGACACTCCAATCTAAGATTTCTCTATGACTGCCCCAAGTTAAATGTCAGACAGATGGAGAGGACTTCCTCCAACTCTAAATCTACTTGGAAAAAATTTACAAAAGATGTTTAAATAATTGTATCGCAGGATGGATAAGGAAAATGCCTGTTTGGTTTAGTGGAATAATTCTTGCTCATGTTGGGATATTAAGGTCAAATCCCCACCTAGATCTCTGAGAGTGAAACAGTTTTTCCTGCACTAAATTGGGAGAAAGCCTGATCTTGAAGTTAAGGAATAGAGTTGGGATTAAGGAGATCTGAGTTTTGCTCTCTTTTCCTCATTCCATTCCTCATAAGGGTGCAGTAGACTTCAGTTAGTTGACGTTAGTAAACCACGCTGAGCCATTTTAGAAGGAAAGGTCTATATAGATGAAAAGCATGATAAGCAAACACTTTTCAGAAGCAATAGTAGCAGGTGAAACTATAGCACATCCGAAAACTCCTGTTCTTAAATCAGTTTTCAAGTTGTGTCTTAGGAATGTCATTTAAAATATTTGACCTTTGGCCTATTAGTTTAAATAGGGTCCAGTTTGGGTACCAACCAACCACTGAAACAGTCTGATAATTCTTCAGTAACTTTAGTGGAATGTTTTAGTGGTCTCCCTCTAGTTCTTACAGAATAAATGTCCATGTAACCACCAACAACAAAAAGTCTATGCTTGACATTCTTTTCTGCAGTCACAGACGGAACAGGCTGGAGAGACAATTCCCCTTACACCCACAACTGTGGTCTCTCCAGGTCAGGTCATATTTGCCTGCACTGCCACTGTCTGCAGTATAGCTGCAATAAATAGAGGACTTCAGACTTCAAACCTGACCATGCAGTGCTTCTCCAATACTAATCAAAATATACACTTTGAAATCAAAGTGTATATTTTATTACCAATATTGCACTGTAAAAATGATAAACAAAAGAAATAGCATTTTTCACTTCACCTCATAAAGTACCATAGGGCAGTCTCTTTGTTGTGAAAGTGCAACTTACAAATGTGGGTGGGTTTTTTTGTTACATAACTACACTCAAAAACAAAACAAATATAAAACTTCAGAGTCTACAAGTCCACCCAGTTCTACTTCTTGTTTGGCCAATCGCTAAGACAAACAAGTTTGTTTACATTTACAGGAGATAATGCTACCCTCTTCTTATTTACAGTGTCACCAGAAAGTGAGAACAGGCATTTGCATGGCATTTTTGTAGCTAGCGTTGAACGGTATTTACGTGCCAGATGATGCTTGTGAAAAAAATTAAGTGTTAATTAAATTTGTGACTGGACTCCTTGTGGGAGAATTGTATGTCCCCTGCTCTGTTTTACCAGCATTCTGCTACACAGTTCATGTTATATCAGTCTCAGATGATGACCCAGCGCATGTTGTTCATTTTAAGAATGCTTTCACTGTAGATTTGACAAAACACAAAGAAGGTACCAATGTGAGATTTCTAAAGATAGCTACAGCACTTGACCCAAGGTTTAAGAATCTGAAGTGCCATCCAAAATCTGAGAGGAACGAGGTGTGGAGCATGCTTTCAGAATTCTTAAAAGATCAACACTTCTATGCAGAAACTGCAGAACCGGAACCACCAAAAAAAGAAAATCAGCCTTGTGTTGGTGGAATCTGACTGAGATAATGAAAATGAACATGCATCGGACAAACTTGCTTTGGATTGTTGTTGATCAGAACCTGTCATTAGCATGGACACATCCCCTGGAATGGTGGTTGAAGCATGAAGGCTACAACAGTGCCATGAGAATGTCTGTTCTCACATTCAGATGACACTGTAAACAAGAAGTGGGCAGCTTTATCTGCTGTAAATGTAAACAAACTTGTTTATCTGAGTGATTGGCTGAACAAGAAGTAGTACTTAGTGGATTTGCAAGCTCTAATTTTTACACTGTTTTATTTTTAATGCTTTTTTTGGTATATAATTCTACATTTGTAAGTTAAACTTCCATGATAAAGAGATTGCACTACAGGTGAATTGAAAAATACTATTTCTTTTGTTTTTTAACCATGCAAATATTTTAAATAAAAATAACTGTAAACTATAAAGTACACTTTGTATTCTGTATTGTAATTGAAATGAGCATATTTGAAAATGTAGAAAACATCCAAAAATATGTAAATAAATGGTATTCTATTATTGTTTAACAGTGCGATTAATCATGATCAGTTTTTTCAATCGTGCAATTAATTGCGATTAATTTTTTTAATCACTTGGCAGCCCTAATGGATAGTATAAATATACTGAAAATTTACCAGTTTTTAATGCTTTCCCCTCAGTTGTGAATCTTAAAACATATTTCTGGCCAGCAAATGAAATATGGTAAGAATTGAGTCTGTAATATGGTCTGATCCCTTTTGAGTATTTAAAAAAAAACAATTAAAACTGTGGAATCATTCATCTGTAGAAGTAGCTATAGAGAATGCACTGTGACTAATTTTGCAAAGAACGTTCCTAAAGATTTTTATCACTTACAGTCACTGAGTTCTCGACTTCTCTGACATCATTGCAAGTTAATCAATACCTGTTCTTTGGTGCAGTTCCATGTAAATATTGAGTTGGATTTTTTCAGGACCATCAGAAATAATTATCAGTAAGGGTTCATAATCTTTAAGTGCTCTTCTTTGCCAGGTTCAGGATGCTGAAGCATCTTGGCTGGTTGATACAGATGTAAATTGTGTCCTGTGTAGTTCAGTACCCATGCTAAAGAACGTATTTTAAGGTTCTGGTTTGAATAACGTGGATGAGAAAAAAAATACTCATTTCAAAAATTGGCTTAGTAGAAATTAATACTTAGACATCTGTAGAGGCCTGTACTAAATCATACTGATTTTGAAGCAGCACAGCTAGGATTATGTTGCCACCCTTCCAATAAGTAATAGGTTTCAAAACATTGTATGTCTGAGGTTTGAGAACTGTAGTCTTTTGTACCCACTCTCTCATTCCCCCAATGACATTTTCCCCCCATTTGCCCAACACAAAAAGGAGTGGCTACTAATGCTTTATGGTGGGTAGCCACCCAGCTTGTTTGGATAAGCTCTGCCCAACAGTATATTTTCAAAGTGAAAGGCAGGGGACTTGATTTGCCAAGGTGGACACAAAAGCTTCCATCCCATAGACTGTGGAGCCAGCCCCCTCCCCCACCCCCAGGGCCCTGGCCCAACCATTTTGGGGCCTGCCGCAGTCCAGGTGGAGACAGGTTATCTGGCCACAACAGGAAGGGGTGAGACGGGGCAAGGAATTGTTGAGGGAGGGCCTCACCTGCACACTGAGGCAACAGCTGACAGGCCAGAACAAGAAGACAGGCCAGCTCCACAGGACAGGGTGCGTGCAGAGCAGGCTTCCTCTCCAACCCCTTGTGAAGCAACACCTGACCCCCTTCCCCGGGATGGGACTTCCAAGCCATGGGGACAGAACCCAACCAACTCCAGGGGCAAGAGCTGATACTCCCCATGTCACACTCCTGGGGGCAGGACCCAACCTCCCCCATGTGGCCCTCCTACTTTAAATGGCGCTCCTCAGCCCCTGGTTCGCCCACCAATATGTTTCTTCACCTACTGCCCTGGGAGGAAGAACAGTTCCCGTAAATGAGTATGTAAATGGGTAGTTAGGTTTGCAGTTGTCTCATCTGTGCCTTCAAAATGTGATGTTTTGAGGATTTGGGGAACGGTGGAGACAGCTGAGTGAATGTTTCTGCTCTTTTCTCCTCCTAACTTTAGTCCTAAGTGTCCACCTGAACTTTGCTTTTGTCAGTTTGAACCAAGTCCTTAATATTCTTTTGATGATCATAGAGAAAAAAGTTTTATTAGATTAAACCCATCACTACACAACAGCAGGATAGTAATCCACTGGACATGTCCAATATTAAACTGATACAATGCTGTAACTTAGCCAGCTGTGCCTCCACTACAGCATCTGTGCTGCCACTCTCTTTTGCCATTACATAGGCATCACAGTGGATTGTCACAACATATCCTGATGCATTTCACACAGCTGCAAAGCAGTTACTTGCTTTTTGAATGCAAGTTTGTATTCAAGGTGGTGCCACCTGATTTAGCCAAACATAGCCGTGCTCCTCAGCAAAAGGTACGTTTGGCATATCTTAATTTCTTGGGCTCTTCCATCATTCTGTAGAAATGTACATCTCCCAACACCAAGTCTCAGTGCTCTAGAGACAAGTGTTTTTAAAGCTCCCAGATGATACTTATGAAAGTGGGTTCTCCCTTTAACGTATCAGTTTCATACATGAGTGAGAGAGTGCATTTCCTTAAGTATATATCTTCTTGGAGTGAAACTTAGCCCTGTGCAGAAGACCAACACAAGCCTTATGCACTGGTTAATAGCACATGGTCCCAGAGCGAGGAGACAGGTCAGCTCCACAGGACAGATGTTGGTGGTCTGGATAGGGCTGAATTTCGGCCTTGGACAGGGATGTTTTATGTACCCTTGTTATCAAGAAGATTTATGTTTCAGTAAGGACTGTCTCTGGTGGACTGGAAGAGGCAGTGCAGGATCTGGTGAAAGAGCAACAGAAGATGGGCTATTATTAGATTGCTTACTCCTTTTATTGTTGTTGTTTAACCATATAGCCCTTGGGCAGGTGTAACTCCTGCTGAAATTAATAGGAGGTTTAACTAGGTAAGGACTTGGAGAATTGACCTGTTTATTCAACCCCATAGGAGAGCATTAATAAACCTCTGTTGAAAGAACAAATACAACAGGCCGGACTGACCTTAGTATTATTCCAGCTGTGCCAGGTTTATATTGGAATAATACAGAGGTCATTCTGGCCATTCATCTTTTATTAATTGCCCAAATGTGTAAAGGAAAGTTGTATGCAGTTCCAGGGAAAGTAACTGATTGAGTCTGTTTATATTTGAGACAGCTCTCTAGTATGAAAGATCATCTTGAAAGTGCCATTTCCTTCTGTGAGAGACAGCTCAGTGCAGGAGTGCTGCTGAAAAGAAGTGACAAGGAAGAACGGACATGGTGGGAACTAAAATTATCCCCTACCATCTGTGAAGTGTCCAACAAGGTGCACACTGGGTTATTACTGAGGGGATATCTCGTGTAGTCTGGCAGTCCCAGCAATGTGACAGGGCAGGCAGCATATCATCTGAACAATGATACACTAATAATATGTCCTTCACAAAGGCACCATTTTTCTGACACCACAATGAAGGCATGTCACAGTATCAGAGATAATGCAGAGCTGGTCCAGAGGTGAATGCGACATCACCAGGGCAACCAGCTTGGCCTTGACATCCAGGGACTAGATGACTAAAAAATTAAGTATTTGTGTAAAGACTAACAGTTTGTTAAGGTTTGTTTAACTATTGAAGCATCTGTTTGAGGGAGCACAGTGGCATTCTGTTGAATATGCACGGAATATGCAGATCAAAATCAGAAGCAATGAGCAGGATGGGAGAGCACAGTGGAACCCTGTCTTGCTTTAATGAGCTCTGATGTGGTCATAAAATGATCCTGTCTAATAGCAAGAGTAAGGCCATGAAAAGAGCATTTGGTAAGTGCCTCAGAGGATGTTAAGGATTATCTTTCATCCCAGGTCTAATCAGACATGCTTATTCTCTGCTCACACCTCACTTAAGTTTTTCCTTTGTGCACTTATAAGGAAGCAGACCCAAGGGGACTTGAGACTTACTGTCACTCAAAGTAGACTAAAACATCAAGATCCAATTCTTATTTATGCCACGTGCAACTTCTACTTCCCGTCGGGTGCATCCTGCTGCACATAACACTTGACTTACAGGATAATGGAAATTATTTAAAACAGATAAAGAAAACAGTATATCATCAAAACCATCAAGGAGACAGAGAAAAATACCCAGAGTGAAGGGCTGCTGGCAAGTTTGATTAGGTCACAATATCGGCTGCCTTTTAATTATTCCTAAACGTTCTCTGTAAAATCCGTGTCATTTTTTGGGACAAGATTTTCAAAGATCTCTAAAGTGGATGTGAAATTGATCCCTGGGTGATGATCTAGTACAAGGTCCACACACTACCTAAGAGAGCTTAAACAGGAATTAGGTGGTGCACATGCTTTTTTCCCAGCCCTCTTCATTGGGTTGAAATTCATCTGGATGAGCTTCAGGCACTATGTACATATCAGTTATGACTGTAAAACTCCTTTCATTGGATAATTGTGCACACAACTCTCTGGTTATGCAAGCCACTGCTTGGCTGATTTGTGCAAATACCCAAATGTTCTGTGCAGATCTTCCATTGAAAAAGACATTTGAAAATCTGGCGTTTTGTTGTCTGTTTTCTCCCTTCACACGCAAAAGAAATAATTAACCTCCCCTTCTTGACACTCTGCTCTGTTTCACTGAACATAAATGAGTAAAAGTTTTTGTTAAATTTACTTAAAATATTTATAAGTCTTCTATCTGTAGGTATCTAAGTACCTTATCCTGAACTAAGTGCCTTATCCTGCAAAGGCAATGTGATCCAGTGATTTCAGTTAGGCAACTGGATCTTAGGAAACTTCAGTTGTGCTCCCCAGTTTGCTATTTACATACTGTGTGATCCTAAGAAAGTCACATAAACTTTCTACACCTCAGTTTCCCTTCTGTAGAAGTGGATGCTTCCCAGTTAACACAACAAATGAGAATGAATAGAGGTAGCAAAATACAACAGCCAGAGAGCAAGAGGTAGGAGTCCCAAAAAGAAGGCATGCATCATATGCCAAAGGCAACTGGTGAAGAACTTCAGGAGACCAATCTGTGAGACAGTTCATTTATCCCCCATTATGTCAGCTAGTTTATTATAAGCTGCAGATGTTGATGAACATCACAGCAACAGAAAAGTGTTATACTGAGAGAACTGAAAGTGCTTTCACTGGGTAATGTAATCTGTTTAGCAGGCAATTCTGCAGACACTATGAAATTCCACTTGAAATTCTCTAGACTAGTGAATACTTATATTCACTCCATGGAAAAATTTTGATGAGTGTTTATAAATTTGTCAGTAATGTTTACTCTAGAGATGTAGAAATTGCATCTGAAGTTTCCTTTGATGCATATTGAATTTTATCTACTTTTATTGTATTATGGAATAGTTATTTCTATCTAATCTATTGGCATCTTTTTGATGTACTGAGATTTTGTATTCGTTTGTTTCCCATCACAGTGAAAATGAGGTCATTATTTGTCACTATAGGAATAAATGACAAAGGATTACCAAAAAAATGCCATTAGAAATGATTGATTTCCATAAATACTCACATTTAAGCTGACCCATTTATAAGCCAGCTCCATAAGCTATCTAAAAAGTGAGTCCACAACATGAATGCTGATCCAGGCCTCCTTCCTTGATCTGTTTTGATTAGCCGGGAAATGATCTGTTGGTCCTTGCCCAGAGAAACTCATCCCTGGAGTGGGAGAACATAGGCGCCCCTTGTCGTATCCAAGGAGCCCATACTCCAGCTGCAGCAAATACCTTTGGGTGCTATTTGATCTGCAGCAGGCATGTAGGATACAATGTGCACCTTAGGCTTATTAGTCCCAAAAGCACATACTCTGTAAAATGCACACTTAGGGTAGCTGCCTCCTTTGCCACCAAGCTGAGGTACCACTTTAGGGATCTGATGCTAAACCAGCAGCCCCTAGCTTTCCTGCCCTGTTCTACGCCTGGGGAAAGTTCCGCTCTTTCCAAAATGTCTCATGTAAAAGCTACCCACTCCTCCATTCTTCTACAGAAAGATTGCCTTCAATTTGTCTCTTCCTTTCTTAGTTTATAAGTGAATGTATATATCACATTTAGTGAGCAAGCTTATTTTATTCTTGGTAGTCCACTCAACTTTGGGTGGCTTGTATTTCTGGGAGTTATTTTTAGGAATCCATCTCTTTGAGACAAAAGCACAAATGTATTTCTTGTATAACAACAAATACAACTCCTATTAAAAAATAGAATAGTAGTCTATAGTGTTCCCAAATAATATATGTTACAATAGCAGTACTTCAATGTTTGGGGCCTATGGTATTATAGTAGTGAAATAAAGTTAATATGCATGCTCAAATGAACAATTTATTTAATTTTGATAAGACCTATGTATTCAATATTGCCATGTTCTTTGAGGAACTTTCTCCCTGTTCTCTCTTTCTCTCTATATATGTTTCTAAAGTCTTTTCTTTGTGTCTTTCCTACCTAGCATCATCCTCTCCTTGTTCATTTTCTGTCCAAAGCAAAACACTTCAGAGCAAATCTTTGTTGAATTCCTACTACTCAGGTACTAGTGCCAGATTTTATTTTAGTTTTTTAGGGGTTTTTTACATTTCCCAATATGACATATGGAATGAGTCTTCTGAATGTTGGATACGGCTAACCTTGTTTTCATTTTTGTAATTTGTTTTCCTCGTTGATCTTCTGTTGATTTCCATTGATCCGTGTCGTGTGGGTGACCGGAATTCCATCTCAAAGTATCATCAGACACTGTTCCATCAACCGCGCTGCTAGGTAAGAAGACAGGTATGATGCACTGTATTCCAGTGGAGGGAAAACATTTATTGCATCTGAAAATGACTCTAAGGGACACTTCAAATGGTTTAGGCTCCAATATTACAAGCCTCCTCTGGATTGACTGCTATTTTTTGATCATGGATACTGAAGCCACTCCAAGGTTAAGTGACAGACTCCTGTGCCACCTTAAAGACTAACTAAAGTATTGAAGCATAAGCTTTCGTGGGCTAAACTATATTGAAGCTTATGCTTCAATACTTTAGTTAGTCTTTAAGGTGCCACAGGACTCTTTGTCACTTCTGCAATTCTAGACTAACACGGCTACTTCTCTAATTATAAGGTTAAGTGTAGTCCGACAACCAAAGCAGAAATGTGACTTCCCCTTAGAGCTGATGTTTGTTGTTATGCTGGAATAACATTTTGTGGATGCTTAAATCAAAAGTAAGCCAAAATAATTGTGTATTTCAATTCCATTCAAAACGCACACAAAAATTAAAATCAGTGAAATCTTGAAAAGTGGACAAAATTGAACAGGGAAAAAATATTACACTATCTTCCTTATTGAAAGGAGAATAAAAGACAAAATTTGAGAACCAGAGAAGTGTCAGGTGCCTCTTTCATGTGTACAGTTGGACATGATGGGCCAAATTTCCATCAAGTCTCCAATTTTGGAAACCATTTTGGCTCATGTAAGTGATTGTGAGTACAAAGCTGACACACACATGCTTTGTATGTGAAGATCAGATGTGAGATCCCCAGCTCATGTGCGTAAATGAGTGTTTTCATATTCAGAATTGTTCAGAGCCTACTTCTTTGAATGCAATCAGTTATGAGATCAGCAAGTTCCATGCAGAAATCAGGGATCTCAGCTTGGGAAAGGAAGACTTTCATACTGAGTACACTGAGAACTATAAAAGCAAAGAAAAAATGTCTCCACTTGTAATACATTGCGCTACTCTATCTGTCATGCACAAAATTCCCATTGTTTGACACTTGGATACCATGGTGCTATATATAAACCTGAAGAAAACAGAAATTAATGTCAATGGGAATTTGGTATAGAATGACTACTGAATATGCAGTAGAAAGTGCAGATCACAGAGGAGACTTTTGCCTGTGTTCAGAGAGTTTGCACTGAATTAAAGCCAAGGGAAAATATATATTGATATATTTATTTTATGAAAGGAGACTCTGTAGGCCAACATTTTCAAAATTGGATGTTATATATTACCCTTCAGACCCTGTTTCAGCACCTGAATAAAAGTGACCTTGTAAATGTCAGAGTAGTTGAGTGTGCCATGACTCCTTTTGACTTTGCTAGAAATTGTCAGTGCTCAGCACTTCGGAAAACCAAGCCACTTTTATTTAGGTACCTAAATACCAATCCAAGTAGTCTAGCTTCAGGTGTCCAACTCTGAAACTTTTATTCTTTGGAGTTTTAAAAATAATATGCGGCCCTGTCAAATTAACAAAGAGACAGCAGAATGGGCAGAAGGAACTTTTAAGCTGGCTAAAGGAGAAAGAGCTATTCAGAAACTTATTACAGGTGTCCCCTAGAATACAAGAGTAATAATAGCCTACCAGTTTTGGCTCTCCCTTGAGGACGCCTGTGCTTACTGTGTGTGGAATTTGAAAAAGGCAATTCCCCTGCTGTGAATCAGAAAACAGATATGTGGAAGATCAGAATCTACCCAGTGGTATTTATCAGACCTGTCATTTTGGATTATCTGCAGTGACTTTTCCCTTCCAGACACAGTAATCTACTGCAGCTGTCTTAAACGTTACCCTAAGCAGGTAGCAGCCCAGTAGTTAGATCAGGAAAATATTACATGCAGTCACATGAGCACACTGTATTAACACGGTAACAGCAAAGGAACAAAGAGAGGCTGGATGAGACTGTTTCAGTACGTAAATTTATAGTGTAATTTGTTGCAATACTGATTTTGGGAAGAGAGGGGTTTTTCTTCCAGGGAAAGAATATGTCCATTTTCCAGTAGAGTTGTATTTCTATGCATTCCAAGCAATCGTCCGATCCCAAGGATCATATCCAATATTAGACAGGACAAAGCAGTAGTCATTACAATAGCCTTTTTAATAGCAGGAGCAATTTTAGCTGTTGGATCTCCTGCAGGTAGCCAGCCTACTCTCCATATGCCTTCCCACATGTCCAGACATGCTCTAACAAAATCAGGGTCAAATATTGCACCAGGACCCTCAGTTGTTGCATCTGACAGCCTGGATATTTACTATGTGCAAGCCCAACAGTGACTGAGTCCTACGAATCTATTAGATCCTTCTATAGCATTGGAAACCCTCCACCAGGAAGACTTACTTCTTGAAGTGGAAAAAAATCCATTTGGGCAATGCAAAACATCGTGAACCCGGCTGAGATCTCAATATCAAAGATTCTGGATTACATGCTGCTCCTGAAGAAACCTTATGGTATATCTGGCAGTAATATGTGTATGCCATGCTCCAGTGTGGTCACATACAGCCTTTTAACACCTCAAAGTATCAAGATTATACAAGGGCCTTTTCTATAGTTCCCCTTCAGACAGAGATCCTACTCCCATATGGTTCTCCTGTGGATCTCCTGTTGCTTAAGGAACTTCATTGAAAGTGTTGGTGGAATGTTTGTGTTATAATCTCACTATCGAGATGGTCTTTCCTATAGCCCATCATGAAGAGTCAAGAGAACTACAAGCTCACATCGTTGGATCATCATATACATCCTTCCACAGGGACAAAATGGTGATGAAACCACACCCTAAATTCACCCCTAAAGTGGTCTCCGAATTCCACCTGAACCTGTCATCTTAGTAGTCTGTCACCTTCTTTCTAAAGCCCCATATGTTGCCAAAAGAAACAAAATTTTGTACTATGGATGTTGTCCAGGGCCCTGGTTTATTACATCAACAGATTTTCTCCCTACATCGTCTTGTCCATTTCTGACATTGAGGGGCCAATCTGCCTCATGCCAGAGAATCTCAGTTGATTACACAATTCATTTCCACCCGCTATAAATTGGCTTGCAAAGCTGTACCTCCAAATATTAAAGCACACTCTAGTAGGATTCAGGAAACATTTTTGGACTGCTTCAGATATATACCCATCTCTGAGATTGGTACTGCTTTACTGCCACATGGAGCAATCCACTGAGCTTTGTGAATCTCTGTGCACTTGACATCGATGCCAAGTTTACAAGAACAGTAATTCAATCTCCATTTGACAGATATAACTGAATCTCCTCACTCCCGCCTTCTGGGGACGATACTGTTTGCCAGTCACCTAGAGTGGGATCCATACTCAAAGTATGTTTACTTATCCTACAGTAACTTTGGTTCTTTGAGAAGTTATAGTCAGTGAAGATCCCACAGCCTGCCCTCTATCCCCATTATTTGGGATTTGAGTTGCAAGGGAACTGAAGGAGAATCATGGCAGTCCTGCCCTTCATGCCCTTGTCTGGGAACTCACAGGGGACAGGGCACATGTTTGGCCCTAATGGACACTGTTACTCAAAAAAAAAAAAATCCAGTGGTATATTGCAGTGATGTGAGACTCACTGGCACAGTGCCTCCTGCTGGTTGTCCAGGAATTTGCTCAGTTCCAGCTCAGAGCGCCCTTTGCGGGCCGATGTGTTGCCCCAGCAGTACCCCCACACTCTGGGTCTCCCCACCCAGGGGAACCACCATCCCTCTAAACCCACCTTGCCTCAGTGACTTATGCCAATCATCTAGCCTCCTTTCACTGGGGCAGACTACAGTGTGTGATGGCCACTCATCATTGGCAAAGAGATTGGACCAGCTGCTTCATCCTGGGCTGCACCTCTATAACCTCAGTACCTGTGTAGGCCTTTGCCAAGGCCTGCAGCCTTGGGGTTTACCAGGCTGGAGCTCCACAGCTCCCTTTGCCCTATTCCCCAGCCCTGCTCTACTCTGTTCTGCTTCAAGTATTTTGGTTCCAGGCAGCCAGGTCCTTCTCCCAGCTTCTGGCCCACAGCTCTCTTATAAGGGGCAGCTGGGCCCTGACTGAGCTGGCCACTGCTGTGGCTGCTTCCCCAGTCAGCCTAAGTTTGTTGCTTTCCCTAGCCACAACCCTTTCCAGGGCTGCTTTTAACCCCTGTTCTCTGGGAGTGGGGCAGCCGCCCCACTACATGCAAGCATACCTGGAATGAGATCCACATTGATGACACCATCTCAAAGAACTACACTTACAGTAGGGTAAGTAACTGTATTCCTGACTTTCCAATCCCATTCTCCAGACACTGGACAAAGGTGCAGCTGCAAAATAGTTTGATGGTAAAAATGGTTTATGTAAAAATGTGAGAGAAAGGGAATCAGCCACCCAAGAAACCAATATCCATCACACGGTGCTATCTCAAGCTTAGCATATTTGTTCCCATCTGTTATGCCTTCTGCTAATAAATGTGCAGTGTTTGTAATAGTAGATGACTCACCAGACTCAGTTGTGACATGATTTGTTGATAGAAAGACACAGGATGGGCTTTTTTGGCTTCCATCCCTTTGCTTGATTAATACTTTTATAATGCATTCCTTTAGCTGCTTGACTTTCTGGTCTGAAACTTCCCTGGATTCAAGCACTATGCTTGCAAATGTCTGCGCTGGGAAAATTAATACTTAGCTGAAAGCAAGAGAGGCAGGAGAGGTCTGTGTCCTGGCTGTATCATTATGACTCAGCCTGGGCCATGACGGCGCAGCCGTGATGAGGGCTGGTTTAGAATTGTATTGCATCAGAGGCTATTCTGAGAAGCATTGTGCATTGCTAATATCTCCCAGAATTCCCCAGTGAATGGAGGTGCGGGGGACTTTTTAAAAGGTGTGACATGTTGTTCCTGTAGGACCTAGTTATCTGCTATGCCTAGTGTGTAGAATGAACATTGGCCATGGCTCTAATTCCCTCTCACTCCCCCGCAGGCCAGCACAAGCACTTTAACTCTACCTTGTCCCTGCACAGGGGGAACAAGACAGTGAAAGGTTATTGCACCCTCCCTTACCTCTGTGCATTTATGCAGAAACCACACACAATCTGGCCTGTGTTTACACATGTGGAGAAATTTGCCCAAGATGTACCCATTTCTTGGTTGGTGCTGTGCAATTACACACATGCAATGAATGTGCCCTGGGTTTATCTACAGTATATCTCTGAGCAGCTTAAAGGTGAAGATTATGATATTGTTTCTTTGGTGAGCTGGATCATCACTGACTTCTTAATATGAAGGATGAGTTATTATTTTTTTAACCAGTTAGAGGTTTAAAAATGAGTAGCTCACATACTCTTTGTCTCCTCCCAGAGCATGCCAGCCTCAAGGCAATTGTTGCCATTGCCTCTGCAACAGCCCAATTTACTAAATGTCACTTGCAGTGGAACAAGCAGTTGTGAAATAACCTGCATTAGGCGGTTGAAGGTTGTTGCTTGATGAGTCTCTGATGACATTCCTTTGAGACTGACAGACTAGATGGCCACATGCAATCAGTGCAGAAGACTTTCTGCTTCAGTCTTCAGTGGCTGATGAGGCATTTCAAGGTGAGGGCAAAGGTGTGCTTGGAATTATTGGACAGTTGGGCACAGGGAGATGCAGTTGCATATCGTATTCCAAGGTTCTCAGTGCAATCTACTAACTAGCTGATCTAATTAATTAAACTGCTTAACACCCTAAGCTAGGTGTGCTTAGCCTCATTTTACACATGAGGCACAGAAAGACTGACCTGGTCAGCGCCATGCAGTTAATCAGTGGCAGAGCTGGGGCTTGCAACGAAGAGTCTCGGACCAAGTCCACTGTAGCATTGCATTCTCCTTCCATGTTTAAGCACGTATCCCATTTGTTAGTGAAGCTGGGAAAGGAAATGCACAAAAACTTCTGTCAAGGTTAGTATATGATGTATTAAATGATTGACAGAATGTGGCAGTGCTGTTTTTAAGACCATTTTCTTTCCCACAAAAGAAAGATGAATGAAGGATGTATTCTCTAGACTACCTCTAACATGGCTAGGAAATGAAACCATGCATCCAGTTGGCTTGTCTCTAATTAATGTGCCCAGTTTGGCTATATAAATATAATCAGTCAAATGATAATTTTTACTCATGTTTGTCATAGGACCATGCATATAGCACATCACCTTCAAGTTGGGTATTTGTCATATAGTAAACACTACACACATAAAAAGGTGTGTTAATTTTACTAAGTGCCACCGTATCTCTAGTATAATGGAGAGAGATATTAGCCATGCCCCACCCGTTCTTAAGACATGTCAAGTAATTGACAACCCTAACTCTAGTAGACAGAGATTGGATATGTGTGTAATTAAATCCATCACAAATACCATTCAAAATATAATTTATTTTGTGCAAAAGGTCTTATCGCATTACACACTTGCCAACATTAAGAGAAAAAATATAAACAGAGATGATTACATTTATGTAGCCTATCATTTCAGAAGCAGAACGAGCTGGTGGATATTAAAGGAAAAGATTGAAAACAAACTTCTCTGTGCATTCAGGACACACATCAGTGCAGTAGGGCTGAAGTTATTTGAAGCTTAGTTAGGTTTTCTTGTCCGCAGGCACCATCAGTATGTATGTTCTTCCTGTATGTGTTATCTCACAGTAACAAAACTAATTTTGTGAATCAAGATAACATTAAAAAAGAGGAATCTGAGGTTTCTATGCTATAAGTGTTTTGGGTGAACAGGGCTTCCGCTTGTAGCCCTATTGGAATACTTGTTCAGGCATTGGGGAGCTAATTTTTCAGGTACTTCCTATAATGTACATGACATCTGCCAAAGAATTTACCAGCTGCCATGAGAGTGACAATTATTTATGTATTTTATGTGTTTGTGTTTTATATGTTTAGTTATATAGCAACAAAAGTATGCTACAGTAAGTATTTTAGTAGCAGTCCGGCAATAATTTCCTGCCTTTGGGATTACTCATCAGACATTGGAAGATACTTCTATCTCATGTTTCATTGGTAGTGGGATTTTCATCACATAATATCCTGTTGCAATAACTTTGGTTTGAACCACATAGAGTCAGAACTCACTGATACTCCAGCTCACATAGGCAAGTTATACTCTGTTACTCCCCAAATGAGAGTGTCATAGTGAATTCATAAACATCTTCCCCCAAATTCTCCTTTGTGTTGCTCCATTGTTCTTGTGGAGAGACACATAAAGCACTAGTAAGTGACTCTTACTGGATTCTGAGCTTGTGAGGTGCCGAACACCCCACAGTCCCATTGATATCTCTGGGAGCTGAGAGCAGTCTGTCTTAGGGGCATAGTGACAAATTGCTATGGCCCACATTAAGTGTAACAATGACAATCAGAAGCATAAATTTGCAGAGCGAATGTTAATTTTGTTGCTTTTTTCTTGTAATTACAGTGCCATAAGCAATGCAATATGTTTTATTTCTGCAACCTGCAGGAAAAGGAAAGCCTGTCTCTAATGCGCTTCAAAGTCCCTTTTGGTTGATTGCCCTAGTTAGAGATGAGAGTTTGCTGCTACCTCTCCTCCATTCCATTGAATAGTTCATAAAATTGCTGCAAACAGCATATCTTGAGCGATGGTGTAGTGCCTTGCTTGAGTGCTTCATTAACCATGCTTAGGCTCAGATTCAAGGGATGATTAGACAGAGTGGGAACAATATGTTTCATAAGGGATTATTAGCAAAACATCTGAACATTCGACTGATCTCATATACAGCAATTTGCGTACGTGACGATGATGCAAGTTCTTCCCCCCACCCCCCTTGGCACAAAACAAAATGTCTGTGGATGCAGCCATGGACCCTTCTGAGTTCACACAAATAACCAGGTCAGCTTTTCCTCCCAGTGATGGACGTGGAACCCACTCAAAGTACTGCAGGCACAGAAAATCCAAGTTAGGCAGTCTTCACCCCAGTTAGTTCTCACAGCTTGTTCTGAGTGAGCTTATCATTGCCTGATGCTAGGAGTATATTGAGGTGTGCTAGGGAACTTTCTGGATCCAGCAGCAGGGTCCACATGGCGAGTTAGTGCATGGCGCTTTGGTATGCTGTAGATTTACAGCCCTACCTGTTGCTCACTAACTCTCCAGCTAGACGAGCCCTTAGGAAATGTATTTCAGTTGGTACAAACACACAAAAACTTTGTAATGCTGTTGTCCATATCACAGAAACCTCTAGTTAAAGATTTTAGCACATTGGTCGCCCAGTGCCGAGGAGGTGATTTAAAAGAGAAGTGGGTAAAAATTATTAATAGAACTGCACATTACTTTTAAGGCTGCCTCTTAAAGAGGGACATCAGAATGTTTTCTAATTGGGGCTGATAAAAATGTAGCATTACTTGTAGGTTCCTCAGAGAAGCCAGTTGTGAAATTGGGTTTGTATTAAATCTAATAATGGAAAATTAAGCATAGTATGTCTGAGGAAATGGCCTGTCATAAAAATAGTCTCCTCTTCATTATGGGAGGTTAATAGGGAATAGGTAAGAAACGATGCATTGGGGAAACGAAGCCTACTAGGAGAATTAATAAGCCTTGAAATTCCCTCTGTTCGGAGTTCTCAAATTGTAATTAGTAACAATATTAGAATTATTATACAAATGTTTAGATGTTACTCTTCCTTAAATTCCTCATTTATTAATGTTATATGTGTTGGTTTTGCTAAAGCCAAATTCATATTTATTTTTCTGTGTCGCATGCACGTTGCTTTAGTGAAGCCTGGATTTTGAAAAATATCTTAACACCAGTGACCTGGTGTAAGAGATGCCGATCACCTGTAACTCCAGTAGATTTCAGAATGAGTGGAAGTTGGTCAGCATCTCTGATAATTGGATAAGTCAAAGCTCCTTAGTGTTTTCTGCAAGAGGAGAAGTGTTCACCCTGATGCTATAGCCAAAATTCAACTTGAGCAGTTATCGTCCATCTCCCTGAAATTACCCTCAATTTTCAACTGGATTAGTTTGTTCTCTTTGCTCCTCCTAAAAAGACTGTAGTAGTGCTGATGATAAGGAAAAGCTTCTAGTTTCTAGCCATTTCCAATAGTGAGCAAGTAATCCCTTTGTATACGATCTCCAGTCACTTTGGATCATTCTGGATAGAAGAAGTTCTATGTTGGATATGTGAATGTGGTGATAGTGGTTAGCATGAGTAGTAACTAATACAAATGACCAAGAGCCCTGGGAGATCCCTAACGAAGTGTCAAGACAAAGACTCACTTTATCAAATGCTTGAATTCAATTGGCTCATTTGGAAAGAAACAAGAACTAGCAACTAGATGTTGCATTTAAGCAGAGCTTCTGGAGTTAAATAGAAGAATCCTGGTTGGTGATCATGTGTTGCTAGAAGTAGTTTCTTTCTATTGTCTATTAGAAGTATTGTGCCATACAGTTAGGGTTCTGCCTGAATATATGAAGCTACAGTCTTCATTCACCTAGTGCTGGAGACGTTTTCTAAATCCATTTCTTTTGAAAAGGTACATTTTTTCTGATAAATTTACATTTCTGAAATACAAGTGCAAGGTAGCCATATTTCTGCGCAGTTTTGTTGTTCTTTCATTACATTTCTTAAACTGAAATATATACATGTTAGGCCTAAACTTTTCTTCATAAGTGACTAATGATTTTGGATTCCCAAACTTGTGGGTGCCTCACTTGAGATGCTGAGCACTCACTCTCTGAAAATCAAGCCTCCTTAAGTTATCTAAGGTTGAGCACCCAAAAATCACTAGTCACTTTTGAAAACTTGTTCTTTCCTGTGTGCAGGGCAATCATGCTCTGCGAACAGAAGTAGATCATTCCAGTGGAGTTGCCATGCAGATTTCAGGATTGTAACATGCATTTTTTCTTCAGATATGCCATTTACTTCTGTCACTGTTGTGCCTGTTTGGCTATCCACCTCTGTCCCAGTCTCCTGATTGCCTCATGGACGGATTACACTACAGATATATGAGCACGCCTTAGTCTTTCTGAATGGCTTTGGGCATGTGTGGTTTTCCACTTGCTTCAGTTCTTTATTTCACCTGCACTGACCTATGGCTGGGGGGGCGGAGGGAAGGGAGAACAAACAGCACAAGAATGAGAACGGAAATAATAGATAGGTAAAAGCTTGTTTTGCCTCCCTGTCTTTAAAACAGAGAGCAGCCATGGGGAGATGACCCAGCCAACTCTGACCATCCAGACCCATCCATACAGGAGCTGTGAGCCAGTGGAAATGTCCTATCCAAGGGGGCAGTTCCAGCCAGCCATCCGAGTGGCCGACTTGCTACAGCACATCACCCAGATGAAACGAGGACAAGGCTATGGATTTAAAGAAGAGTATGAGGTGAGAGGAACATTCGTTCACATAAGTAAATAGCGAAGTTGCAACTCTCAAGTCAGGATGGAGGCTCAGGAGTAGAGAATGATCATTTTAAGAGGCTTTTTTATTAATTGATTTCACTGTAATTATTTTCCCCTTTTTGTGTTTCTGTGGCTAAGATTATAACCATATCCCTTTACCTTCAGTAGTGGCTCCAAGCCCACTTCTTCTGTAGTGACTGATTACTGGGGGCTGTCTGCTTCCCAGGTCCATGTAACAGGATTATAGCATTGTGAGAGGAGATTGAGAAGATTTACAAGACCATTGGGTCCATTCCTTTCCGAGTGTGGATTATAATTTAGAGCCCAAGACTACTCTTTCCTCAAAAGAGCAGGTATAGCAGAGATTGAACAGGTGAAACAGTGAAAGAATCAGAGCTCCCTTCTCCCGTTATCATTAGTGTAGTATAACTAAAGTAATGCAAGCCAAGCCTGGATAAGCAAAGCAAGCTTTTTCTTTTGATTTCTACTCTGTTGCAATCCCAAATGCTTTGTAGCAATTGGTCAAATTAAAGCACAAATTCACGAGCTGCATATGGAAAAGTAAACTCAAAGCAAGAGATACCCTTAAAGAATTTCCACTGTGCTAGAACTCTGACTCAGAATATGTCACAGTAGGAACAGTAAGTCATCTATATGTGAAGTGAGAGATAAGAAGCTAGTTATTAAGAAAGAGGGCAAAAAGCTAAGAGGGTGGTGAAAATTAGAGAACATCAGAGAAAAGGATGGTAGAAAGAAAGATAACAAGAGACCAAGGAGGATATGAAAGAGAACTATGCAGCACCTATATGGAGAGGGGTAGGAATGAGGAAGAGGAGGAACCAGCACAATCAATCAATGAAATTCAGTTCTGGCAAGCTGTAATGGTAGAGTGAAATAAGCTTTGTGGGGTGGCCATAAGGTGATATGTTACAGCTTCTTTAAAACAATTCATAAATTACAGCAGCTATGAGAAACATTCAACTTAATGAAAACAGTTTAATTTTAAATACTGTGAGTAAAAGTTCATTGGGCATGTAGCACTTCTGCTGGCTTATATTGTTATAAAAAGAGCATGGGAATTGCCTTTCTGGGCAAGCCAAGTAGCTCTGTGTTGATTTCACGACATTATAGACTCATAAGGGTGAATGTTTCTAGTTTCTATAGGACAGCAGAGAGCAGATAGGGCCCAATAATTAGCATCTCCATTCCTCTGGATGCTAAATTGACAATTAATTGATGGGATTTTCTTAATATTGAAACAATGGGGTCTATTCTCCTATAGGTCCAAAGGGGATTTACTCAAGTAACCCTTTACCCCAGGAACAGTAATCAACATTGCACATCACTCTCCTGCAGATGCTCCAAAGATTTAGGTCTTGATGCTGAAAGAGAAAATAAACAGTTGCTAGAGTGCACGTGGCTCTTGGCACCAGGGTTCGTAATTCTCAAAATAATCTATTAGCATAAAAAACATCAATGCAACTCCAGCTCCATGAGATAGGCCTCTCCCCAGAAAGTGCTAGACATGTGTATATATAATGATAATGCTATACTATAGATTTACATTCCCTCCAAGTGATACCACTAGGTATTCTGCAGGTTCACAAATCACATGCAGAATCCTGCCCTTGATTAAAGGGGCACAACTGCTCTGAAGTCAGCTAGATTTGCTTGATCAGGTTAGAGAGAAGAATTTCGCTTTCAGTACACAGTATGTAGGGAATGCTTCACCCACTGCTGCAGCCACCAACACTAACAGTACAGAGTTAGTGATGGTGACCATATCCTGTTGAAACTACTAAGGGTAGTGTCAAATTGACAGACTATATTGTCCCAAGTTCGAATTTGGTTGAACAGAAGGCTAACAACTTTATTTTGCAACAAGCATACAGGATCTTTAATCTCAAATGGGCTAGACCTCTGTTTTATGCCTCTTCCACAATATAATGTGTTTATATCTATTATATAGTTCAGTACCAGTGTCACCTACAAATACATTTGTCCTTTAAAGAGCTGATTTTCTACTTTATTTTGCCACCAGGTCTCATAAATTACAATCTATTTAGTGAAGTATCATCAAATAATTTTACTCTAATGAAACACCTATTTGAGCCAGGATCATCACTCATCCATGGCAGTCTTTTATCTCTGCAAATTTTCTACTCATGCTATTGCTGGGAAATTGAATCACAGATTTATTTTAAAAGTACCTCTTTCCCCCATAAGTTTATAATAATGGCAAAGTTTTAAGCCAAGTGTGCACGCTAAAACGTACATGCCTGTTAGGTATGCAGAGCTCTGCATTGGTGTGTACAAAACAGGATCTGTGTCTGCATTTGGTTTTGTGTGAGCAGTCGATTTACACTTTGAATGCAAGGATTTGTCAGCAAACAAGAAGTAGATGCATTTTTTTTGCTCATCTGATATACCTATGGCTCGATATTTGACCTGGCCCTTCAGGAGTGCTGTTGTTGTTAAATAAATCTATACACATATGAATAAAATGTGAAACTAACACCAGGGATTGGTAACATTGGTCAGACTGAGGCATAACACTTATTTAAATGTCACTCATTCAATTTTAAGTACACTTTAGTTCTGACTTGCAGCACCCCGATCCTACTCTAAGCTTCCTATGAGCAAAGATTGCCAATGTGAAAGGTGAGGTAGACAGATGCCCGAATTCGTTTGCAATTGTGGTTGAGGACAGCATTGGTTCAGCTCCCCGGAAGTGAATAGCTTACTGCATATCCATGCCGTACTACTGGAGTATTTTATTTATTTTAGACTTTGTGGCTGGTAGCTAAGGCATTTCAGGATGGACTTCTCACTGTCTATTATTGAGAGTGAAGTCTGGCTTTTATCCCATTCATAGAATCATAGAAAATTAGGGTTGAAAGAGATCTCAGGAGGTCATCTAGTCCAACCTTCTGCTCAAAGCAGAACCAATCCCAACTATATCATCCCAGCCAGTGCTTTTCAAGCTGGGCCTTAAAAACCTCTAAGGATGGAGATTCCACCACCTCTCCAGGTAACCCCTTCCAGTGCTTCACCACCCTCCTAGTGAAATAGTTTTTCTTCGCATTCAACCTAGACCTCTCACACTGCAACTTGAAACCATTGCTCCTTGTTCTGTCATCTGCCACCACTGAGAACAGCTTAGCTCTGTCCTCTTTCGAACGCTCCCCCCTTTGGGTAGTTGAAGGCTGCTATCAAATCCTCCCTTACTCTTCTCTTCTGCAAACTAAATAAGCCCAGTTCCCTCAGCCTCTCCTCATAAGTCATGTGCCCCAGCCCCCTAATCATTTTCATTGTCCTCTGCTGGACTCTTTCCAATTTGTTCACAGCCTTTCCGTAGTGGGGGCCCAAAACTCCAGATGTGATCTCACCTGTGCTGAATAGAGGGGAATAATCATTTCCCTTGATCTGCTGGAAATGCTCCTACTAATGCAGCCCAATATGCTGTTGGCCTTATTAGTAACTAGGACAAACTGTTGACTCATATTCAGCTTCTCATCCACTGTAATCCCCAGGTCATTTTCTGCAGAACTGCTGCTTAGCCAGTCAGTCCCCAGCCTGGAGCAGTGCATGGGATTCTTCCATCCTAAGTGCAGGACTCTGCACTTGTCCTTGTTGAACCTCATCAGATTTCTTTTGGCCCGATCCTCCAATTTGTCTAGGTCACTCTGCACCTATCCTTACCCTCCAGCTTATCTACGTCTCCCCCAGTTTAGTGTCATCCACATACTTGCTGAGGGTGCAGTCCGCCCCATCATCCAGATAGTTAATGAAGATGTTGAACAGAACCAGTCCCAGGACTGAGCCTTGGGGCACTCCACTCGATACCGGCTGCCAATTACACATTGAGCTGGTGATCACTACCTGTTGAGCCCAATGATCTAGCTAGCTTTCTACCCACCTTATAGTCCATTCATCCAATCTGCACTTCTTTAACTTTCTGACAAGAATACTGTGGGAGACTATATCAAAAGCTCTGCTAAAGTAAAGGTATACCATGTCAACCACTTTCCCCATATCCAGAGAACCACTTCTCTCATCATAGAAGGCAATCAGGTGAATCCATATTGACTGTTCCTGATCACCTTCCTCTCCTCCAACTGCTTCAAAAAGGATTCCTTGAAGACTGCTCCATGATTCTTCCAGGGGCTGAGGTGAGGCTGACTGGTTTGTAGTTCCATAGATTCACCTTCTTCCCTTTTTTTAAAGATGGGCACTATATTTGCCTTTTTCCAATCATCTGGGACCTCCCCCAATCGCCACCAGTTTTCAAAGATAATGGTTCTGCAATCACATTAGCCATCTCCCTCAACACTCTCAGATGCATTAGATTTGGCCTCATGGACTTGTGTATGTCCAGCTTTTCTAAACAGTCTTTAACCTTTTCTTTCACCACTGAGAGCTGCTCACCTCCTCTCCATACTGTGCTGCCCATCCAGCAGTCTGAAAGCTGCTCTTTTCTGTGCAGACCAAGGAAAAAAAGCATTGAGCACTTCAGCTTTTTCCACATCATCTGTTACGAGGTTGCCTCCCCGCATTCAGTAAGGGTCCCACACTGTCCCTGACCTTCTTCTTATTGCTAATATACCTGTAGAAACCCTTTTTGTTACCCTTCACATGCCTTGCTAACCACAACTCCAGTTGTGCTTTGGACTTCCTGATTACACCCTTGCATGCTCTAGAAATATTTTTATACTCCTTCATACTCATCTGTCCAAGTTTCCACTTCTTGTAAGCTTCTTCTTTGTGTTTAAGCTTACCGAAGATTTCTCTGTTAAGCCAGGCTGGTCACCTACCATATTTGCTATTCTTTCTGCATATCAGGATGGTTTGTTCCTGCTCCCTCAGTAAGGCTTCTTTAAAATACAGCCAGCTCTCCTGGACTCCTTTCCCCCTCATGTTATTCTCCCAGGGGATCCTGCCCATCAGTTCCCCGTGGGAGTCAGATCTGCTTTTCTGAAGTCCAGGGTCCAACTGCTGCCCGGTTGCCATCCCCTTCCAATTCTTCCCTATTGTGAGCAGCCGGTCAAGAGGATCATGGCCCCTAGTTGGTCCCTCAAGCACTTGCACCAGGAAGTTGTTCCCAACACTCTCCAAAAACTTCTTGGATTGTCTGTGCCCTCCTGTAGTGCTGTCCCAGCAGATTTCAGGGTGATTGAAGACCCCCATGAGAAACAGGGCCTGTGGTCTGAAAACTTCTGTTAGTTGTCCAAAGAATGCCTTGTCTACCTCATCCTCCTGGTCTGGTGATCTATAGCAGATACCCACCACAACATCATCCTTGTTTCTCTTACCTCTATACTTAACCCAAAGACACACAACAGGCTTTTCTACAGTTTCATATTGGAGGTCAGAGTAATAATACTGCTCTCTTTCATACAGTGCAACTTCTCCACCTTTTCTCCTCTGCCCGTCCTACCTGAACAGTTTATACCAATCCATGACAGTGCTCCACTCATGTGAGTTACCCCACCAAGTCTCTGTTATTACAATCACATCATAGTTCCTTTACTTTGCCAGGACTTCCAATTCTTCCTGCTTGTTTCCCAGGCTTCTGGAATTCGTGTACAGGCACTTAAGATAACTAGCTGATTGCCCTGTTTTCTCAGAATGAATCCGGAGGCGTCCCCTGTTGCACCCTCCTACTTGTGTTTCCTTCTGGTATCCCACTTACCTCCAGGCTTAGGTCTCCATCCCACTATGAACCTAGTTTAAAGCCCTCCTCACTAGGTTAGCAAGCCTGCCTTCCCATGCTCTTCCCATCTCTTCCTTGCAATCCTCCTTCCTGGAACAGCATCCCATGGTCAAAGAATGCAAAGACCTCTTTCCGACACCACCTGTGTAACCACACATTTACCTCTAAAATTTGATGGTCCCTACCTGAGCTTTTTCTTTCAACAGGGAGGCTGGATGAGAACACAACTTGCACCTCAAACTCCTTTATCCTTCTTCCCAGAGCCACATAGTCTGTAGTGACCCACTCAAGGTCATTCTTGGTGTCCACATGGTGAAGTAAGAAGGGGTAGTGGTCCGAGGGCTTGATCAGTCTCGGCAGACACTCTGTCACATCCTGAATTCTAGCTCCAGGCAAGCAGCATACTTCTCGAGTTTCCATGTCTGGACGGCAGATGGATGACTCTGTCCCCCTTACGAGGGAGTCCCCAACAACCACCACCCATCCTCTCCTCTTGGGAGTGGTGGTCGTGGAACCTCCATCCCTAGGACAATGCATCCCATGCCTTCTGGTCAATGAGGTCTTCTTCAGAATTATTCCATCAGATGATTCTTCCAAACCATTCTCCACTGAAGTACTTGTGCAGAGAGCCTGGAAATGTTTTCTTACCTCTATCTGCATTGCTGGTACATGGCTTCTCTTTCTTCTTCTGGAGGTCACCTGCAGCCAATTTTCTTCCCCGTTCTGCACTGCCCTCTCTGACTCTTCAGCATGCTGTGCCTGCAGTACCAAACACTGACTTCTATCCAGAAAGTCTTCGTTTTTTCTGATGCAGCGCAGGGTTGATACTTAAGTCTCTAGTCCTTTAACCTTCTCTTCCAACATGGAAACCAGCTTACGTTTTGTACAGACAAAGTCACTTCTATCTGGGAGAAAGGCAAAGGTGGCACATCCTGTGCAGGTTACAATAGCTGATTTCTCACTATCCATATTCTCTTCCTTCTAAGAGCCTATTCAGATATTGTATTTACTGCTCACAGAAGCTTGAAAGGTAAAAACTCTGTGGGAACCCTCCTCCCCTCCCCCCCGCCACCACCGCCCTGAGGCAAATTCTCAGGCAAACTCCCTCTGTTAGCTTCTCTTCTGTTCGCCACTCACTCGATTCGCATTCCTTACTTCCAGCTACAACTTCCATGTACATCTGAGGAAATAGAATCCTTTTGTTATCTGTAAATTATATAATAAATTATAAATAATGTTTGTTTCCTTACTGGTAGGGATCTTACTTACATTTTGCAAAAACTGCTGTATGAAAAGAACATTGAAAATTAAAGCCCAGATCTCGTGAACATTGAAATTCTACAAACGACTAGAAAGCACTTAACTAAATAAACAAGTGCAGAATATTCACTGTTGAGCATAAAATGAGAAAAAAATAACCAGCAACACATAAATAAAACATCTGATTTAAATTTGAACAATTGTTTTGATTTTTTTAAAATCATGACTTTTATCCATCCTGCTTTAAATAATAATAAAGTTCTTTTGATTTTCAAACTAGTAGAATGAAAACCAGTTACAAGTTTTTTATATTGCATCAGGAACAAAAGTCCTATCCCATCTCAGAAGTGCAGAAATGCTTGTTATATAAAGAAAACTTCCAGGGTAGAATTTCAGATGTGATCTCCCTTTTGTGGATGCAGTTTAATTTCTTCCCGATATTTTTGCACTTCCATTTCAGCTGCTGATTGCCAATATTAACAGTCACACCTCTACCTACCTCATTGCTGAACACAGATCCAGTGGTTAGTGGTGCAGGTACTCCAATTTGTTCATCTTGCTAATGGAAAGGCATCTGGACAAATGGTATCCTCAAACAGGGAATCTGTGCCCTAGCAAAGCTTGAAATATACTCTTCCATTCAGTCAAAATTGATATCTTAGTATGTGTAAAATGTCTCAGTGTTCTGTGAGAAGAACAATCAGCTTCCTCTTGAATCTTCTGAAGTCATATCAGGCCCGTGCTTTGTTTCAGCGGAAATCCGCATCAATTTTAATGGGAAGTTTCATGCTCAAATCAGTGGCAGGATAGGATTATTTGAACATAAGAACAGCCATGATGGGTCAGACCAATGGTCCATCTAGCCCAATATCCTAACTTCAGAGGGAATGAACAGAACAGGTAATCATCAGGTGATCCATTACCCATCCCCACTTTCTGACAAACTGAGCTACGGATACTTTAGAGCATTGTTTTGTATCCTTGCCCATTCTGGCCATTGATGGACCTATCCTCCATGAACTTATCCAGTTCTTTTTTGAACCCTGTTATAGTCTTGGAATTCACAACATCCTCTGGCAAAGAGTTCCACATGTTGACTGTACGTTGTATGAAGAAATACTTCATTTTGTGTGTTTTAAACCTGCTGCCTATTAATTTCATTTGGTGACCTATAGTCCTTGTGTGATATGAATGAGCAAATAACACTTCCTTATTTACTTTCTCCACACTCGTCATTTTATAAACCTCTATCATATCCCCCCTTAGTTGTCTCTTCTCCAAGCTGAAAAGTCCCAGTCTTATTAATCTCTCCTCATATGGAAGCTGTTCCATACCCCTAATCATTTTTGTTGCCCTTTTCTGTATCTTTTCCAATTCCAGTATATCTTTTTTGAGATAGGGCAACCAGAACTGCACACAGTGTTCAAGATGTGGGCGTACCATGGATTTATATAAAGGCAAAAAATATTTTGTTTCTTATTATCAATCCCTTTCCTAATGTGGGATTTATTGGATCTGACTGCATTCCCTTTTGTTGGACAAGACAGCATCACCCTGGTATAAATATGATGAGGTGGGATTTTTTTTCCTTCTCTAAAGCTTATAATTAGATTGACCAGAGCTTGGCAACGGTCATTAGCAATCTAGTGTAACTAGATCCTAATGTAAATAAGGCACCTTTTCCCCTTCTCTTTGAAGATGTAAATGAGCCTCCCACACCCACTTAGTTATGCTTATTTTTTTGCCCAGGAGATTAGAAGCTATTGTATAGCAGCTGTCCATAGAAGAAAATAGAAGTATGATCAAAGCCCCCGCCAATTACTATTATCACCTCTTGCTCCTGGACTTTTGAATTGGGTCTTGTGTTCTCTGTTGTCAAGAGCACTCATAGATGTACCTGACATTATCTGTCATGGAACTCTAAGAGAGGGAATTCAAGATCTGCCAGGGAGTCGCTCATATCACGTTTTATTGCAATGTCAAGTTTGTAGATCCTAGTTATTATTATGTCTCTCTTTCATCCCAAATCAGACACAATAATAGACCTGGATGGCTTGTGAAGATGCATGTGAGTTCATTTTCAAATGTGGGTGATTGCAAACCACCTGCTGCTAGTGAAGGCAAAATAACGTCTCCAAGGATTCAATTAAAAGAACTGTTATTTCCTACAAATCCTAAATACAGTTTGTAACACTGTTGTTATTCTCTTGGAATACGGTATTTGCTTACAGGTAGTGCTTGGGAATGGCCAAGTGACAGAAAATCTCAGGGGAAGGTATGTAGGAGCTGCTATTTACATTCCCAACACTGAGCAAGGCCAGGATGGGGCTACAGCTGAGAATTCACATTTGTGGTTTTCTGTCTCAGCTGTGAGAAGCTATGTGAGTGACACTAAGAGAAGGTTAGTGCCACCTGTGTCTCAAAAGAGAATGCTGCTCCTGCTTCTCTGAAGTGCCCAGGCTGAAATTTCCCTGGCTATATCTCGAGAGATCATCCCAATTTACAGACACTTCAAACCATGTTGCAAAGAGGGGAAATGGCCATGTCCCATGAGATGTGCCTTTTTTCCTGGCTATTTCCATAGGAACTTTCATTTTGGAAAATGATCCGTATGATCATATCCAAAGAGAGTCATGTGCCCAAGTCATGAAGTGGCTCAAATGGTAGCAGTAGGATGTGGGACCTCCCTCACCAAGAAACAAATCCCAGGTTTATAACTGTGGCCATCTCCTTTAGCTGTGTGTCAGTGTGTACATTTTATGCAGCATCTGATGCTCAATCCCTGTGTAGTACAAAGGCAATGGATGTAATATCCTTCTGGGTGGGTGATGTGGTAAAGTCATGCAGGAATTCCTTTAATAAATCCAGCAGAAGGTCTGTATGGTGTAGTTACTGAAGACTGGCTTCACATTGTTATTAATCCAGAAATAGGAGAAACCACCCTATATTCTTTTCATTTGAATATTCTACAACACTGAGTTCTGCATTTCAGCCATCTGGTATTTCTCAGGGACATATGTGTGTGAAATCCTCATAGACCCTGCACTGCAGGGGGAACGTTGCTCTCTCTATAAATATGCTGCCCAAAGCAAATGCACTTCCCCATCCCTTTTAGGTCCACCCTTGCACAAGGAAAATGATTCTTAGCCAGCATAAGCTAACGGGTGCTAATGGTCTGTGCAGAGCTGTGCCTTTTGCATAATCCAATGTGCCTTTTCCTCCTTGAGAACAGCTGTTTGGTTGGTTGAGTATTGAATTATGCATCGCCTTTATTTTTGCCCAGCTTTGTCATATTAAACCACCTGAAGGCATTGGCCACTCTTTTTTATAAACACTCTACCACTGTTTATTTTTCAGGCTCTACCCGAAGGGCAGACGGCATCTTGGGATACAGCCAAGGAAGATGAAAACCGCAATAAGAATAGATACGGGAACATCATCTCCTGTAGGTGCAAATTTAAATTAAACTGAGTTTACTGTGTGTGTTTGTAAGCATCTGGGTGGACGTGTGAGTCTAAATAAAGAAAAATGGCTCAAAATGCCCAGCCTTTGAATAGTTTGATTAGTTAGTTGGAGGCTAAGCTTTTTGTTATGATATCACTCCCCCGCCACCCCCCGTGTGTTTCAGATTTTGTACTTAATGGCAAAATCCTGCTGTCAGATTTTCAAAATGAGCTGTGATGCCAATAGTCTATTCTATCTCTATGTACACAGAGCTTTCAATACCACGAATGGGAGTTCAAGGGGAGACCAGGAATATCACAGATGAGATGTGGATCAGAGAACAGAATTTTTCTCTTAGAATAGATATTGATAGACTGTAGTCTGTAGAGCCCTCACTGGTGGTCTCCAGAGACCTGATTGCTCATGTGGGATGAGCTCTGTTCCTGTTTCCTCCTAAATCACATTAAGAGCTTAAATAACGTTAACACTTCCCAATCTTACCTGCTCAGGTAAGCAATTGGTGTAGTTTCTACAGGGACGTGATGGGACTTTAAATGAGATGAGAGGTGTCTGAGACCCTCTCTCTCTCATGTTCAGCAGCATGGAAGCTATTTTAGAACCTCTGTATTCGATTATTGGTATAAGAAACTGATCCAGGAACACAAACGGACACTTTTGACAGTCCCATCGAAGTCAGTTGAGTCATGCTAGCGTAAATAAGAGCAAAATTAGGCCCCATGCATTTATACATTCTTTGTTGACCAGGGGAAAAAATCTCTTTCTTGCAAACATAAAGAATGGTCTTATGGTTAAGCCACTCAGCTCTCACGCTTCAGATTTAGAATTCGTTCTTGATCTGGCACAAATTTCTAGGTGACCTGGGAGACATCACTGTCTGTCTGTCTGTCTGTCTCTCTCTGTGTGCCTTAGATCCCCGTTCATAAAACAGGGCTAATAATACTGCTTATTTCACATTTTTTCTCTGTTTTGACAGTTCAGATTGAGTTCCTACTCTGGAGATTGTATAGTATTTTACTGTGTGTTCATAGGGTGCCTAGCACAATGTGATGTATATTATTATAATAATTAATAATTAGTCAGAATGGGCAAAATATGCTGGATAAAATAAGCTCTTCCTCTGCCCAGACACTTGGTCAATACCCAAACCAAATCTTTTAATATTTTTTTTTTTAGTTTCAAAAAGTTTGACACATGTTGGTTGGGTGGGTGGTTGGGATTTTTGCTTTTCTTTTTTTGTTTGGTTTGTCTGTGTTCCATCTGGACATGATTTAACATGGCATAATCTGATGCAGCAACAGAATTAAACAATAGGTCTGAGCCAAAACCCTGGATCTAGATAGTTTCCATCTGCCTGCAGGGAAGATCTAGATTTGAATCCTAAGTTTATTAATCAGGCTCATGTCTAAACAAAATGAAATCACTATAACAAACAGAAAAAAAATGAAAACAGAAACTGAACTAATACTGTAGCATTATGATTCTACCTAATCATGAACTGAGATCCACTAATGCATTTTAAATATAATTTATTTTTCAGCTTCCATATCTGTGGAACCAATAACATAAAAACAATTCCTCAAGCAACTGGCTGTTGGGCATGGTGTAGAATGATTTATAAAGCTTTTGATCTAGAAGAATAATTATGGGATTGAAAGTAAATCAGGAATTCCTTAATTTAAATCCCAAATTTGCAACTGATGTACTGTAAGGTTTTGAGCAGGTCACTTAACCTCCTTGGTTCTGTTTCTCCATCTGTAAAATGAAGATGGTAGTACTGGAGTAAATATTTGTCCAGTGTTTTTGAAGAAGAAAGTGCCACTGTATTTATGAGTGGTGTATGTAATGAGGAAAATATGTGAGGCAATGTTTTTCAGGTAATTTTGAGAAAGCAGAAAACATGACTGAAGATGGAAGACAGAAGCAATAGTTACGGTCCAATTTAGGACTCCAGAAATCACTCAACAAGTGTAGCGCATGGGAAAAATACACATAGTGAAATCAAACAAGGTGAATAGGAAATGACACAATGGGGAAATGTTCATAATGTTGCATGCTTGAAGTTAATTACTTGAGATTGTTAAATAAATTCAAATGGAATTAGTTAATCAAAGATTAACTATCTGAGATTAGTAGAGCACTATATAGAATACAAAAATAATAGATACATTCTGACCCTTGATATAAGGTAAAAACCTGGCCCCTGTGTCTGTCTCTCCTCTGTAAATGATGAGATTCAAGCAGTTAGCGCTCACCAATCTGACTTTCAAATCCCTTATCTTTTATAGAGCATGAGACAGAGAAACTCCTTTTGTAAGGGAAAATTGCTTTCCTGCAGTTAATTTCACTAAATGTCTTGTTTTGACATTTTTGTTTCAGTTAATTACTTATGGAATTTCTTTTATGGAATTTTTAGGTTACAGGATCAATAAGCTAAAGGGAATTCTAACCTGATCGTTATTACTGACAACTGTTACACCCAGCAGTTTTACTGAGTTAAAAACATTTTTCAGTGGGTCATTGTTTCATCCATTACAGAACCCATCTGTAGTAACAATTATTCCTTATCAATCACACAGTCCATTACAGAAAACATCTGCCATAACATGAATCCCTTATAAGTCACACCATTTTGTTTATAACTTACTTCTGTGGACATAGGTGCCGACTCTGTGGATTCTCCAGGGCTGGCGCACTCCTGGGATAAAACTGGTAGGTGCTCTGCACCCACTGGCAGCTCCCCTCCCCACGCTCCAGCTCACCTCCACCCTGCCTCCTCCCCTGAGCATGCCACCATGTCCTGCTTCTCCCCACTCCTAGTGCTTGTGCTGCGAAACAGCTGTTTCGCATAGCTGGGAAGGAGGAGGGGGAATGTGGCGCGCTCAGGTGAGAAGGCAGGGATTTGGGGAAGTAGTCCAATAGGGATAGAGAGGAGGTATAGTCGGGGTGGGCACTTTGGGGAAGAGATTGGAATGGGGGCAGGGAAGGGATGGAGTTGGGGCAGGTTGGCACAAGCATCCACCGATGGCGAGGAAAGTTGGCATCGATGTCTGTAGACACATTTTTTTATCAGTTTGATGGGTCTTTTCCCTAGACATGTATAATCTGACAGATTTGGAGGCATCAGCATAATGACGTACAGCCCAGTACTTGATCACATGAAGTTCCTGAATCCAGGTCAAGAACCAACACTCTGGTCCTAGAATTCAAACACACTCTTCTCTAATATTATAAAGAGTCTGGAAGAATAGTTAATATGTGAAGGAGTTTAAGCTACAATAAAAAGAGGATTTAACAGGTTAATATTTATTAACAGGTGCTAACAACTAGGATGAATTGTTGTCTGACAAAGTGTTATTCTCTCTTTTGGCTATAAATATAAATACAGTAGGAATCAAGAGGGAGGAAGTGATGTTCTTGAATATGGAAATGCAAAATGTAATCAAAGCTAAGACAGAGGTTGGGGTGCAGAGGCAGATAGGAAAGATGAGGCAGAGAGGGTGAAAAGGCATAGAAAATAAAAATGGAGGTAGAGAAGGAGAGGAAGGATGCAGCTGAGCTTAAGATAAATAACAAGATTGAGTTTTTTCCCCTCACATACATATTGAATCAAGAGTGCAGAGGAGGAGACAATAGACCTTCTAAGAGACAGGAAGGAGAGTTTAGTAACAGAAGAGATAGGAACAGATACATGGAATGAAGTTCTTTACCTCACAATTTCCCAGGTGTCTCGGGATGGATGCCATTAAAGGGAAAGAAAGTGTCCAGGGAAGAAAGGAGATATCTGAAGAGCCTATGGGCCTGTTCCAACATCTACTGAAATTAGTGGAAGTCTTTGGAGCGACTTGAAGGTCTGAACATTGGATCAGGCCTTATACATGTCCCCCCTGTGCAAAAATGCCTGGAAAGTAACAAAAAAAAATTGACTCCAGTGGAGTCTACATAATTTCCCATCTGGGATATGGGACCAGGAGAGTATGCACTAGCCAAGAGGCCATGTCAGAAATAAAGCAAAACTCAGGTATCAAAGGGTATCTTTTCTCCCAAACTCATGGGTCCTGGGCAGCAGTGTAGCATCCCCTTCCTTACTCTTCTTGAGCCCACACCAGGAGGCATGGTGCTATTAGCTGGACTCTGTGATCCCTCTGAGTGGGAATCTCAAAGCATATAGCAGGAATTAATGATGCTTCCAACAGTTCCAACTCCAGTATCTGCTGGGGCTTTATTCTCCAGTCACAGAAAATGAATTGCTCTCATTGATGTCAGTGAGAGTTATCCATATGCTGGTTTGGGAGAATCAGGCCCCTGGAAGAGAAGGAAAGGGATGTTCACCACATAGTGTGGCTTCTCTGTTGGTCCCGTCAGCCTGACTGATGATTGATTTCATTGGAAATTATGCCTAAGTAAAGGCAAGAGGATGAGGCTTGGAGAAATGACAGCAGACCTGGAAATAGAACTCATGAGTCCTGACTCCCTAAAGGCCAATCATGAGAAGGAGATACAGTACGTCCTCATTGGGTACATGCTACAAAATTCTGAGCAGGCAAGATATCTTGGGAAATGGTGAGTAAAACCACTGCACCTTTAACAAACTGCGTAACTGTGGTTCAAATTCAATTGCTGGCAAGAGCCAAAGTCTGCACTGATTAGTTTTACCATTTTATTTATTAAAAGGCTACAGCTGCCAATTAACATGCTTTGCTAAATATTTCTATTACTGTTTCACCACTCCTGAAACAGGAACTACAAGTCCCCAGGGGAAGGGCATTGAAGGGCTTTCTGATTTTGCTGTAATTTCTGTAGGTGCCGCTGTTTTACCCTCTTGCAGTTGCACCACTCCATGAATCACAGCACATCTTATCCTTACACCCCTTTGGATAATGACACAGTACAAAGACTATCTTTCTCAGCTCACTCCTCCTTCTCAGCGCTGTGTTAAAACTGGGCACTGACCTCTCTGTGCAGATACCAGTAGGTCTTTCTCCCAGTCCCAACTCTTGCAGCTGCAAACAGCTCAAGCTGCAGTGATAGAGGTCAAGTTCTACTGTGCATGGGGAAAGGATACAGCAACTCAGCACAGTGGGCCCTAGTTCTCTTGAAAGTTATGAAGCTCTGTGGGGCTCCCTGCAACCCAGTACACGGAGGTGTTTTACGGGGAGCTGCGGAAGTTGAGTAGAGTTGGGGTCATGTCTTCATAACCACACAGATCCTTCAGCTTTCCTGCTGGAGAGGTAGTATGTGTCTTCTGCATGTGAATTACTTCAGCCTTGAGGTTTCCCCAGGTGCTGAGGGAGGGAGCGTATGCTAGCAGAACTCAATACAGCACCAAGATACATGGGCTGTGTATCTGGGTTTAGGATTTAACCTTTAATGTAAAGATCTGAAAAAGCAAGCAAAGTTTGGGGATAAATGAAGAGTCCTCTTTGTAGACCACGGACCAGTGAGGAAGGGAGAATCTATTTGCCTGTATAGCGACAAATAAAAATGTGCTTAGGGTGAAACTATTTAGAATAATTTTGAGGCCTGGATTTTTAGTGCTCCAAAATGTTTGGGGGTGTCTGTTATTGATGTTTTGGTTTGTCCCATATAGATAAGGAAACACGGAAACTGTTGTTGGACTTTTGGTCCAGATTTTCACCGATCTCCCCCCAGTTATTCAAAGTCAGGGATGCTGAAATCTGAGACTGTCTCAGGGTGCGGGTGGGAGGAGATGTAGAAGAAAATTGTACCTGGATCTCTGAGGCAAAAACCTGAACTTGTTTCAAGACTGAGTTTGATAAGTTTATGGAAGGGATGGTCTGATGAGATTGCCTACAATGGCATGTAGCCGATCTGCCACGGCTAGTAGCAAATGTCTCCAATGGTTGGTGATGGGATACGAGTTGGGGAGAGCTCTGAATTACTACAGCAATTTGTTCCAGTGTGTCTGACTGGTGTACACATGCTCAGGGTCAATTGATTGCCATATTTGGGGCTGTGAAGGAATTTCCCCCGGGTCAGAATGGCAGAGAGACTGGGGTTTTTTTCCCTTCCTCTGCAGCATGGGGCATGGGTCACTTTCAGGTTTAAACTAGTGTACAGGTGGATTCTCTGTAACTTGAAATCTTTAAATCATGATCTGAGGACTTCAGTAACTCAGCCAGATATTAGGAGTCTATTACAGGAGCGGGAGGGTGAGGTTCAGTGGCCTGCAAGTGGAGGAGGTCAGACTATATGATCATGATGGTGCCTTCTGGCCTTAGTCTGATAGTTTATGACAGCACAAGTCTTTCCCTCTCCTTTTCCCTTGGGCTGAGCACTGTACCCACTTGAGATAAACCAGCATGGAGTGGGATGCCTGCTATCAAAGGGAAGTGCTGTTCCTGGTACCCCAGGAGTAATTACAGCTGGGTCATCCAGAATTCTCCCAGGGCTGCTGCTACAGTGGAGTCCCTCTAACCTCCAAAACAAACCAAGATTTGAAAGCCACAATTTGGTCCATAGAAACAGAAAATACAGAACAGAAGGCAAAGAGAATCCTACAGGGAAACTATTTTTTTTTTAAAAAAATAAAAGTCTTGAAATATTCTTTGGGACAGAGAAGATTGTGAGAGAACATCATTGAAGTATATAAAATTATGGAAAGTGCAGAAAGGACAGTTTTTGCAAAGGCATTTGAGCTACTGTCAAAGAGCACAAATGAAGCATAAATAATTCAGTCATAATTTTCTTACGTGAAGAAAAACATAGAATTGAGTCAGTTCCATGGACAGCAACAAGACAGCTCATAAAAATAAAAAGTATGTGTCAGGGAGGGGTACAGAATAAAAGCCATTCTAAATCCAAGAAAGTGTTGAGCTTAGTTTATGTTCCTGACTTCCCCATTGAACAATATTCTTTTCCTGGCTGCTGTCTTCACTTCATTGAAAATGTGCCCCCTGGCTCTGTACAGCTTCCATTTCATGGGATAACTCTAGTGTCAAAATGAGATGTGGAAATAATCACACTGACATTCACAGTTATTCAGAAATGGGAATTTTGACACAAGTTTGAAATGTTGAATTTGGTGTGCTAGAATGGAATTATTTTCAGTGAAATTCTTGTCACTTTGGAGTTGGTATTAAAACTGGTTTACAGCCAATTTTTTTGTAATTTTTTCTAGCTGTGTTAATTCACCAGGGTAGAAGGATGATGTGGCAAAATCAAATGATAAAAAATGTCATTACAATGTTTCTGCAGTTTCTCACACCCCTGGATTTTGTAGGCATGAGCTTTCTCTTAAACGCAGATACTCCCACTCATGCTAAAATGTGTGGTGATTTTCTGATGTGAAATGAATTCACCCACACTCTTTAACTTCCGATTTGAACTTGATATTTGCTTACCAGAGATTAGAGGCTTTTGAGATAGTGTGGTCCAGTAATGGAAAGTTCTAAGAATCAGGAGACCCAGGAGCTAACCTCATCTCTAGTACAGACCTGTTGTGTGACTTTGGGCACGTTACCTCATCTTTGTGTATCTCAGTTTCCCCATTTTAAAAAAAGGTTCTTTGCTTTCCTTTGTAAAGCATTTTAAAATCTATAGATGCTTTATGAAAGCACTAGTTTTACTATTAGTTATTATTAGTGCATTAAGGTACTGTGTACCTTCCCCATAAGGTACATTCCTAACAGCTTTGCAAAGCACTGGGAAAATGTGATTTTTAAAAGATAAGTTATACCATGAACTTTTATCTAGCCAGTTCCCCTAAAAATATGAACCAGATAAAAGGCCCCTCTCCCTCCTGAAAGATAAGACATCATTAATATTTCCTTTGTTTATTTTATATACAGAAGTTGTCTGTCACACCATTCACCATATGAGCAAAATATTTCTCCCATGAGAAATAAAATCTCATTCTATAAAAAGTGCAATGAGATATTATGACTCTGATCCCACGGAACAAAAACTGATCTCCTAGTATATTTCAGTTGGTCCCAAAACATAATTGGACTTCAGCCTAAATGCCCCTTCTGTTTTTAAGTTTTCTTTATTTCATTTCAAGTGACTGTTTCTTCATAGTTTATTTTGCGTTACAGAAAGCAGCAATTTTTTCCTTTAGAGAAAAATATTTTTCTTTATGTCAACAAAAAATGCTACTTTCCTTGGTTCTTCCCCATGTATAAATGTCTGCAAGTGATAGTCTTCTCATGCCTCCACCTTCTTAGACATCTTTTAGGATAGTCCCTTAGAGGTACAATTTGTGATTCTTTATAGCTGTGTCAGGAATTTTCATTGTTTCTTTTCAATTACATTGTTGCCATAAATTAGACATTCTTAAGGTTCTGATCTCCTTATGACATCACTATAGAGGAATGTTATATTTTCCTCCCCGTTACATCTAAGACCTTTTTAATTTCTGTTCCATATGATTCTCGCTAGCTTGGCTCCGTGCCTTGTGAGCAATTGTCTGCAGTACATTTTATGTGTTGCTTCCATACATACAATCTAACCAGCTCTCTGGCTGTCTTTGTAAATTACTCTTAGCATAAATTCTTTTGTCTGTCTAACCATGTGGTTAAGTAACATTCAAAATGTCCTGGTTTAAGTTCAGCTAACTTTCTAAAACTGGGAGCAATGGGTGCACCTGCAGAAATACACATGTACTCAATACATCCACAAAAAACATATCTGTGAACCCGAATCATATAACAGAACTCCTGTCTGCCTGACCCGCATAACAATTTTGAGCACAATTATGGAGTTTTGTGGCCATGATGATGTGCCTGTATTTCCAGGTTCATCCATTGCATTTGGGTTTAAACACCTGACCCATAAAGTCAAGAGATTATTGGGTTTTGTGCCTCTCCCATAAGAAAATTAATTGCAATACACATCCATGTGCATCTGGGCCCAGGTTTCCAGAGCTGATGCACATAAATCTGCCCACTTATAACCTGATCCTGTTTCCATTAAATTCAGTGGAAAGCATCTTTTGATTTCAGTGGTATGGGATCAGGCCTCTAATTTGCATGTGCAGTTACTATAATTGTGTGTTTAATCATGATGATAATGTTCAAATGGCTGGTTAGATGTTTGGGGCCAAATTTTCATAAATGCCTCTAAATTCTTGGTGCCTTAGTCCAGGGGTCTCCAAACTTTTTGACCACGCACCCCCTAGTAGAAAAATTTTTTTGAGCAGGCACCCGCATGGGGGAAGCCCCACCCTAGCCGTGCGCTAGCACCGCCCCATCCATCCATTCCCTCCCACTTCCCCCCCAACTGCCCACCTCAAAACCCCTTCTCCTTGTCCCCTAACTGCCCCCCTGGGGCTGGTCCCTGCTGCGGCGCCCGGTTCCTAGGGCCCAACTCTGCTGCAGCACTCGGAACCTGGGGCGGGTCTCAGGCGTGGTGCCTGGCTCCCGGGGCTAAGTCTCAGCCGCAGCGCACGGGGCCCGGGTTTCCAATAAGACAGGAGGAGCCGGGCTGCCCCGGCAGCTCCTCTGCAAGCGCCGCGGCGGCCCCAGCAGCAGGAGGAGCCATCCAGCTTCTCCTGCCGCCAGAGCCGCCGTGGTGCTTGCAGAGGAGCCTCCTGGCTCCTCCAGCTGCCAGGGCTGCGCACCCTGGAGGTGGTCTCACGCACCCCTGGGGGTGGTCTCGCGCACCCCCCAAGGTGCGCTCACCCCAGTTTGAAGACCACTGCCTTAGTCCTTGGATGCTGATTTCTAGGTAGCTAGTTCATAGGAATTAAAGTCAATAGAATCTCTGGATCATCAGCTCCTCTTAAAAAACCAGACCCAAGTTGTCTAGTGTTGAGCACCCAAAATGAAGCTATTTTTCAGCAGTTAATCCTTACCTAGGCGTTTCTGTACATAATTACATAGAAACGTTGGAGATGCCAGACCGGATCAGATCAGTCGTCCAGCTAGCCTAGTATCTTGTCTCTGACAGCGGCCAGCACCAGCTGCTCCAGAGAAAGGTTCAAGAATCCTCAAGTGCAAAATTTGTGAATAATCTGCCCATCAAGATGTTTGTTTGTAACTTCAGGCAGAGATTGGTTTATGCTTTTTTTACCCTATATAAAGTAACCGAATACTGCTAAGCTCTTGACCTCAATGGGGTCTTGTTGCAATGAGTTATATCGGTTTATTGTACAGTGTACATTCCCATGTAAACAGAATGTTCCTTGGTATCAGTTTCATATTTTGTATTCTTCAGTTCTACTGAAAACTGAAAAATTTGTTTCTTGAGAGATACAAGGTGAGTAAGGTAATAACTTTTATTGGATCAGCTTCTCTTTATAAACCATCTTTATATTCAGGATTTTGCATACCTCTGTTGTGACCTCATTTTTCTCTTTTGTATCAATCCTAATCTCAACTCTCACCTCAGTTTCCATAGTCCCATCAATCCTTGATCCCTCTTCTGAGCAGACCAGGAAAGCTATCATTTAGTTCTAAGTGTCATGTTGGCGTTTGTGATCTGGACCCTTCCCTAATAGGATGAAGGCTGAGATCCAGAAAATGAAGAATGTTCATGTTATGTGTAAATCTTGTGACAGATTATATTAACCTCCGTGAATAATGAATGCCTACTATAAATAAAAGGTAACCCAAGATGTAATGGTAATATCTTAAATAGCAAAAGGAAGTCATGGACAAATTTATGGATAGCACCATGATAGTCTTGATACATCTGTGTGTGTTCAATAAACCAATGACAAAAAGCAGCAAGTGGAAAGCTCAGTTATAGTACATCTGCCCTCTTGTGTCTTCCACTGCCTTAGGACAGCCATATTCTTCTCCACTTAACCACACATGAAACACTTTGCACTTTTATTTATCTTTAACTTTACTCTTTTTCTTTTCTTCTTTCAGATGATCATTCAAGAGTGAGACTGCAGCTGTTGGATGGAGATCCTCACTCAGACTACATAAACGCCAACTACATAGATGTAAGGGCTGCAGACATACCTTGTGTGACAGAGAAACATATCAGCATCTTTAGGCTAGCTCTACACTAGGAGCTGGGGGGAGATTCACATCTTGAGGAGATATACTGACCCTAGCTCTCACTGAGCTTGTGTGCTAAAAAGACAATGAAGCCATGCCAGTGTGAGCAGCAAGATGGGCTAACTGCCCTGAGCACATGCCTAGGGGATTTCTGATGGGCACGTACTTGGGGCAGCTAGCCCCTCCCATCACTCGCACTGCCATGATTATGTTCTAATTTTAGTGCACCAACTTGATGAGAGTTAGTGGGGGTATGTCTCGTTGGGCTGGGGGTCACACCTCTCAGCTCCAAGTGTAGAGATACCCTTAGAGAGAGTGATTAACTGCAAATGTGATAGGGCTGATAAACTTTATCCCAGCTCTGTGCTGTGTTGGGAAGGGTGGTCTCTCTCTCTGTCCTCTCTCTCTCTCTCTCTCTCTCT